>OW679197.1:134082207-134341817 GCA_940337035.1 Agriotes lineatus | reverse complement strand
CGAGCCGTTCATATTGTGTGTTAGCAGAGTGCTCCTAAAGTCAGATACCTTTGTATGTAGATTTTGAGGCAGTTTTTTAGTTTACATCCCCACATACACCTAGTTTACGGTTTTTGTATTTCGCTTAAATGTGGGGTGTAAACTAATAGTAGTTTACGTTACAAAGCCGGAAAATTACTAATTAAAGTACGAGTTTAGATGTCTAGGGACGAAGCGAGAAACGAGCCGAGTCTGGAATTTCTAAACGAGTAATTTAATAATATTTTACGGCCGTGTATCGTACAATGTTTTATTTCGTACTGTTTTATACAACATGTTAATTGAAAAAGCTCATAAGCGGCAGCTGTGGAAATTCAAACGTATGAATATGTTGGTGGCACTGTAAGTCTGTCAAATTCGAGGTTAGCAGGTTAGGTTTTTGCCTCAGTCTGTGTCAAAACTGACAAAAAACCTAACCTAATAACCTCGAATTTCACATAGACAGTGTCACCAACATATTATTCAGCAGTTGCCTAGCAACACCTTCCGGCCTTGTGATGTAATGTTCCAATTTCCGGACAGTATGAAATAAAATCATTTTACCGGCAGCTTATTTAGTTTACACCCCGCTTTTTCCTTTGTTTTGTTTTGAAACATTATGCTTTTAATTGCGAGGTTAGGTTAGGTTAGGTTAGGTTAGGTTAGGTAGGGTACGGTACGTTGGCGTGTTGTGCCAGGTGGGCGCTCACGGCGGTAGGTGGCACTGGTAGTGGCTTGGCTTGTTACATCCTCCTTGCAAATAGCAGAAGTTTGTAAATGTGAATAATTTTATTACTTAATCTTCAATAAAAAGTTTGAGGTGTAAACTAATTTACAATTTACAACTCGATCGTGTAACTATAATTTGAATTAGAATGTTGTGCTTAATCCTCTCAAAGACTAATTTGTGAAATTTAAAACTACACTAACTAAAAGTTGTTTGTGCCACCATTTGATGAACCGTACACAGTTTCATTCGATTGTTAGTGAAACATTTTGCTTTAAAATATCGTAATTAATTGTTTACATAACTTTGCTTGTTGCACGCATAAGAGTTAAACTTAAAGTATCCAAATTACTTCTGAAGTGATTTTCACACTGGTCAAGAGTTATCTGTTTTAGGTTCAAGTCTCGTTTTGTTTAGTAGCTTGAATCTTACGAACGTTGTTAAACAGATCTGTACTTAGTGCCCTACAAATCTAAAACACAGCATAGTTAATGGTAAGAATAGGTTTGACTCCTGTAAAGTTAAACTCTAGTTTAATTAGTAAGTTGATTTCATGTATTTATTAGTCTTTCTAAAATTATGAGGAAGGTAACATTGAACTTAGGCGAATTATTAACAATTATCTATGAGTGGATAACAAACCCGTTTGAAGTTACACCTACGGATTTCTGGCTGGAAGAAGAGGGGCAATTTATTGACTTAACATCAACTACAAAAAAGAAGAGACAACTTTCTTCGACAACCATTGTCGAAATTCAGCGTTATTCAAGAGAGCTATGCAGATTATACTGCCATTTCCTACATCTTATCTCTGTGAAGTTGGTTTTTCTGCTTGCATAAAACGTAACTTTAGAAACCGGCTCAACATCGAACGTGAACTAAGGGTAGCGGATTACTCATTTAGAACCAAACTTGGACAAATTGTACAGTTCAAAATAGGAACATTTAAGCCACTAGTTTATTTAAATAAACTGCTACGTTTTAGTAAATTTTATGTAGTTTTAGATTGTACTCATAAGTACATTATATATGCTATAAGCAATCTCTTTTAAAAAATGATACGCTAAAGCTAAACATTAAGTTAAGTTAAGGTGATTTCGGAAGCTTTCACAGCCATTGTCATTAAGTAACAAACGACTTCCGGGATTGGACCGTGTCATAGTTGAGGTAGAAGAACTCAACCTTTCTCATTCCGGTCGTTAGAAGAGTTTCGCCTTTGGCGTACTTTACACGTTGAGTTACCGTGCTTTTTTGCTTTTCCTCCCGATGAAACCACTTACGAAAGTGGGCGAAACATTGAGTGCTTCGACCTCAATAATGACACGTCCAATCCCGGAAGTCGTTTGTTACGTAAGTTAAGGTGTTTTGTATTTGTTTATTAGTTTCAATATATTAATTTCCATTTTTTTTTATTTATTCTGCTGCAACCCCCTTTGAGGACTCCCCTCTCCCCAGACTGGAAGACGATGCATTAGGACATTCGTACTTAAAAGTGATTGCACATTTTACCTCTAATTAATATCATAGTTGTGAAAGCCGCCAACCGATAAGTTATTCTTTTGTTTTTTTATGCACCACTATTCTAGAGTAAACTAGAGTAGAGCTGTTAGTACGATCAACCTTATTACTGGCGCCCTTATAATTTCAACCCTGTTTAACTGAAAAAAGGCATTAGCCGAATCGTATCCACTTCTTTGAATTAGTCGAGCACCTTCTTTGTAACCTCAACACATTGTAAACTACCAACATAACTTCTAGCTATATCATAGCTAAGGTTAACTGTTTTAGGCGGTGGCAATCTTGAAATAGTTAAATATGCCTTACACAAGAGAGAAGGTCGCACACTGGCTTGATGAGAAGGCACTTAGAGAACAACAAATAACAAGAACCCATTGACGTCTTAGTCTTAGCCAGCAGGTCACATTTAATTGTCAAATTACGTACTCTGTGTTAGCAAGAACCGCAAATCACTGCCAGTAGTGAGTAGCGCAAATACGATCTATGGTTAATTAATTTCTAAATCTTACGTACTGAAGTTTCTGTGACATCAGGAGAAATCGTCAATCGTCTGAACCGACTCAATGGGGTGCGTTATTTTCGCCCCCATTCTCCATGTGTAACAAAGCGAGCATGAGGATAACTACATTTCATTTCCAGGGAACGACGAGGCCACTAATTGTGATCTGGACTAGATGCCATTGAAGGCCAAAACTCTTGCTAACAGAGAATCCTAACGCTTCGCAAGCGCATTAAAGAAGGTTGGAATAGATTTTCCCCACAAGGAAGGAAGCGTATCAGAACACAGTTAAAAGCAACAACTGGTAATGCTAGTCGTTCATTTCTATTTGGGACTGCTGTGGAAAACCCCAGAGGACAAAAACAAGTTAGCCGACACGAAGTAATAACTCTAAAAGCTGGAGGAAATTGCATTATCGCGAATTAGCTAATTTACTTTGGTCTTTTTGCTCCTGGTACAAACTGAATATGACAACTTAAATGTGGGATTTGCATTTGCAATCACCTCAGCTTAAGCGCTCGATGAAAATTTAAGGGTGTTTGCTCCCAGCCCACTCGTGGAACGCAAACATTGGAACAATATGAATGCTTAGTGGGTCCAAATTAAATCAATGTTTGCACTGCAGCAATCTTGACTCGTGCGTCATATACACGAACCTGGGCTATATTTATAGGGACCTTAGTGGATATTTATTCATTTTTATTGCTAACTGCTTGAAAGAAAGCCGGCTTTCTGTACAGCCGAAGAGCCCTGTTATTGATGGCGGTTTGCAGTAAAAGATGTTGGCCAGTTTACTGCGGAATCATAGAAGGTGCGGAGCTTTCTCATATCGCTTTTATCGTTCAGTGATCTTTCATAAAATATCAACGTCGCCTCGAACGAGCCATCAGTGAAAGAAGATCAATTAAACGTTTAGTTCGAATACAAATTTTTTTACCTGACTCTCCTTTATCGGCGGCTTAAATATTAATTTATTAATTTTAGAAATTACTTTAGAGCACGTTATAGGCATAACTCGCATGTTTTCGTTTGCATTATAATACGTAAAACTCTTGGGAAATTAATTGTAGAAACAATATCTCTTTCCAACAAACTGCATGCAACAATTGGGACTGAACCTGCCATTTAAAAAAGCGATATAATGAAAGCTTTTTGAATTTATCTCAAAATAACTAGCCCCATGTATGACGCAGCTTTGCGTTGTTTCAAACAAATCAGTCCTATTATATTGATAGACGCGTCTATTCTTTTCTGTTTTAGTTCCGAGACGGCACCTTTCTATCTTTAATCTCTCCAACCAGTAATCCTTCTTTACAACAACTTATTTAAGCCAATAAATTTTGAATTAAGACAAAAACATTTAGTTAGACTAAAGCAAGGTTGTAGTTTATCTGTTGAATTCAACGTTGATTAAGGAAGCTGATGTAGCTTCAACCTCGCATAGGTGTTGAATAGGGCGGTACCAACCTAGGCAAAAGCAACAGACTATGAAAACAAAGTTGAAAATCAGCCAAAATGTATACATTAGCAAGCCCTGGAACAATAAAACGCGATTAGCGAACAGACGCGGAGTGCATTCGGAAAAAGTTACTTCGGGAGTAAATCGGCTTAACGACTCACTTCCAGTCCCAAGTTGAGTAATAAGAAGTTAGTGACTTCTCAAAAAACATCTAAAATTAGATTAAAAATGCGTAAGGACAAATTGCCTATATATGAATGGCGTTTCTCTCATATTCCGTATAAGTTACCAAAAAATTAAGGAAAATAACTGAAAATACGGTAAACACTAAATTAAAAATTCCCCATAAAAGGCGAAAATGTCAACGGTTTGTTTTAACGAGCGCAGGCCGCAAATCGTTCAATTGAAGAAGAGAAAACCGATAAGCGGTTTTATTACCACAGTGAGTCCATGTTACGGTCTTGAACTGACTTTACGACACCGCACCGGCTCATACATAAACGAAACGGCCGGCGCGTGCCGTAATGGACGAAATCGGGACGAAAGTTCTCCTAGGCCGCTACCCAGCCGCAACAAGATAGGCCGGCTAGACTTTCAGTGGAGTTGGGCGGGTTCTTAACGAGATTATCTAAGGGTAACGGCCAGAGGGTCGGTAAATAACGGTAAAATAAAGAGGGCGCCACCAAGCCTGTCTTAACCCGAATAACCGGGCCTGGGCGGTTAGACGGGAGCGAAATATTCAAGATACTCCGTCGATAAGAATTCTCATGAGCTGCAAGCTCAAATAACAATTTCGTGATCGCAAATACTGGAATGGTAATATTGGGACTCTTTGGGCCGCGACTGCGCAACCACCGGACCTACCTGCACGCTCTGATCTCTCACGTCTCGCCGTACACCAATTTTTACATTGTAGAGGCGCTATCTGGAACAAAGCATCTGGAGTAAACGGGCTGGAATCCGCCAAGATGGCGGCGTTAGGACGTTCTCCTGAGAGCACACTTACGGCGGCAAAGAGGCCTACTTCGTCCTGCCTAGAAAGATCCTCGAAAACAGCGAGTTGATAAGGGAAAGCCCCCTTTCTCACAAACGCAGAACTGGCCCCGTGAAGCCCATCACACACCCACGCTTTGACGTAAAGACTTGCCACTCGCACAATCACACGCGACCTCTTAAAGGCGAAACAGTTTATGGCATATTCGCTGAAACAGCGCGGGAAATAGGAAAGCTTTCACAGCAACGGTACTAACAAACAACGGCAATTTACACAACATTCGCTGAAACAGCACGAGACGGGAAAAAGGCTGGCGTCCCCGCCAATGGCGGGAACGCCGCGAAACGGCACACTCTGCGACTTCCTTGATCAACGGCGTGAGCTGAACTGCCCCGCAAGGAGCGTTACGACGCTTGAAGTGGCGTGAGCCAAAACGGCGTTACCACGTGACTCTCGACAGCCAATGGCGAGGCGCCCAATAAAACAAATAAGTTCCGGTAACAAAGAGAGTGCGAGGCCTCGCAGTCACACCAACAGCGTAAATTCTAGAAGGTTCGGAAATCCTGCGAGCGTTAACACCCGATTGTCAAAGTACCAACAAAGGGGTGCCCCAGATGACGAGAAATACTGCGCTTGAGGCCAAATATGTGCGAAATCATTATTATGGAATTAGGCGATGAAGCCAAATAAGTAACTAAAAGGGTTTAGCATATACGGGCACGCTGCCCTAAAGCCTAGGTGGCTAATTAAAATACAAAATGACCTGACATCCACATAACCCTAGAAAACCTGACCGCAGAAAGAAGTTACTATTCTAGTGCGCTAGGACTTGTGTCGTAAAAACGAATAGCTTGAGAAAGATATTAGATGATACGTAAAATCCAACAAAAAACGCCTGAAAAGCTAATAGTACGAAATATCACACGCAGGTTCGATTAGATAAGCTATATAATGTAATAATGAGAATGGAGATGTCAGCAAAGTCACACCTATAAAACAAAAGACACTGCCTACTACAAGGCCGGCGTTTAGATAAATTGACTAAAAATCAATAACGGCAAATGAGCACATAACTAACCTACAAATTTTCAAAATATACACTATTTGCAACGGGTAAATATGTAAATTATAAACGCCTATTAATTAAAATAATGTTTTCAAAAAGGCCTAACAAAACCAGAAAACATCACATTACTCGGAGAGGAGAAATGTGAGAATCCAAATCAAGACCCTAACTGCGACTAAATTTAACCTTAAAAGTAGCAGACACAGCATTCTAAAGAAAACCTATAAATTAAATTAATTAACTGTTACCTAAAACTACAGGTGAGGTAAATCACTAGGGCTAACATTAGGAAATAAATGTTTCAACTACAGATAAATTATAGTTCCGTTTACATGTATAGCGTCTATGCTTTCTAGGAGCTCTAAAGGTATACACGCACAGAGGTAAATAACACTTTTCGAAAAATGTCGCTTGCATCTAGCTATCGAAGACAAGTATGTGGTAAATAATTGATATGGGTAGCTTTTTAGTTAATTCATAATTCTTACTTTTGACTACCGATGTTACATGGTGCAATTTAGAGGAACAGCGTCTGCGATTCTTCATAAATGTAATATATGTTAAATGATATGTTTGGAGATAATTTCAGTGTAAGCAAAATGCCATGATCAGTTAAAATATTTCAGTAGATATTAAGAGATTCCAACTACGGATGGGCGCGTGACGTGAAAACAGTCGGGTCACGGCGGTTCTCATCGTGTACGTGACTAATATTTGAAAATCGGCACGTGAACGTGAATAAAAATTTCCAAGACCTGGTGATTCACGTTTCACGTTAATTTCACATTATATATTTAGTAATGAATAAAGGATTGGAGGGTGCCCCGCCCACCGGCTGCCCACCCATGTGGAAGATCTAGAGATGGTGCTGCGCATGTTTATCTGTGTTGTGGTGCGAGTGTTGTGTGTATTGTGTACAGTCAATGGCGTCCTGCCTGGGAATTAATAATTATTTATATTCTAAGGTTTAATTTAAGGCACACAAGAAGTGCTCTGTAGCGTATTTAGGAATAGCGCATTTGCTTGCAATATCACACAAAACGCTGAAATCGCATACGTGAAACAATAAAGAAGCCAACCTGCGATCGATTACTAATAATAATCTATGGCAGTATAATCGCAGATCAACCCCCTTATCATTTATACACCACGGTAGCTCAGAAATGTACTTACTCACCGCAATGGCCTAGCTAGCTTCAAAGTCGATGGCCTTAGGTCGCAGATTTCTATCATCAGCTGATCGGCTGCAAGCTCTTTTAATAATAGTCAAAAAACACAGGGCGCCAGAAATCACTGATTTCGAGAAATAAATAAAATAATAACAAACAATTAAGTTTATTTAATCAACAGGTCATAATTGGTGGTAACATCTGTATTACGTCGGTAAATTGTTTATTGCAAAGTTAAAATATTGTAAATAATACGATATACTATTAATGCTGAAAATGCAGCACGCACAAAAAATAAGCGAACCTCTTTTAGGCGCTTGGGTTGGATGTGATTGCAATTCAATAAAGGGATAAGCTTACCACTGTCATATGTATTAACCGTTATCTCGGTAATGATATTAAAATGGCGTGAAGGCACTTTTTACAAGATTTTTAATACGTATTCATTAAACAAAACTTTAAATTTGTGAAATGTAAATTATGGAACAAATAGTAGATTATGTTTTAAATTTATAAAACATAGGTTTCTCACTGGTTAATACATTACGTTTTAAATTTATAAATGGTAGTTTTAAATTTGTAAATTATAAGTCAGAACAATTAATACATTGCGTTTTCAATTTATAAAGTGTAAATTAAACTTGGAACTGGTAAATCAGTTAGCGGTGATGTAGCGTCATTAATATCAATTCCGCCGACAATTCATGGGCGGGCAAGTTATCTTCAAAAGTTGTAATGAGACTAACCTGGTTGTGACAAAAAAGTTGCATGTAGGCGATGAATTTTTAACGTAGCAGCTTTCAGCAGCACAAACCTCGTGGCCAAAGTTGATAAGAAAATGAATGCTCCGTGTCCAGGTCAAGGTGACATTCCCGAAAGAGTTGCTGGTCCCAGTTGTTGATTAGGGTGTTAATTAGGAACCCAAATAAGGAGTCGTCCGAAAAACGGCATCAAAGAATGGCGTTTGAAGGTGACGTTGAAAAATTACGTCAATGAATAACGTCAAAAAAGAAGCTAACAAAAAACGAGAAATTACCAAAATGAATAACAAGCAATTAGCGTAAACATACCTGATTTTAATTATCAGCTCACAAGCGAAGTTAATTATAAATTGGTGCCGTAGCACGTGAGGAAAGCTTTTGTAGAAGCAAGTTACTTCTAACAAATGCCAGAATCAAATGGCCCAAAATAGCAGAATCGCGGTTCGCTGGCTCCATATATCTAATACTTACTATATTGCTAGCGGCTATGAGTGGGAAACTCACCAAGGAAGTGAGACAGACAACCAACTCTTTAATGTATTATGGTGAGCTGTGTGCAAGCGCTGCGGCGTCGTCCGGCCAATGGGGAAGTGGTCAAGTTTAAAATTCGCTTCTAAAGGCGGAGTTCGAATTTTCACGCATGCGCACGAGACGCGTTATACTCAGAGTGAGACTATGTCTGCGCCGTAATGTTTTCTGACGTTTCCAGGCCCTACTAGCAATATATGTGTATTATATACAGATTGTCCGAAATCCGTTTTGAACATAGGAAATTAATGAGTGCGACAAAGAAGACATAAACAAAATGGGTAGCAGGACAAAGATAGAACGTAATCATGGCTAGCTAAATTTTTAAACTAAAATTAAGTCAATGAAACAAAAACCCTTGTGTCAAATATTTTATCTGTCATCAAGAGTATAAAGTGATGTTTAAATAATTAAAATAATTATGTGAGTAGTAAACAATAGTATATTTAAATCTCACTTTATACTCTTAACAACAGCTAAAATATTTGACATAAGTGTTTGTTTGTTTCATTGACCGAATTTTAGTTTAAAAATTTAGCTAGCCATGATTACGTTCTGTCTTTGTCCTGTTACTCATTTTTTTTATGTTTTCCTTGTCGCACTCATTAAATTCCTATGTTCAAAACGGATTTCGGACAACCTGTATATGGCTGGCTCAAAGCGATAACAAATGAATTTCGGAAAAACCAAAATCAGCGCTTTCGCGCGGACAAGCGTTGCTAACGTTCGAAATACAGCGAAGAATAATTCAAGTGGGAATACACAGGCTGGCCCGGAATAGATAAATAAATGGCGAAAAAAATAGCAGGAACTAAAGATTTGTTTCATACGTAGCCGCCTGCCCTTCGAATTCGATCACCGGTAATATTTTTTTTAGTTGAAAATGTATGTAATTTATTAGAAACGTGAAGATATTTTTACCCCTAGCTTAATTTGATTTTTAAAATTATTTAGTGTGACAATGTCCACTTACGAGAGAAGTTCTGGGTAAAGCCCTTTGCAGATTTTTATTGGTTTTAAAATTGAACATTCTATTTTATATGAATTTAAATTTTCAAATAAAAGCTTCGGGTCACGTCGTGAGTGGCGTGTCACGCCGTGAATATGAGTGAACGTGAGCGTGAGCGTGCTTGAATGTAAGCGTGCGTGAACGTGAGCGTGCTTGAATGTAAGCGTGCGTGAACGTGAGCGTTTAAAGCAAGTGTAAAACGTGCATGACGTGAGTGAATAGTCACTCACGCGCCCAGCTTTTAATTCCAACCTAATCCACCATATCACAACGAAAAAAAAGTACTAAAAGGGATGTGATTGTAAACAACGCAAACTGGATACAAATATTCCCTACATAAAATTCTAAAATTAATTCTAAAAACTATTTGTAGAACACAAATGAAACATTTAATTGGCGATTGGAGAGCAATTTCAAAAACAATATTAACAGAAAGTATTTCTTTCCGAGAAATTTATTTGGTGAAAGCTGTTTTTATTCGTAAGTCGGAAGCGTCGGCGAAATTTCTGCGAAAACAATTTCACAGAAATCAATCAAGGCCAGGAAGCCACGAAGATTACTCCAGGAATTAATTTACACGTGACGCACAACATTCCCAAACACAAGAGCAATGCATTTCTCAACCAAGCATCCTTTTTGGTGACGTAAAGGAAGAAGTTGGAAAAGTAGACAGTATAATATAAGAGATTATATTAATTAATAAGTTTTGCTGGTCAGTACGTTTATTGGGGATATTTTGTTAAAATCGACCAGTGCCTATCATATTGTTTCATTCTCAAATAAATCCGCCTGTCTAATACAGTCCTGATTCTTATACCCGAATTCAATTGAACTGCCAGAATAAACAAACAAGACAAATACTGTCCCAGAGTTATTTTCTAAGTATTTTGCATGAAGTATCTCGATCTAATATTATTTCGAAACAAAATCGGGTTTCGTGACTTGACTCTTTTAATGCATAAAATTTCCATTGCATCATTTTTGCTTACAATCTTTTTCAAACTAGGTTCTTAAATAATATACTTATGTGTTTACAGTCTTAAGCAATTGCTAAAAGATATGGCAATACCATAACTAATAACGGCTACAGAAGTATTGATTTATATACACCTAAATAGAAAAACCATGTGATTAAGGAGAGTAAACGACCGGCATTAATTGTAGTTGGTAGCACTACATCACTGTCAGTTGATACATACAGTATTGGCGACACATTAACGAATAAGTATTCTCTGTAAAAAATACAAACTAAGCCCGTCCTGTAACACAATTCATAAAAGCTCTACTCTGAGAAACACTGCCCGAAATTACTTCTACGAACAAAACCTAAAAAATAGCAGACGTAGCAAGGCGTAGAAACTTTTCTGAACAAAAGAATAAAAATATAATGATTTGGCTAGAGAATATGGAATTGTTTTATATTTGATATTAATTTACGATTTTGAAATGTGTTCTCAACGTTCTTCAAAGCCACAATTAAGTTAATAATTGTTGAGTTCTGGCCCAAAATATGTGACTATAGAAAATCAGCGCGTGCGCTTTACACATGTTATAGTTGCGCGTCGTGATTGGCCACTATGCCAAGAAAGTGTGGCTAAAGTGTGTGCTGTGTTGTCTAGAAACTCTGCTTTTGATTCCAAAACGCCTTTAAGCTCTACTCTTCTTCATAACTTGTTTCTATAGAGTGAAACTTTCCTGAGAGTGTAGCTTCCTTGGATAGATCCTCATTAAGTTCTTTATGTAAGCAGGGTGACTGTTACTTTTTATAAATATCGATTAAACCAGGTTACGTACACGGCTTGGTCGGTATTATCCGGTCTTATGCTACAAAAAAAATAGCTACCCTGTAACAACGATGCATCATTCCCATTCATAGTACACCCTTTGAGAAGCTCCAGCCTTCTCCCAACGCTGCTTCAACTTCTTGACGCACCTTTTGCTACTTCGTCGCTTTCTTCTTTATCCTCTTTACATAGTCAAATCTATTTCCCTTCAAGGAATATTTCAATCTGGGAACAGCCACAAATTGCAGGAAGACATGTCAAGACTGGACAGAGACCGACGAACTTGTGTAAAAAGTTGTTTAGCCAAAAAATCCTACATAAAATAAGATAAGAGTAGTATGAGGACACCACTAATTGGATTATGTGTTCAATTAAATTAATCCACATATGATTGATTCAATTAAACCGAGAATTAAATCCGCGTTTTGATCTAATTCCGCGAATTAAACCGCGGATTGATCTAATTAATTTTCGCGTTTTGATGTAATTAATCACATATGAAGATTGATGTTTAATTTTCATATGTGCTACTGATTAAATTACGCGGCGGCCATTTTTAATTTGCTTCCGGAATTACGCGGCGGCCATTTTCAATTTTCGCGCGAATATTTGAATTTGAAATTTTTCAGATTTTTTCTAAGTGTACTTTTTTTAATTTAAACTTCCCGGATGTCGGCCATCTTGGTTTTCTGCGCGCGCACTTCTCTCGGATGCCAGTTTTAATTTTAATTTAGCGCCCTTTTTGAATTTCAAATTGATAAATCTGTCTCTCTCTGGTACTCATGGGGCGTTGGTTATCTCTCTTGCATTCACAGGATGGATGTTTAATTTAAAAAAATCTCTGGCGGACTTGGATATGAACCCTCTACGTTCGCATCCACATTGGGCTTACATAGGCTTATGCCGCTACACCACGCAGCGCTACAGGATTTAAAGGGTTTGAACAGAACGCCATTTAACTGTTCTGACTCCAGACTTTAAAACTAAATATTTTTTGACAAATATAATTTATAAGAATGGAATTACATCGTCTATGGACTTAAAAGGTTGAAACGAATTTTAAAAAAAATATTCCATAAGTGCTTTTGCTAGTTTTAAGTAATAAGTTAAATTTTGACTTTTTGAATTGAATTTTAAAAAATTGTAATAGGAGATTAGTTAAGTCAATTTGGTGTTAAAGTTTGCATGATTAATATTATATTAAATAAAAATCATTAAGTCGTAAATAGTTTAATAAATAAGCAAAAAAACGTTTCGCACAATTAAATTGGCTTCATCAGTTTATGATAATAAGAGCATTATGTTGAAATGGTTAAATGGAAAATTACAATTCTGAAAAGTTAAAGAATAGGTTAGCGAACTACAATAAAATTCCCTTAAAAATGTGTACTTACGGTTTAATTAATTTTTGTAGAACATAACTATAATCATTACGACTTTTTTATATTTTTTATAATACTATTAAAGTAAGGAGTTAAATGATTAAATTTACATTTTAAATAAATAACTGTTATAAATTATTTTAATTAATATTTTACTGGCTTTCATTTCGAAGCAAGCAAGAAGTCTGAATTATTAGATAAAACTGCAAGGTTACATACAATATTTGCAATTTATCAGTAAGTGCGCAGAGGTTTAAAACTGGACATGCATTCGTTCAATTATTGCAGGGTTGTATTAAGTGAAATTTGAAAATTGTTATTATAAGGCGATATTAGCCAAGCAAAACATATTATTTAAGAAATGTGAAATTTTAGATATTTTATTTGAATAAATTGTGATAAATAGAACTTAGATTGTCAATATCAGTTCTATAATTAATTGCTGTTGGACTTTTTTGTATTTCAATCATTTCCAAGCATAATCTCTTTTTTAGATTGTTCTCTCTATGTAAGATTGCTGGTTTGTTAAAATTAAAATTATGATAGTTTTCGTTGGCATGGTCTGTTAATGCTGTTTTTTGGTTAGATGGTGAAACTCTATTAACTTTTATTGAGTATTTGTGTTGCATTAATCTGTTTTTCAGTAGCTGTTTTGTTTGACCGATATAAGTGGAGGTACAGTTGCTACAATCAATCTGATACACAACTTCAGATTGCATGTTTATTTGGGTTTTATCCTTAAGGTTTGTAAAAAACATTTTACCTAAAGTATTGTTGTTATTATATGCAATTTTGAAATGATATTTGTTAAGTTCTTTTTTGATTTTTTCAGCAAGCTTGGGAATGTATGGGATTGAAATGTATTTATCTTGTGTTGCTATAAATGAATTGTTAAATTCATTGCCTAAACAATTAGGTTGTAATTCTATTGGTTGATTGAATTTGTTAATGTTTTTTATTTTATTGATACGTATATTAATTTTCTTTTTAATAAAATCTAAAGGATAATCATTTATACATAGTATATTTGTTATTATTTCTAAGTTTTGTTTATGAAATTGTGAAGAAGAGAGCTTGATAGCTCTGTCTACTAAGTTGTTAATTACGCTTGTTTTATATTTAATTGAAGTGTTTGAATTAAAATTTAAATATCGGTTTGTTTTTATATCTTTACGATCATGCAAACTTTAACACCAAATTGACTTAACTAATCTCCTATTACAATTTTTTAAAATTCAATTCAAAAAGTCAAAATTTAACTTATTACTTAAAACCCGAATCTGTTTGGAGACAAGATTCACCAACTGCAACCCCCAATAAGGACATCCCAATAGCAATAACTCCAAGGATTTTTCCACCTTTCACCCCTCTGGTTATCAATAATGGACTTCATACAACTACAACAGACAAAGACTCACCAACCATCAACCCCCAATATGGACATCCTAACAGCAACAAACCCCAAGGATCCTTCTACCACTCACCCTGTTGATGGCAAAATGGACGCCACACTACTACAACATGGATTCTATAAATACATCAAAATAAACCACGGAAACCAGATGGAAGAATTGTTCAGAAACTTCAGCAAAACTAATAACACTTATGTAAGGGTAAGCGAACGCATTTATTTCCTTAAAATGTGTAAAAGAAACCTTTTAATCCCAAAATTTTTACAAATTAATACTTCACATATAGTATTTCAAAACAAAAATCATAAACGACTTTTTATAGAAATTCAAAATAACACAGCTATGAAAACTTTAACTTTACTAATAAAAGATAATTACTGCCTATTAAATCAATTAAAACAGAAACTTATAAAAATGCAAGAGTATTTCAATAATTTTGCAAATAAAAATTTAATTATAAACTTTCTAGCAACAAAAGTTAAGCAGAACATGAATTTAAGAAGTGTATTACATACCAAATCATCCAAAAAAATTAACTCACTTTTAAATAAAAATCAAATGAATATTACTTCCAATATAAACCACCAAATAAATACAAATAACAGAAACTCAAATAACCAAACCAACAATAAAATTTCGAATTTTGAAAACCCAAATGAATTTATTTACAATTTGACTAATATAGTATTACCATTAAATGTTGAAAATATTTTAAAATTAGGACCTAATTTCAATTATTGTAACCCAAAAAACAAACTTCCAATTGAAAATATAATTTGCAATATAGAAAATGGCATTACAGAAATGACACAAACTCAACAAAACTCAATACGTGCTAATATTTGTAACATTTTAACAAATCATAAAAATAATAAACATCATACTTTAACTTTTGCACAAGTAAAATATAACAAAGAATTAACAAAAAATATACAAGAAACTAAACATTTCCTTGATAAAAATAAAGAACTAATCATAACTTCAGCAGATAAAACCCAAAAAACAGTAATTATGACAAAAACTGATTATCATAACAAAATGACAAATTTATTAAGTGATGCTAACACATATAAAAAAGAATTAAAGGACCCCACTCAAGCAATTCAAAATAAAAACAACAAACTGGTAAAAAATCTATTAGATAATAATTATATTGACAATGTAACATACAAAAAATTAATATCACATAACGGACTTCCACCAAAGATATATGGATTACCAAAGTTACATAAAGAAAACATACCTTTAAGACCAATAGTTGCTTCCTATATGAGCCCTACTTACAAATTGTCTAAATATCTTTCAAAAATATTAACGAATGTCACCACACTTAATAAATTTAGTATTCAAGATTCTTGGAAATGCAAACAACACATTGATAATACCAAATTAAATAAAAACCATAACCTTTTTTCTTTAGATGTTGTTTCACTGTACACAAACATACCAACTGATCTAGCAATTGACGCAATTAAAAATAATTGGAACAGAATTAAAAAACATACGAATATCCCACTTAATAATTTTATTGAAATAGTTGAGTTTGTCCTAAACACTACATATTTCACATATAATAATACAACATACTCACAAACTTTTGGTTGTGCAATGGGTTCTCCCATTTCATCTACTATTGCTAATCTTGTATTGGAACAAATCGAAACAAAAATCCTTGAACAAAACAACGATTTTTCTCTTTATTTAAGATATGTTGATGATATCATAATGGCATCTGACTCTATTAACAAACAAAATTTCCTTAATCTTTTTAATAACGTACATCCAAGACTTAAATTTACAATAGAAAATGAAAATAAAAATGCGTCTATTAACTTTTTGGATTTAACCTTATACAGACAAGCAAATGGTAATATTTTAACAAATTGGTATCGTAAAGATATAAAAACAAACCGATATTTAAATTTTAATTCAAACACTTCAATTAAATATAAAACAAGCGTAATTAACAACTTAGTAGACAGAGCTATCAAGCTCTCTTCTTCACAATTTCATAAACAAAACTTAGAAATAATAACAAATATACTATGTATAAATGATTATCCTTTAGATTTTATTAAAAAGAAAATTAATATACGTATCAATAAAATAAAAAACATTAACAAATTCAATCAACCAATAGAATTACAACCTAATTGTTTAGGCAATGAATTTAACAATTCATTTATAGCAACACAAGATAAATACATTTCAATCCCATACATTCCCAAGCTTGCTGAAAAAATCAAAAAAGAACTTAACAAATATCATTTCAAAATTGCATATAATAACAACAATACTTTAGGTAAAATGTTTTTTACAAACCTTAAGGATAAAACCCAAATAAACATGCAATCTGAAGTTGTGTATCAGATTGATTGTAGCAACTGTACCTCCACTTATATCGGTCAAACAAAACAGCTACTGAAAAACAGATTAATGCAACACAAATACTCAATAAAAGTTAATAGAGTTTCACCATCTAACCAAAAAACAGCATTAACAGACCATGCCAACGAAAACTATCATAATTTTAATTTTAACAAACCAGCAATCTTACATAGAGAGAACAATCTAAAAAAGAGATTATGCTTGGAAATGATTGAAATACAAAAAAGTCCAACAGCAATTAATTATAGAACTGATATTGACAATCTAAGTTCTATTTATCACAATTTATTCAAATAAAATATCTAAAATTTCACATTTCTTAAATAATATGTTTTGCTTGGCTAATATCGCCTTATAATAACAATTTTCAAATTTCACTTAATACAACCCTGCAATAATTGAACGAATGCATGTCCAGTTTTAAACCTCTGCGCACTTACTGATAAATTGCAAATATTGTATGTAACCTTGCAGTTTTATCTAATAATTCAGACTTCTTGCTTGCTTCGAAATGAAAGCCAGTAAAATATTAATTAAAATAATTTATAACAGTTATTTATTTTAAAATGTAAATTTAATCATTTAACTCCTTACTTTAATAGTATTATAAAAATATAAAAAAGTCGTAATGATTATAGTTATGTTCTACAAAAATTAATTAAACCGTAAGTACACATTTTTAAGGGAATTTTATTGTAGTTCGCTAACCTATTCTTTAACTTTTCAGAATTGTAATTTTCCATTTAACCATTTCAACATAATGCTCTTATTATCATAAACTGATGAAGCCAATTTAATTGTGCGAAACGTTTTTTTGCTTATTTATTAAACTATTTACGACTTAATGATTTTTATTTAATATAATATTAATCATGCAAACTTTAACACCAAATTGACTTAACTAATCTCCTATTACAATTTTTTAAAATTCAATTCAAAAAGTCAAAATTTAACTTATTACTTAAAACCCGAATCTGTTTGGAGACAAGATTCACCAACTGCAACCCCCAATAAGGACATCCCAATAGCAATAACTCCAAGGATTTTTCCACCTTTCACCCCTCTGGTTATCAATAATGGACTTCATACAACTACAACAGACAAAGACTCACCAACCATCAACCCCCAATATGGACATCCTAACAGCAACAAACCCCAAGGATCCTTCTACCACTCACCCTGTTGATGGCAAAATGGACGCCACACTACTACAACATGGATTCTATAAATACATCAAAATAAACCACGGAAACCAGATGGAAGAATTGTTCAGAAACTTCAGCAAAACTAATAACACTTATGTAAGGGTAAGCGAACGCATTTATTTCCTTAAAATGTGTAAAAGAAACCATTTAATCCCAAAATTTTTACAAATTAATACTTCACATATAGTATTTCAAAACAAAAATCATAAACGACTTTTTATAGAAATTCAAAATAACACAGCTATGAAAACTTTAACTTTACTAATAAAAGATAATTACTGCCTATTAAATCAATTAAAACAGAAACTTATAAAAATGCAAGAGTATTTCAATAATTTTGCAAATAAAAATTTAATTATAAACTTTCTAGCAACAAAAGTTAAGCAGAACATGAATTTAAGAAGTGTATTACATACCAAATCATCCAAAAAAATTAACTCACTTTTAAATAAAAATCAAATGAATATTACTTCCAATATAAACCACCAAATAAATACAAATAACAGAAACTCAAATAACCAAACCAACAATAAAATTTCGAATTTTGAAAACCCAAATGAATTTATTTACAATTTGACTAATATAGTATTACCATTAAATGTTGAAAATATTTTAAAATTAGGACCTAATTTCAATTATTGTAACCCAAAAAACAAACTTCCAATTGAAAATATAATTTGCAATATAGAAAATGGCATTACAGAAATGACACAAACTCAACAAAACTCAATACGTGCTAATATTTGTAACATTTTAACAAATCATAAAAATAATAAACATCATACTTTAACTTTTGCACAAGTAAAATATAACAAAGAATTAACAAAAAATATACAAGAAACTAAACATTTCCTTGATAAAAATAAAGAACTAATCATAACTTCAGCAGATAAAACCCAAAAAACAGTAATTATGACAAAAACTGATTATCATAACAAAATGACAAATTTATTAAGTGATGCTAACACATATAAAAAAGAATTAAAGGACCCCACTCAAGCAATTCAAAATAAAAACAACAAACTGGTAAAAAATCTATTAGATAATAATTATATTGACAATGTAACATACAAAAAATTAATATCACATAACGGACTTCCACCAAAGATATATGGATTACCAAAGTTACATAAAGAAAACATACCTTTAAGACCAATAGTTGCTTCCTATATGAGCCCTACTTACAAATTGTCTAAATATCTTTCAAAAATATTAACGAATGTCACCACACTTAATAAATTTAGTATTCAAGATTCTTGGAAATGCAAACAACACATTGATAATACCAAATTAAATAAAAACCATAACCTTTTTTCTTTAGATGTTGTTTCACTGTACACAAACATACCAACTGATCTAGCAATTGACGCAATTAAAAATAATTGGAACAGAATTAAAAAACATACGAATATCCCACTTAATAATTTTATTGAAATAGTTGAGTTTGTCCTAAACACTACATATTTCACATATAATAATACAACATACTCACAAACTTTTGGTTGTGCAATGGGTTCTCCCATTTCATCTACTATTGCTAATCTTGTATTGGAACAAATCGAAACAAAAATCCTTGAACAAAACAACGATTTTTCTCTTTATTTAAGATATGTTGATGATATCATAATGGCATCTGACTCTATTAACAAACAAAATTTCCTTAATCTTTTTAATAACGTACATCCAAGACTTAAATTTACAATAGAAAATGAAAATAAAAATGCGTCTATTAACTTTTTGGATTTAACCTTATACAGACAAGCAAATGGTAATATTTTAACAAATTGGTATCGTAAAGATATAAAAACAAACCGATATTTAAATTTTAATTCAAACACTTCAATTAAATATAAAACAAGCGTAATTAACAACTTAGTAGACAGAGCTATCAAGCTCTCTTCTTCACAATTTCATAAACAAAACTTAGAAATAATAACAAATATACTATGTATAAATGATTATCCTTTAGATTTTATTAAAAAGAAAATTAATATACGTATCAATAAAATAAAAAACATTAACAAATTCAATCAACCAATAGAATTACAACCTAATTGTTTAGGCAATGAATTTAACAATTCATTTATAGCAACACAAGATAAATACATTTCAATCCCATACATTCCCAAGCTTGCTGAAAAAATCAAAAAAGAACTTAACAAATATCATTTCAAAATTGCATATAATAACAACAATACTTTAGGTAAAATGTTTTTTACAAACCTTAAGGATAAAACCCAAATAAACATGCAATCTGAAGTTGTGTATCAGATTGATTGTAGCAACTGTACCTCCACTTATATCGGTCAAACAAAACAGCTACTGAAAAATCAGATTAATGCAACACAAATACTCAATAAAAGTTAATAGAGTTTCACCATCTAACCAAAAAACAGCATTAACAGACCATGCCAACGAAAACTATCATAATTTTAATTTTAACAAACCAGCAATCTTACATAGAGAGAACAATCTAAAAAAGAGATTATGCTTGGAAATGATTGAAATACAAAAAAGTCCAACAGCAATTAATTATAGAACTGATATTGACAATCTAAGTTCTATTTATCACAATTTATTCAAATAAAATATCTAAAATTTCACATTTCTTAAATAATATGTTTTGCTTGGCTAATATCGCCTTATAATAACAATTTTCAAATTTCACTTAATACAACCCTGCAATAATTGAACGAATGCATGTCCAGTTTTAAACCTCTGCGCACTTACTGATAAATTGCAAATATTGTATGTAACCTTGCAGTTTTATCTAATAATTCAGACTTCTTGCTTGCTTCGAAATGAAAGCCAGTAAAATATTAATTAAAATAATTTATAACAGTTATTTATTTTAAAATGTAAATTTAATCATTTAACTCCTTACTTTAATAGTATTATAAAAATATAAAAAAGTCGTAATGATTATAGTTATGTTCTACAAAAATTAATTAAACCGTAAGTACACATTTTTAAGGGAATTTTATTGTAGTTCGCTAACCTATTCTTTAACTTTTCAGAATTGTAATTTTCCATTTAACCATTTCAACATAATGCTCTTATTATCATAAACTGATGAAGCCAATTTAATTGTGCGAAACGTTTTTTTGCTTATTTATTAAACTATTTACGACTTAATGATTTTTATTTAATATAATATTAATCATGCAAACTTTAACACCAAATTGACTTAACTAATCTCCTATTACAATTTTTTAAAATTCAATTCAAAAAGTCAAAATTTAACTTATTACTTAAAACCCGAATCTGTTTGGAGACAAGATTCACCAACTGCAACCCCCAATAAGGACATCCCAATAGCAATAACTCCAAGGATTTTTCCACCTTTCACCCCTCTGGTTATCAATAATGGACTTCATACAACTACAACAGACAAAGACTCACCAACCATCAACCCCCAATATGGACATCCTAACAGCAACAAACCCCAAGGATCCTTCTACCACTCACCCTGTTGATGGCAAAATGGACGCCACACTACTACAACATGGATTCTATAAATACATCAAAATAAACCACGGAAACCAGATGGAAGAATTGTTCAGAAACTTCAGCAAAACTAATAACACTTATGTAAGGGTAAGCGAACGCATTTATTTCCTTAAAATGTGTAAAAGAAACCTTTTAATCCCAAAATTTTTACAAATTAATACTTCACATATAGTATTTCAAAACAAAAATCATAAACGACTTTTTATAGAAATTCAAAATAACACAGCTATGAAAACTTTAACTTTACTAATAAAAGATAATTACTGCCTATTAAATCAATTAAAACAGAAACTTATAAAAATGCAAGAGTATTTCAATAATTTTGCAAATAAAAATTTAATTATAAACTTTCTAGCAACAAAAGTTAAGCAGAACATGAATTTAAGAAGTGTATTACATACCAAATCATCCAAAAAAATTAACTCACTTTTAAATAAAAATCAAATGAATATTACTTCCAATATAAACCACCAAATAAATACAAATAACAGAAACTCAAATAACCAAACCAACAATAAAATTTCGAATTTTGAAAACCCAAATGAATTTATTTACAATTTGACTAATATAGTATTACCATTAAATGTTGAAAATATTTTAAAATTAGGACCTAATTTCAATTATTGTAACCCAAAAAACAAACTTCCAATTGAAAATATAATTTGCAATATAGAAAATGGCATTACAGAAATGACACAAACTCAACAAAACTCAATACGTGCTAATATTTGTAACATTTTAACAAATCATAAAAATAATAAACATCATACTTTAACTTTTGCACAAGTAAAATATAACAAAGAATTAACAAAAAATATACAAGAAACTAAACATTTCCTTGATAAAAATAAAGAACTAATCATAACTTCAGCAGATAAAACCCAAAAAACAGTAATTATGACAAAAACTGATTATCATAACAAAATGACAAATTTATTAAGTGATGCTAACACATATAAAAAAGAATTAAAGGACCCCACTCAAGCAATTCAAAATAAAAACAACAAACTGGTAAAAAATCTATTAGATAATAATTATATTGACAATGTAACATACAAAAAATTAATATCACATAACGGACTTCCACCAAAGATATATGGATTACCAAAGTTACATAAAGAAAACATACCTTTAAGACCAATAGTTGCTTCCTATATGAGCCCTACTTACAAATTGTCTAAATATCTTTCAAAAATATTAACGAATGTCACCACACTTAATAAATTTAGTATTCAAGATTCTTGGAAATGCAAACAACACATTGATAATACCAAATTAAATAAAAACCATAACCTTTTTTCTTTAGATGTTGTTTCACTGTACACAAACATACCAACTGATCTAGCAATTGACGCAATTAAAAATAATTGGAACAGAATTAAAAAACATACGAATATCCCACTTAATAATTTTATTGAAATAGTTGAGTTTGTCCTAAACACTACATATTTCACATATAATAATACAACATACTCACAAACTTTTGGTTGTGCAATGGGTTCTCCCATTTCATCTACTATTGCTAATCTTGTATTGGAACAAATCGAAACAAAAATCCTTGAACAAAACAACGATTTTTCTCTTTATTTAAGATATGTTGATGATATCATAATGGCATCTGACTCTATTAACAAACAAAATTTCCTTAATCTTTTTAATAACGTACATCCAAGACTTAAATTTACAATAGAAAATGAAAATAAAAATGCGTCTATTAACTTTTTGGATTTAACCTTATACAGACAAGCAAATGGTAATATTTTAACAAATTGGTATCGTAAAGATATAAAAACAAACCGATATTTAAATTTTAATTCAAACACTTCAATTAAATATAAAACAAGCGTAATTAACAACTTAGTAGACAGAGCTATCAAGCTCTCTTCTTCACAATTTCATAAACAAAACTTAGAAATAATAACAAATATACTATGTATAAATGATTATCCTTTAGATTTTATTAAAAAGAAAATTAATATACGTATCAATAAAATAAAAAACATTAACAAATTCAATCAACCAATAGAATTACAACCTAATTGTTTAGGCAATGAATTTAACAATTCATTTATAGCAACACAAGATAAATACATTTCAATCCCATACATTCCCAAGCTTGCTGAAAAAATCAAAAAAGAACTTAACAAATATCATTTCAAAATTGCATATAATAACAACAATACTTTAGGTAAAATGTTTTTTACAAACCTTAAGGATAAAACCCAAATAAACATGCAATCTGAAGTTGTGTATCAGATTGATTGTAGCAACTGTACCTCCACTTATATCGGTCAAACAAAACAGCTACTGAAAAACAGATTAATGCAACACAAATACTCAATAAAAGTTAATAGAGTTTCACCATCTAACCAAAAAACAGCATTAACAGACCATGCCAACGAAAACTATCATAATTTTAATTTTAACAAACCAGCAATCTTACATAGAGAGAACAATCTAAAAAAGAGATTATGCTTGGAAATGATTGAAATACAAAAAAGTCCAACAGCAATTAATTATAGAACTGATATTGACAATCTAAGTTCTATTTATCACAATTTATTCAAATAAAATATCTAAAATTTCACATTTCTTAAATAATATGTTTTGCTTGGCTAATATCGCCTTATAATAACAATTTTCAAATTTCACTTAATACAACCCTGCAATAATTGAACGAATGCATGTCCAGTTTTAAACCTCTGCGCACTTACTGATAAATTGCAAATATTGTATGTAACCTTGCAGTTTTATCTAATAATTCAGACTTCTTGCTTGCTTCGAAATGAAAGCCAGTAAAATATTAATTAAAATAATTTATAACAGTTATTTATTTTAAAATGTAAATTTAATCATTTAACTCCTTACTTTAATAGTATTATAAAAATATAAAAAAGTCGTAATGATTATAGTTATGTTCTACAAAAATTAATTAAACCGTAAGTACACATTTTTAAGGGAATTTTATTGTAGTTCGCTAACCTATTCTTTAACTTTTCAGAATTGTAATTTTCCATTTAACCATTTCAACATAATGCTCTTATTATCATAAACTGATGAAGCCAATTTAATTGTGCGAAACGTTTTTTTGCTTATTTATTAAACTATTTACGACTTAATGATTTTTATTTAATATAATATTAATCATGCAAACTTTAACACCAAATTGACTTAACTAATCTCCTATTACAATTTTTTAAAATTCAATTCAAAAAGTCAAAATTTAACTTATTACTTAATTCATTCCATTGATAGGTACGTTCCGGAAAATTTGTAAAACTCTAATAAGATTTGTAACCTATCGTTAATCGCTAATTTATGCATAATCTTTTTTAGCAGAAAGCGTATTGTTATTGTTATTTTCCTCCACGTCCTCTGCAGGGGCCATTTTTCGTGAGTGTAACATCTGAAACAAACATAGTAAATGATAACTGTATTTTTGTCAAAATAATTTGTTCTTCTTCCTTCTCTCAATACAGGCTAACGACATGTTCTTAGAAACAGAATAACTGAATTGTTGAACTTCTTGAATCTCGAGAAAAGAAAACTGAAACGATTCCCTGCTACCTTCTATTAATATAAAATAAAAACAAAACTACATCGATTCAGAGATAATACCTCTGCAAAATATTTTTTAATTTGCCATCAGAATAGAAATCGATGTTAATCGAAAGATGAAACAAGGACTTGCGGCAATTTGCATTCTAAGTTCAAAAGATAACTACAATTTAAACCTCATAGGACATAATACTTCTGAGACGAACAATACTGTCGACATCGAAAACACATATTATCTACAATTTTACTCCAATTTCCATGTATGCTGTTATCACAGTTTTGTAAGTAGTATCTTGTAGCCACATCTTTCTATACTTCTTGTCCTCAGCTGGGTTTTAGTTTTTCTCCTGTGCTTGTGTGTTTCTTTTTAAATTATGTTTCTACAACGTCAACAAAATAAATCTATTTCAGTCCAAAATAAAGTTGATCTATCGGTAGTTGTTTGTTCTACCAATTCTTCGTTCAACACCTACTGTTTGTTTCTTCAGTCCATTGTTAGGCTATTTAACATTTTACGGTCCCATCTTCGCGGCTCTAATTGCCCGGCTTTCCCCATGGACACGAATTGAGGATTTAATTTGTGTTGTTGCTGAACTTAAAGCTGAAGTTTGAAGATGGTTCCCGTTGGAGAAGGCTGAAAACAGCCAAAGAGGTGAGACGTGTGTTAGTGGCCGACCTCGATCACTTAGATTTACTGAATGCGATAGTGGTTGAAGTCAGTGTTCTAGTATCTATGCAGTTCTCTGGCAACCCTTTTTGGGAGCCAGCGATGTCACAGCTAAGTTCCAGCTTTTCTACCCTAGAGACGACCTTCTTCGTGGGCCTCTCAAGACCCAGATCACTACCAGTATTTTCGCCGTCTACGATACCATCTCGTGGGAATTCTCAGCCCATAGGTCTGGGCATAACTCATCAAAATGACATCATTGAGAAAGCATAGCTCTTTCTCAAACTGCAGACTCGTTTTACCTGCATGTCGGGTTTGTAATAACTGCATTACTTTATAATTACGTGTGGTTTTAATCTATACATTTTACATTTTGATTTTCTGCATGTTTTTCGGCTTTCTCTTATGGCTAGGCAATTATACTGTGTTATGTGTGAGTTTGCAAAAGTGTTTTCTTAACGAGCACAAGTTTGAAGCTTTTCTCCATGAGAAAGCGCTAAGCGCATTCCAATACGTCGAATAAATTGTTAAAAGCCTAAAATAGGGTCCAGTAATCACAGAATGTAATAGCTTTGCGTCGCCGTTAAGGCAATTTTTCCCGTTTTGGTAATAAATTGATTGTCCGCTAATTATATCACCTGTATTATTTCATGTTCATATAATATTGCAATCGTGTTTACCTGTACTCTGTACGTCCGTATGCCGTTGGATTGACGAGCTAATTATAACACCAGCAGATGAGACCCGTTAACACTATGCAGCCAGGTCAACTTCAACTGCACAATTAGAGAACGTGGACCACCTCATCAGACGCGAATATATGGCCACCGAAAAGTTTAATGGTTAACACATACTTTCAATGTCCCTTCCGAATAGATAGAACTACCTACACTTTGAGAGTAGAACCACGCCTGTGTGTACATTTTGAGCTGTGTTACCTGCCGTAAGAATAATATTTTAAAGTGTAACACCGTCCGCAAAGTTCTGGAGATACTGTAGTTCAAAAGAGTCATTGTCTTCACCCTGGTAATTTGTCATACCCAATCCGTGATCTTGGTTCCATGTAACGTGAGCTACAGGTTTCTCACTGGACGTGTAATTAAATCCTTCGGTTGCATATACAGTTGCGCGAATATACGTTTCTTAACAAACGTGTAAATTGTTTCTTATTCCATTCAGCCAAGAAGCTGTTCAGTTTAATATTTCCACATACCAATTCTAGCTGTTTTCTCTGATATTCAGTCAGCTTTGCAAAGAAATTCAAAAACCTTCTCCTCTCTGTAAGCCTGCGTTGCCGCTGTTGGTATCCATGCTAAGAGTGTTTTAAAAGATCTTCATCTGCTCTTTATGTGTAGCTACCTCAAGTTGGATCGGGGTGCCATACTTGGTAGTGCAACGGCCTTTTTTAATTTCGACTTTAGAAACCTAATTTTTCATTGTGAGCGAAATAAGCCTACTCCCTTGCTTTGATTAACTTTATTAGTTCTGCGTAGTTTTGATAGAAGTAGAGCTAACTTCACGCTGAGTTTGAAGCGAACGGTGGGTTCGAGTTTAGCGGACACTTCCGGCTGGTATCTCGATGCACGTGCTGTAGTGAGTTCTGTTGGTGGCCTAAGAAAATCCAGGTTGGAAGCAGCTCCAGTTTTTTAAATGCTATGAAACCTCTCAGGGCTAATGTGCTATAAAATGCAAGCTGCACGTGTTTTTTAGGCCGTTATCTAACATGAGATGGGCATATATGTTCTTGTTTAGCGTTTTGGTGTTAATTAATTGTTAAGTTAGGCCCGTTCTCTGCATATTACTATGAGAGTTCGTACGCCCTTTTCATCCCCAATATCGGCCGACCGCAGCTATGCTCTATCCTCGTTTCCTCTGATGCTTGGAGGTAAATTATCTACGCCGAACATAAGCCAAAACGATTGGTTTTGGATGGATTACATTCCTGCGAGTGGCCACATTTCATTTCAACAGGCCCGTGGCAGGAATCAGAAAATCGGCCTGCGATATCTTTGAGAGCGTCCCAGTTACGCAACGTGCTACACTGGATTAAACCAGTTAATTACATAAGCTGTGCGTATTAGCGCATGCCTTCTTCTAGCTTAAATAACAACGACATTTTTGTATTTGTATTGTAAGTACAAAGGCTTTAGGGATTTATCGCACTCGGTATAAGATTAAAGCTTAGCTCTTTTTGAGCATGAATAGTTGCCTTTACTAACGGTTTCTGCTAGTTATTAGCTTGTCGCGTGTGCTAGGACTTGCAAGCATATAATGTTTCTATCGGGGCTGATCACGTTAACATTTTAAATTCATTTAGTTTGTAGTCTGGTCATTTTCAACGGAGTCCTTTGCTTGATTAATGCATCCTGCTGGGCGTTTGCGTTGCGACCCAGGTGTTATTGTTTTCTTGTTTGATTCAAACCAACTGTATATTTGCCCTGGATCTTATATTAAGCCTGAAATATTTACTGTGTTTATAACACCAGGCCTAACAATGGAAATGTTTACAAATGAATTCTTTTAATGTTTGATATAAATAAAACCTTTATTCTACCTGCTGCTGGTATATTATGCTTTATTCACCCCAAACAAAGCTCCAAAGCGTCCGTTTGTGTTTTCAAATTATTATATGCATTTTTAACCGCCGCCTAATCCTTATCCACGCTATTCACTGCGGAGGGTTTAAGCTAGCCAGAACGGTGGCCACCCTTCGTTTAAGGGTGCTACTGTAAATACTGCATTTTACCTCCGGGTGTGGCTTTCAGGCACTCGGCTATAAGCTAATGCGTTTCAATAAGATGGAGACAAAGATGGTAAGCACACTTGCTCACCCAATAGCAGAGGGCTAAAGCAGAAGCTCGTAGCATCTGAGGGTTTATACTCTATCTGTACCAGTTAGCTTTCGCAAAATTAATGCGACAAATAACTTTTGGTTTGATGTTTTACAAAGCTTTTTATAAGTTAAGAAACGATCGGGTTTAAATCTTCTGTATTTGGAAGCAGAACAGTGCTCCAGTCCAACACTTCAAGTCGCCCTTTTACTTCACAATTCCTAATATGAAAGACGCATTCTTACGTTTTCGCCGGATGGGGCTATAATCGGTTAGCTTTATAGTGTGTTGCAAGTTGTTATATGAAGCTTCTCGCTTTTACTGGGAATGGCTGGTCGTTTGTGTAAATATTACATAAAAAAGAAGCAAGAACGCTTCCCTGTAGTAAGCCCTTCTTTTACGATTTTCACCTAGTGCGTAGTAATCGTATTAATCTCAGTCTTTCAGAACGAAGAAAGTATCATTATAACTGACTATTTACTCAAAAGATGGAAAGGCTATTACTGAAGAGTAGTAAACAACTGAATTAAAATATGTAGAAAGAAACGAGGAAAACTATTAAATTATTTTGTGCCTCTGCAGGACAATGCACCGCTTCACAAGAATTCACGCATTGGTTGCCCATTGTCTTACTGTTCCGCTACTTTTCTGGCCCTAACTTAAAGAACTATCGAAAGCAGATAATTTATGTTAATTGCGTTATCGAAACTGCCGGTTACTGGTTTGTAGATGGTAATTGAAAATTACTACGTTGAATAAAAAGTCGTTGCTCGTTATTCCAGTTGCTCTCTTTCCATATCAGCTCGAGAACTTATGAACAGCCCTTCGTATACATTTCCTTTCACAAACTACTTTAAAATACCCCCTAGCAAGGAGGTCCTAAAATTAGTAAAATGTACTTACTCAGTCCACAGCTTTGAGCGCATCGTAGCTTGGAAATGTTGTCATAGGTTTGGCTATTGCTTCCGCAAACAGGGCTGTACTGCGACGTTACCGAACATCGTTCGACACATCTATAATACGTTACTGGCAAAGCCGTGGTTGTGGCAGAAGTAGTTGCAACTAGAGCTGGTCCACCATTATTGGGTCGGCCCGGATTGTTTTGTCGGAACGGTGATTGTGGTTGACCATTATTTGGAAACTGGCTCAAATCCTGCCCATTGCCGATGTCAAACTGTCCGGAAGAGCTTTGGAGCAGCACAAATATTACTGGAAAAGCCAATAGCTATTTAGAAACGTTATATCTAGAAAAACGAGTCTTATTACTAACCTTTATTAATTCGAGGCTGTTTAAATGATTTCATTTAATATTTTCAAAGCATGTTAATATTTTCTGCGGGAACTTTAAAGTCGTCATGAATAATTATTAATTTTAATTGTTATTGCAATTTTTGTGACCACAATCTTTCTGTTAGGTAAATATATTGTTAAGGTAATTTGACATTGAACCCGTAAATATTTGTATAATTCTCTTTCTTTTCGTCTAAACAAAAAAATATTTTTTTAGGCTACTGTACTAATAAATTAGCAATGCTTGGAGATCTCTACAATATTAAGACCTTATGCTATCGTAAATGCTACAATCCACTGGTTTTTAACCACTCAACCTAACTTTTAGAGCCTACTTAAATATAATAATAATAATTTTTGCGCCAATTACATAACAGTAAATTCATTTGCAATTTACACACTAATGATTTCTGAAAAATCTAACAAACCTGCATATTTTTGTATACCATCACATATGAGATCAATTCAAAATTAAATAACTAAACAAACAGAGAAATAAATATCTCAATTATAAATGTATATTTAACTTTGGAAGGACTGCGAAACATACATAGATATATCGTGAGTTCAAAAAAAACTTATTTCCAGCATGCCATGAAGTTGAAGTTTGTCACAACTTAATATATACCTATTGAAACAAATGAACTACCATAAGTCAGAGAGAACTAAATTACATCTTGATCTATTTTTCTAAAAATACACAAAACGCTTAATAAAAACAATTTTTATTGACTGTTCTGATTAATACACTCGTTGTTGTTGTGTAAATGCCATTTTATTTTCCTTTTTGCTTGATACAAGTAAACTTAATGCAGCGTAAACGTTTGCCTGTCACAGTGAGTTTTCATAAACAATCTGACATTCACATACAGACTTAAGTTAAGACATGACTAGATTCTTTATCTTTCTTTCCATAGTCTACCATACATGAGTTTTTTTTTAACACACGAGAGAATTCAAATAACTTAGAATTTACAGTTTTGTATAGTTACAATATATGATAATATTCTGTTTGCCAGAGATCAAATTTCATATTAAGGTAAGCTAATGTCATAGTTATATGTATGGGTAGATAAATAAAATATTTTACTGCAACACCTGTTAGCCGTTGGAACAGGAAAAGGAACGCTTGCCAACATATCAGGATTGATCTCATGTGCAATAAGTATTTATTTTTATTTTCAGTAATAACAGAACGAGACGTCAAAATATTGCCGACATTCATTTTTGCGATTTAGATACGAGTTTCTGTGACGACGAAAATAATGAAGAATGCTTGTCTGTCTCACAGTATAGGATGAAGATGATCCGATTGATCTGCAGAAAAAAAATTTAATGCACCATCACCCATCGAATCAAGGAAAGAATAACTTTGACAACCTTACTAGAAGAGACGAATACAATCACGTTTTTTCTAGATCATTTCAAGAAAGAAATCGTCGTATGAGTGATTCGAAATGGTTAATAACCAATATAATTGACTTACACTTGTGTTCTGTAAGTTGAGTTTTTGAAACTTTTAGTGTAGAAAAAATAACCATGTTGACTGTTTTAGGCTTTTGAATAAAATGTTCAGAAGTTCAAATACAACAACGGACCGACTTTTTTTATTAAAAATCCCTTCTGGATTATAAATGAGTTTTTCGTGATATAAGAACTCTCCAGGTGAAATCAACGAAATGAACCAATGGACTAAAATCAGCGCAGAAAAGGTTGGTATTGACATTAAAAACAATAAGCTAACTAATGATTTCACAAGCTCTAACTACAGCCGTTTTCCAGATACCAAAAGCTGAAATCCACGAACAACAAATTATCAAAACTACTGGACATACTTTATAAGGGTCCGCACGACCATATCTTCAAATGGATACCGAAAACTATTCGAAAATTATCACTCAGCTCAGAAAACCCGGAAATGCTTCAGAAATAGTTTCAGAAAGCAGGACACCTGAAAGTATTTTGTAAATTTCAGGGGACAGGTCACACTGTATAAGCCCAAATCTTTATAATAATTATATCTTTAATTATTATAAATATTGTATAAATTGTTCGAGAATGTTTGAAGTATCTTTATAATTTTTTATAATTGCAAAATAAACAGTTACAATATGTTTTTTATCCCCTAAAATCAAATAGCTAGAAAAAAAATGTCGCTCAAAAGAGCCACCCTGTATAATCAAAACTACTTTAATAATATGCACCGCCTTTGTATAGTTTTAGAAATATCCCCCACCTCCCGCTTCGTTGCCGTATCTTGTATTTATACGTATTATTGCTCATTAATAAAACGTATTCGAGTTAATAAATGCAATAAACCTATTTTAAATTGCACACTCGATTTAGTAAACATTTCGGTTGTATGCCCAAGTTAACACAATCCAGCGACTACTGCATTTCTCAATTATCGGTTCATTTGGTTCGTATTAATAGTCAGCACGCAATATAATATGACATTTATACTGACATACAATGACAGCTTCAATTGCGTCTTTGAAATACCTTCTTGATTAAAACAACATGTGGCGGGTGTCATGGAATGAATTGGTAAAAATAAACTGATATAATTCCAAGGACTATTCAATTCACCTGTCATCTGTCAAAAAGTGACCAATGAAAATCCAGAATTCTGACGTTTCTTGACCAATAAAAAAAATATCAGTGGATATATCTTCCTAGAAGGTATTCAAGTGACTATTTTAAACAAATGTGTGATACGATCGTCAGCCGGAATTTAAAAATTAAGCCGGCACATAAACACTCGTATCGATGTTAAAATTATGAGGGGGCCATAAATTGCCCCCAAAGCTTAAAGAAACGAACGTTCTCGGGCCTCGCCTTTCTATGACAAGCGACCGCCGTTAAACGGGAGTTCAGAAGTCCGTTTGACGCGAGCTGATAATTTCTAAAAGATGACAAATTTCTCGAGCCCCTGCAGTCGCCGTATCCAGTCTAACAAAGCTTAACCGGACAAAGCCAGGTTTCCTCTTTGCGCGCGGACGGAAGTAATAAAACAAGTCCATTAAAAACTCAAGCAGTTGACTCCTTCAAAAACGTCAGAACAAACTACTCAAAAAAATCCCATAGAGCAGGGAAACAAAAGCTTAAGCTACGTAATTCACGGAACTCGGGAAGGCAAGCATGGTCAACAGGTCCACGACGACGGAGGTACAAAACACCGATCACCAGGGGCCATAAATTAACTGGCCGGCATAATGAAGGCTTGAAAAGGCCGGAGCCCAATCGCCCTAACGGCCGCACGCTTTTCAATCGCCAAAATCAGCCTTAAAAGCGCCAAGGGTAAAATAGTGAATATTCAGAAAGAGCAATATCTATTTTAATTAAGGCTGTACAAATAATTGAACTCTAAGTGTTGGAAATCGAAGGTTGCGCAATATTTACAAGGAAGCCGACGGACGGCAGCCCAGCCCAGAATCTGGCGAATGAGCAGGCCGCGGAGGGAAATACGTTTGGAAATTACACAGTCGCCGCGGAGTAATTAAGCGGCGAGTTATATTTATCCCAATCAGGCCGTGTTGGGTATCAAAATGTAAGTTTTTTGTCCGGCAAGACGATGCAGCTAAAATCAAGCCGCTAATTAGACGCGCCGGGAAATTAGCATGACGCCTTGCACAATTGCCTAAATGAATGCCCCCAAAAATCTGTCTTCACGCCACGGGCCAATAAGCATCGAGGGAGGCAGCTACCCCGGGGTTCAGGCCCTTTAAATAGAGAAACCCTGGCCTTAGGAAATCACTCTGCCTCGGCGGGTCGAACAAGCAGCCATCCAAGGATCAACAGCCACCTCCAGGAGTTCCAGCCAACCTCGAAGGAAGCTGCCTAGCTTGGACTGCCGCTCACGGACTAGCCGCCTCTCTGGACTCAGCTGCTCCCAGACTAGCTGCCTATTTGGACTCTGGCGATTCAGGAAAGCTGCCCCTTCTGGACTCTGCCGTTCACGGAGCTCTCGCCCACGCTGGACTTAGAGCATATCACCTCCGTTGGACTTAGCACCGCCGTCTCCGCTGGACTCAGCCGCCTGCCGTCTTCGAGAAACTTGGACGTCGAGCCACTTCAGCCGCCGCCCCCGAGAGGACAGTCATCGTTTGCACCCGCCGCCTACGCCTTTCCCGGACGTCGAGCCCCTTCAGCCGCCGCCCCCGAGTGGAAGACAAGCGCCCTCTCCTGCAGCCCCAGCCGCTTCTAGGACGCTGCGCCCTTCAGCCGCCGCCTCCGAAAGATCCCACCAGCCGGACGTCGAGCCACTTCAGCCGCCGCCCCCGAGAGGAAGGCAAGCGCCCGTTCCTGCAACCCCAGCCGCTTCTAGGACGCTGCGCCCTTCAGCCGCCGCCTCCGAAGAATCCCACCAGCTGGACGCTGAGCCACTTCCGCAGCCGCCCCCAAGAGGACGATCATCGCCTGTACCTGCCGCCTACGCGTTCCCACGACGTCGAGCCACTTCAGCCACCGCCCCCCGAGAGGACGATCAACGCCCGCGCCTGCCGCCTACGCCGTTTCCAGGAGGTCGAGCCCCTTCAGCCGCCGCCCCCGAGAGGAAGACCATCGCCCGCACCTGCCGCCTACGCGTTCCCAGGACGTCGAGCTCCTTCAGCCGCCGCCCCCGAGAGGAAGAACATCGCCCGCACCTGCCGCCTACGCGTTCCCCGGACGTCGAGCTCCTTCAGCCGCCGCCCCCAAGAGGACGACAAGCGCCCGCTCCTGCAGCCCCAGCCGCTTGTAGGACGCTGCGCCCTTCAGCCGCCGCCTCTGAAGGATCCCACCAGCATCCGACCACGGACACCAATCCGCCATCTTCTTTTTCTGAGTTATATGTATATATTCTCTATTTTTAAGTTAATCTGTACAAAATAATAACTATAATAAATTGTTCTCCGATTAATCAACTGTTTAGCAGAGGGTAACGCCTCCTTTCCTCCTTCGACTGCCACCATTTTTACCACCGCCCCGTTGAGCTAGTTGGAGGTGTGTTAATTGACGCCCGGAACGTGAGGCCAGCCTTTGGAAGGGACCAGAGGGAAGTCACGCCCACAGTGGTGAAGTCGAGAACGAAGAGGAACATGGAGGAAACCCCGAGTCGAAACAGCGAGGATCCGCCTCACGGAGCGCACCCAAGCGCAAGTATGGAGAGCACCGAGCTTGGTAACAGCGAGCCGCTGTTCCAATGCGGACAGAGGACGCCACCGCCCAACAACAGTCTACTTCAGGGAGCCGAGATGCTACCCTTGATGGCACACCACGAGGCGAGTCTGGCCGCCTCCGCCGCCGCAACAAACACGCAGCAAACAGCAGAACCACTTCTGGGAGTGGACAACAATACCCAGTGGCGCCCAGCACAACAACCAGCTCTGCTCCCCTACTTAAGGCTCGCTCCGCCGATCACCGTGGACGACCTATTGGACAAGGTGTCAGCCGTCGAAAAGGACTTGGAGGACCAAGCGCCGCCCCCGGTCCGCGAGATCCGAACTCGGGGATATCCAGAGCCCAGCCTGTCCCGCTGCCATTTCTGCCCAGGGCGTCATTATAACAGGGACTGCCCCCAGCAACGCGACGCGGGCCCAGCACGAAACCTTGCCTCACCTCGCCTGGCTCCACCACCAGAGGACACCTCAGCGCCTCGCCCCCAAGCCGGCCCGTCGGGAAACGAAGAGAGGCTCGGACGCCTGAACAGCAAAACCTCGCCTGCGGCCCGAGCCAATGTTACCTATTAAGCACAACCACTAGTCATGCCCTTCCTCGCATCGCGGTGAGGATAGGGCCACAACAGCAGGACGCCTGCGCACTGGTGGATTCCGCCGCCACCCACAATTTTATTCATGCAAACTGGGTGCAGACGAAGCATCTTCAACCCCATCCCTACCCCGCGGCTAAAATGGCCCAGGAAAACGCCACAATGGCACTACTAGGAGAAACCCGGGTACAGCTCCACTTAGGGCAAGAAAAGTACCCTCTTCAGTGCGTCGTGGCGGAGGATCTAAGAGAGGACCTCATCCTCGGGCTACCATGGCTAATGGAACAAGGCGTTACTTGGGAATTTACGCGCCGCTGCCTGCATCACGGCAGACACCAGAGAGCCACCACCTACTGCCTCGATTTCAGCCCCAGCCAACGTTTCTCCACCGCAAGCTTAGAACCCGATAAACCTACGAACCATTTCCTTCCGGAACGGGAAGGTCGACTTTACGAAGTTACGAAAGACTTCCCCGAGATACAGAGTCCGCCCTATCGTTTCCCGAAGGAAAAGCAAGGAACTATCGTCGAGCACAAGAAGAAAAGGCTAACCAAAGGGTTCATCGAGCACCGGCTCGGTACAAACTACGAGCTACCTAAACGGCCTCCACCCCGCCAACCCGAGAAGAAAAAGGAGCCACAACTAGAGCAAAACCCACCTCAGCCCCAGTCCGACCAGGAACAGGAGCCTCAGAAGGTGGAAAAGAAGCTCGCAGTTTCCGCCTCCGAATACCAGGTCGCCACCGTCGCGAATCAACCAGTGGAAGTCGCCTACAAACCAGCCCACGTTGCTGAAGCATCAGCACCGGAAACCCTTTCGGCCACAGAACTGGGAAAACCAGCAGAGAACGCCGAGATGCCAGTAGTAGGAGAAAAACTCCCCAACCGCTCATGGGACGTCATCAGCCGGCTGCCACCGCCACACGACTTTCATCAGCACACCAGGGCAACGCACCCGCCCACGATGAAAAGTCCAACAAGGGATCCCCGCCACAGACCATCCCAGAGCCCCAGCACTTCGCAACCGGATGAAGCAGAGCTACGAATACCTCCAGCGTACGCACGGTTTGGCAAGGAGCTACACCGACCTGGGGAGTGGCAGCTACGACCTCCAGACTACACGCCGACCAACTACGCCCTCCCCTGGCCTAGCCATTTAACTAGGCGCGGCTCGAGAACATCGGAGAAAGGGGGGATTGATACGATCGTCAGCCGGAATTTAAAAATTAAGCCGGCACATAAACACTCGTATCGATGTTAAAATTTTGAGGGGGCCATAAATTGCACCCAAAGCTTAAAGAAACGAACGTTCTCGGGCCTCGCCTTTCTATGACAAGCGACCGCCGTTAAACGGGAGTTCGGAAGTCCGTTTGACGCAAGCTGATAATTTCTAAAAGATGACAAATTTCTCGAGCCCCTGCAGTCGCCGTATCCAGTCTAACAAAGCTTAACCGGACAAAGCCAGGTTTCCTCTTTGCGCGCGGACGGAAGTAATAAAACAAGTCCATTAAAAACTCAAGCAGTTGACTCCTTCAAAAACGTCAGAACAAACTACTTAAAAAATCCCATAGAGCAGGGAAACAAAAGCTTAAGCTACATAATTCACGGAACTCGGGAAGGCAAGCATGGTCAACAGGTCCACGACGACGGAGGTACAAAACACCGATCACCAGGGGCCATAAATTAACTGGCCGGCATAATGAAGGCTTGAAAAGGCCGGAGCCCAATCGCCCTAACGGCCGCACGCTTTTCAATCGCCAAAATCAGCCTTAAAAGCGCCAAGGGTAAAATAGTGAATATTCAGAAAGAGCAATATCTATTTTAATTAAGGCTGTACAAATAATTGAACTCTAAGTGTTGGGAATCGAAGGTTGCGCAATATTTACAAGGAAGCCGACGGACGGCAGCCCAGCCCAGAATCTGGCGAATGAGCAGGCCGCGGAGGGAAATACGTTTGGAAATTACACAGTCGCCGCGGAGTAATTAAGCGGCGAGTTATATTTATCCCAATCAGGCCGTGTTGGGTATCAAAATGTAAGTTTTTTGTCCGGCAAGACGATGCAGCTAAAATCAAGCCTCTAATTAGACGCGCCGGGAAATTAGCATGACGCCTTGCGCAATTGCCTAAATGAATGCCCCCAAAAATCTGTCTTCACGCCACGGGCCAATAAGCATCGAGGGAGGCAGCTACCCCGGGGTTCAGGCCCTTTAAATAGAGAAACCCTGGCCTTAGGAAATCACTCTGCCTCGGCGGGTCGAACAAGCAGCCATCCAAGGATCAACAGCCACCTCCAGGAGTTCCAGCCAACCTCGAAGGAAGCTGCCTAGCTTGGACTGCCGTTCACGGACTAGCCGCCTCTCTGGACTCTGCTGCTCCCAGACTAGCTGCCTATTTGGACTCTGGCGATTCAGGAAAGCTGCCCCTTCTGGACTCTGCCGTTCACGGAGCTCTCGCCCACGCTGGACTTAGAGCATATCACCTCCGTTGGACTTAGCACCGCCGTCTCCGCTGGACTCAGCCGCCTGCCGTCTTCGAGGAACTTGGACGTCGAGCCACTTCAGCCGCCGCCCCCGAGAGGACAGTCATCGTTTGCACCCGCCGCCTACGCCTTTCCCGGACGTCGAGCCCCTTCAGCCGCCGCCCCCGAGTGGAAGACAAGCGCCCTCTCCTGCAGCCCCAGCCGCTTCTAGGACGCTGCGCCCTTCAGCCGCCGCCTCCGAAGGATCCCACCAGCCGGACGTCGAGCCACTTCAGCCGCCGCCCCCGAGAGGAAGGCAAGCGCCCGTTCCTGCAACCCCAGCCGCTTCTAGGACGCTGCGCCCTTCAGCCGCCGCCTCCGAAGAATCCCACCAGCCGGACGCTGAGCCACTTCCGCAGCCGCCCCCAAGAGGACGATCATCGCCTGTACCTGCCGCCTACGCGTTCCCACGACGTCGAGCCACTTCAGCCACCGCCCCCCGAGAGGACGATCAACGCCCGCGCCTGCCGCCTACGCCGTTTCCAGGAGGTCGAGCCCCTTCAGCCGCCGCCCCCGAGAGGAAGACCATCGCCCGCACCTGCCGCCTACGCGTTCCCAGGACGTCGAGCTCCTTCAGCCGCCGCCCCCGAGAGGAAGAACATCGCCCGCACCTGCCGCCTACGCGTTCCCCGGACGTCGAGCTCCTTCAGCCGCCGCCCCCAAGAGGACGACAAGCGCCCGCTCCTGCAGCCCCAGCCGCTTGTAGGACGCTGCGCCCTTCAGCCGCCGCCTCCGAAGGATCCCACCAGCATCCGACCACGGACACCAATCCGCCATCTTCTTTTTCTGGGTTATATGTATATATTCTCTATTTTTAAGTTAATCTGTACAAAATAATAACTATAATAAATTGTTCTCCGATTAATCAACTGTTTAGCAGAGGGTAACGCCTCCTTTCCTCCTTCGACTGCCGCCATTGAGCTAGTTGGGGGTGTGTTATGTGATTTTTATAAGAAAAAGTCAATATTAGTGTTCTGTTACTATAGAAATTGCGCAGTTTGTTGCTAGATTTACTGACACTAATTTGAAAAAGTAGTTTGGTTCATTAAATAGTCCCTCGAATACCATTCTTAGTCAAAGTTAAGTAGATTATTTTTGCGGTGGTATCACTACTCATGTCCATTGCGCTTGGGATTAGGACTCGTGCTATCGCACTCGTCCTAATCGTACCAAAGCGCAATGGACATTCGTGACACCACCACAAAAAAAGTCGACATAACTTTGACTACGCATGGTATTATAGGTGATAATTTTTGGCTTTCTGCCACTATAAAAATGCATGATAATTGCATTTTGAAAAATAACGGCATGTGATTGAATAATAAGAGATGCAGGAAATATAGTGTAAAAATAGAATGCAAAGCACGTTCACTGTTTTGCCGAAACCTTAAAAACGTATGACTCGACTCCTACAACCAGATGTGACAGAATTTCTCGGCTACCCCACAAATTTGTATCCTGCATAATCTTATGCATTTAAGTAAGAGTGAAAAAAATTAGCTTAGTGAAGTAAAATTGGATTTATTATTGCAAGTACTTCATTTAAAATTTGGAATTACGTTTTTAAGTTCTGTCTTAAGGGAATGAAGAGTTCAAAATTGATAAAATTATATTTAATGTGAGTTTTCTAAATATGTGAATTTTGCAGTTTTTCGTTTTAGAATTTGAAAAAACTAGGCTGTTGATTTCTTTCATACTTCATAAATTAGTAGATCTGTTCAATTGCTATTGTTTAGTATAAAACTGCTATGTGTAGAATATTTTGTGGTTATTACTAAAACATACAAATTTCGAAACCTATCGTATGATCGAAAACTTTCCACGTCTAGAGGGCTTTGGATTTTTATTAAATTAAATTTATATTGGCAGTGATGAATAAAGCTACTTAATAATATAACCTATACAATTTTGAGAGATAAACTTAACTTTTACAGGATGTTTAATGCCGAGCACTAGGTGGTTTTGTGTATGGAAAATGCAGCAAATCATTTTGAATAGCTGTAGTTATTTTTGTTACTAACATTTTATGTATTCAACAAGAATGTTTGTATTTGTTGAAATGACAATCCTGACATAAGCTTAAACTGACAGATATAAAATTCCAATGTGACTTTTACTACCACGACTGCCAACAAAATTTTTTGACAAAATAATTTCACAGCCCTCTAGACGTTGAAAGTTTTCGATCATACTGTACAATCTTCGCTTTGCAGAAATATCTGAATAATTAAAGAAAATAATAGAAGGTACTAAATGTAGGCTATTGTTGGATTTCGTATAAATATCGACAAAACAAAAATAATTACGAACTACAATACAGCGAGCAACTTCGAATAAAGAGAAGGAAATTCCTTGGAGAAGGTTAAATAATTTAGATATTTAGACTAATGTCGTACTGAACAAACGACATAATTTAACACACTGTTAGGATTTAGATGGACAGGCTACGTCAAATTGGCGAACATTTACAAATCAAACACCTTGGAATATAATATCGTAGCTAAGGTAGAATTGGAAAAAAATAAGATGATTGGATGATACCGTTTAAGTTGCAAAAAAGATATGATTGAGAAAGGCCGATTTAGAAATAACTAGAAACTGTTCAAAAATACAAAATGGATCGAGAAAATTCAAAATATACCATTAAATACAATATTTAAATTAAGCACAGCACTTTCTAAGGTATGTATAGGATAAGAATACAAAATTAATAGTTTTACGTGTTCGGTATTGACAATATACATTTCCAATTTGGCTATTTCAATTAATATTATTGTGGCAGTATATAATTGTACATATTTCTATTAAATTAAATATGGGTTACATTGTTACATACCTGTAATACTGAGAATCAGCATTTTTTGTTGGAAAGTTAGTCAATTTCTAATTCAGAAAAAACTGACTAAGACAAATTCGCCTCGTACTTGGAACTGCAGCTGTTGAAATGGCTAGCTTCGTATCTGAACAACCAGTCCTATAATTATTCTAATTGTGGAATCCTAATATTCAAGGAATGGATATGTAATTGGTTTCTAATTAGTATATAAGAGCTATAGGTTTAAATGTTGGATATTAACCAAAACTTGATTTTGCTTATCGATTACTGGCGAAATATTTAAACCTAAAAATTTAACATTCTATAAATCACTTTAATATTTGTTTTGTTTGGTTAGAACGTGTTCTATTTAAACTATCTTATGGATGATTAATAAGCTAGATATTTATTATATCTGAAGCATTTAGTTTTGTCAAGTCAATTGCAAGAAATTTATAGGTACTCCTGAAAAATTATTCTGGATGTATAAATGTAATCGAGGATATCATTTTTTACGAATAGCTAATGACATCTATTTTTCCAGAAAACTTTTCCTTTTCGTATAATTTTAAAATATGACATCTAAATTATTCCGTATGCATTTGAGCAGGTTACAGTATTTATTAAATTTTATCATTCTTTTCTCATACTTTGCAGATTGAACTTTTTTTAGTACGGAATTAACCTACACTTAAAATCTCATAAATTCATAACCGGAATGTTTAAAATCTAGTGACAATCTGCTGTAAGCAGAAAACAAGTTAAACCAAGTTTTAAACAAATTTTTAAAACCAGAAATAATTAAAAAGTATGATCAAGCAGGGCAGGTTCTGTCTAAGTTCTAAGGATTCTTTATCCCGGAAGTCAAATAAACTGTAAGAATTAAAAGTGCAAACAATAGTTTTTTTTAATAATTTTAAGCAGATTCTAATATACAGGTATTGTTAAAATTGTCTTTTAAAATTTGCTATCAGAAACACTTTCTCTCTTATAGACAAATAAGTTATTGTTCCTTACCTACTTTCGTGTGTTGTGTAGCATCCTTGGATTAGTTTTGGATCGCTGTTCCTAGAGACTTCTACTGTTGCTGCATACCTTCTGCAAATGTTGGCTATCACATTGCTCTACATGACTTAAATTAACGACTGATCTGAATAGTGAATAGTGTGGTGGAGGTAATTCCAGTTCACTACCCTCCATCTTGCCGTGTATTATCAGTAGTAAGTAGGTCCCGGGCGGTGTAGCTTGAACAAGCGTCCACGTTCGATCAGCAGAGTTAAGCAACGCTGTCTCTGGTCAGAACTTGGATAGGAGTTCTACGGCTGCATCTCTCGGCGCCTCGTGATACGGCTGTCACTGAAATAGTTGGTCCCGACGGTCATAACAACATCATGGCAGTCGTTAGTGGGGTTGGAAGTCCCCATAAATGCACAGCGACGTCTATAATTGGCCTAACTGCTGTTGGCTAAGTGCGATATAAATAAATAAATAAATAAATAAATAGTAAGATCCCAAGACCATACCAAATACCTGATAAGTTTTTAAAAATTGCCCGAGGCTCGTGCGCCCTTTCGGGTAATTTTCAAAAACTTATCACAGGCAAGTAGACATGTTCGAGAGATCTTTTGGTAGACTATTCCCTAAATAGGATTTCAACACCAGAAATTAATGAACGATTTGGTTAATAATGTTAAAATCATGTGCACCTTCAATTCCCTAAAATGTATCAAATACACGTACAATATTTTAGTAACGCATGGTATGTTGCTTAGATACCTTTGTTTATTTACTTAGTTGCTTGTAAGGTGAAAACGACTTTGACTGATAAATATTCCGAAAAGGAAGCATGAGTTATAAACGTTTTATTGCGATTCATAAAAAAATCGAAGATTTAACACCAGTGAATAAAAAAAATAATTTAAATTATAACTGGAGATAGTTTTTTTCTTTTTGTGAAGATAATCGATACATGATACAACTTTTGTTTGATTTTAATGTGAAAAAACACATGGAGGAGATTATGAAGACGCTGTCGTAAAAACAATTTGGAGCACAAAAGCACAAATGTTACAAGATATTTACAAAGAACAATGAATATAATATTCTGTTTGATCACTTCAGAGATGTTATTGTCTTAAACGCCAGGGGAGCCCGAAATGCGAAAAGAAGACACTTACAGTGGAACCAGAAAAAAAGAAAAACTACTTCTTCTAGTTGTAAGAACAGGAAATGTTAACATTGAATTGTCTAAAATATTTTAAAATAGGTGTGTAATAGGGCCTATGTAAGGTAGTGAGCGAAAAATGTTGTTGTTGTTAGTATCTGGTGTTAAGGTAGTTTGAGTAAATCATGGATTTAAATATTGAAAATTTGAATCTATGTTATCTTTGATTAAATGATTTACTGTTTCTCAATCAGCCCTTTAAGTATTGTTTTTAAACTACTAATCTCATGTACCAAATTAGGTATGCCTAATTCATATTCTTATATGGGTATTTCGCCACTCTGCAAATTAAAATATTAAATAACGAAAATATTAACAACGAACGTTTCGAGGGACAATCTGCCCTCGTTATCAACGAATAACAATTAAAACTAACAAGAACTTATCTTTTTTTCACTGGAAGGAAAAACGACCAACATCCAATGAATGTCAGAAAATTCATTGGAGTGGCGAAATACCCATATAAGAATATGAATTATGAATTCACGCCACAAAGAAGTTTCAGAGATTATCTAGGTATGCCTGTTTTTACTTCCCTCGCCTAAACAAAGAAGGCAGTATGTATTGTAATCATGAAAAATCACCTTGCGCCATTTCTCCAGATCTTCACGTTGCAGGGTCCGTAGATGCCGAAAAACAGGTTTTCTCAATTCCGTATGTCTGTCTGTCTGTCTGTTGGCAGTATAACTCAAGAGCTATTTCTTGGAGGAAGACTACACATTGCATGCATATTCTATGTTTACCTGGCATGAAGCCGAGACACTTTCGAAAAAATCTACAGGGCGAGCAGCTTAAAAAATTAAATTCCGTTTATTTTTGCTTTGCCGGAGACATAAATACTAGTAATAATTTGTAGATAGTACAGGCTTTATAATTGGCTAAAATGAGACCTAGCACATACAGGGTAAACATCACAAATTGGACAGAATAGTATTATGCTCTCTATCGCACCAGAAGCTCGTCCACTTGAAGCACGCTCGTGGCTCGGTTAGTTTAGCCGCGGAGAGCGAAGTGCGAATCCCAGCGGAATACATTTTTACTTCCCTCGTCTAAAGGACGAAGGAATTTTGTATTTGTAAAAAATAAAAGTAATAGTTTGCAAATAGTTCAGGATTTATAATTGACGAAAATAAGACCTAACAGATGCATGGTAAACATCACAAATGGTGCTTTATAATGTAACAGGAACTCCCCCAAACCGAACACACCCATGGCTCAGTTATTTTAGCAGCGGACAAGAAACTAGCTCGCTATATTGGTCTTGGAAATCGGAGTTCGAATCCCGGCGGATTACATTTTTTTTTAATTTGCAAATTGATGAAATTCGCCCTAGGGAAGTTTCGTGTAAACCCCTTTACAGATTTTTTTTTCTGTATCACCGTTATGAAGCACTAACCTCAACTGTCTGTAAGTGAACCTGTTTTTCTTTAACGATGTCTTTATATTTCCAAACATTATTGTAGTTTCCTTGAAAAGGCATACAGTTTTGCGAATCCGAACTACTGAACTAAATTGTTTTATCATCCAGTCGTTTGTTACTGCCCTACAACTTTATAATCTCAACGTACAAACTTACTTTGACTCTAAATTATTAAAAGAAGAAATAGAACTACATTTCTATAGTTTCATAATGGATATTATAAGTAAACAAGTCAATGTGTAATACAATCTAGAACAGTGGTCTCCAAAGTATGGTACGCGTCCCCCACGGAGTACGCGAGCCGATACTTAGGGGTACGTTATAGAATAAAATAAGAAACTCGATTAATTACACGATCATGAACACTAAATAGACGAAGAATTGATAGGTGGAACACCATCATGTACTTTCAGAAGTTGCCGGCGTCAAGTTTTTGAGGCTAAATGTCGAAGCATTTTTAACAAATGTACAGTGAGTTCCACTTGAACGAAGTGACCTGAGTATCTTCTGTATTTAACAGTAGTTATTTGGAATTTTGGTGGTTTCTACAGACTCGTAAGGGGACTTAAGGTACCTATTAGAATAATTTTCACCAGTTATCATGATTAATTTTCAGAAAACTAACACTGACGATCAAGGTAGGCTGTATTTCGTTTCAAAATCATTTTTATCAACTTCAAAAACCACTAAATGAGAATTTTCATTGCAAAAAAATTTTTTTTAAATCAATAGTAATCGAAATATGGCCAAAGAAAAAATAACTAAACTAAAATTTTATATTTCTTATAGATGATTTTTTTTCATTTTTGCGCTTTACAAATTGTCTTATAAGTTACTAGCTCATTTCGAGAATATTTCTGTTCCAAAAATTGTACATATAATTAAATTATTAGCACTTACATTCTAATTAGTCCAGTCATTAGATACTTTTTTGGTTGAAAAAGGTTGCGGAGTTTTGAAACTTGGCACGATTGTATGCTTGGTGGGCCTAAGTATGACCCTAAGATTGCGACCTCAAGCGACCGTCGCTCGCACCGCCATCTTAAAAAAATTGCGGCAAAAATCAGTTTTTATCATATAACTCGGCTCTTGTAAGTTTTAGGAAAAAAAATTGCATGCAGGCTTTAAAAGAATAACATTTGTACAAAATCTTTTCTATATTTTCTTTTGTCAGACTAATACTTTCCGAGTTACAGGGCCGAACAATAGGGCAACTTTTTAAAAATCTCGTATCTGGTACTTTTTACCAATTATATATAAATTAGCTTACCTAAAGCAGTTTAGTGCAGTAAAGTAATAAAAACATAGGATATCAACTCGTTTCCACACCACTGAGGAGGTAGAGTTGAGCGGCGCGTTTTTTTTTAACGTGGTATCCCTAGTAGGCCTAATCCACACCCCAAACTTACAAACACGGTTTCTGCCGTTTTGTATTATGGGATGTGCCTGGTTTATTATATAAGCTATCTGTCAAATCTTGCTTGTCTCCCGTCTCCTCCAACACCCACTCCAACGAATAAAAGTAGTCATCAGACTCGTTTGGGTCTTTGGGATCGGAATCCACTACCAAATCAGATATGTTTTTACATGTTGTCCCGTTGCAATATAGACCCAGCACTGAGCATTTTAAACCTGTTTTCCCGACATCCACACGCTCCTGCACAGCCATGCTTACATTTACAAGATATTTATTTTAAAATGGCATTGGGGGCTGATTCTGACGTAGCCCGAACAGCATCAAGCCCGTTCCTCGTTTTCTGCCAGCCATATTGCTCTGGATCTTTTTCTCTGACACACTACATCGCAACTTGGTGATACACTCGCAGACAATGCTGCTTTGCAGCTTCTCTTGTAGGTAGCAGGGACGCGAGATTAAATTTATTCTTGGACACAGACTTCGTAAAATGCTGGTAGCGAAGCGAATCCAATGTGTCCTTTTCAAACGATCCGCCATACAGTGCCAATAAAAACGCTTCACCAGCTGCAAAGAGAGCATCAACATTTGCTTCGAGTTTTTGGAAGATTGGTGCAGACTCAAACAACGAGTCACTTGTATCCAGGAGACTAAGGAACTTCAATTTCCCTTGATTAAAAACGACAGAGGTTGTGTCACAACCACTACTTGCATGTAAAAACAAAGTGTTCTTCGCAACAGCTTCCTTGTATTTTAGGCTCTTCGTCGAATACAGAGTTTTCCCAACTTTCTCTCTCGATGGTTTTAGCAAAAAATGTTTTCCTAATCTCTCGCCTTTGCAGTTAGAACAACCAACAAATCTATATCTTTTCCCATAAAGAAAACACTAGTAAAAGACGATGACGTATCGATGACTGTCTGAATGGTGAGCACATCCGCATCTTCTACTGCCTGTTTTGCTGTGTAATTTTGTTCTTCAAACTTCGTAATTAACATGTAAATTAAATTCCTTTTATTAGTATCAGTCGACAAGAATTTTTCTTGCGAAACAGGTGGAATCATCGCTTCATCGAAAATTGTACCACTGGACACATGTACTCTGGAGCGTCGATATCTTTCGGCACTTTTCGTATTGATCTGCTGTTCAAAATATATAGAAACACTGTTATATGTTCGGTCACATGTCGACTTCGCACATCCACATACTTAAGCTTTTTTAAGTTTGTCAACATACAAATAACTACATTTTACTGGAAGACATTGCCGGGACAGCAAGTTTTATTCGGTTGATCCCGCCTACTTTTTAGATCAACAAAGCTTCCACGCTTCCATGTGTTGATTCTTATATAAAGAAATTTTCCTGGTATTACTCTACCATGTAATTACCTTTAATAGTACCACCAATCATATACATACAACAGACAAAGTGCATATATCACTGTATAAACAGTTATATAATAGATTAGACTACTTTAGGTAGACTAGTTTGGAGATAATTGGTAAAACGTAACATGCAAATACCGCTTTTACGAGATTTTAAAAAGTTTTTCCTACTGTTCGGCCCTGTAACTCGTTAAATATGATTTTTTTAAGGGATTTTGTAGAAAATTTGAACCTCCTCAACTTTTTATTGGGCATTTTTTTGTAAAACCTACAGGAACCGAGTTATATGCCAAAAACTGATTTTGGCCGCTATTTTTTCAAGATGGTGGCGCTAGCGCCGTTCGCATGAGGTCTCAAACTTAGGTGCGTGTTAAGGACCTCAAAGTCTGCACTTCTGCCAAGTTTCAAAACTACGCAACTTTTTGCACCAAAACACTATTATTATGTATATAATGACTGGACTAAATAGTAAAACGAAAAGTTATTTGCAAAATTTTGAGGATAGTGGAGAATATTTGATCTTGATTTTTAAATAAAACTGCAGGTGCAAACGATATAATTACTCTAAACATTTTTAAAGAGAAATGAGCTTTGTAAAAATTGAAAATCACTGAAGAACCTAACAAACTTTCTGAAAGCACAAGGAATGAAGGACATTTTTGATTTTAATCCTCAAAATTGTAAAATTTTCAATTTACTTGATTTGATATTTTAAACATAATTGCTATAATTATTACCTCTAAAAAAATCTTTCCACGTTTTTGCAAAAAAATCATATCTTGTAGTTTTTGAAGAGGATAAGAAAGGATTTGAAATCAAATACGTAGCTTAAGCCCTTTTAGGCGCTTGTACGATTTACCACAATTTCAAGGAACTCTACTTAAATATAAAAAAACATACGTAGCTGCCTTATTTGAAAAGAAACGCATTGTATATATCAGGGGTATGCACAGTTAATTTTAATTTTTTTAGAGGCACGGGATCAATAAATTTGAAGGCCACTGGTCCACAACATAAAGAAATTACAAGAAAATGAAATTTCAGGGTTTAATATAAACTAATTAAAAAGCATTAGACCTAAGCATTAAATATAAGAGTATGTAGTAAACTGAAGCTCAATGAATGACACAGTTTCTGTAAGCCGTTACGTTGTAATTTATTGTGTATATTATTGTATAAAAGTACACTAGTAAATCCAATTGGGGAGAATTTTTTTATAAAGTTTTATTCCTATGACGAACAGGAAACCAATTGAGTTAAGTATTTTTTGTTTGTCTAAGCATGAATCTAGTGTCCATATTAGTGTACATCTATGTTATACTCGTAGTCAAAACACGACTTACTAGATAAACTCAGTACTCACAATTTAAAAATTGTTGTAATTTAAAATAAAACACTTTCTTATTGTAATCGAAATTGTAGGTACATACTATGGTTTCAGATTAATTTGATAAAACACTTTTACCCGATTTATTGTATTCAGACTATTATTAACTAAGAAACTTTATTAAAATTACTTTTTCCTAATAAAATTGGATTTTGACAGATTTCGAGTTTTAACTGTAACACGTCCAAATATTCAGAAAGAAGTGTACATCTACTACTTCACACTGTAAATGGGTTCGATTATTTCTATGAAAACTTTTTATGAATTCAAATGCAGTTGCATAAAAATTCAATTGTTTTTTTCAGTCCAATGTTGCTAAGTAACATTTACAAAAATTTTAGGTAACATTATTTAAATGTTGCCAAATTCGAGCGCAGTACTTGTACGCTTTTTTTTTCGGAATATAAGTGTACTCATATTGTGCACTGAATTAGAACTGCCTTAATTATAACATTTTCTGTAGCTTATACATAAATGATTTCATTGTTCAACATCCAGCTGATTCACTGTCCATTGTCTTACTCTTAGAACAAAAACCAGAGAACCAGTGAAAATAGTATTTGTTGTGTATTTCTTCGAATGTAATAAATTATTATAACCCAAAATGGATGATAGAACATAACATCTTATACCAAAACAGGTCCTAGACACATACGAAAAGGAAGAATAATTCTTAATAACTATCACATTTCTATTTATGAGATACATAAAAAAATATAACGTATGCTTATTTTTATTTACTATTAGTTAACTATATTCCATAATATTATAGACAATAATAAAAATCTGGGCATTAATAATCAGACACATGGTGACATAATCATGTTTTGTTTATTTATTTAACACAAAATGACTGTGTACATATATGGCTATATGATGAAAATAGAATATTAATTAAAATAATTTTAGCATTATAAAAATATATAATTTAATTAACCATACAAATGATGTATAAAAACAATGTCCTACTAGAAAATCTTACAAAACAATTTGTTATTACAATTTTTTAAAATGTGGTACTGTTCTATCTATTAAATACATTGGCTACATATATCTAAAGAGGGAAATCCCAAAAACAATATGGTGAAAATAATGATAGTGCATAATTAGTAGTTGTTTCGTTAAGCAACTTGAATATTCCTCACAGTTACACTTTTGTGGTATTTTCAGAGCGGTGGAATTTTACTTGAGTCACCTATATAATTATGTTTATTAACAGCGTAGCAGCAATATCACAATGGCCTGCCAACGGTTACTTCCAGGACTCCCAGGGTATACAACAGGGTCCATGACGACTAAATTCGACATCTGAAAATAAAAATATATAGTCAATGCAAATATAAGGCAATCGTATAAATTTCATTATTATGAAATCAATAATTTTATAACTATTATTATGATGTTAATTTTATGGAAGTTCTTGGAATCTTCGGAAAAGTATAGGTGTGCCTTGTAATAAATGTGACGAAATTTTTGTAGAGGTCAAAGGCACCGAAGCACATCACGACAGCTTTTCCATATTAACAAAGTTATTAAAATGATAAAAGTGCTGTCGCAATATTTCTTCGATTTAAAGCCCTGTCCTAACATCCACAAAATAATTAATACATAATAATGACTAGTCGAACAGCTACTTTTAAGGCTGCTTGCGGTTTCTCTGTAGTTTCTTCATTGCTGTTGCGTGTTGCCTAGTGCTAGTATGGCGGTATCATCTGTATCTCTTAGTTATGGCAATGCATCTTTCTACTTAACTCTCTTGGTTAAGTAGGAGTTTAGTATTTCTGAGTATTGTTTGGGGAGCAGAGTTTTCAGCTCCTGATGCCAAACCTTAAGAAATGCTTGCACTACATCTATGAACATTGTGTTCTTTTTTTTCTTCTAGTACTTTTTAGTAAATATCGGTTATTCACTTGATCAATCGTCGAATGTTTATTTCGAAAACCAATCTTTTATATAAAATCTTCCCAAACAATTTGAACATAAAACTGGCAACAATGATATGGGCTTAGAAGATGTAGCATCGCATGGTGATTTCCTTAATTTTGATATCATTATGACCTCCATTTTCCAGAATCGGGGTAAATTTTTTCCTATATAGTTGAGTGGAGTAGTCTTTCCATACAGTACTAGTTCAACATCATTAACCATGACATCAATTGAGAGATTCCTGGGTTTAACTTTCGGGCAAGAATTTTAACCTTGTAGAACATATTGCGTGTTTAGTCGTTGTAGTCATGATTTTCTTCACAGGTACTGACGATTGTTTTTTATTTTTATTTTTTCCGTAGCGCCGTCGTACTTGCTTATGTAGACGGCGATATTTCTCATTGATCCCATTGAAGTATCCACCACCTACACCCAATGACCTGTCCTGTTTTGTCGTTTTCCCATGGCTTTCGCTGTTATTTTGGCTGTTGGCTGCATTTATCTGTGGTCTTCCTACGTTTGTCTTCTATTTCATTCATATTGTTTGAGTGATTTGTTTTCTAAATATTGTACAACAGATGTAACAACGCTTTTGATGTTATCTTAAGAGGTCGTAGAAAGGCTTCTACTAGCATGATTGGCGGTGGTACTGATTTGAAAAGGTTTTTACAACAAGTGCGGAAATTCATTACTAGACGTTGGTGGTTACTTCCACAATTTGCACCTCGGTGTTTTTTTGACATATATCGTCTACATTGTGTGCGTCTGATATGGAAGTCGGTGTACATATTCATACCTAGATTACATTTTCAATCGGCGCTTGGGTAGTATGATGCATGCTACTCCATATTTGCTTGTCTCTTCATGCGCCAAGAAATATAAGTACGGTGTTTTCAGAGAAGCTTTGAAAAAACTTCCTGCTCTTCCAGTGAATTTTGGCAATACCAATTAGAGATATATTATGTTCATCTCCTGAAATGCTATACTAACCCCTGTATATTCATTGTCTCATAGCTATAGCTGTGTCAAAGGGATATTGTTTTGCGTTATGTATTGCAACCCGTGCTTATTGTAAATACATTTTATAAAACTCAAGGTTGACGCTCATAAAACTTGGTAATAAGTTTCGTAGAGAAATAATTTCGATTATACCACTCCCTATAACATAAACCAATGAAAAACGGTAAAAATGTATAGTTACGCATGTACTAACTTTTGATAATATACATAGCAACAGTGATAATCATATACATCCTTGACTAATAACTGATAGTCAAACACCTTCACAAACATTGCGTTACCTGCTGAAAGTACAATTGTAATGACTATCAAATTATTTCTGTTTCCACTCTATATATTGTTCTTCGGACTCGAGTGATTACGAAACAATATATCTCGTGTAAACATAAATGACTATTTGATAATCAAGAACCCACTACTTACATTATATATAATATGTTTGCTGCTTTTAGATGATTTTCTGTAAAAGCGACAGTAAGATATAGGCCAAAGTCTTATAATGCCCACTGGAAAATGTGCAAAATGAGCGTGAATTATGCGTCGTGTGTTCTTAAAATTGATTGATTTAGATAGAGCGGTGTCAGGTTAAGTGGCTGGGTGTGAACCCAGTATGCACAGACGCGTGGAACTAACGTTGAAACATAACCGTGGACCAAATGTTATATTAACGTCGAAGTGTCACAAAAATTAACCAGTTTTTCAACGTTATGTGGTTATGACGTTTAATAAACGATATAATTTCGTAAATAGTAAACAGAATTACTAAAATTCAACGTCTAATTTAAGTTGCGAAAGTGACGTTAACTGTTTGACTAAATTTCAAAGTTTAATTTTTAACGAATAACATCTTTCAAACAATCTCAACGTCTTGTAGACGTGTTTTAAACGTACGTGTGCCTGTTGGTAAGAGTTTGAAACTTTCTTGTAATTTTTACGAGCTTAAAAGGCTCGGATGGAGCTCAAAGTGAGGCTCTCATATGAGAAGCTTTGATGTCTGTGTGTTTCTATGAGGAAAGCCACTTTATCGCCACCTAACCCGAAGCCACGTGCTGCGACAACAAGCAATTTGCAGTTTTGAGGTTTTAAAAATTGGTAGAGCCCAGGTAAACATACTTTTCTTTTGTGAATGTACCTCTAATTATGTTTTTCGTTAGCCGTTTTTATGACGGAAGCTTAAGTGACACATTTAGGAATTCTAATCTGATTTGTGCTCTCGAAAGTTGTGTGAGAACCGTACAAGCATCTTTGCGATCCTTAGGTAGGATTAACCCTTTGCGCAACGTCCAGAACAGTTGTTCGATAAACTGGTTTTGGTGCGTCAACCTTTCCAGACGTTATCGTAGTCAGACCAGGCGAGTGCCTGCACCTTTCCTTGTAGACACCTTTAGGTATCCGGGTTGTAGTTCCAGCAATACTCGACGAGCTCTTTTAGATGTATATGAGAAGGCGTAGCCTGCTATGTAAATAAATGTATTTATACTCGTAACCTCGATGCGCAAATTCTGAGGATTTTAACTCGTAAAGAAATTCTAGAAACTATCATTCAGGTGTATTCATTCAAATATTAATGTATCAATTGTAACCACCTGGGCTTCACCCTTTTATGTTTTCTATAAATTCAAGAAGTAATTTCCTTGCTGAAAGCCATGTTCAGTACAGGTTGAAGATAACATTTGTGCCAGAATCCGAATTGTTGAGTAGCTAACTTTTGTACGTTTTTTAAAGCTGTTAAAACTCACTAATTTTTAGAGAAAAGTTTCAGCTTCGGCTAATCACCTGTCAGATTTTAACAGTCCGTAGTTAAAGCCGAAATGATAGTTTGATATAAAATTTCAAAATTTACTTAACACATCTTTTAATGTATTTTCGAACTGAGCCAACAGAAAATGCTCAACTTGTACCAATTAGATTATGATGTAAAGTCCCCTAATAAACCGGAATGGAATTTTGCTCACAATAATTAGGGACATCAATATTTGCATGCCTCGTAATTATCATGGATTTCCTATGTTGCATCCTGTTGCTGTATATGAATTATAAAATAAATGTATAGTTATATAAATATACTCGCATCCTTTATAGATTTATTTCATTTCTGATACTGTTAGAAAATAACTAGAGTTAAAGAAGAGATGTCTTTTTTGCAAGACTTGCAACAACCCCTTAAGCAATTCTAGTACGTCATCCCGTAAATGCTGTAATCGAAAATGTTGGATAAATTCAAAGAACTTTAGTTCCTACCAATTCTGGTGTCCCTCAATTAGTCCAGAGAAAAAAAACATTTCGGAAAAATTCCCGGAAATCTGGATTTTGATATGAGCCTTGATATTGTGGTTCTAAACAAAATGTCAAAAGTCCCCATCAATCCGACTGCCGCTAAAAATTTTACGCGAGATCAAAGGTCACTAAAAACGGTGTTTCGTGGATATCTCGTTAATGGTCATTTTTACAGAAAAAATATTAATTATCAAATTTTTTACAAAAAAGATATCATGACTTTTATTCGTAAAAGTAGCTGTTTTGAAGATAATTCGATTTACAGAGTTGAAACTTCTATGTTTCTCATGAAAGGTGCACTCTTAAACACCACTTTCCAGGTAGAGTACAAGGTGTGTTATTTTTTCATGTGGTGTCCCCAGTAGGCCCAATCCACGTTTATTTTTGTTTTAAAAATGTTTAATTTTTTTAAATTATTACGAACTTGTTCATTAATCAATTTTGGATTCAAAGCAGGAGTTATTAATCTCAATCATTAATATTCATTTTCACACTTAATTTAAATATGTATGCTTTCCTCTTCATCATCTTCTTTTTCTTCTTGTTCTTCTGCTGTCTATTTCCATAGATTCAGTCAGGAAACGCGATGAATCTACATCTTCAGTGGAGTCATTTATATCGGGTGTTACATTTAAGCAAGACTGATCTCGGCAATTACCACAAACTGATGAACAATATAAACCAACTTTTCTGTAGCCGCAGTTTAAGCTACAGCCCTTGGTGCAATTAGAAAAAATAGTATTCAGCAGAATGTCTGAATCAGGTGGAAGCAAGAGTTTGAATTGGCTCCAAAATGTTATCCCTTAATATCCATCCCCAGTCTTCAGGAGTAAGCTCGTTACCTAGCCATATTTGAACCAGGTAATAGACCTGATATAAAAGTTGCCGAGCAGCACTAGATGTTGGCGGAAGAATAGATAATTGAACGGGTTTTTTGAGCTGTGTAGATTTTAAACAAGTTGAATATCTGTAAGTATCAATAGATTCTTCTTTTACTGGGGCCTCATACATAGTCAGGAGAAAACGAATTCCATTGTTGAAAATCACGTCTTGAGAACATTCTGTCTTAGTAAAAATATCTGCGTAATTTATTAATTCCTTATTATTTTCAAATAATTTGAAGACATTTATTTTACCCTTTCTTTAAAATTGCTGAAGTAGTGTCGCAACCTGTCATTGCATGTAATAATAAAATATGTTCTTGACACTTCGGATATGACTTCAAACTTTGTGAAGAATACATTTTCGTTTCTATTTTTGCTTTTCCAGGTTCCAAAAAATAAATGATTTTATCAACAGTGATTCGTTCAATCAATATTACTAATAAGTCTACGTCTTCATCTACAACAATACTTGTTCTTCTATCGGGTTCTTCGATTGCTGTTTCAATGATGAGAACATAAGTATCATTTTGAGCTGGTTTTTTGCATTGACATTAGCAGCTTCAAATTTTTCGCATAACATAGAAATGAATTGTTGTTTTGCATTCCCACAGAATTTTTTTTGACTCGTTGGAACTATCATGGATCCATCAAAGAGAATATCAGAGAATGAAGAAACTTTACACATCGACGACGTTGCTCTGCAACCTTAATATTTTTTTATTATTGTTATAACCATCGTAGACAATTATAACGTTATGACCATAATCTCTATGAACATAATGAACATATGGATAAAACAATTAATGAACAAGTTCATAATAATTTTAAAAAATTAAACATTTTTAAACCAAAATAAACGTGGATTAGGCCTACTGGGGACACCACATGAAAAAATAACACACCTTGTACTCTACCTCGAAGGTGGCGTGGAAAAGAGTGCACGTTTCATGAGAAACATAAAAGTTTCAACTGTGTAAATCGAATTATCTCCAAAACGGCTACTTTTACGAATAAGTCATGATGTCTTTTTTGTAAAAAAAAATTGGTAAGCTACAAATTTTATAATCAATATTTTTTCTGTAAAAGTAACCGTTAACGAGATATTCACGAAATACTGTTTTAATGACCTTTGACCTCGCGTAAAATTTTTAGCGGCACTCGGATCGATGAGGACTTTTGACATTTTGTTTAGAACCACAATATCAAGGCTCATACCAAAATCCAGCTTTCCGGAAATTTTTCCGAAGGGCAATGTCTAATTTCGCTGGACTACAATGTAGTGTATTGGATCCGGTATTATACCTCATATAATGTATACAGCACATCTGCCTACCACCAGAAAAACAATGACTGCAACAGTTTTTACTTATAACCCTCAAACTTCTTTGAATAAAACTACAAGTAAGGTTTAAAAGGCTACGCATCAAATTAATGAAACAAAATTAGTACAAATAACTTTCACCACAAGAAGAAATATTTATCCACCAGTCCAGGTGAATAACCAACGGCTCCCACATGCATAAAATCCCAAATATTCAGAAATCTATTTTGATAGACGATTAACGTGGAAAAAATATCTCTGGATAGAACGTAAACAGCTAATTACTTTTATACCAAGCTATTATCAAATCAAGTTTCTGTTACAGACTAGAACTTCTGGAAACAGCAAGTAATTCTAATATTGATATTTTGAGACACTTTTCGGTTAAGGTACTGAGATTCATAGTGGACACTCCATGGAATGTACCAAATAAGGTTATACGCCGTTACCTTGGTATTCCCACAATCAATGACGTTATACAGAAATACAGCACCTTATCATAAGGAGCACAACGCAACAGGTTTAAGACGTCGAAACTGCCAAATAGATTTTAATGGTTGTGCGAGTCTGATATTACGAGTAACTCCCGACCTTGGTTAGATTTAGAATAAAGAAATTGTCAACCCGTAATATTGACTAAATGTCAACTAACGACAGACTGTAGTCTTTAACAAAAAAATAAGTTCATTGCTTGAGTACAATTAATGCAAGCGATACAGACTTTAAACCCTACTAAAACTGCTATAAATATCGACCTTGACGATGTAATGCCATTGCCCTTCACATTTAATATTATGTTATTGCGGATACGTATTATATTTGTTCAATTTATTCAGTAGAAGCTACTAATGAAAACAATGCCTTGGGGGTGTCCATAAAAGGGTAAATGTATCAATTATAGTTCCAGAGATCGCTTTAATGAGTATATTTTTTCAGACAAATAACATCTTCTTGTTGCTTTGCAGTAGACGAGGGATCGGCACTGGGTTTTCCGGGATTTTCTAAAATGCCCAATGTTAAATTTACATCATGCCATTACATAATCCACTAGAAAAGTTATGCGGAAGAGTAACACCGTTTCAAGGTATAATACCACCAGTAAGGAAAATTATAAATTCGAAAAGAGCTGCAACAACGCTTACCGATTATTTAAATTACTTCGACAAGAATAGGGTGCGGAATTTTTCATCTTTTTAATCACACGAAAGCGCGGCCGTTTAATAGAAACCATACTAGTGGTAATGGCCAAGGAAAAATTAGCATTGACTGCTTGAAAGTAAACTCAATAATATCTAACAAGAACTGAGTGTGGGCAAGTGATGTAGGTAATATTTTAGAACAAAAATCTGTAAAAGGCTTTACCCAGAACTTCCTTCTTCGACATTGTGACACTAAATAATTTTAAAAATCAAATTAAGTTAGGAGTAAAAATATCTTCACGTTTCTAATAAATTAAATACATTTTCAAATAAAAAAAAATGTATCCCGTTGGGGTTTCAACCCGCCGCATCTACAGAGTGATCGTAACCGCACCACTGCATAGAGATCGTATCTGCATCGATAAATCCAACTACGCTACCGAGCCTCTTCGAAATAAGTCCGGCGTGCGCCTCTCTTGAACAGAAGGGTGTTATTGTTGAAACGTTTTTACTCTTTTGTGACATTATCCTGTATCGGTTGAGTCTGAGGTAAAGCCTCATCTATGTAAAAGTTATTACTTCCTTCTATTTGAAAATTAGCCCAAAAGTAAACAAAATTTTATTAAAGTGCTCACTCTGTATATTTGTATGAAATTGTACCGGTTTCATGCGAGGTAGATATATAATATGTATGCAAAATATCGTCTTCCTCCGACGAATAGTTTTTGAGCTATTCTGCCAACAGACAGACGGACAGACAGACAGGCAGACAGACAGACAGATAGACAGACAGACAGACAGATAGACAGACGAAATTAAGAAAGCCTCTTTTTCGTCATCTAGAAACCTTGAAACGTGAAGATCTGACGAAATCTCGGAAGGTGATTGTTTCGTGATTACAAAACTTCCTTCGTCTTTCAGACAAGGGAAATAAAAATGACAAGCCCATTACACTTATTTACACTTTTTAGAATATAGTGTACTGCCTTTTTCTGCTAAAATATTTCTGTATGGAGAATATCATGCTTCGCCAGATACATCATTTGACTCCATCAAGACTGTGCTTAACTTCATTATTTATTTCCTCTTCGAAACTATTTAAATGCTATTTGCTCTAATCATTGAATCAATAAACGCCTCCAATAAAGTGGCTCCAGAATTTATTTCGCTGCATTTTTGTGTATGTGTATATTTAAAAGCCAGAGTACTATGTAGCCAAGTCTAATAACAAAGAAGGTTTAACTTGGCCAAGAAACGATTGAACCAAACACTAAGCGAACATCCTGGATGAATTTAGAAATTACTCTGGACTCCAGTCCACGATAAATGTATGACAGTTTAGTTAGAGCACTCTTCGAGAGCGTAAAAGCAACAGGCACGGGCGATAGCGGGTTAAACCTTTATTGTAATAAGCCACTATGGCTTCGTTTGGCGGGGGATGTAATATTGAATTTAAAAAAACTGATAGAATTTTCTTTTGTAATGGGTGGTGCGATCGATCTTTTCATTCAAAATGTCTTGGTGTGAACGACGAGCTCTACAAATGTGTAAGAGAAATAAAATATATTCTGTGGTGTTGCGGGAGATACTGCATTATGAAACAATTTACAATGAAAAGAATGGTTGGCGATATAAAAAATACACTGAAAGCTCTCAGAAAAGACATGGTATGCTGCCTCAAAACTGTTAATGAACAAAAACCGGCGACTTAAACACTAAACGGCGATTATCAAGAAAAATCTACAGCGATGGGAAGTAACATTAAAACATTTATAGAAAATCGAGATCAGAGCAAGATGGCATGCAGAAAAAGAAAGAATAAAAATGAAACCAGTTTTAGTAATAAAATCAAATAATACAGGCCAAAACAGCTTTGTAACTAGAGATGAAGTGAAAAGCAACATTGATCTCACAAATATTGGAATAAATGGAGTGATACATATTAGTAAAAGTGGAATTATCATAGAATGTAGTAACTAGGATTCCGTATCCAAACTTAGGGAAGAAACAGTAAACATTTTAAGATTAAAAATTGATATACATCATGAGGCTTGGAATACTCGGTTTTCAAACGAAGAATGGAAATGGAAAGAAATAAGGTTATTTTTTTAGATTAAATGGATGCTGTGTACAAAATGGATTACTATATTTGAATGTAGAAAGTTTACTATTTAAATTTGAACCAATAGAGACGCTAATTAGGATCTACAGTCCAGCTGTGGTTATGCTTAGTGAAACATCTGTTACTGCAGAAATATGACAGTGCGAGATTGATATTAGGGGTTAGTCTGAGCATCAATGTGATTCTCACAGCAGGTATACCGGAGGGGTCATAGTTTACATTGAAAATGATGTCAAGTATGTGAATATGGGGAATACAGCTTTAGACAAGAATGTGTGGATGTTAAGTATAAAAATTTGTAAAGGTAAACTACTGAATTTATAATTTTTTTCGAATCTTGGTATTCTGAAGTATGAAACAAAAAATCTACATGCATTGTCGTAAGGGATTTTAATGTTAACATGCCCAGGGAATCTACATACAGTAACAAATTAGAGAATATAACTGCCTCTGTTGGAATAAACAAAAATTTATTTCATTTTAACCAATGCTCTGAATTTATCAGCAAACACCTTAGAATGCAAAATTTCGAAACACGAAACATTGCAACTTATTTTCACAAATAAAAATCTACATAATGGAATACAAAATAAACTTGTTATTGACAAAAGTGCGTACTCATCTCACAAAACAAGCTTGGACTACGTAATTGGAACGAGTATGAAACTTTAGATGTCAACACTAAATCAGCATGTTTGGTAGACATTATGCAAAAATGCTATAACGACTTACTTTCGAATAAATCGGTCGATGTGTTGCAACGGTATGCATGGCACAGTAAGAAATTAAAATTCTACAAATTCAGAAAAATGTTTTATACGCAATGACAAAATTAAGTAATGTGCTAAATGACTGAACTTCTTATAGATTAGTTAAAAACAAATACAATCGTTTATTACAAACCAGTAAAAATGTACATAATCAAAACCAAATTGACTCAGTAAGAGGTTATTCTAAACAAATGTGGAATAAAATAAAACAGTTTGTAAATAAGGACAGTGTATACGTACACGACGGAATTGGTCGAGCTTGAAAATTCTAGGATAGTGGAACCGAAAAGCATTGCACAGCATTTTAATAATTATCCCCTGCATAGTGTAAAAGAGAGTCATGAAAGCATAGATAATGTTAACAGTGCAATAATGGACAGATTTGGTACCAATGGTAGAAATACGTATTATTTTGAACCGATTACAATGGATAAATTAGAAAAAGTTATTTTAAACATTAATAATAAATCCAGTATTGATGGTATTAATTCCAAAGTAACTTTGGATGCTCTACCAGTAATATGAAACCAGATGTTGAAGATTATTATCAATGAATCCTTTGAAAGCGGAATTTGGAAGACAGCAACAGTATGACCAATTCCAAAAGTAGTTGGAATAAAAAATAAAATACTAATTAATGCTCAGTCTGGTTTTCCTAAGAACCATTCATTCAACTGGAAAGAGGATATAAAACTAAACAAAAAGATAGTTGCACTTTTTCTTGATCTGAAACGAGCTTTCTAAAGTATCAATAGAAATTTGTTACTGTAAAAAATTAATAAATACGGAATTCAAGGTACAGCATTAAAGTGGTTCAAGAGTTATTTGTCTGAGCGGCAGCAAATTACTACATTTGAAAATGAACAATCAGGTCAAAAGAAGTAGCTTTATGTGTTCCCCAGGGAACAATTTGGGGCCTTTATTATTTATACCATACATTAATGATGTAAATTTATCTACGAATAATTGTAACATTAATTTATTTGCGGACGTTAAATAGGTATCTGTAGCCGACAGCAATGTGCAGAATACTATAATTAAACTAAACAGTGATCTACAAAATATGTCGACTTAGTTAAAATTAAATAAAACAAAAGCAATGATCATCAGTAATGGACCACCTGTGCATAATGTAGCAGCAAATGTAGGGGTACATAGTGAAGATATAGAGCTTGTTACTCATATTAAATAGCTAGGAGTTGTGATAGACAATAGATTGAAATTTAAACAGCATATTGACTATATTGTAACTAAAGCAGCGAAAATGATACGTTTCTTTGCTAGAATAAGTGCAAAATTGAACATTTGGTCAAAGATATTAGTGTACAAGAGAATTATAGCGCCACATTTTGAATATTCCTCTAGTATATTATTTAGTACCATTGAAGTAGACTTACATATACTGCGAAAATTACAAAACAGATGTATCCGAATTGTTTTATCTTGCAATAATCGAACATATTATTTTTTTTTTATGAATTACAGTACCTTAACATTAAACCAAGGATTTATTTTAATACCCTAATTTTAGTTTTTAAAATTATTAATAATCGGTTGTCTACTTATATCAATAAATTTAAAGTATATAAAGGCAGAATAGCCTACCCTAACTTACCACCATGTATACGCCTAATACCGCATGGAGAAGAGTTTCCTGTACCTGAACCACCAAAGAAGTATCATCTTGTATCTCATATTGATTATAAGGTGGAAGTTGAGACTAGTGAGCCAAATTCTTCACAAGACCCTGAGTTTACTACCGATTTATCCCCTACTGAACCACATAACTTAACTCAAAATGAGCTCAGCGACCTTATAAGAGATTTCGACCTTTCTAAAAATAAAGCAAAAGTTTTAGTCTCAGGATTGCAGCAATGGAATATTTTGGAAAGTGATGTAAAAATATGTATCCATAGGAATAAGGAGACAGATCTAACCCCGTTTTATTTAACATAGAAGATACACTTGTTGCATTTACCAAGGTAAGCGTTTTCAAAGCTCTGAACATAGATCACAATCCTCAATAATGGAGATATTTTATCGATTCTTCGAAGCTCGGTCTAAAAGCTGTTTACTACACAATGGAAACAAGCTTCAGTCGATTCCTATTGAAATTGGGCATACAGTACACATCAAAGAATCTTATTCGAATATGAAACTCATTCTCAAAGCCATTTAGCATCAATTCCAGTTGAAAATTTGTGGAGACCTTAAAGTTGCTACTGTTTTACAAGGCATGCAGCTAAGGTATGATGCTGCTTTATTTTTGAATGAGACCCCAGGGTACGAGCTTGTTATTACACAAGGAACGACTGGACAACTAGAAGCCTTCTAGAGGCAGGTGTGAAGAGCGACCAGACCCCTTTGTTGATTAAAAAAAGACTTAATGAAAAATGTTGTTACATCCATGAACTAAAATGAAGCAGCCTTTAGATATCTTACAGGTTAATTTGTGTTTGTAACGCCACTTGTGGAAAGTAGGTAGACTCATTCATTTTGGGCTAAGCCGGCCCTGCTAGATAGTTCGGTAAGTTTCGACTTATAATGAAACTTTTAAAGGAGTGACGCCAGCTTGTCGAGAAATGTAACGTGCCGTATTGCATGCTGCTGAGTTGGCGTCGGGAAAGCACTAACTCCATAGGAAGTCACCTTTTCTGCCTTTGCGCTCCTCGCGAAAAAATGCATCATGTGGATTGCTAATTTTATATTTCAATGAGGCATTCGAGTTGAGTTGTTGAACAAGCACATCGCCCCAAAAAATTCGTATCCCGAGGCTGCGATCGCCTTCGGCGAGGACGTTGTTTCCCGGTCATTTAAAATTCAGTCGAAGGTGTTTAGTGGTGTCGAATCGAAGATCGCCGCAAGTGGTAATGCTGTTTTGATTCGAAACTGTGATATATTATTGTAAGCAGGACAACTCGATTTATTTCGCATTTATTAACAATTTCAGATTTTGGTATTTTATCGTGTATCGTCGGTGCCCAAAATAGCGATTTTATATAGGATCAAAATATCGTACGTTTGCGAAGTCCTTCCATCGCACTGGGAACTTCCACTTTGCTACCTTCTTCCTGTTGCATCTCCGACGTTCTAGTCACTTATTATCATCTACCGTTGACTTGGCAATGATGCCTTTCTTCTCGATTGTTCTACGTACACCATCGTACATATCTGGTAAGCCTACTACTGGACACTGCCTTTTTCCCTCCATAGCTTGGAGAATTCTACATATCCGATATATTAAAATGTTGTGTTTTGTATGTACGCTACCTACCATCCGCTTTCAAGTGCCTGCAACCTTAAATTTCGGTTTATATTCGAAGTTTTACCGCCTAAACTTGTGTATTACTGTATTTAGATATTAATTACCACTTTAGAGTATCTTAATGCCTCCCTGGCTGTCATTTGCGTATTTGAAATCAGTTTTTCCATTGTTCGTATTGTCGTGACCTCACACAAAGAAATAATTAGTTATAAAATTATTGCTCCCGAATTCCTGGTAATTCGTTTTGTTCATTATAATAGCTAGATGTTATTAGGTGTTTTTGTTAAATTCTCTGCATACATACATCAAACAAGTAGAGACACTCATACCAAATGTTGAAACCTGTCTAGAGTGCCTGGGACACTAACTCGGGGGGTATTTCTAAGCTTGACTATCAGATGGCAGCACAAAGTTCTACCAATCAGAGGCAGTTACTGGCTCTGCTACCAATCATATGTGATAAAGTAGTGGCGCCATCTGTTAGTATTATCGGAAAGTACCCCCTCAGGAGCTGTTCAAGTTCATCCAATTCGGTATTTTGACATCAAAGAAACCGACAGTGAGTGTCTCTACTTGTTTGATGTATGTACGCTGATATTTTGTTGCAAAACAGACGTGTAGAACATATTTCTGTACTAAAGTTATTATCTGAAAGCAAAGAAAAGTGATTGAGTTCCAGATGAAATATGGAACACCGCTCTTGCAAATAGAAACTTAAAGATAAATGTAAAAAAGAGTAAAGGGATGATAACAAAAATTAATATTACAGCTGGATAGCTACAGATTGGAGCAAGTGGAGGAGTTCAAATAATTGGGGTCTGTAATATCTGATGATGGAACGATAGATGCAGATATAAACAACAGGTTAAACGCGGCAAATAGATTGTTTTTTGCAAGGAACAAGGGTTTTGTAAACAAAAAGGAAGTATCTCGGTCGACGAAAATTAGAGTGTACAGTGCAGTGTATGTGCTAACCCTAACGTACGGATGTGAAACCTGAGCCTTAAATCCTAAACAGAAAAGTCGTTTACAAGCAGCAGAAATGTCATACCTCAGAAGAATAACAGGACGGAGGAGAATTGATCGGATAAGGAATGACATCATAAGACAGAGCTGGAAGTGATACCACTGAACACGAAAATTCAAAAACATTAGTTACGTTGGTTTGGACACCTCGCACGAATGGAAGAGAGTAGACTTCCCAAAAGAACTTGGAAGACTCAGCTGCAGTACAAACAAACCAGAGGTAGACCAAGGAAGAGTTGGAATGAAGGCATTGCGCAAACCCTGAAATAGAGGCAAACAACTTGGAGAGAAGCCGAGCAGAAGACGAAAGATAGAAAGAAGTGGAGACATTTTGTCAACTGGACAACCTCGACTCCCGTAAAGGTACAAGAGGATAAGGTTAAGTAAGTAAGTAAGCAAAGAAAAGTGATTGAGTTCCGGATGACCCTTTTTTCCTTAGATTCCGTTGATATTTCTTCAAGGTTAGAGATGTCGTGAAGACCTGTAGTTTGATTTTAACCTTGTTCGGCTCTCACCCTAATTAATTCCAGACGTAGCAAACAAACCCATTTCAAGTGCCTTGAACCGCCCTGAAAGCTAGCTGGAACAAATTATTGCTACGGGTTTGATTTTTGTGAGTTAAAGTACCGTTTTCCCATGTAACACATTGACGTCCACTTGTGGGGCTTTGTTTCTTTAGTCTTAGTAACGATTTTCAACCGCAACAAGTTTCCTCGACTAAGTAAAGCAGAGATCAAAGAAGATATCTTTGTTGGTCCACAAATTTGTCACCTTTTTAAAGACCGTAAGTTCAATGAATCAGTGCAAGGTAACGAGAGAGCAGCATAGCAAAGCTTCGAAGATGTTTTAGTAGTTTTTTGGGAAATAGGGGAACTGAAAACTATAAAAATTTGTAGATGTATCGCTTTCAAGCTAGAGAAAATTTGGCAGAAACATGTCTATGGAAATCGATTTTCTCCATTTTCGTCTGGACTTATTTCGGGATAACTGCGAGTTTCCACCAGAATATCTTAGCAATAGCGAAAAGGTGTCAAGGAAAGTGGAGAGCCTCCATGTTAGTAGACCACTGTTGCACTGTCACCAGGGGTGCTCATAATATAGCCTACATACGACAAACAAAGCGAAAGCGCACAAAAGTTTAAACTGCCTCTAGCCTAAGTAAAAAGAAATGTATATATAATAATTTTGAACCGTATATACTTTACTAAAACTTATGGAAAAATCTATTAGTTAATAGTAACGTTTAATTAAAATGTTTACTTCATTTATGATCAAAATATTTTTTTCTGGTCGTATTTGGTATTCTCAAATGTAGTAATTCAAAAATAACAGAGTATACACATTTTTGTGTACAATTCTTGATTAGTGTTATCATGAATTTAATCTTTCATCGATTTCCTGGCAGACCAAAGTTTAGGCTTTCCAATTCTACTCTGTTGCAAAGTTCGGTTGTCTATGTCTATGTTGTCTTTAGCAATAGGTGTTGTGTCCCCCAAATAGTTAAAGTTCTTTATTCTATTCCCTCCGACAATAATACCTGCCTTCCAGTTCTATAGAACATTTCTCAAATTATTTAATAACGGCAAAGGGAAGATAAGCCTTGACCACTCTCTTTTCTATATTCAATTGAAACGAGTTTCTGCCTTTTAGCCAAACTATATAAATGGTTTAATAATAGAACAAGGTGTTGGAAAGTTTCCATGTCTAGTAGCACTCTTTTGCTACCTCGATTACTTGTCGTACATCATTCAAAATATGTTCTATTGGCTCTTATAAACAGCATTTGTTTTTCGAGGATTTGCCATTCCAAAAGTTTTTTAAACGCAGGATCGCCAGCATTACTTTTAAGACCAATGCGTTTGCTCTGCAGTTTCCGAATTTTCAAGTAGAGAGTTTCTAATAAATGAGAACGAAGATAGATAAGCTGTAGTCGTAAGATCACTTCAGCAACTGTAGCCACTGCCACAATTTTAGTTTGTTTCTCGTCGCCAGAATCTATCCACGTGTACATGCGCCTTGCGTGATGAGTAAAAAAACTGTGATTGTATCGTAAAACAGTGAAAACAATGAAAAAAACTGAGAAATTTCGTCAGTGATCGTCCTAGTACTCTGAAAGTTAAATACTATATCTATAATTAGTAAATATTACTCACCCCTTCCGCAGAACTGCGCACACCTCAACGTAGACATATTGTTGTAGGTTTTGTTGTCGCTCCCGCAAACTGGGTGATAATGCGTCGAAGATACACATTCTTCGAGACATTGGGAATAGCTTGGAGGTCTTCCAGCTGTAGGGGGTCGCGTTGGTACTGGTCGTGACGGTCGCATTGCTACCGGTGGTGAAGGTCGCGTCGTCACCGGTGGTGGTGGTCGCGTCGTTACGGGTGGCGACGGTCGCGTCGTTACCGGTGGTGGTGGTCGCGTCGTTACCGGTGGTGGTGGTCGCGTCGTTACGGGTGGTGACGGTCTTGTCGTTACCGGTTGTGTCGGTCGCATGGGGGGAGTCACTGGCCGTCCCGGTCTTTCAGTGGCCTTATTGGTTGCAAACGGCGCTACCTCTGTGAACTTATTCGGGTTTGGAAACTGATCAGCGTAGTCATACTCGCCGAAATCGAACTGTGGCATACCCACGCAGTTGTGGAACTGCAGGGCCACGACTGAAACAAAACATAACAGTTACAGGTAATTGTTTATTATTTAAATAAGCCACTAGTATAGAAATAAAAGTTCCTTCTTTCATTTTAAAATAAAATTGCCTTTTAAATGTATTTATATTTGCAACTAACAAGCAGAATTTATGTAGGAAAAATTACAGTAATGGAGTTATTCGCTTTCGGTGTAAAACAAATAGATAAGTACTCACATAACTTGGACAAATATTATTATGTAACAACATATGATTTTGAGGACCATCAACTAATTAGAGCAAGTTTTGTATGAGCTCATAAGATCTAAAATGGTAATAAATATACAGAACAAGTAAACAAACTATAGTTCTTAAAATGCATCATCGTCTGTAAAAGAAACATACATTCACACTAAAATACAAAAAAAGCAATTATTATTTATATATTTCGCACTCAGCCAACGGCCGTTAGGCCAATTATAGGCGTCGCTGTGCATTTATGGGGACTTCCAACCCCACTAACGACTGTCATAATGTTATTATGACATCCGGGACCAACTATTTCCGTCGCAGCCGTACCACGAGGCTCTGAGAGAAGCAGCCGTGGAACTCCCATCCAAGTTCTGATCATGAAGAGCGTTGCTTAACTCTACTGATCGAACGTGGACGCTTGTTCAAGCTACACCACCCGGGACCCGGATCCAACCAGTAAAAGAACTTAAAAAATAAAACAAAACAGAAACTAAAATTTTCAACAGTCGTTTCGGTACCAGGTAGTTGTACTGTACGGAGGTGAAACATAGATAACTACAAAAAGCAGAACACATGATATGCACATCTGAAGTGAGTTTTCTACAGGGTGAGTTTTTTTATCATTTTAAGCATTGGGATCTCGGAAACCATAAGACATAGAGGTACGGTTCAATGAGGAAAAAGGTGTCGTTTTAAGAGCTTATGTTTAAAAAAAACAGTTTACTAGATACGAGCGAAAAACAGATTTAGTGATTTTTCTTTTAAATGTTGTAGAATCGTTAATATTAGAGATACAGAAATATGGTAAGAACGAAAATTGTAGATATTTTTCCGTTTAATAAGATACATTTATTAATTTAAGATTTGTTTTTATCATTTTTGAGTTATAACCCAAATTTAAATTTTTTCAAGTAGCAACCATAGTTGGCTTTGGTATTGTTAGAAACAGCATTTTTTCTGTTTGCAGTAATATAAGGTTCGTTATACTTACTTTGACTATTTGTATTATTGAGAGTAGCAAAAACATGGGAAATATTGTTCCTCTTAAGGTAATTACTCAGTTTCACCTAAAAACTTTAGAGCGGCAAATAGAACCACAACGCAAAGACACTACGAATTATTACATTTAAATTTCTACTTTGAAGTAATTATATGTAAGAAAATTAATTTCGGCAAATGTTCAAAATGTCCACCATTATTATTTATACACAAGCGGCATCTTTTTACAATCGAATTTACATCTTTCCGTATTTTCCTACCATCTAAATTGCGAAAGGCCTTTACCACAGCATTACGTAGTTCTTCTTTTGTCACATGCGTTCGCAGATAAACTAAATCTTTTAGAACACCGAAAAGAAAAAAATCAAAAAAATTGAAAGATCTGGCGATCTTGGTGACCAAAGGACCGACCCGTTCCTACCTATCCAGAAATTTGGATATAGTTGGTTTAGGTGCTATCTTACTTGCAGTTGGGTGTGCGGCGGAGCACCGTCATGTTGAAACCAGGGTAAATTACGTCCTGTTTCCAAATCTAAGCCATCTAACATATGAAATTCATTTTGTAGAAAATGAAGATAACGCTTTTTGAAGCATGGTCTCCTAGATGCAGTGTCTGTCCTACTGATGAGCGATATGGGCGAAATGTTTGTTTCTTCAAAATTCTCATGACTGTTCTTTGCGACACACAAACTTCAGATGCAATTTGTCGAGTCGAAGTAAAATGATTATGGTCAACGTAAGCCAATACATTTATTTCGATAGCCTCGTTAATAACGTCTTCATCCCTCTTTGGTTTCGAAAAGCAACGAAACTGCCTCAGATTTCGGTATAAATTGTTGAACGTCGGTAGAGTTGCTCTAGAGTAGCTTTATTTAAACCCAAATTTATATAATGGGTGATTCCTACAATGGCCTTTCTTATAATGTAAAACTTCGATGTCTTCGAAAACTTCTCCAGGAGTAAAGTATTTATTTGCATTGGAGCTTTTAAGTCGTTGGATTCCATTCCTTGAAAAACTGTATGAAAGTGTTTTGCAAATACATTAGCTTTACTAGAATTATCTCTAACACAAGTACCATCACTTTTTCAAATTGGTGGGATCGATTAGCAAGTTCGTTTCATTTCCCTTCCGCAAGTAGTTAGTTCCCTGTCGAGTAAAGTGACAGTTTACTAACTTAGCTTAGGGATGTTTCGGTCTTGAACATTAGCTGTTTAGTTAACCTGGTAACTCCTGAAGTAATAAAAGCTTCAGTTGACATGTTTTTACTATTGTAGTCTAAGCTATATGTATAGGAGCTGTCGTAAGTGCACAATATCCACGGAGTTTGTTTATCGTGTTTTGTTTGACGAAAACTTGCAAATAAGCGTATAGTTCATTTCGACCACTTCAACTATTTGCATAACTTTCTATTTCCTGTTTTATTTCAGAACCCTATAAAAGCCGTGTCAGTTTGATTTATTGTTCAGTTACCTATTACCTTTACTTTAAAGCCCACATTTTTTCAATTTGCCAAGAATCATCAAATTCTGATTTTGGCAGTAAATTTTTGACAGATGACAGAGTAATCTACTACTAACAATTATTATTGTTGACAACTGGTTTATATTAATGTTATAGTAATTTACCATTAGTTGAAACTTTGCAGGCGAGCCAATAAAGTTCTAGTAACGGTCGAGTATTGTACAATGTTTTATGGTATTTTGAATCGTAAACACCTTTTTTACAAAACATTGTTTCCATAGATAAAACATCTCTTTACGGGAAAGATCGGTAAAAATCTATAACGGGCTTTGCGCAGCCCGCAAAGAGGCTCTTTACCTGTAGAAACATAGCTCAGTAAACGGGCGTTTACGATTCTGAATACCGAAAAAAATAAATTGTTATACCCCCAGGCTATATGGTTTCAATTTTCCAGTTTTCAGAAATTGCATGAAACATAACTATTATATTTACAACGGTTTACAATCATTAATTACCTAAGGAAGTTGCGAACGTAATATGTGGCTTGAAACCTAAAGGATCTTCTAACCTAAAAGTTTCAGTTTTAAATTTATGCCTTTACCAGATTTTCAATAATAGGATAGCTAGAATCATTTCTCCGCATTATATAACTGAATAGCTCTTACCTAGTTCCGTAGGCATACAACCACATACAACATTTAACCGCGTTGTTAATTCTAGCTTATGGCAGTATTCAGCTAAAACGATTTATTTAGTCCTTTAATGCTCTGGTATGACACTATTACCACTGTGTAGAATAGTCGATAATACTTGTTTTGAAACTTGATACTGCTCTCAAGTTTTGTTTTTGTTCTATAGATATGTCGGTTCCTTTCTGTAATATTATATTTCCATTAATTCTTGTAGTTATAAAACTACCCCAATAAACCCTTGTATAAATATGCAACTAGCATGACTGTATTAGCAGCGTTACTATTTTGTGGGTTTAAATTTCAAGTTTTCAGCTGGTAAGTGTTTTAGTATAACATATAAAAAATATAATATTGATAAATAATAGCAATTGTTTCTTCATAATTTAAAAAATTCAATGATATTTGGAAAATCTTCATTTGTAGGGTAAATCGAGGACAAGGCACCTTTTGAAAAAACAACTAACGAAGTTTCATGATTGTACACCGGCGTAGCAAGCATTGTTGCCACAGCATCTGTGTAGTAATAATTTACATTTAATATAATTTAAATTTGCCTTGCCTGTTTCTATAAACATATCTACTGAAGATATAATGAAACTTGTTTTTCCACCGTAATGCGCTAGGAAAATATTTACGTTCAAACAAGTCTTCGTCGTATTTCAGGTGATATCTTTGAGGCAGGTCATTACGGCCGGATTGTTTACGACCGGTTACTCATAAATTCTAAACAGAATATTATTGCTACACAAGTAATTGTTTATATTATTCAAATTCTCGATTGTAGTATATTTCATTTCAAATTTAAAAGAAAATTGTATATATTTGCAATCTCTTCAAAATTGTATTTTACTTCTGTTCAGTGAAGTTTTCTTGCACATAATAAAGTAGGTGCGAATAACCATATACTAAAAAATAAGCTAATGTATTTTAATTCACCAACTTTTAAAGCGTTATTATTTATAACCAATTCATTGTTTAAAATTGTATCAAGCGATTACTTCAAAAAACTAATTAGTATAATATTACATTGTACATCTTGTATGTAGTTATTATTTTAATTATTGGAATGTAGTACTATATGTCATTTGTGTAATGTAAATAGAATTGTTATACTTGAGATTAGTGTATGTGTATGTGTAAAAATTCATTTGTTTCAGTATTTTAGTATGTTTACTATGTTTCGAATAGTTATATTGAAGATTATGTAGCGTTATAAATATAACCCTACACCAACAGTTAATTGAGTTTTTTAACTATAAAAATTATATATGTATTATACGTTATTCATTCAAGCATCTAAACAAATAACTCGACAATATTATGAAATGGTACACCAGTTATACCAGCATCGCTTGAAAAAACGAAAATACATTTTTGAAAAAACATTGGTTTTCGGTTTCCTAACATCTCAAAGAATGTATACAAAATAAATTTTAATTTGTTTTCGTTTTTGCCCGTTAAATGGTTAAATCTAAAAATTCGGTTAACTCTTTGCTAATTTTTCATAATCATTTAAGCTGATAATTTACTACGCTTTAATTTAACCAATTCACTATTCTCCGTTTTTTCTATCCAAGTTCTTTTCCAAAGATGCAGAGATGTCAACTGTGTGCCTGATTGATTACCAAAAGGCTTTTGACCAAGTCAACTCCACAAAATGGTCGAAATATTAAAACGAGTATGTTCATCATAGTTAATTTATATTGGCTCCAGATAGCAGCACTCAGAATTGATGAAGAACAAACAGAAGATGTTAAAATAACACGAAGAGTAAGATAAGGCTCCATACTTTCGCCAATACTGTTCAATATATACTCGGAACAAATATCCAAAGAGGCCATAGAAGAGGTAGACGAAGGTATTATGATAAACGGGACAAGGCTCAATAACATAAGATACGCCGACGATACTATGGTGTTTGCCGATACGCTAGAAGGACTTTAGACACTAATGAACAGAATTGTAACATCCAGTGAAACATACGGGCTAAATATAAATAGCAGCAAAACTAAGTAAAGCACGAGCCTTGTTTAATAGCATGAACAATATATACAACAACCATGATCTGCATCTTGACACCAAAACCCGCATGCTAAGATGCTACATTTTTCCCATCTTGTCCTATGTGGTCGAGTCCTGGATACTTAACGAAACAATCACAAAAAACTCGAAGCCTTAGAAATGTGGTTATACCGGAGAATATTGCGGATATTATGGAAACACCATGTAACAAATATTGAAGTTCTCCAGAGAATGAAAAAAAGTAAAGAGATCATAGACAATATCAAGATACGCAAGCTCCAATACCTCGGACATACAATCAGGAATGAGAATAAGTACGCCCTACTACAACCCATTATACAAGGCAAGATATACACAATGAACGTGGACCAGGACGTAGAAGAATATCTTGGTTGCAAAACCTAAGGGTGTGGTATGGAAAATCATCCAACGAGTTATTTAAAATTGCAACCAATAAAGTGAAAATAGCCGTACTGATCGCAAACATCCGAAATCGGATAAGCACCTGAAGAAGAAAAAGAATTATTCTCTTTACTTTCATTGACTAAATAGTTTTGCGTAACTGTAAATGACACTTCATTTTACCTGTTTACGGTTAACCAAATAATTATATTGCAGTTTGGTTAACGAAATTATTTTTTTAGTAGATAATTTGCTGCGCCCTTCATTGATCAAATAATGTTATCATTCTTGTTGTAATAAAATATACCAGTGATTTTTTCTACTTTCCGGTAGTGAGTATTAATGCGGTTTTATTATTAGGTCCCGGTACAGTTGAGTCAGTGATACATTATCAAATATTAAGGATTGAGAAGATTTAATAAAAGTTAGAGGTTATTTAACATAGTGCATTAAAAATTTAAAAATAAAAATAGTTAATAATAAAGTTCATGATAACTATAAAATAATCTGTAGGCTGAACGAAGGCCCTAATACATAAACTATGAATAGCTCACGACTCCTGATGTAGTTCAAAATGATTTTTTTTTATTCCTAAGTTTTAACTTCAGCTACCTTCGATCTGTAGCAGTAACTTTCCGTTTTGGCCAGTACGCTACATTGGACTTCTTAATTTTTTGATTTTTTTCTGATTCCACGAAAACGCAAGCTTTCTTTCTGCAAGCTTACAAAGACTGCATAAGGAACTTAAGCTTATTGTTTGGTCACTTCCCGGATGTGTAATTTCGGGCATTTCGGTGCTCACAATTTTTATCTGAACTTGACGTTACAGATTGAATACTTTCAAAACTTTCTAATTATTCCGATTAATTACTCCGTAACTATATTGTACACATTTTGCGAATGCGATTTGTTACATTGTTATGGTTGTTCCTTAAGGGTGTACCTATATCAGTTTTCGATTAACTGAATAATTTTATCTAGTTTAGTTCACCGGAAAAATGTATCAGCATTTTTTGGAGTTATGGATACCATTAGCCGCTTTTGATTGGTTCGATAATGCCTGCTACTTAACTGCATGACTTTAGTAACCTTTCGTTAGTACCAGATGTCAGATTATTTGTTTACATGAATGGAAGTGATTGCGTGAACAGGCATTGAATGCTTTTGGTTTTAATTATAAATTCTTCTAACCGCAAAATAAATTGTAACCAAGAATGTTGATTGCACGAATAACTTATATGCAATACTACTTTTCACTACCTCGGAGTTTCATTCATTGTTGGAGTTGTGAAGTCATCCATATTTTATACTTTTCTGTGACAAACTATTAAACGTAAAATCTAATAGATTAAACAAAGGAATATTTACATTAATTTAGTTTCTAAGCCGGCTATTCTGTCATTCCTCAAAATCCACATTTAAGTTCTTGAATTTTGTTTGTTCCTACATAGCGAGAATACCTGTAGTTTTCAGTTTTTACATTATTAAAGACATGGAAATTAGGAAGGCCGTGATTAAAGACGACCGCTCATCTTTAAATCTGTAAATGAATTGAAATTGGAATAATATTTTTGATGAATACTTTTTAACTCTCCCACTACATAGCTCTTCACATAATGAGGAGCGAATAATATTATTTCAATAATAAATTTAATAGTGCCGATTAATCTCCAAAAGGAACTTTGTTGGGTTTTAAAACGTAAAACCAAAAAGTCGCCTCTGAGGAATAGATTGTATTTTATTTTCCTATAAGGCCAATATTTATGCAATCACCAATGTTAAAAAATATTGAAATAGGTTAAAATGAGCAATTATGGTTTATATACCATAAACTAGTAGCGTAGGTAATTTGTTATGGGAAAATTGATTAATATTTCCCCGTTACTTAAAACGTGTACTTGGAGGGGTTATATAACAATAATTGTTATAAAATTTTCTGGAGAAATTATAACAAAAAGTTTGTGTAAGCAATTTTTGCACTTACAAGTTTGGAAAAAATTACTACCCTTTTCCATCTCATCTTTAAGCTCCTAATCAATTTATTTCTAAAAATCTTCAAATTTATAGTCTTTACGTATTTTGTTAGTTACATTAAACTAGAAGTAGGGATTCTAAACAAATAGATCGGCGTTTCCAGTGACCCTCGTTTTTGTTTCATTTTCAGTAAAAGTAAAAAATATTTTACTTTTTCCATTTACTCTCTATTAACTATATCGCAAAGCGGTTTGGAAATTTTGAAGTACTTTTCACACTGATTTCGAATCTGAACATTTTATAAACTTTTATAGTAGTGTTTTACTTACTTGAAATATATGTATGACGTCTTTATTTATAGTTTCAACTATTTAATGCTGTAAACGCTATTCCATTATTTACAAGTGTTATACAATATATCTGAGTTGCAAAATTATGCGAAAACAATAGCCTAAAGAATTAATTATAAGAAATTAAATTATAAAATTATACGAAAATCTTTATTTTCTAAATAAATGAAACAATCGCTTAATGAATTCATTTATTCGTCTGTCATTGGTTTTCCAATAAGAATTTTTTCCTTTATTTACTGAATATTTTTCCATAACCTTCTACCCAAAAATAATTAGTCCCTCCCATTTGAAAAAATAAACCTATCAGCATACAGGGAAAAACCATTTTGGGTAATTGTCATATTTAACACCTATTAGGGAAAAACAGAATTAATGTAAATACCTTATAACTTCAAAAAACCTATAAAACATTTGATGTCAAAATCAAAGACTGAGTAAAATATTCCATGTTGTAAAACCCATTTTGCAATAGCGATCAAATTATACCGTTTTTTCACTTTTTAGTGACATAAAACACAGATTCTAGAAAATGTCTTTACAGGCCCGCTCCTTAATACCTTGTAAATTGAATTTTGTAACTGAATTTGGGTAATTAATTGTCGCTCATTTAAAATATGCTTTTAGTTTTTTATCACCCAAACTTTTTTGAAAAAAACAGTAAAACGACTGAATATATTGATTTGCATTTAAGATATGAAAGGCATGTAAAAAATGCAAGGAAATAATTGCTGCAAGCACAAAGCGAATTAAAACCAACATATATTGTTCTTTTGTCTCTTGGAAAACCTTTGCGTTTAGCCAGAAAATATTTTCGTTGTTTTTCTATTATGCGCGACTGTAGGACTGCTCTTTAAGCATCCAGCAGTAGTCGGCAATCCCAACACCCTCAATTGATCATGCCATCTCTTTTATGTTTTGGTGGAATCGTCCACCCTGCTTTTCATTTTTCTCCAGACCATTGGTATTTCAAAAGGCAGGACTTTTCTAGTTTCTTTAAACCAATGCCTTGAGGATTCTTCAAAAGTCTTATTTTTATCTCCAAGTTAAATTTTAAAATATGCAAAATATTCATTTTAATTAAATCAGAAATATGTCTCTTTTATATTTTTTACTATAAACTAACGGCAAATATAACAAAAATCATCAGCTTTATTTTTACAACGCCTACTAGAATTTTTTCACTAATAATGTATTCATATATTAACACGTCAACACTAATTTGATTGCTGTGAAGGTCTTGTGTACCTTGAATACTTCGACTGCAGGGAATCCCCAACGGTAATTGTGCCACTCCTGGTAAATTCTCCAACGTATGCATGAATTGAAACGAAATATTACAGTGGTTTTCAAAATTTCGTAAAAATGCGTCACCTAACAAAGCCGAAGGCTGATTTTCATAGCATGTAGAGTGCAATAACACTTTTAGCACGAGTTTCCACACATATTTTTTCTACGGCCTTAAATTTACTGTTATTAATCCATAAATGTCGATTTAACAAAGGTTTGAATTTATGACAGTTACAATTTAGTCCTAGCAAAGAGATGGCCTTGACGGCACAAGTGACTGTTTCTGCAGCCGGTAGCTGTCAAACTTAGTTATCAAAGGAAATTATAATAGTACACAGTTTACTTTATTCAGTACATAATGCTTTAATTATTTAAAAAAACATTATACCTCTAACGAAAGAAGTTTAACTAGAATAACGTTATAACCTCACTGCCATTTTAAACTTCTAAATTCAACACCAGCTGTTTACTTTTAGCACATGTGCTAAAAGTAAACGCTGATTTATAAAACGTCATTTTTAGTGAAACAAGCTAGTGCTGAAAGGCCTACTTTTAGTAGTTTTCCTAGAAAAAACATTGTACAATACTCGGCCGCTACTACCGGGTGATTATAAATGCTCTTCCATCAAGTTGTCTTTGAAATATTTGTTTTATGAATAATATGTTGGTGGCACTGTAAGTTTATGTCAAATTCGAGGTTACCAGGTTAGATTTTGCTTCAGTTTTGACACAAACTGACGCAAAACCTAACCTGGTAACCTTGAATTTGACATAAACTTACAGTGGCACCAACATATTATTCATAAAACAAATATTTCAAAGACAACTTGATGGAAGAGCATTTATAATCACCCGGTATAACTTTACTGGCTCGCACGGATAACATGCTCGCTTCGCTCCCTTATTAACTATCGTGCTCGCCCTTAAAGTTCTAAGTAACGGTCTTGTAATGTAAATTACTATTACTGTTGTAAGTTTTATTTATCAAATACACAGTAATGAATTGCGTTTTACTTTAGCCTGACGCATAAACCTAAGCTAAGTTTTATTTTATACAGATGTCACTTTCCAATTTCAACTTTAAAACATTCTTTTACTGAATTAACAGCATTTGTCATAAACTCTTGCAGAATTATGCGAAGAAACGCACAAACTCCATGCGAAAGAGCTATCTCAATTTGTGTAGGTTTTCATTGACATTACCGGTTTCTAACAAACGCCATAAGGTAATATGGCAAGCCCGTTTATATTACCACTCCGTTATATAAAGCCAAAAAAATTTATATAAACGGCTACATTTATATATCTGCACTGTAAGGTCTACACATTACCTCTTTCCTATGACGTAATAATTTTCTCTCCTTGTTTAACTAGAAAGAACTGGACGAAACAAAAAAAATCAGTTTTTAGTCAGATCGGCTTTACATATTGCTTGTTTTAGAATGCCGTCTGACTTTTGTCCAAAATAACAGTAAAATAACGCGCAGTACCGAGCAAGCCAAAATCAGTTTTTGGTCAGATCGGCTTTACATATTGCTTGTTTTAGAATGCCGTCTGACTTTTGTCCAAAATAACAGTAAAATAACGCGCAGTACCGAGCAAGCCAAAATCTTATTTTAAACGTTCAAGACTCCTTCGAAGAGGAGACACATCAAATTAACATACATCAAGAATACCTTGGTATAAATAATATACTATTTAGAGGATCGTTACATTAAGGATTAGGTATATGTCAAATTCTCTCTGATGTCTACCACATATGATCTAAATATTTATTTGAATTTCACATTTATATAAGACATACGGTTTTATCGCTATGTTTTGTTATTTCTGATGCCACAGCAAAAGGGTAATGTGTAGACTTTATGACTCTTAAGACCACCCTGCTGAAACCATTTACTAACGGGTGTCCCGCGGCAAATTTCATTTTTAAACTTGAAATAAATTTTTTATTTCTTCAAGTATTTTATTGAAAAAAATTGCAAAATAAACCTCAATCTTTGGGAAATTATTTGTGAAACAGCACATCCGCCAAATGACGCCCCTCACGTCGTACCACTTCTTCCAAACAAACTTGAAAATTGCGCATCACACGCATAAGCATAGCAAGTGTAATTCCACTAATTTCTCGGGTGATGTTCCGCTTTAACACATCCACAGTGGGTGCTGCATTCTCGTAGACTTTTAATTTGAGACCAGGGGGGGGGGGGATTTAGAGTCCCTCTCTTAGAAATGATGTTATTCGGGAAAAGTTGGCGAAGCCATTACGATATTCGCGGTATGAGGAGTAGCTCTATTTTGCATAAATCAGATATCTTGACCTCTGTTAAACATTATCCGACGACGAAGAGAAGGCCACAGAAAGTTACTGATCATTTCCAGGTATCGTTCTGACTTTTCCCGAATCGCATACTTTTTAAGAGAGGGACTCTAAATTGGCCTCCGTGAAGCTCTGATTTAACTCCTTTGGACTTTTTGTTGTGGGGATATCTCAAATCAAAAGTCTACGAGAATGTACCAGCCACTGTGGATGTGTTAAAGCAGAACATCACCCGCAAAATTCGTTCGTAGAATTACACGTGCTGTGCTTATACGTGTGATGCGCAATTTTCAAGTTTGTTTGGAAGAAGCGGCGGTACAACGTGAGGGGCATTATTTGGTGGATGTGATGTTTCACAAATAATTTCCCAACGATTGAGGTCTATTTTGTAATTTTTTTCAATAAAATACTTGAAGAAATAAAAAATTTATTTCAAGTTTAAAAATGAAATTTGCTGCGGGACACCCGTTATTACGAACCGTAACCTCAAAAAAGCTCTGCGCCAAAACAATTTTACATGACTCAAATTTCATTTTTTGAATGATTCTTTCCACACCTCTTTCACATAAACTTTGTGTATGTTACTTGATTGATCTTTTTGAACCCGCCATACTCGTGCTTCCTTTTTTTAAATATTTCAGTAGACTGAAATGTTAATATCCTCGTCCACTGATTAGACGCGGAGGAATATTTTCACTAGAAAAGTGCTAATAAAATCAAGCTTCGCTTGAATAACACTACAATTTTTTATAAATTGTTAAACGAATAGGGCTAAAATGAATGAACTGATAGATAAATAGCCATTTCCGATTTTCAAATTAATTCATGGCGTCATATATACGGAAGCACCATCTTGGTTTTTCCTAGCCACTACGTGAGATAATTTTTAATATGGGTGGTGCACATATTACACTTTCTCTGGCGAGTACTGGATTTTAGTAAGTCAACCTTTCACCTTTGCATTTCTCAATGAAGCCAAAATTAAGTACAGCCAACAGTCGGATTTTAAGGGCAGAGAAATCTGAACTTTAGCGACATAAAAAATAAATTTATGGTTCCAGCATCCGAAAACCAAAACTTTAAAAATCTCGAAAAATAAAAACAAAACTTTGTTGATGCCAACTATATTTCATTTAGGGAATATGTTTTGCAACAATAAATTGTTTATCCTGGTTCTTTTATAAAGCAGATCTGAACAGAATAATCGTAACATGTTTGCGTTAAGACATTACATTCCGGTTCAACAGTCGAAGAACCTTGAAGTCTTAACCTTTTTATCGAAGGGTCTTTATTTTAAAACTCCAAAGACTTCATATTAATTTATTGTAAACGTAGCAGCAACGGAAATACTATTATGGTTTAAAACTCAAACTACTTTTGTATCAGCTGTTTAAGTAACTTGAAATAATAAAGACATTTAATTGCGTCAAATCACTGTACGGAGACTAGATTAATTTATAAATACCTATTAAGCTGTAAATTTTCTCCTAACGGCATTCATTGTGGAAATAAATAAACACTACAGAAAATATAATGATTGTTTACTATAACTCACCATTTATTTACCTTTGTGCCGTCTACGTCAAGATTATGAACATTTTGAACGTCATTGAATGTAAAATACGTCATTTATATACCGTGGGAATCAGGAAAAAATTGAATTATTTAAGTATGATAATTTATCACTGATAAATAATAACTGAAGTTGAGTACTTTTGACAGTGATTTTCGTCAAATAATTACATAATTTCCTCAATTTTAAATATAACAAACAGGGACTTGAAAATGACACTATTTTTTTAATCCAATCGGACTTTACATATAAACAATCAGATTTATTTAAACCAAAACCACGAAGAATTTTTTATTCGGCACTGTACTCATTCAAACATTACACTTAAGTCGTTAAATCGCAAACCTGTACTTACCAGCAAACGCTAACCACAACATCTTCTGCGATTGATCCTTTTAGCGCTCTGCACGAAACTGACTGTGCACGGCGTGCTGCGTACTTCGATGAGCAGGTTCTCAAATTCAAATTAGTTGAATAACAAGTTTATGTCAAATCACCTACGGCTGTTGCTCCTCTGTGACGGAATCTGTTCACTTTAAGAGAACTGCTAATTGTTGTGTAATTGTTTCCCGAAAAAGGCACAAAAATAGTTCTATTTAAACACAGATTTTTAAATTCACTTGCTTGCACGAAGATGGCTGTCAAACTACCATAATTTAATTGGATTGTGTAAGGATATCTTAGGAATCGTTTTTTTAGTTAACAATGGGATTTTCTGTACTTTAAATACCTACCTGTTATTTTCTAATTATATGCTTTAATATCCCTTATTAGTAGTACCTTATTGTGGAAACCATATTTATCTAGAATTATCAGCACGGCGAGTGACGTCAGAGTAACATCAAAAAGTACATTGCACTTAATTTGGTATTTCAGAATGTGTACAGCATTCAAACCACATCTGGAATTTCAAGCAATCAAGACTGATATTGTTAGTTTAAAAAATGTTCGTGACAATTCATGAGCACTCTGCAATATTAATACGATTGATATAAATTCTTACTTTTTAATGTGGAAAAATGAATAAAAAAAATATTAAGAGAATTCGATTGTCGCAAAAACCTTAAGGTACAGGGTAAAGCTGTTTTACTTTTTAGCGTGAAAATTCTGATTTTTGCAATACCTACTTAAAATTAGTAGATGTTAAACATCTTAAGACAACCCGTTTTGTGTCGAAATGTACAATATTCTCACCTTTAAATAAATAAACTGAATGATCTGCGTTTTCTCCTATAATTTTCCTATCGGTAAACCTATCTTCGATAAAAGCTCTTACCTTTTTTATTCAAACTTATATTCTTTTCTGTTATTATTTTTTCTCACATTGTTTTTCGTTGTCAACACAATAACAAATAAATATGTGATGTCAAAATGCAAAAATAAAGTCAATCTCACACATTTCTCCCCTTGTGAAAAACTTCAATTAGTTTCTTCGTGAATGCACAGTCGCCATAGGTCTACAAAGACACCAGTCTTTGTTTTTACATCTGCCACTCTGACAGTGCCATATATTTCTTTGATTATTTTTTTTCGTAGATATTTCAACCAATCAGAAGGCTGGATTTAGTTAAGTTATCTTGTATAATTTCGATTATACAAAATCGATTATACTATGACGCATATTATTTCTCTGGGCACATGTTTTTCTTCTAGTATTCATAGAACGTCATTTACATTTATTCGGTCAAACGCCTTGGTTAGATCGATGAAGCACATGAAAGCCGGCTTGTTATACTCGATGGATTTTTCGACTATTTGACGTATGGTAAATATTGCGTCGATTGTACTTCTATTGTTCCGGAATCCTTGTTGTTCTTCGCTTAATTCTACGGTATAAAACAATTAAACACACACACTAAGACACGCATACGAATCAACAACAGATTAACTGAAGAAATCGATGTACCAACCGGCATCAGGCAAGGAGATTCCTTGAGCCCTTTGCTCTTTAACGTAGTGATGGAAAAAATTATAGAGAAGGTAAAAAGAACTAGCAATGGATATAAAATGGGAAACCAAGAAATAAAACTGATATGCTATGCAGACGACGCCGCGATTATTGCTGAAAATGAAGATGACCTACAGAGGCTACTGCACACTTTCTATCTAACAGCTCAATCCTACAATCTGGAGATATCTGCGGAAAAAACCAAATCGTTAGTAATATCTAAAGAACCTAGAAGATGTAAACTGGTAATCAACGAGAAAGCCATAGAACAAGTAATGTCTTTCAAATACCTAGGAGTGGAAATCTCAACCGATAGAAACCTAAATACAGAGGTTAAATCGCAAATCAATAGAGCCGCAAGGGTGTCCGGATGCCTGACGGAAATAATCTGGACAAACAAAAACATGAACATCGAATCAAAGGTCAGGATATATAAAACGTGCATCCGCCCCATAATGACTTACGCCGCAGAGACAAGGGCAGACACCACCTACACCAAACGAGTACTCCGCACCACGGAAATGAAGATTCTAAGATTCATAGCAGGACACACACTCTACGATAGGATACGTAACGAAAACATAAGGCAGACGTGCAACGTTCAAGACGTTGTTAGATGGACGAGAAGACGACGTAGAGAGTGGAATGACCACATAACAAGAATGCCCAACGACAGACTGTCCAAAATGGCGAGAGAGGGCAAACCTAGAACAACACGCTTACCCGGAAGGATGGATAGCTGGGCTTCTGGATCACAAGAGCAACCGGGATAATTATTGGAGCAAACAGGTCTCAGACCTATTACAAGAAGAAGAAGAAGAAGAAGATTATACTATAGTAACTTCACTAGGCAACGCATTACATAACTTTTATCAACTTGATGTTGTTTTCATGGAGATGACTTTCAGCTAGGATAATACAAACAAATCGAGCTGCCAATAAAATATTTCTTTGTTCTTAATATTAAAATTTACTCAAAAAATAATCAAATCGAATACAATGCGTACTTCGAACATGTTATACGTCTCAAACTTCCTGCACAATAACAAATCGTGTCAGTTTGACAGAATAATCCTCCCGCTGGCGCGAGTAATGTAACCACTTGACTATCAATTAAGTAATGTAAACCACTCAACCACTTAAGAACATATATGTCGCTTGCTGCCACGAATTCTATATTTAGAATTCTCTGAACTTGCAAAGAAGTGTAGCATTGCGAAACGTTGCAAAACGTTGCGCAACATTGTGTAATTATGTGACACCACTCGGTCACCCCACCCGAAGATGGCAGAGGCTATAAATAGCCGTGCTTGTGTAATTTTAAGTTAGTTCATAGATTTGTGAAGTACAGAACGTTGCTAGTTTATAGATTTGTGTCTTATAAAACGTTGCTAGTTTTAGATGTGCTTCTTACAGAACGTTACTCTGTACAAATTTGTAACTCCTACATTTAATTAAAAAACTTGTGTAGTAAAATAAATAAAGTTTTTTTTCGTTAAGGCCACGATTGGCAACTTAACTCGCGGTCGGATTATTTAACCTGTCAAACTAACACTCTTTTATTATTGTGCAACAAGTTATCGACATATAACCCGATAATATCGAAGTACTTATAGTATTACTTCTGATTATCCGATTGTTCCGTGGTAGATGATTTTCTATTACTACCATAACATCATTTACTTCGTCCTTTTTGTTAATATCGGTATGTGCTCTTTCAACCAACCATTCCAAAAATTCAGCTAGTGACTGGCATAGTTTTTAATGTTTTCTTATGTCACATTCTATTTTTGTATAGGAAAAATTAAGCAGCCAACAAAGTTTTAAAAATATTAATTTTTAATTTACCATGAAAATGTAACGATTGAAAGTTTTTAACGTTTCGCTAATCGTGGTAGCTTCATCAGATATTACACTTCTTAAATTTTAACATTAGGTTATTCTGAAATAAGAATAGTCAAATGAGATAAACAAACTTTTTCTTTACTTACACGTGGTTCAAAAAATTTGAAGTTAAAATTGAGTTATAATTTCTCAAATATTTTTTAAAAGATTCAACTTAATTTCAGCATTGTTCAGACCATTTCTAATAATAAATACCGTTAAATGATGACTTCCAAATTTACTTTCAACTTCAAAATTTTCGTTAGTTACATTTTCTTAAGTTTTTTCTTCAATAAAATCGTTACAAAAATTTATTCATTTTCTATTTATTTTAATGGTATTTGTCAGCTATATAATATTGCAGTAGGTTTTATTTAATTTATCTATATCTGTTTTAGGATTTATTGAATTTGATGATTTTTAAATTTCAATGAATTCTTTCAGAAGTATTGTTTTAATGTAATCCTGTATGTAACATTTTTGAATGATTAAAATTGAAATCAGTAAACTTTCCACTGTACGATCTGAGACTGAATTATTAGGTTTATTTAAAATAAACATGTTTGGTTTTATTGATTGTTTATGCTCTGATATTCTATTTTTTAGTACCGTTTTGTTAGACTTATATCATTGGCGTTACTATTATATTTAATTTGGCAGATAAGATTTCAAGTTAATTTAGTTTCTATTTAAATTTAAGGTTTTTGTAAGCAAATATTTTAACGGGGTTATGATTTTTAAATGATGTTTTGATATTGTCAATTTTAAGTTCTTTTTATATTTTTTTCTGACAAATGAGTAATATACGGAATTGTTGAATTTCTTTTTCATTGTTATTAAATTTATCGCTCGGGACGTTTTATATGATTTTTATTTATATCTCCTTATTCTGAAGTGTTTAATCTCCTGGTAATATTGATGTTCATAAAATTTAAAGGGTAATTATTTTCTAAGAGGATATACATTTTAAATTAGTTTTGTGGTACTTTTTATATGAAAAGATAATAGCTCGATCTATATTTTCCCTAAATATTTTCAAGTATCGCAACACCACGAGAGCATATTTGAGGGCCCGCCAGCTAGACTCAGTGGACACGGTGTGAAGTTCCTTAAATGATATAGTTATTAAATATAATGAGCGCACACAAATCTTTCAATTACAGCTGCTTCTGCAGGTGGAGGGTGCTGGTAAATGTGCTTTTCTAGGTAAGTGAAATTGCTGAAGTTTTTACAACTCTCAACTTACAATATGCCGGACTAAATTCAGCAAAATGCATTACGTTACCAAAATCTAAAATAAAGTACCACTCACCCTGTAATTACAGGTATAGGCAGGATCGTTAGCAACTTGTATTAAATGATCCCCTCAAACGACGGGGACGTACTTGCCTCACATACGTGTCCAAGCTCAAAGTCCGCATCAAGCGAAGCTTACACGAAGAATCTCTTCAAAATACCCGATTCTAAGGGCTAAACTTGGAGCACAAAACATCGCAAGAATGCTGCCGGTTGACTCAAGTTTTTGGAAGCAAAACACAACAAAAACAAAACAAACGGCTTGAAACATCTACCGCAGTGCTGCTGGTAATGCAGATTACCATATAACAGCGCGAGTGGAGAATAAAGCTGCGTTCGGACGACGACCGTGTTCAAATAAAAGAGCGTTGACACGGCCAAGAATTATGCACAAATTAAATTGTCATGCTAATTACGCTTTTTACACGTAACTACTACTAATGCTGTGATTTCGTTTTTATTGTGATTTTATGTATTTGAAGTTAAGTTCGGTTTTATATTTATTGACAATTTCTCTTTTTGGTTGAAGTTGATGATTCTTTGAAAATAATTGGGTAGGGGGGATTGAGTTATATAATTTGGAGCATAAGTAACTTACTCGTTTTTGCAAGGTCGTCTCAGAAGTTATAGGTTAGTATGACATTCCAATTAGTTTTAGTTCTGGTATTGTACTCATGCGTAGGATTTTGTAATATATAATAGTACTGAGTTGAATTTCTTAAATAATAAATTAGATGAATAGTAGTAATCTACGAAACACAGTTTTTACAAACAATTTCTATTTGGGTAAATGACTATATCCCCCCCCCCCCCCCCGTCTATTATTCCATATCTAATTATTGACTTTATTATAGCAAAGTAGACGAGTTTGATTGTGCTGTGTTTTACTATATTTTTCAATAATTTAAATATACCGGGTGCTGACTTGCGCGACCCACCATAGGGATTTGCATAGTAAATTCTTTATGTTCAATTATTTGCTCCCCGAATTATTTTCCAGCTAAAGTGTACACACATTTTTTGTAGAGAAAAAAAATATTGCATCCATTCATATGAATTTTAACAAGTTTCCATTTTCCGAAACAGGGTAAATCAATGAAAACGAAAATTTAATTATCAAAACTCCGTGGTGCCCAATAGGTGTTGTTTGTTTGTTTGACATTGATATTTGACGTTTATAACAATTTATTATTAATTTTGTTCTGCTTAGAGCCGGTTCTACAAACCAAGGATAAAGTTATCCGGGGAATAAGTACTATAGAAACCATTGCTGTAACAAAGGAAACTATGACAATTATACCTCGAATAGCTTATTCTAGGTATATACTTGCATTGTAGAACCGGCCCTAAATGCCTCTAAGGTACCTGGACCTTGTCGATAACAGAAATAGGTGGACGCTCGTTAAGTAAGCTCCTTGTTTAAGGTAAAATATCCGTATCGGCAAATTCCAAACAGTACAACCATTAATAGACTGATAAAACTACAGGCACGTTATTAAATAGTTGTAGGTGCAATAATGAGGTTCAAAACTTATACCAAAACGAAGAAAATGACAATACATTCAATGTTTTTGATGGCAGTGACTGAAAATCCTAGTATTAGACAAATATCACAAAATATACTTTTTGAAATTGTTGGAAGAAAGTAGCCCAGGCGGTGGTCAACGTTGCTAGAGACCAAGAGATTTGGTTTCAGGTGGATGGCACGCACTCGCGTTGTGCATTGGCTTGTTTCTATAATTCCATAGCATCACTGATTTTTTTAAATCCTAGTTTGATTTTTTGCATTCCTTCGGTTCCGAAAAATGGAAAATTGTTAGCAAAAGTATGAGTGGATGCAGTATTTTTTCTCTACAAAAAATGTATTTACACTTTAGCTCTAACATAATTAAGGGAGCAAATAATTGACATAAAGAATTTACTATGCAAATTCCTATGGTCCGTCGTGCAAGTCAGCACCCGGTATAAATAGTTTTCTCTAATTTTGCAACTAGTTCATTAGCATTTCAACTTTAAATTAGAGTCAATATATTGTTAGCATCAAAATGATTTGTCGGCGAATTCTCTCAAAAACCAAACTTTACGACTACTTGGATACAGTTGCCGGCCGGCTTAGTCAGGAAGATAGTGTGCAGCTCTTTAAATACTCACAAATAATTAAAATCCAAAAGGGCGCCAACGAATCTTTACCAATTAACTAGAAGTGTATCCAGGCATTCAACGAGAATTCGTAAACTCAAGTAGCACATAATTTGCTGAACGAAAAGCTCAAATCATTTACAGGTACCAGTATCCAAAACAAAAGCCACAAACCTGGTATCACAGTAAAATTAATCACAAATTCAATACTATATGGTACAAAACACAGGCGATTAAAATATAGGCCTAAAAGTTAAGAAACAACTTGTAAATTGCATAAATTTAAGACTTACAAACTTTACAATACAGTGATTTCGTTTATCCCACACGTTAAAATCAAACACAAAGTTACGAGAAAATAATGCAAACGGTATCTGCTCCGTGGATGGCGAGGAAACATTTTATACCTTCTGGTACAAAGTTCGAGAAACGAACTGTATATCCCCAGCTCAAGTCAGAATCCCAAACACCAAATGCATGAGTGAAGCTCGCAGGATCCGATCACTGGTCGCCAGTAAATGTTACATAAAGAGAAAATTTTACCTGTATATGTGTTGCTTATCGGGTCCCATTCTGTGTGCTATGAAGTTTTGTTTTATTTTTTTTCTGTTTTGTAATCTAGTTATGCTTTTGTTTATGCATTATTTGTTATTAGTTTTGCTTTATAATATTATGTTTTTTAGTTTTAATTTCTTCTCTGTAATTGGGTGTATACCTGTTGAGAAGGAGAATTAAATTTAAAAAAATTTAAAAAAAATAAAGTTCACGTAGCTGATGTTGAACCGGACCGCGGCTAACAGATGTTGTCAGTGCAAATCGCTAGGGTCAAGTTCATACCATGAATGCTTCCACGACTAACTGCAAGGAGCTGGAATGCGGTTCCACACTGGCGGCTATAAGGCGAAAAGCCCATAATAGAAAACGGACAATTTCGATACAGTCCGATGAAAATGTCAGTCAACTTACCCTAAGGTGATTTTGGCAACGTACCAAAACTAGGTCGGCCAGTGTTGGATCCACCGATAAAGCGTGGGACAGAATTCCTTAATTAAATCGTCCAGGAATGCAACGATTCGCCGACAATGGCGAGGGCAAATACTACACAATAACGCCCATACCTCCGCTGGACACTTTACAAAACGCTCAAGCTGACGCCATCACGGCATGCAGACGGGACCAGAATGAACGAACTGACGCCGACTGACACTTCGCAGACTCAAAGCGGAAAAGTCGGCTTGGCTCACGCGCGCGAAATACAAAATTAGAACCACAGACATCGAAATTAATAGGAGCGCCGACGAAGCCTAACAATATATTCCTAAATATTTTATTTTATCAGTAGCGAAAATTTTATGGGTACATTTGCAATTAGCTCTGTTCTTTTCAATACAGGTCAAGGAATGTATCTTTATTTCATCAACTTTATTTCAGGGCTTACAGAGAAGGATACGAATTTTGTTTTATTTAGATTTAGTAATAAGCTATCAAGATCAAGTTTATGTGCTCAATAACTGCCTTGCAAATCTCCACTTTTCTAACCACCTCATCCCGTGTATTTAATTCAAAAACAATTGCAAATTATATTACAGTCTAGATTCCGTTTAAATTAATCATTTATGTAGACAAGAAGAAAAATTGGGCCTAGGGCCGTTGGGCTCGTAGGCGTACTAAAAATGTTCCTTACAAAGTTTTCTTCAAAAAATATTTATTGACAATTCCTTTTTCTCCAATGGATTTCGAGCAATAAAAGTTTTTCTTGTCATACCATTGTTGTCAAATAAAGAAAAAGGTACAGAAGGAAGTCCATGCTTAAAACAAGAGCGCAAATCCGCTGGAGAATAGATAGTGCATATGATTCGTTGGAAAAGTTCGGTAGAATTGACTTAAATAATGCCTTGCCAACTGTAATTCGTCAAGGTGACGTTACTATGTTTGCAAGCTTCAATTTAGGTATTTCAAATTCATTGCCTTCACTGCCATGCCAAATGTTCTCTCCAACCGTTTTCGCTTCATAACAATTGGTTTTCTCTTCGGCAACAAAGCCAGTAGATAGTGAAACAAGGTTCTTGTAATACTGAATGGAGAGTGTTTCCGAAGCCGCTGTTCAAATTTCCGACAATCTTGTTCGTCTGTCTGTATTCTTGAGTCCCTCATTTCTACATGCTGATCTGTGGTGCTTGGTGTTATACCGCAATACTTTTCCACAGCTTTGCATACGTAGTGAGTAGATGGCATTCCGAGAATCCATTTATTCGGAACACTTTTTGAAAAACCGTCTTCCACGAGCCAGACCGCCAAGACTTTTCATGCATCTCATCGGCGTTTGCTCAATAGTCATATCCGACCAAATTCCGGATCAATGTTTTTCTGAACGACGAATTGTAAAAAAAACCCTGCTGTGTAAATGGTTGATATTTTTTCGTTACTCATATTCTGATTAAGACAATCCATTTCCTGGAGATGAAGCTGACATGACTTTCCATACAGAAATTAACCAACATTTCTAATGAACACTCCCTAAAACTTAATCCTAACAAATCTGCAGTCATGCTTTTTGGAAAGAAAAGTGACGTAAATTATGTAAAGAATCACTTCAATCTATACATTGGCAAGGACACACTTCCTATAGTTGAACAAGCCAAAAGTTTGGGATTAACGATTGATTCAACTTTGCGTTTCAATAAGCATGTAAGCAATTGTTTACAAAGTGCCTACTGTAATCTTCGACTAATTTTTCAAAATCGTCCTATACTAAATAAACAAATAAAAACTATATTGTGCAATAGCCTAGTTTTATCTAAAGTTGATTTTTGTGATGCGGTGTATGGCTTCTGTTTGGGTTACAAGGATGTGGCTAGAATTCAAAAACTTCAAAATTCTTGTTTACGCTTGATTTTTGGAATACGGAAATATGCAAGAATTTCTCACAAATTAAAAATTTCTGGTTGGCTAAATATGGCAAATAGCCGTTTATTACATAGCTGCTGTTTGTATCAAAAAATTTTAACTTCAAAAACACCGCCGTATTTGTATAACAAAATCAGGTTTCGTACAGACGTCCACAACTTAAATTTACGCTTTAGGGGTAATATAACTATCCCCACTCATCATACTCAACTAGGAAAGCGTAGCTTTTCATATTGTATAACAAAATATTATAATCAATTACCCTTAGAGTTTAGAACGTTGCCATTACCACGTTTCGGCGATCGGCTCAAGCGTTACTTGGTAGCTAAGCAGAATTCTTAGATTACAGTCAATCATTTCCGTTATATTATACACTTTGTTTGTCAGTCACATTTTCAGTTTCAGTTTGGGTGCGGCGGTTCAGTCTCGTCTATGTTTATTTGTTATTACTTGCATTGATATTTTGTTTTTAAAATGCCAATTTTTTCGAATTGGGTTAAGTGGAAGAGCAGTTCACAGTAATTCTACTGTGAACTGAACTTCGCCTAAAATATTGTACATATATTTTGATTTTTTTCATGTACATATATTAATAAAGGCATTTATTATTATTATTATTATTATTATTATTAAAATGACCAGCGTATGCATGACCCGAAAGTATATTAGGAACTGATGCAGAAGTGTATACAGTTGACCATAATTCTGCAAGTTCATTGTCAGCCATAATAAATCAGATTGATCCCAACAATGACCTTAACAGATGGAATCTTCGCAATCTGACGACATTCGTAAATTTTCCGTGTTCAGCGTTGTTTAGTAGTACGGTGTCCTTTGCTTTGATATACAATGGTTAGTCAAAGGTTATGATGCACTTAGATTGTCCACTTTTTTACGTTCCTCTACTGCGTAGGTCAAAACTGTCAGTATAGTACTTAACTGGGTCGGAGGTAGTGCGAGAACCCTTGACTTCATATACGGCAGAGTTGAAGTAATTTCTGTCATAAATCCTTGCCATGTAGGAAACGAGGGTTACTGCAAAAAATGTAAGGTCGGGTGAAGTATTGTGACCTAAAACTCGGGTCACTAATCTGCGCTCAAAGCAACCCCCCACCTTGATCGCCTGTTACTCAAAATCCATTTAAAAAAATGGAATTAGTAAGAGAAACCTTTTTATCGATAATTTTATAAGGAATATTTTTGATAAGTATAATATTTTCAGTACGACCAATGGTTTCTGCGAAAAACGCTAAAAACCACAGCAGTGCGTGTTAGGAGTGGTTTTTGGGGGTGAAGCTACCACTTCGGAGTTGGGAACTCTTTTGCTTTTGAAAGCTCTTCCATTGGTGTGTATAACCTCCAAACAGCAAAACCTTATAATTTCTTTTTTCTAATTTTGCTAATATGAATGGACTATACTAATTATTAAGAAAGTTCAGTCAGTACTTAACCATTTTGCTAATTCTATGTGAACCATAAAACACGTTAAAACTACTCCGTATTTGTTTTTCCGTCGTCTTCTTATCGTGACTTCATAATTACCAAAAAATCTATTCACACGTAAAGGAACCGTCTTAGGAGTTTCGTCAGGTAATTTGCCCATCTGAGGTACTCTCAGAGTCGCTCTTTTTATGCTGCACAATGAATAATATTCTGAAGCAATTTTAATGGCTTTTTTAGATTAAATAACTTCTTTTTATTTTACTCAAAACAAGAACTACACCACTGTGCCCAGTTTTCATATGGTAATATTGTATCAGAAACTTCGTTGCAACAATTTGTAGAAATAAATAAAGTAAAGAGTCTTGAGTGCACAGTTGAACATGGAGTGCCGCAAGGCACTGTGATAGGGCCAATACTTTGCATTATATATCTTAATGATCTATTTCAATTAAATGCTTTGGGCACAATAATCAGATTTGCAGACGACACAGCAGTTTTTTTTATCAAGATGACTCCTGGTCAGGTCTGAGAACAAAAGCAGAGGGGGTTCTAAAAATTGTAAAAGATTGGTTTAATTATAAATTACTAACAATCAACTTCGACAAAACTAAATACGTACCATTCACTTGCTACAAAACAAATTGCCCGTATTCAAACAATTAGTAATAGACCTGCACACCAAAGTGGATGAGACAAAAAACATAAAATATCTGGGTGTAATTATAGACACGCCTTTGAAATGGAAGGATCATATAGATAATTTAGTCCAGACTCTAAGATCAATATTATTCCACTTTAAACAATTAAAATCTATTTTAAATAGCTTTGAACTAAAAAAGTGTATTACGCACTGATGAAATCCTGATTATATTATGGCGCTATTGGATGGGGCAGTTCTGTTAATATTTACCTAAAAAAATTAGAAATAATTCAAAAAAATGTATCCGTATTGTGCTAAATAAGGACGACACCTATCCATCAAATTTACTTTATTGTGAAGCAAAAATATTGCATACACGGCAACTATACTTTTTTACAGTGGTGTTATTTATGTATAAGAATAAAAACATTTTGGTCTCAATTGATCTTCAGTACCAAACTCGTCTCAAACCATTTGCATTCAAGACTCCGTTTTCAACAAAATCTAATGGACAGAGAAATCATGGGTATCTTGGCCCAAGATTTTATAACTTCTTGCCAGAAACTATTAAATCTTCTAGATCATTACATCACTTTAAGAAATCTGTAAAAGCATTTTTATTCAGCACTGATATAGATATTTTTTATAATATATTTCCTTAAAAAACTATGCTTTACGTAGTTATATTTATATTATTATTGTAATGTTTTTTAACTGGGCCATCGATTTCAGCTTTTTATTGTTTCTTCTCATTACTTCTTATTTTTTCTTTCTTTTTTTTGAAAATCAAGTTAAATGAATTAATTTAATTTCTGCGTCAACAATAATATTATGTTTAAAAAGAAACCCATAGACAATTATTTACACTTTATGGGTTAAATTTGTTTATTTGCCAATTAAGAAGATATATAAAATATATTATGATATTTTGTAAAATATAAAAATTTATATTATGTTTGTAACATTATGCAATAAACTTTATTATTATTATACTGTATGGCATCTAAAATTATCGACCTCTTTGTTTCTTTTGAAATACCGGGGAGGTATTGGGGGTTCGACCAATACAAATCAAGTCATCAACTGTTCCGGATTTAACTGATACAACTTACTCTTCTTTTTTTAATAATCGTTCCTTTTTTATCAAACCAATTTCGTTTTTAGAACAATCAGTTTGTATTTTCTTCTAACAACACTTCTCTGTATTTTCAATGTCTCTAATTGTAATTTGCTTTTCATTTATTATTCTCTTTTACACATGTTAATGCATTTAAATACTATTGCTGTACTTTTCATTGGCTGCAACCAATAAGAAGGAATAGAATTTCTTCTCTAATTTCTAAGACTTTCCTTAACTTGCCATTTGCTTCTACCTTTTCTTCTCTTGGCCAATAATTATTAGGTAGGTATAAGAAGTCAGGACCTTTGAACCACCCTTCGAAAATATTTATAAAGACGTTTTCTTCATCCCGAGTTAAGTCAACGACGGCGTTTTCTTTTGTGGCCACCCAGTTCCAGTCTGTTACATGAGTTCTTTCTTGTGATTTCCCTACTCGGTGAGCCACAAAAGTAATTGTTTTCAACTATAACCAACATAAAACGGCTTTCGAATCTGCCCAAAAGAATGTGTTTTGTATGTCCAGTGTTAATTATTTTCTTATGTTCTCTGACATACGACTGACAATTAAAAGTAAAGTGTAGTTCTACCCGTGGTATTCTCATAAAATGTAATGGAATAAGTCTTGGTTTCGACATAATTAAGCTAAAATTGAACCTATCCTTGATATGCAAATCTGAAATAAACTGAGCCTGCAAATGCTTGTTCGCTTGCGTTATTCCTATTTCCTTTAATCCTTTTTATCTTCATCGGTGTTGTTGTAGACTATTAACCAAATTAATTTTAGTATCGTTAAGAGCTTCAATGCCGCACCCTTTTTATTTAAAAAAATATATTGAACCAGAATTTATTGATGAAGATAAAATATTGAAGAATACATGTTTGCTTATAGCACTTAACGAGACTCGTTGGATTACCGCAAAACTCGGCTCACCGCCTCGTTCTGGCAATCAAAACTGGTTTCGTTAAGATGCTCATAATCAAACGTTAATATCTATAACCAACTTATCCACTTTTTGCCTATTTTAACACTGTTTTCATCTTCCCAGTGTATTCTCCTTCTCTAAAGATATTGAAATATAATTTTCCCTCAATTTTTTAAATATTTTTCTTGGTAGACATCTTTTCATTACATAAAATCTTTTTGTCTGCTTTATAAACATTTTACGGGAACTACTTAACGTTTTCGTTTGGATCCCATTTGATACCAAGAATTCTTTCCAATGGTAAAATATTTGTATCTACTTTGATGCTTTAATGTGGCTATTAAAACTGAAAACAGTGATTGAATCGGGTCTATTAAAGCATTGTTCTGTTCATATGAAAAACAGCGAAATAGCCTCTTTTATTTCAGACATTGGACAGATTGTCACACTTATGAATTGTCTTAATTCAAAGTTTCTCTTCATTTGTATGCAAAGTAGATACAATTTTGTATGATGCGCCTTGCAAGGAAGTTTTTAGGCACTTGACGCGATGTTAAACTCAACCATCGCATCGTTTAACAAAACATCTCGCGTGCCTAAAACACTTCCATTTTGCAACTTGTATCATACATAGCTGTTATTTGTCACATTACCTTCTATGTTCCTAAGTCTACTTGGAATTTGATTAATTACTGTCTTTGAATTACTTGTCCACCCGCGTAACTAAAGATTCTTTTGAATGAACCATAATAACTGCGTTTATTTACTTTACAACTTCTTTTTCTGTACTTACACTATCCAAATAAACAAGTAATCATCCGTATAATGAAGGAAAATTATGGCTACAACTGCCTAATGCTTTGAAATTTCAATACATTTCTATTCTTTACGTACTGTGCAGAATAAAGAGACGATATAGATTCAAAACTCATAACGTTGTTGGAATATGCAGAAGGGTTTTCTTGTTTTTGTTTTCTCGCCAAAGTCATCTGTGGTAACTAATCTTCCTTTCTGATTCTCACTTGAGGAAACATTTAATCAATGTCTGCCGAAAGAGCAATTGGTTGTTGTATGAATTTTAGACATATTCGTAATAAAGAATTGAATAAATCAGGTACATTCAACAACAAATCGTATAAGCTAATATTTTCGCACTTAGCAGACGCATAAAAATTAATCTTGTTTTACGCACTTATTCCCGTTGGTAACTGCAAAATGAGGTAAATACCCACCTCATCTTGATTTTTAGCTAGTTCTTTATCTGGTACTTTCCCTGCATATCCTTTTTTTTTTAATTTTAATTTATTCTGTTTCTCTAGTTTTTTATAGAATTCGCATAATTCATCATTTTTCTTTCTATATATTTTAACCGTTCTAGTGCGATAGATTTCGAATCGAGAAAATATTGACTATCTTGTTTCTAAAGTAATCCTGTCTCCCATCTATCAGTTACACCTCCTCCTAAACTGCGAACTTTTTCATCATCTTTTCATATTATTTTCCTATCTGGTATTGTCACACCTAAATCTTCTGTGGAAAAGAAATACTTAACTTTGTTATGTATTTTTATCACACTATTTTTTGTTGTCAACGCAATTACAGTAGAACTCGATTATAACGAATTCCACGGGACCGCTATATTTGTTCGTAATAACCGTTATTCGTTATACCCAAGAAAGTCATAATTTGAGCAAATTTCCAACTTCCGTATAATTTCTACTTTTTCGGAAACCGATAAAATTTTCCGTTTGACTCCCGACATTTTTCCACAACTAGAAAATGCGTAGGTACATACGGAATGTCAGTAAAGGAACGCCCAAGATACATCCACTTGAAGATTTTTGTAACTCTTTTTGTTGCGTTATAGGCCAACGTCTTATAGCTATTGTACTTTTAATCCTGTAAAGGGTTTTGTTAAATGCAATAGCTAAGACGTGGCTATGACGCAACACTTTCGTTTTGCAGAATGCGATAACAGAACTGAGCCATAACATCTGGCGAAACCCATTATCGCTTTTCGAAGAACTGGATCCTGCAGGTAGCTGCTGGATTCTAAGAAAAACGGAGTTGCTTACAATGCCCACTATCTCGCTCTATTGTACAGAGTGCTAGAGAGAGCTAGAGAAAGTGGCCTACGAAATTTAACTGACCACTATTTTCCTAGAAAACCTTCCTTATTATAATGTTGCCACAACAAAATACCTAATATCTTTCAGTTACATTTTATTAGGAGATGAAAAGGATCAGTTCTGAGAAAGTATTCTTAAATTTTGGTTCGTTATTCCCGTGAAACGAATTCGTAATAAACATGAAATACATGCATTAAATCAAATGTAATTCAAATATACCTTCAAAATTATTCGTTATAAACGTGAATTCGCTGTAACCGTGATCGTTAAAAGCGAGTTCTACTGTATATCATAACACTTTCAACAATAACAAATACAAATTCAAAAATTAAATTAATCTCAAACACCTTTGAATATTAAAAATATTTCCAAGAAAACAATTACTCCAGAACAAAGTTGTGCTTAATGTTGCTAGATAAAAAATAACGACTAAGATAACAAAAATTGCCTTTAATAGTAACGGAACTGCGTTCTTGCTGTAATCTACTATTACCTCATTTTATTTGTTACTTTCAAATTGGAAAAAATAGACTAATGAAAAGTAATATAAATCTGAAATAATAAAATAGATACAAATTTCATTTTAAAAAGCTAGATGAACGTGGTGTTAGAGTATAAAGACGTGCTTCTTCATAGTTTTATTTTAGCCAATATTTTTTCTAACACAATAAATAACCATTTAAAGAATTTTTACAAACTATAATTAATGTCTAAACTGAGACAAAAGGAAGCTGACTCTGAGATACCGGTTGGTTACCGCGGCGTAGGTCAAAGTGATGCAATAAGAGGAAAGCTAGTGGAGTTTTCATTACACAGCGGTTTTTACGTCAAGAAAAAGTTTAAGAAAAAATTAAAGTGGCAAATTCCCAATAGACCCATAAGAAATGAAATAGATTTTATCTGAACATACAAGAAGTGGATTTACCAGGACGTAGACCGTAAACAGATTATTTACAGGGAGCGACCTTCGAATGGTAAGAGTCAAAGTATTAATAAATTTAAAATATGAACAGGAAATATTCATGACAAAGAAAAATAAAATGGCAATAATTTTGGAATGGTGTAAAAATAACCATAAGAGTAAGTTGGGATGAAGCTGCAATAGAAAGACCTTTAAAACGTGTAATGTTAGTATAAATAGCGCAGGCGCAGAAGGACATGCAGAAAGTCAAATTTTCAGGGTTAACAACCAGGCAAGTGTGTGGAATATAGGAACTGGGAATGTAAGAGGGCTTAACGGCGAAAACATGGAACTAGTAGGAGTTTATAAATTCTAAGTTAAATTTAATAGCGATAACGAAAACGAAACTAAAATGTCAGAGTATAATTGAAGTGGACACTAAACATATGTTGCTCTATAGTGGGGAATAGAAAGAAGATTGGGCCAAAGCAGATGTAGGATGTTTAATGACTAAATGGAAAATCATTTATGGTCGAAATGAATCTGATAGGAAAAAAGTTAAAGATAGATTGTTTGAACAGTGAAAGAGACGTATACAAAAGGAAAAGAAATATTTCAACAGAAGAGTGGAGAACAACGCTAATGAGTGTCAATAAATAATTTTAAAAATGGGAAGGTGGCAGTGAACAACAGGGGCAAATGGCTGATCGAATTATGGAATAGGTAATACTAGGATACTAGAATATGACATTTCGTGAATGTGTACTGACTGTCATTGAGCGCGGACGTGTTATTTTCATTCCGTTGACACTTAACGTACGTGAATTGAATCAAATAATATTGCCCGTTACAGGTAATATTATTGCCACAAGTGGTTATAATAGATGTGACAGGTGTTTTATGAATTTTAAAAGAGATGAAAAGTGTTTGTCATATGCTGGTTTTTGTGGTAATATCACCCAAAATGTATGAACTTTAGTTCATAAAATTAAGTGTGCTTGCATCTCAGTAAAATTTTGTTGGTTTTGTGACTTGTGTACAGATTTAAAAAAAATAACTATTTAAGACATGTGCTAGAAAACACGAAGGCAGCGTTGGATGGAATAAATAACGGATTAAAAAGGCATTCTGGCATTAGCTACATAATCAGATTGAATATTTTGATGGAAACGTAAAAACTACGGTCAAAAACACCATGGAGCAACAGAAAGATATGACTTATGCTGAAAAATTAAATTAAATAAACACGAACTGGTCCTAGTAATAAAACCCAAAAATCAGGACCAAAAAAGTATTGAGACTAAAAAGGAATAAAAAATGCAATCGATCCTACTGAGTTAAATATATCTGGCCTACGGACTGTTAGCAAAGGTGGTGTTGTGATTGGATGCAAAAATAAGGATGCTGTAAGCAGAAACCAATATTGGAGAGAACTATGAAGTTACAATTCTAAATAAGAAATTGCCTCGAGTAAAAATTGTTAAACTAACCGAAAAATTGGCATTGAAAATAATAAGAGGAGAAAATAATATCCCAAAATAGTTTCTTGGAATTACATGTACTATCCATAAAAATTTACATATAAAGGAAAGCACAACCAAAAATAACAGGAAAAATTATACAGTAATTGCGGAAGTAAATGTGTGTAATTATGAAATAAAAAAAATAATATCGGCTGGGATTAGTGTAAAGTTTATAATGCAATTGTAACGAGGAGTTTTTCGTGTAATGGATTGAATAATAATGTACCGGTTCTCATCGTTTGAAAGAATGTAGGGCTAAGGACAAAGGGAAGAAATGTATCAATTGTTGTAATGCTAATGAAAAACTTAACATTAATTTATAGGTAGGTCATTTTGCATGGAGCTTGGACTGTCCAGTTTACAAACGTAAATTACAACAGAATATAAGTAAGATAGATTTTTTTTCGAATAAAAGCATCGACTACTGAAATTATTTATTCAAATTCAGCAGATATGCCAAAACATATTGATATGGTCTAAAAATGAAAATGAAATAATAATAAAGCAGCATACGTTCTATTTCCCACAATGGTATTAGCATTTAATTAATAAATAGTTCATTTGCGGTTGCAATTGTAATTCAAATTAATTGAGGTTATTCTGTTAGTCAAGCTTTATATGAAAGAAGAAAATATTAGCATAAAAGATAAAACAAAAGTTTAATTCTTACATATTTGTTGTATAAAAGGGTTAATATCATCATATACTTGGAGACAGACACAATTTAGAACTGTTAACCTAAAAAGGCTGATTAATGACAAATACAAAGGGTATAAAGCTTAAAATGGACTCCCCAAGAAAGAAGAAGAGGCAGACCACCAAGATTTTGGAGGGAAGATGTCCATGAAGCGATGGCTGCCAGAGGTCTGCAACAGGGAGATTGGCTAGATAGAAGACGTTGGAAGTCGAGAAGCGAGAAACGGCGAGAGCCGTAAAAGACTCGCATATATATATATATAAAGCTTAAAAATATAAATCTGTATTATTGATTGGTATAACCAAGGTTTTTGCCGGATATTTTAAAAAATAACAAAAACAAATGGGGTGTACGATTTATTAATTCGATTGATACAAGTTCAATTCCAAATTGAATTAAATATTCAATTTAACATGATAAAAAGCTGGCATGTACATTTATATAATGCCATGCTAATAAATAGTGCCATTAAGAAGAAATAAGTGTAAAATCGATGAAAACTTAGTGAGTGTATAAAACCTATAGTCAAAAAGGATTGCTGACTACAACGAGGATAGCTGATGCAGATATCAACTGCATTGGAATACATTGAAAATAATTAGAGCTCGAAGAAACAAGACATTACCAATTAAGTGTATTAAAACTTCAAGAATGTAAAAACAGATCTGAAAAGGAAAGCAATAATCACAAGCATTTATCTGCTACTTAAGAATATGAAATGAAATTCAATTAAATAACAGAAATATTAACGTATAATAAATTGATTAAAATAAACAATACTTCAATCAAAGAAACATTAATAATTAAATAATTAAATTATGTAAACATACAGTATAGCTAGTATCAAATTGAATTGAGTGCAATTAATTAGTTTACAAGTATATGTATAAACAAAGGTTATTAAATATGAGAAATACAGATATATTTTTAATAAATACAATTGCCTCAATTTAAAGTATTATAAACTTTATTGTGTATGTCCTAATTAAATTCAACAATACCCCAGATATTAAAAGTCTAACAATTAAAGTTGTTACAAGTGCATGCTGAAGCTGTGGACAAAAAGTTAAGATTTAGAACCCAATTTTGATAAAACCCTCAGAATAATAGTAAATTTGAATAAAATAAAATAAAAGCATGGAGACCACAATATGTAGGAAATTGAAGTTCTAATTGAACACAAAGGTTCAGCTATCGCATATTTAAGTGAAACAAGATTCATAGAGAACACAGAAGACTGTGAAATAAGTTTTCGGGGTTATGTCACAATTTGCTGTATTTCCGAAAATCGACACACTGAATAAGTGGCAATTGTTGTACGTAATAATATTAAATATATAGTGTTAAACTTTTGATTTAACAACAAATTCTGGCTGTTATATATTTACATAACGCAAGGATTTCAAAATGGATTGTACACTGCTGTTTATCGTTCTCGAAGTGTCAGTGTTGCAAGATTCTTAGAACAGTTTAAAAATGGTACGACTATTTAGTTCAAGACTACACCAAGCATCTGCTTCTGGGCGATTTCAACTAGAATGTTCGAAGGACTCATTCTATACGAACAATCTCCTACAATTAAATAATAAATACCTTTGGTTTAAATCAAGTTGTAACCGAATTCACACGTTACAAAAAAATCCCATACAATTAATGTGTAAATTCCACAAATGTTTAAACATAATTCAATCGATGTCACGTTATGAAAAAATGATCGTAATAGTAACAACAATTACGAAAAAGCTAATATTACGACGAACGTAAATTATTCTCAACGAAGACTGCTTAATAAATTGAACAAAATATACAGTACCTCCCACCCAAGAAACGCGCCCTTCGGTGCTTTCCAAGAATACTTCGCACTCAGCATCACTCCGTTTCGCTAGTACAATGAAATGTTATGAACCAGTTATTTATATCAAAAAAATATTTTTTTGCCTTCGACCATACCTCAAAAGTTGATGTTGCCTTAATTTTCGGAGGACCTATCGTATGAAAACGATCCAAGACATCAGGAAAGTTGCTGGCGACCAGAATCGTGTACACATACTAACATACGTACACCGCACAGCACGTTTAGACACCCTCCAATACGAGGGAGGGATTTAGTGGGCTGGGGTCTTCACCAAAAGATCCGCACAGCCGAGGCGGAGATTATAGTAGGTTCATTAGTCAGTTGACACGAATTTTAGAGATATCTGACTCAGAGTGGTTTTCGATATGAGGGAATTTTAATACTTCGTACACTTTTTGTCGAAGTAATATAACAGGGCTACATTACTAGATAGTAAAAATATAAACAATCTTGCGACACATATGGTCAGAAAAATTCCATAACTGACCTAGTTGACAACAAAACAATTGCCGTCAAAACAAAAAATTCATGGTTCAACACTGACTTTCAGCAAGCCTATGCAGAACACAATCAAATGTACAAGACAGCTAAACTGACTAAAAACACGCAAGACTGGGAAAACTATAAATATATTAGGAATGTTTACAGTAATAAAATTATGGACAGGAAAATAGAATAGAAAACTGTTTTGGAAATTCTAAGATGTGGAAAACTATCAAGCCTTTAATGAAAGGAGAAACAAAGACTTTTAATATTTTATTTGACGGAAAGAAAATTAACAATGTTCAGGACATCGCTAATAAATTTAGTCTGTACTTTGTAAATAGCATATTAGAGTTAAATAATTCCATTATTATAAATGGAAGCTTTGAAGACGCTACCTTTCCAGATAATAATAGTACCTTTAAATTTAAAACAATTACATTAAAAGATATTAAAAATTCAACAGCTGAAATTAAATAAAAATGTAGATTCGTTCACATTACAGTAAGTCTAATTGCAGATGCGTTACCAAATTGTAAGTGAGACATTTGTTAAATTAAGAAATCAGTCTCTAGGAACAGGATGTTTTCCACAATCATGGAGAATATCTAGAGCTGTTCCAGTACCTAAAGTTAAATTAACTAAACAAGTGCGAAGAATTTCGACCAATAAATGTGTTACCGATATATGAGCAAATTATCGAACTTATTGTGAAATATCAACTCCAATTTTTTTTATATGAACATGTAAAATTCTTTTATCGGTTGCAGGATATTAATCCCTTGTTTACATATACAAAAGTAGGCTGGTAACTAAATCATAACTGATCTGTACGGTAATAGTCCATTACCGTACTATGCAACCATAACCATACCAACCGATAAGCTATTGAAGTTTATTATAATAAATAACTTAATTAAACTATCTTTCATTTTTTAACTGTATTCCGATCGCTGCACTCGTTTTTCAACACCCTGTAATCTAGGGGACAATTGAGCTAGCTCGGGAACGAAGTGTCCGGGTACGAGATGTGGGAAGACGAAATATCCCGGGAACGAAATGTGGGGTACAAAATGTGGGGAACGAAATGTGGGGAACGAACTTTCCGCATTACTATAACATATTGAAGGCGAGCTAAAAATATATATTTTACTAAACCAGTTAAAAAGTAAGGAAGAAAACATGCTGGTAGACAAAAATAAATAATCAACAGGTGGTATCAAAACTTTGTGGAGTTATTGCGAGGAGAGGAAGTTGGAAAACAAACTGGTAACAGTTATTTATAATATAACTGTGTCATATTACAAATATTTCTAAAGATAAAAGTAGTGAGGTCTTTTCTCGAGCAAACAGTAGTGTGCAAGACTCAATTTTCAAAGTAAGTATATTATAGAGAAAAGCAACAGCGACATAAAGTTATTACACATCTGTATCATTCATTTAGTGAAGACCTTCAATAGAGTGTCGAGGGGGCAGATCTGTAAAGTCCTCGAAAAGAAGAGAGTTACAAAAAGTTTGAATAATCAGAACAGGATGCAAAGCATCTAAGGAGTTCAGAACAGAGTAAGATGTGAGGCAAAGGGGCAAGGCCAATACTATTCATTACGCGTATCAATGATATACTTACAGAGTGCAAGAAGAAAAAACAAAGCATGATAAAATGCATCTACCTACTGTATCTATGAGTGTGTTTGTTGATGATTTGGTTGTATTAGCAAGAACCGAAAAGGAACTACAAAACAGTTGTGCGAAGAAAAGCCGTGAAGGCAAGAACAATATCAATAAATAAGGATGAGACAATGACACTAGTAATCTCGAGAGAAGAATCGCAGCCAAGAGTGTTAATAGACGAGTAGAAGATAAAGCAAACAAACAGTTACAGATACTTAGAAGTTAGTAACGACGCTAAGCAGCACTGACAGGAGAACGCGTAAACAATGTTATATCGCCACAAAGAAAGCGGCACTCAATAGAAGAAAAGCGTCAAAACAAACAAAAATTAAAATCCAACGAGCTATTTTTGTACCGACCCAGTGTGTGGTAGCAGATCGTGCGCATTAAAAAAAGGTACAAAAGTAGACTGCAGACCTTCGAAATGACGTTTTTGAGACATGTGAAAGAAATCACAAATTCATAAAGAGAGACAGAATGAGAAATGTTGAAATCAGAGGCAGTGGCTTGGGCATCTTCACCCCCAATGGGGGAAACACCAACGAGATTTGAAAAGACAGAGTAAGGGAAAAATTGCAGTGAATAATCTCGAAATCGAAATCGGTACACAAATTCTAAACAAAGAAGAAGACGAAAGTAAAATAATAAAAAGGAAACCTTCAGAAAAATCTAGGGCTTATTAAAAAACAATTGAACAACATTTAGAACATCTATAAATAAAATCTATAGAATAGTGAATAACACTGGCGTGAGTATAATAAAGGAAGAAATGCACAGATTTAGCCCGAAAGAAAACAAAAATGGAAAAAAATAAGAAGCGATGGAGGAAAGTTTAACACAAGCATAATAACTAAAGTAATCGAAAAAAATAAAAGCCGAAAAGTTATGAGAAGGAGCATGTTAAGTGGACCGAATAGTCTCTAAGCCAGGGTTCAGACGATGTTTCTGAAATAACCACTGAAGAAATCACATAGGCATTGAGTGAAATGAAGAACTCAGGTAAACCAGGAACAATCCTATTGTGGTGGAAGCCATAAAACTAGCTGGCGAATCCATAATAACAGTCCTGAAAATACTACTCAATCGATGTATTTCAGAAAGTATAACACTATCGGCATGGAATGATGAGACCGTAATTTTTCAATATAGAGAAGAAGGCTCAACAGATATATCCTATTGACATATCAGTTTTCTCCCTCACTTCTATAAACCCTTCATGAAAATATTGGAAAACCCATTAATACTAAAACGAGACAGCGTGGAGAGGATAAGGAATGCTTTCCTTATGGGAATTTCGCTCCGACGTTGCCAGTTCTATGCAACGGGCGATGGTATAAGTTGACTAAAATAAACGAAAACCGGAAATTCCCAATAAGTTCTCACGTAAAATTTTAATTCAGGAAGCATCATTGGTAGTTCGATTAATCAGTTTGAGAAAGTATAATTTGTAATTCAAAAACCATTATTTATACAGGGTGATTTATAATAGGTGTAAAAAACATTGCCATCTTGTTCGGGAAGTAATTTTAAGATAAAAATTTCATATGGACATAGGTCATATTCCAATTAGTTACAGAACTACAACAGATTTCAATTTTATTGAATTAGTATTTATTATGAAAGAAAAATTTTAAAACACAAGTAAAAAAATTTGAATATGACCTATGTCCATATGACATTTTTATCTTAAAATTACTTCCCGAACAAGATGGTAAAGTGTTTTACACCTATTATAAATCACCCTGTATAGAAGATTACATATAATTAACACCTACATCTTATCATTTTTAAAACTGAAGTAATGTGCACAACTGCACATCAGAATTTACTGATTTACATGTGAGAATTAAATATCATTGTAAACAAAATTAAATCTTTGGTTTAACGTCTGCTGGATGCATCAAATTGGTTCTTAATTACAGCCATAATGAGGGTAACAAATTTGTACTTTCAAAAGTTTGAGTGATTCATAGCTACTTTCTAATGCAAAATAAATTAATATGCCATTAAGGTAATTTTTGTATAAAATATGTTTAGTCTTCATCTGTTGTCAAAGCGTGTTGACATTTTCCAGTTGCGATTATTTTTGCATAGTGTTCTATACTTTTATCTATTCTTATTGCTTTTATTCTTATTTATTGTTGTTTTGACCGCTCAATGAAAAAAATTGTTAAATGGAAACGTGGACAATCTTTGCAAGTTTCAGAAAAGCAAATACTAATGAATCTTGTCGGTTACCATTTAAATCAGACTAACGATTCGATATCCAATATAATCAAAAAAGTGTCCGAAATAAGTGGCGTGGGCGAAAAGAAGCTTTATATCGTGAAACAAGAGTACACTTTACCAGCTGGACTACTTCCTCGCTGGACTACTTCCTCCAAGAGAAAGGCCCAAAAATCGCAAAACTGTTACATCCCGTGAAAACAAATAAGACGGAGATATGAAGAGTGAAATTCGCAGAATAGTGCACCAGTTTTATCGGGAAAATAGACCGCCTACAATAAATTCTGTGTTAGCTGCAGTAAATGGTAATGCAAATTTACCTAATTTTTCGCGCGCAACAATGCATCGCATACTGAGTGAGATGGACTTTGTGTATGAAAAGCGTGGCAGAAAATCTATTTTAATTGAAAAGCAAGAAATAATCTCTTGGCGTCATCGTTATTTACGCGAAATTCGTAATAATCGTTGGATACAATAACGTGTATTTAGATGAATCGTGGGTAAATATCGGGCATAGTGTATCGAAAGAATGGGTCGATAAATCGATTAAATCGCATCGGGATGCATTTATTCGTGGACTGACCACAGGTTTGAAAGCTCCTACAACTCGTGGTCCACGATTTGTCCTGTTACATGCAGGATGCAAAAAATGGGTTTATTGATGGAGCAGAACTGACTATTTTGGCTAAGAAAAATATCCAAGATTACCATGATGAAATGGATGGACCCAACTTCGAAAAGTGGTTCGAACATTAGTTGATTCCAAATCTACCAGAAAAAACTGTTGTTGTTATAGACAATGCGTCTTACCACAGCAGAAAGTTAGAGCAAATTCCGAACAGTACTTCAAATGAAGCCGAAATTCAGGCATGGCTTCGGTCTAAAGATTTATTTTTTGAAGAGGACTATTTAAAAAAAGAATTGTTGGAAGTAGTGAAACAATTTTTTGGCTTCGCCTAATTGTTTCGCCAGTTATCCAATTATATCAGGCTTAACCTGTATATTTTTAGTTGAATTATATATCCTTTGCATTTCAAATTCGTCAATTTTCCAAAGCAGCTTGTTTTGTACCTGTATCGAGTTCCTCGCACTTGCTATTTTTGGCCCGCCGTCACCGGCGCGGCGTGGTTAAATTATGTTTGTTCAAGTCAAATTACTTGCGCTCAATTAATCTAATGAGCAGTGTGTGTTTCCTAGGGCTGATTATGATCAGGTACGATGGCGCTTTTCTGTCTTATTTTCCCATAGTAATTAAATTTTTTCTTAGCTCTTTATTACCAGTTTCAACCAAGAGTTTTTCTTGGAGGCCAAGCCACTAGCCTTATCGCATTTTCGACACCTGCTGGCGCTCTGCTTAGTTGCTGCCTTTGCTATAATTTGCATCCACGGCGATTTCGTCCATTATGGTAGCAGTTCAAGACCAGCTTATTTTGAACCGAAGGGTGTAGCTACCCCGGCCGGCGTTTGCCTGTTAGCCGTTTATGAGCGTTAGAGAAGCGAGGTTAGTTTGTGTTATTCCGGGATTTATCGTATCTTTAATACCTGGATTTTATTTTTATACATTTTAAACCAGTAATTATTTGGAATTTAAATTCATACCTTTTGCCATTATTAACATGTAATGTTCAATTTCATACATGCTCTTGCTTTTTACATTTGAATTTTTATGCTTATAGTTAATTATGCTCAGTATTTAAAAGTTGCTATTTTGATGTTTATTGACCCTCTGTAAAATGTACAGCCACACTTTTTTATTTTCAATAGCCTAAACAGAAGGATTTATTAAATGACTGTGATAAGCTTATCTCACGAATAATTTGTTGTTAAAGTTATTAAAATAACCCGAAAGGGGTTTTTTGATTTTATGCGTGTCGCAACCTTCAGTTAACGTACACAACTTTGTTATCATATTATTTGCATTCTAATCGTTCTGACTATTTATTACTGACACTTCAAGGCTATTTTATTGATTATTAATTAAACGCTAGTCACTTCCAGTTTATTTCTTCTTATTATTAGAAGTCTTTTGATTTCTGGCGCCCATTTCCTTTTCCTTTTTTGAAGACATTCCAGGGTACACAGCTGATGATTTGAACCTATGATCCAAGGCCGCCGAAATTTGAGTTAGTTAGGGCCATCGCGGTAAGTAAAGAGTTTTCACAGCTGCCGTGGTGTATAAACTGTAGGGGGGTTGATCTGCGATTTTTACTACTATTGCTTAATTTTATTAATTAATCGCAGGTCGGCTTCTTTTTGTTTCAGTAGTCAATACCTTCAAACGAAACTATGATGGGTATAAAATTGCAAAAAGGCACAATATGAAGATCTTGAGACTCCCGTCCTACCATTGCGAACTGAATCCTATAGAATTGGTATGGAGTGAAATAAAAAGGTACCTAAGTTAAATATTGTGGTAAACACTGTTTAATTTTGGCATTTATTGAATTGTAATGCAGCAAAAGCTTCCAATATGTCATTTAAATAATTTTTTATTGTTATCAAAGATCGACAGGAGAATTAGTGAAGCATATTTGCGAGTTACGCCAGAAAACTGGAATAACTACGTAAATCACTTTATCTTCATCGGTGTTGTTATAGACTTTTAACCAAATTAATTTTAGTATCGTTAAGAGCTTTATTGCGGTAATGGATAGATATTACCGCACTCAGTGCGGTAATGAATATTACCGCACTCTTTTTATATAAAAAAATGTATGGAACCAGTGTTCATTGATGAAGATAAAATATTGAACAATACACGTTTGCTTATGGCACATAACGAAACTCGTATGATTGCCGAACGGACAATGTGGGAAGTCGATAATTTGTTAAATATAAATGATGCAGATAGTGATAGTGACATTAATAGTGAAGTGAACAATAGTGCACCGAGTAGTGACACACAAATTGTACAATTTTTAAAATTTACAATTAAAAATTATAATCAGTTACTGTTTTTTCCAATATTTGTTTTAAATGTATAAACTCGATTGCCATAAAACACATATTCGTTTTATTTATTTTTACCGGTTATCAAATCCACTAAATTTGGCGAATTTTATACTTGTGAAAACCTATTTTATTCATTAAAAAACTATGACAAATTCCGATTAAAAGAAATATGTTTGTGATAACGGAGATCCTACTGTACGTAATTGTTTTGTTCATAAACTTGTTTGAATGCCACTGACAAAACGTACCAGGTAATGAGGGATTATAGTTAAGTTGTCTCTATTACAATAGCCGGATTTGTTTGTCTGTGATCGGTGCGTTTTTTCTACAGAACACTTTTGTGGAGACATATAGCATGGTTTGATATAAGGCCCTGTACTGTCTAGTCACCCTGAGACTCAGTATAGCAAACCTGAGAACAGGCTTGATTTAGAGATATGAAACAAACAATCATCTTCTAACGATCAAACTGCTTATTGAAAAATTCGTTGAATATAACAACCAATTAATCCTTATATTTGTGGAATATGAAAAAGAGTTTGATTAAGACGACAATGACAATCTTTTAGAAGCACTAGCCTCTAGCATCTGAGATTCGTCAACATATCGTCCTTATAACCGACAATGCAGACCACGCTAATACAATGAAAAACACAATCGCAGCAGATAATATTAAATATAAATTTTAGAAACACCCAATTTATGGCAAAGTTATCTGAGTTCAGTCAATTTGATAAGAACTCAACTACGTCATTGCATATAAATATTTGAGACACGAAATCAAGATAAACAGAGTCAACGAAACTTATGAATTACGCAAGTATCCCATGGGCCACATTTGGAAAACTGCTGATATATTGAAATCAGAAGATATTCCTGTATGTCTCAAAAGAAATATTTTCTATCAGAGTGTGCTACCAGTGCTTTCATATAGAGTCAAAACTAAAAAACATTGTGGAAGGCTTTACTCAGAACTTCCCTCGCAAGTGGACATTGTGACATAATTTAAAGAATCAAAAGAAAATCAGGGTGTAATACTAAAACAATAAAAGGAAACACTTGGTAATGCACAATTTTCAAATAAAGAACACTACCGGCGGTGGGATTCGAACTTCAGAGCCTGCCCTCTTCATTTAGATTCTGATATTTTTTTCGTTATATTGTATACTTTTGTTGTACTGCTGTAAACTCTACGGTAGGTTATCTTCAAAGAAGGTCGCTTAATATTTGTTTTAATACGATCTTCTATTTAAGCACCAATTAATAAAATGTTACCAACATATCGTTACCGAAACATTTTGTTAAACCAGCAATTTATTAATATTCTACCAAAGTAGTGGATATTCACTACCCTAATTAGAGTTCGGATATTTAACGAATTATAATGTTTTTTAAAAAGCAGGCTTCTACCGTACAAAAAAATAAAATTTCTACTTAAACGAATTACACTAGTTATTATTTAAAATCTAAAAATAGTAAACGTGCCGAACAAGCTGTTTAGCTGTTTAATACGGACTGCATTTTATATTAAGTGAAATAATTGTTGAGAAATTAATTTGTTGCAATGAACACTAATAATAAATGTAGTACTTATAAGACATTATTTCATACGGTTCTAGTCAATTAACGACGTCATCCCGATGTCTACTCTTTTATTAAATTACGGTACTATGAAATCGTTTCAATATCTCGGCCAAGAAGCCGTTTAGAATCTTATATTCAAAATTTGCCACAGTTTAAAATCTTCAACTTTATAAATAAATGTCGCTGTCGTCTTTATTTAGTTTTATTGTCAAGTTTTAATGACGTTTCAGATAAAAGAAAGCCATTTTCTAAGATTACATTACCACGATTTAAAATTTGCGAACCAGTAACCTTATTTTTATTATACCTGCATCAGAATCGCTTTTAATAAGGCACGCCTGAGCGTGCGAATACAGGCGATTAAAGCTCGCCGAGCTTTAAAGGTTGTCAAGGAAACGACTGAATGCAACAACGGACATGGACGCGACAAAAACGTAAATAATTCTCGTAACTATAGTAGCAATATTATTATGCCCTCTCGATTATCACGACAAAAATTATTTCTAAGTTTTTAGTGCGTAATTTATTTCCAGTATTGGAGGTATAATAAAAAATAGCGTAAAGTATTCGTGGATAACTGGTCTTTAAAACACTTGCTCTGTTTCGAGCACTCCGGCTACGCCGTCATGCTCGAAAACTCGCGACTGTTTTAAAGACCTTGTTATCCACTCATACTTTAATATACTATTAAAAGAAACAAATACATAGATAAGTAATTGAAACAGAATTTTAAAGCACTGAGTACTTATACAAAATGCTTCAAACCTATTTCTTTATCAAAGCTTTAGCCTTCTGGCTCTTCCTCTTAATATAAGTTGATAAATGACTACACAGACTATTTAAAACAAAACTCTTCATTACTATTTCTTCCATAGTATGATAATTCAATAATTTAAACATTTTTTTTGTGGTCTCAGTCCACAATGGTTCTTAGGGAATATAGACGTGCTTAAAAAGTCAGTATTTTGCAGTTAAAGACGGTTCCACACATCATACGTCATACATCAGTTTATTTATGCTACCAATCTAGTCACGTTAGCCGGTGGCTCACATTACCCGATACTTACGTTATTAGTATTCAAGTGATTACGTAATTGGCTACAATATATATTTTTAATGTTTTGTGACTGATATTGTAATGGGTCTGTGCTTCAGCATATGATATTAAATAAATAATTATATAAGAAAAAACAAGGATAGATACCTGTTTAGAATTCCTAGCTAAATAATGACACAATTCCAATAACACGATATTCTTTGGATTATAATTGACAAATAAAGCTAAAAATTGACAATTTAATTAATATGGGTCTAAAATTCTAATTTCTTTTTGTTGGAAAATGACAATAAGTCATTTTACTTTATGTTCATTCTCGCAATGGTAAGTAAAATGTAAAAAATTGAGGCATATACAGACAGAGAGGTGACCTGTAATTAAATAACATGTATAAGAAACAAGAAAATACTAAATGGAATATAGTTGGATACGAATACAGTAGAAATGAGAAAGAGGATGGAGTTCTGGCATATAAGCTGTTGCGTTGGTAAAAAGTGGTGATAAAATGTAGATTTCTACTTGTGTTAGGTAAATGTAATTTTAACATAGAATGTTAATTTAATTAATAAGTCAAATTTGTAACAGTAGCCATGAAATTCTGTGACTACTCTAGGGTGCTAAGAAAGGGGTAGTATTAAAAATAATTAAAAGTGTATTAATTTATTTCTTTAGGGGAAGATACACACATTTCATCAAATCTGTAGCCAAATTTAAAAGTATTTAGTCATAGAACACTGAATAATATCTAATTACAGTACAATTTGAAGTAAAAAGATGTGTTATTTATTGACATATATCAAGTAGTGGATTGAGAACATCGTAGGATATAAGGTATATGAAGGACACTGTTATGAGCTAAGATGAGCTAAGATGTGCTTAATTGTTGTGACCTAGGAAAAGAAAGATTTTTATTAAGGTTAAACTAGTGTTGTGTGTCGAAGATTGGAACGAAACATATCTGAAAAAAAACATTTATTATAAACCATAATAACTAATTACTAATTACATGCAATAAGCTGAGAAATTATATAAATAGGAGCAGTTGAATTAAGGGATTCGATAAACTATCAACGTACACTTTAAGTAAAAGAAAACTACCTAACCGATCACAATTCGTTAAAAACTCCTAACCACCCAAATATTTAACAATTAATTGCTAAACGAGTTTTTCGACAGCTAAGCTATCATTTTCAATAGAGAGAAACTAAACACGACAAAGTTGACCTAAGATACGCTCTTCATCAAATCAACTATGAAACTAACAGCTTAGCTTTCAAAATAAGTATTTAGGGATTGTTAAATATTTGTGTGGCTAGGGGTTTTTAACGAACTGTGATCAGATTCAAACCACAGGCTCCAGCAGTGTTTTATTTATTTATACATAACCGATGATAAATTTGAACATTAAAAATAATTTGAAATTAAGAATAATTTGAAATTAAGAATAATTAGAAATGTATGACCCCTGACTAAAGAATTTCAGGGTTAAGGAATCCTTAACTCAGCTAGTTTTGAGGTTTAGTTGACAGAACTTAATTGAAACACGGGGTGAATGATTATAACATAGTACATAACCATAACTATCTTAGGTTAAGTTGATCTGACATTTGAAGGAATAAAGATTTCTACAAGCTTAAGTGAACAGTAATTTTGATATCAAATTACTATAATATACAAAATATTTATTTTATATACTCACAGAGAAGAATATTTCAATATACTTTTGGAAATGTCACAGTATGATGTTGAAGAAATTTTTCTACAAAACTTTGCACAATTAAAGTACGAAATACCATTATTCTTTGGAATAACTACATATTCTATGCACTAACTCTATCCTAGTTATTTTATTGTACAGGAACTTTAGACGAAAAATGGTCTCATCTTCGGAAAAATTTATAGCGAGCTATAAGTTAGTGTACACGTACCTTTCAGCTCCCCAAACATTCTGTGAAAAGTCCCAAAGATTCCAGTGTATGCATAACTTTTGACAGCAGAAGAACGGCCCAAAAAACTACCTTTTTTCGGTTTTTTTGCCAATATCTTCGTTCTCATCGATCCTACGGCTATGAAGTCTACTTATAAAAAAGGAAAAAACGGAAAATTCTCTACAAAAAAAAGTAATATAAAGTTTATCGATAACACTAATAGTTTTTACGTAATCGGGCATTGAAACTCCCATAAAAAAATTGTATCTTAGTGCATGTAATGATCAAAATATAGTTGCCTGTACGTGATCTGAAAGTTTTGACACAAACTGGCGCAAAACATAATCTGGTAACCTAAAATTTAACTTAGACTTACAACAGTCTTGCCAATTTCAAGTAAAATTTTAGACATAACTCAATCAGTTATTGCTGATAGGAACAAAAATGGCGGCGATGGCGGCATTTTCACGGATCAAAGAATGGCGGTACTCTCCTATATACACTGGCTCTAGTTATGTAGAGCGATTAGGTTAATAGTGAAGGAAAACCAACGTTACCGACGCCAGTTTGGTTCAGTTCTTGTTGCCAGTTGGGCGGCGTGTGTAGTGCATAGACGGTAAGTTTATAGGTTATGCAGTAATTTTTCGGTTTACTTAAAGTTAGCGATTGTTTTTATTGTTGAATTTATATGGCAACGAACTTAACTATATTCTCTAGTTAGTACATGGTTCATTGACCTAATTAGTTCGTTTTTTCATGAAAAAAACTTGTTTGACATCTTCCCCCTACAATTCGGGGTAAGATGCTACGCATTTTCTGGGGTAAGATGCCATATTATTAATGAACTTAGTTATGCAGGCGCATACTACCCATTCTTATGTTAAGCCTATAACTCATAGTTCTAGCAACGAACTATAAGATATGGGTATCTTTTTTTAATTTTCTAGAAGTAAGTATTCAAACCTACAATTTTTTTTCAGCTAAATATGTCACGAACGTACATACGAACTTCCAATAGAGGTCAATGGACTGAGGATGATCTAAGAGCAGCGGCTATCGCACTCACAGATGAAACCGCAAATTCTGTCGCAGAGGAATTCGGAATTCCATTACGAACTCTGCTTAGAAGAGTCAAAAAACATCATTTAGAAAAAGATAGTATGGGTCCTGCGGTATATTTGGGTAAAGAAAATGAAGATCAGCTTGTTACATACATCCAAAGTTTAGAAAAAAAAGGTTACGCTCCAACATCAAAGGATGTCAGGCATTTGGCGTACACATTTACTGAAAAAAATAAGCTGAAATGCAGTTTTAATCAAGAAACCAAAGCAGCCGGCTATGATTGGTTTAAGCCCTTCTTAAAGAGACACCCTAATTTAAGAATGAGAGTAGCCCAGGGTAGATCGATCGCACAGTCATTGGGAATGTCCCATGCTGAAGTGGACCCCTATTTTGAACTACTTTCGGTCAGGTTAGAAGAACACGATTTATTCGACGAACCACGAAAAATCTTCAACATGGACGAAAGTGGACTGCAGTTATGCAATAAACCAGGAAAAGTACTTGCTACAAAGGGGTCCAAAGATGTGCAGTCCATTACTAGTGGAGAGAAAGGTGAAACAATTAGCATCATAGCGTGTGTTAATGCTGAAGGATACTCAACAATGATCAGAGAGTTACTTTTAATTATAGTGCACCAATTCCATCAATCTCAGGTCCTAACAAAGTACATTCCAGAAAAGAACAGGCCGAACTCTTGACTTCTCCGGCAGTACGTGAAAGAAAACGCAAGAAATTAGAGGAAAAGCAAAGAAAATTGGAAGAGAAGCAGGCCAAAAAATTAAAAACTCAAAGCAAGAAAGGTACCAAGGGAAAAAGAAGAGAAAAGGCAGTTGTAGAAACAGGAAGCTCTAGCAGTGACGAAATCACGAAAATGATATATATTTAGTTTCAGATCACAGTTCAGCCAATCTGGTGAGTGATAGCGACGACTACTGTGTTATTTGTGGAGGCTACTACCACGATAAATCTGGTTCTAAAGTGGATTGGACTTGCTGTATCTCCTGCAAGAAATGGTTGCATGAAACATGTACTTCTGACCAAAATAAGTGTGAACCATGCATAAAAGAAGCAAAAAAATAGTATTCAATATTAGTATTGGTTAACATACTTTTTGTAAGAATTTTCATTTGACTTGAATAAATTAAAATATCTTTGTATTTGTAGCTTTTTTTGGGACATTTCTAATTTTTAAATTGGCTTTGGAGTGAGATGGTATTAGGACTAGGCCAAGATGCCAAACATGTGAATAACTGACAGTTGTTTAGCAATGGCATCTTACCCCATATATCATCAAATTGTACAGTTTTTTTTTGCCTCATTAATTCTTTTTTTGTTAATGTCATCACTTTTTTCTATCCCATAGGGTATGCTTTATACATCCAGTGAATATGATAAAATATAGAATGATATCTAGATTTTTATGGATTTCACAAAAAAACATATGCATCATCCCCCAATTACCTTATAGGAAAAATAGCCAGTAAAATAAAGCGAAATCCGCGCTGAATTTCAGTACATTTTTGGAGTAGGCCACCCAACTTACATGTACTTTACGATGGTCTAGTCACCTATGAAATCTTGTTGTTTCTGTCAATTTAAAGAGTTTTTATTCTTGTTTCTTGTGTCGATTTTCTTGCGACGTAAGTATTTTATGTATAATTATCAAGTTTTTATGCTAAATGTTTGTATCTTAATTAATTAGGCATAAATCAATTCTAGTTAATTATGGATGAGAATGAAAGCGCCAAATACACAGCACGCCTCCAAATTTGAGGTTATTGTAGTAACAAATGTATTGCAAAAAAGTCAGCTTCGGTGTACGAAACACATCTCGACACATTTTTGCATTGAAATAAACATAACAATGTAACCAACTATACTGAACAACTTAGTCTATGAATTTTGCAGGTTTATCTGATTTTCGAAATCGCAGGTGCATGCAGGTTGAACGGACTTAAGAAGATTACGTTATACGATATAGGAAACAAAGACAATTTACTGAAAATATAATACATGATTCTAAAATTGGAAAGCGGCGAATTTTTACAGTAACCAATAATATGTACGAAGATTAAACTACAATCAATACATTACAGACAATACCCATCTTTGGACCATTGCATATTTATCACAAAACATTCTTCATATTTTACCGTTCAGGAAAATTCTCTGTTCAGCCAATTGGTGTTGATACTTTGCAAACTATCAAGTCTAATAGCTACGTACAGTCATGTTCAAAAATATGTTGTACAGAGATAGCTGTAAGTTTATTGGTGGTTGTGTTTATACTGAACAAACAAAAACTCACACTGTATCATTACTTAGATGTATACTTTCAAAATATTTTTAAGTACAACACCTTTTCGAACTTTGTGAAGCTAAGTTATATTCACAAAGCACAAAAACAGTTTAATGAACACAACTGCACCTCGAATTATCTAATCCAAATACTAATACGGGGAAATGCTCTTAGAAGAACATCTGCAACCGTTTGAGCATAAATGGGTCCAGACCTTGTAACTTTAAAACAACACAGTGGGTGGAAAAGTACAAATGTTGCTGGGAGATGTGTATACTCATCGTTAAGCCAAAACAAGAATTTGCCACGAGAATTTTGCAAGGACAATCTTTGTGCCTGCCATCAACTTCAGCAACTGAAGTCACATTGACAATCTGAAACAAATTGGAGCCACTTAATATTTCAAACAATCAAAATTGTTCAATTACAATCAATAGTATTAGGTACTATATAAAATGTTAGTAATCATGGATACACTAAATGCCGTTAAATCGATTTATAGTTATTTATGTAATTAACGGAATAATATTTTGTTTTCTTTCTTATTTATTTGTGTTTACTCGAATGTTTAAACTGATCCTGGCCCACTGCAGCTACTCGTTCAAAAAAAGGCTAGTAATCTGACTATAACGTCTTGTCAAAATTATAAGTGAGCATTCTTTTGGAAATTTCAAAATACTGTAAAAGTCAGGAATTACAAGAAAAAATATTAAATAAAATCCAACTAATTATTACTACAACTGAATGATAGATAAATATAATTTTTGAAACTTTGTACAATTGATTTACACGATTTCTAAATAATCGCTCCTTTGGTCGTGGACGGTAGGCGACCAATTCGACAGCACAGTCAAGCCGGTCGTCACTCGCTGGTATGGCGAATTCTGGACGGCAATCTTGAAATGGATAGGGCGTCAGGATCTACTTTATCGGCCTGGTTGGGAAAGAAGGCAAATATATGTAATGGGAAAAAACAGCATTATTCTACAAATTCAGTTTATAAACAGTTCGGTGCAATTTTTAAACGTACCAAACAATCCCAGGGTGAAATATAAAAGTATAACAGGATGGTGTTAGTGCCTGAAGGTACAGGGAACATTTTGACTAGGTAAGTGGCCTTCTGGAGCTCGATTTGCAGGAGATGGCTATATAGTCGGGTTTCTTTTTGTTTTAGCGGTGCAGGCATGATCCGGACATTACAAGGGTACAAGAGTAGAAACTTCGTGACAGAATGCTGTCTAAGAAAGCTTACCGTCAAGGTTTAAATTTGACAGGTGAGAATTGGCTTGAAAAATAAGTTATTAACAGCATGGACTGTGTCTAACAGAGCATGAGTTCTCTCCCTCGCCTCCCCCAAGTACTGGAGGTCTACAGCCCTCAGACCGGGTGGAATTCTGTTTCAAAGGTTGGGACCTAAGTTTAAGTCCCTTTTAGTGGCGAAACTTCTTATATTTATACTCGGCGTTATATTGTAGGTTGACGTTGAGTGGGAGAATGATATCATAAGATAAATAGCACTGGACTATGGGCGTTATCCACATTTTTGTACAGAAATGTTGCTTCGAACCTAAGGCTATCAAAGGTTTTGCATTGGTGTGAAATTTTATCAACCAGGTAAGTTTCGAAAATACCAAATGTGGCAGGAAATCAGCTATGCGCAAATATTAAATGCATTAATTGCGTTTTTAGTTGATTTGGGCCAGGATAACATCACATCCTAAAATCCTTTTATAATTACTTATCCATTATAATAAATGTTAATATGTATTTAATATTTATAGTTAATAAATTCCATTATACTTTCATTTTTTCCTAAACGAGTATTGTGTGCTTAGGTATACAAGTAACTATTTTTAGGACATAATAAGTGAAAACAACAACAATTACAATTCAATTGCAAGCTAAAAAGAACTTATTAGAAGCTCTTAAAAAAAGATTTGATGGCTGACTGCCCTTAAGAAGATAAAATTTGGCTCAACGTCGATATTGATTATAATGTTATTAATAGTAGTTTGTATACCAAGGAACTGAAGTTTAAATTTTTATCACGAATGTGGATGTAGTTGCCGAGGCCCGCAGGGCCAAGGCAGATAAACCACATGATGGGTAAAAAGGAACTGAGGAGTACTTTATGTTTTTTAGTGAAATTACAACATTTTAACCAACTGATGTAGGTTATGTTGACGTCGGTTGACGTTTATCTGTCGCCTCATCACCTACAAAAAGTCGTAAAACAATTAATTAGTTGCTTCGCGATTTCTCGTATTTTAATGACGATTTGGCCGTTATTCGCTGCCGATTGAAAATAGTATATTATACATCAAGGTAGCGAAGTGCAGTATTATAACCTGAGCGCATATTAGATACTGAGCGCGCAGCGCGAAGTATCTAAAGCGCGAAGGTTATAAGACGATTCGCTACCGTGGTGTATATACTATTTTTTGCACTACCAAACGACTTAATACCTAAATTCCCAACAAATTTTGAAAATATGTTAACTGTCAACCTGACAATACAGCTCTTTAAAACGTCAAAATTAAAATAGTCATATTTGGTAACTTAGCAATTTATCAGTTACCACGGTAAAAATTGTTTATTTTACTTTCTCTCCCTTGGTGGAGAAAATTAAATTCACGACCTATTGACAGACCAATAACGGTGCGTTCTGAGACTAGTAGTGCAAAAACAATTTTATTCAATTCTTACTGTTAAAGTTGTAGTAGAACTATTCAGTTCAGAAGCATAAAATTATAAGAATTGAATAAAATTTTGTATTGTACATGACGATAAAGTTATTATTGTCCACTCTTAAATCATTAATTTCTCGACGATAAACGACTAACTAGTGGATAAAATTTCACTTTAACGTCTTGTAGGTGTAATAAATAACTATTATTTGTTTTCTTAGATTATTTTGACTGGTAGATCCTTCAAAGAATAGTATATTATACATCAAGGTAGCGAAGCGCAGTATTATAACCTGAGCGCATATTAGATACTGAGCGCGCAGCGCGAAGTATCTAAAGCGCGAAGGTTATAAAACGATTCGCTACCGTGGTGTATATACTATTTTTTGCACTACCAAACGGCTTAATACCTAAATTCCCAACAAATTTCGAAAATATTTCAACTGTCAACCTGACAATACAGCTCTTTAAAACGTCAAAATTAAAATAGTCATATTTGGTAACTTAGCAATTTATTAGTTACCACGGTGAAAATTGTTTATTTTACTTTCTCTCCCTTGGTGGAGAAAATCAATTTCACGACCTAAAAATAGGCCAATAACGATGCGTTCTGAGACTAGTAGTGCAAAAAAAAAGTTTAACCTTAATAATTATTAAGCTTTTTACTTATAAAAGGAAGTCCCATTTCTACATAAACGTGTTATTTCATTAAAACTGTTGCAAATAATGTAAAAAAAGTCATTTAGTTTCACGAAATATGTTTTGTATAGGGTACATTTAAAACTTATTTTTAAAATATAACATTGACAATAAGATAATTTATTCGAAACATTTGGTAGTTCTAAAAACTTACTTAAATACGGCAATGGTTTATAATTCCAAATTGTAGCAGATCTTTACGATACATATCAGTAATACTGTTAAGTTAGGTGAGATAAACTTGAAGTGCTACTATTATAATAAATTTTTGCTAAATCATCATCGCCATTTAATTTTTTAATAACTATAAATTGCTTACAGTATCTAACACTTCATTTAATTTACATTTTCAATAATTTTAGAATAATAGATATCTTTATTGTCATAACTCTCATTAAAATTTAAACAGCAAATTCTAGAAATGCCTCAAAAACTGAAGGACACGAGTTTATTCTATATTCCGAATATTTATGAATATCGGAAAAATCAATAAACGATGGTAATATTCTTGTTATAAAATTATTAGTTGTCTTTTCGGCACCTAAGAGCTTTATTGTAGTATTTTGTTTCCTGTTTTTTCCTATAGTTTCTATTAATTGACGGAAAGTTAATAAGCACATGCCGCCTACAGCTTGCAGGAGTTTAGATGGTTCTGAAAAATCTCCGTACTTCGACTTCAAAATTAACTAGCTACATTCAAACTCTTTAAATTATTAATTATTCTTTCCAATTTTAAATGTATTTCGCTTTTATTTACAGCTGCATGTAATGCAAATTAAATACAGCCTAAGGGATTGACCGATCTTGAACTTGAAAACTAGACGGTTTTCCCAGTCTTTAGCGCTTCCAGTAAAAAATATAAAATTCTAATTGAGTACCACGTAAATGATATTGATCAGATTTTTCTGAATGCATTAGTTTAAGAGCAAGGGCGATTATTTAAAGATTGTAACTGTTTTAATTTTTTTTATAAATACAATGCAATGCTATAAAGTGTAATGAATTAAATTAAAAATTGTATTTTCTGCTTAATTTCATTAGGTTATGCCCTTGAAAATGCAGTTTTGCTAAATTTGAGATATATTTCTTGCATAAAGATTTTAATAATCATCAAAATTAAAGACAATCATGAAGACCAATTTCGATTTGTAGAATTTAAAAAATTTTTCTCAGCTTAAAGTTGGCGCTAAAGGATTCTTTTAAATTCTTAGTATCCCCAGTTGTTCATTTTGGGATTTTGAAAAACACTTGGTTTTTCAAACTTGATACAATTACAGAGCTGATAAATTGCTATTGGCTTAGGTTGAATTTTGTTTACAACACCTTGTAGAATTACTAGCGAGTATAAATTTAAACGTTCGCAATTCCTTCACTTTGCAGGCGATATTGTCACAGCCGCGGATACACTTAAATATTTAAGGAAAATAATAGAAGGAAGATACGTCAACAAAAACTATTGAACATCGTATAGATACAGACGAAAATTATGACAAACTGTAACATACCTAGCAACATCCAACAAATAGAAAAGGTTAAAGAATTTCAATATTTAGCTCACTATATTAGTTTGGATATACGACAGAACAAGCAAATAGGGTTCAAATCTAGCATCTTAGAATTTAAAAACTAAGGTAATGAGAGTTGTTCAAAAATAAGATGATGGAATGATATAATTAAAGCTGTAGAAAAGCTTTGATCGAGAAATTTAATATTCAGAAAAAAATGGAAACGGAGCGAAAACACTGTTCAAAAATAGAAAAGGGATAAATTAAACTCAAAATACATCATTCTGTCGTTCTGCTTGTTTTTGCATATTCTTTGTTATTTAATTAATTCTTCTTCTTCTTCGCCATTCCCTGTCAGGGTGTCGGATTATTTAATTAATTCAAATAAGCAAAATTCCTTTTTAAGGTATATGTAAGATTAGAAAATAAAACAAATAGTTTTACTTTATGTGTTCGATATTGCGAATATAAACTGCCAATTTAATTATCATTATTTGAATTGATATTATCATGATAGTATATAATTGTACATATTTCTACTAAATTAAATTAGGAATAAATACCTATAGCACTAAGAATCATCATTCTTCGTTGCAGCTTTAGTCAATACCCCTAATTAGGTAAAAAAACTGACTAAGACAAATGTTCCTCCTTCTTCGAACTACAGTTGTTGAAATGGCTCTCTCCGTATCTAAACAACCAATCTATAATTAATCTAATGGCCGAATTCTAATATTCAGGGAATGTCTATGCAACTGGTTTGTAATTACTATGCAGGAATAATACATTTAAGTTTTGGGTATTAACAAAAACTTGTTTTTGCTCATCGATTACTAGCGAAATTTTTAAGCAACATAGAAGTTCGGCATTTTGTACATTACTTAATATTTGTATCCGTTTCGAAACTTATATATTTAAATAAGCTACTTTGTTAATTATTAAGAAACTATATATTTATTATATCTACAACATTTAATTTTGTCACGTTAATTGCATCAAATATATACTTCTGAAAAGTTATTCCAGTGGAGTAAAAAAGTTCTCGAAACTTGTGAATATACCTAAATACCATATTACCATATTTCCTTCATCGCTCATACACAGCACAACTTTAAGTTCAGTATTAAACATTCGTCAAAGGTTAAATGATTCTGTCAAAATTACATAGGTTATATTAGTAAGTACCTTTACTCATTAGTCATCTCTACCACCATAAATTATTTTTTTTAAATCCACAGCACTCTTCAGGGTAAAATTCTTTGATCATACGTTATTATTTAATGGTAAGACAAAGTTACTTATAAATTTTATACAAATATATGGTGCAAGATATTTTGGGGAAAATATCATTATTTGTACGATTTGAGAATATGCCATCGAAATTAACCCTTATGAACTTTAGCAGATTACATTTTATATTAACACTTTCCATCACTTTCTTATATCTTATACGTCGCTATTTAATTGATATTTAAATAAATTGTAATAATGATTTTCTGCTCACCTGAAAGAATCGATACATAATTATTTGTTTACTGTTTTTTATACAGTGATGTGCATTATTTACGCTATTTGATAATCTTACATCTTAATTAATAAATAATGTGCCCTTGCTTTTTATAAATTAAATTAAATTTTATTTTTAATTTACTAGCTCTTTCATAACAATCGACTTCAATCTTCAAGTTAGGTTTATGCATTGATAATTGTATTTACTGTTACTAAGTTTCATAAGAATTGTATGATATACAGGATTCGGCAGAATAATGTTAACATTTTCAAAACGCCATAACTTTTTAACAAAATAAAACACATTCCTTATTGTTTAAACTTGATTTAAACACACATAAATTTTATTTTCTAAAATTTACGAAATCCAGTCGCACGCTTTAAATGCAACTCCGATTTAATAGCAAGCAATTTTTAATGCCGCAATCACCAGTCTTTGCCTCATAATTGCTAAATTTAATATGTTTAAATTAGATTATATATAAATTTCAGTCCAAATTTACGGAACAATATTCATGATTTAAAAGCCAGTGTTATTTCGCAATCAGACGAGTTAAAAACCAGGAAAACTGCAGATCTGCACCTCATGCACAAAACCGACCTACAGCGGCAGGTTCAACGGGCGACCTTCGCTCCAGCAGGAAATAAAACTGCTAAATTGCTACGTTGTTATTTTGTAATTGTAAACGCTTTGTGCCAGTAAACTGTACATTTGAACTTTGATATTGTTACTTCGTTAAGCATTCTTGTTTTGTATAAATAGAACATTTATTTTTGTAATAAAACAATCTGCATTTAATGTTTGATTCATTCACTACCCCTATACCAAGCCATAATACTGTCGAGACGTGAGGCTGCGTCTCAGGGGTAGTTTACTGTCGTCCCTTTAAGTGCCATTGACTAAGCTGGCTTAAAGCATAAATGCAGTCTCATTTATGCGCTTAAAATTAGGGATAGAACCAGCGCAAAGCAACGGAATCCTGATACAGTCTCCAGGCATTTCTGTTCATTATTCTTATCACAAATTGTTTTGTAAATATTTGGATTTTATGACTTATTATCAAACCTTTAAAATTACTACAATTTTCTTCAATACAATCCCGAAGTCGTTGAGTGAAATTTACCATGACTACACAGAATTTCGTCGGGGATAGCGTCAATTTTGGCATGAATGCAGTTTTTTAAGTCGTCTATGTTGTTAACACGTACGGAAATGAACTGGTGTTTTCAGCTAGCTGCATAGAAAAAAAATCTGGAGCTGTCAAGTCTGGTCTACTGGGAAATTTCGCTGAAACGCGAGTGCATAGCACGAGGGATTTTGGGACGGAAAATTTACGAGATATATTTCTTCAGAGCAAAACGTTCTGGCAGAAAATCGTCAAAATTTATTCAGGCTAGTTTACATGCACGCGGGATGTTTGGCGTGATTATTTCCTAAATAAATAGATAAAATTCAGTTGGTGGAGCACCTTTAATTATCATGTTAAAATTGTGAACAAGCGATTAAATTTTGGCCCATATTTGACCGCGTTTAAATTTTGACGTTTGAATTTATGTCATTATCAAACTGACAGAAACCATGGTGATTACGCATTATTATAGATATGAAGGAAATAATGACATATAATTGTAAACATTCGGCTCTATTAATTTACGGAAATATTAAATTATGTCACGTTTACAAATTTTCTTTGTTGTTATTTTTTATCATCATAATTCTTATAGTTACATGCTATTCCCTATTTTATATCTTGGACTTTGTAGATTTTAAAATATTCAAATAATTATAATTTGTTTTACATATTATATTTAATTGACTTTTAAATATTATATTGGCTCTATTTTTCTGGTTATTACAAAGTATATAGTAGTTTCTCTTATAATAGGCATTTCATATTATTTTCTTAAATGTATACTATTTTTATTTAAAACCAAACAACAATTCATATATCATTTTCACACATTAATTCACAATCGAAAAACCTTTTTTCAGTTATTGTCACTTGCTTAGCCTAACTCGACTTAATGCTGTATTTTAAAATAATTTTCAATTAAATGTCGTATTAACGCTGCTTTGAAATACAATAAAATGGTCAATTCTCAAATATGCCGTTCTTGTCATCTGAAATAATTATCCAAATTATTAATCCAAAACTCAGCACGACCATTATTGAGGTGCAATACCATATTAATTAATACGAAGAATATCAGAAAAATTAGCTTCCCCTTATAGACGAAAATTCTTAAGTTAGGCGTCTGCAACATCTTTTGACAAGTCGAACCAGAATGAACAGACTTACATCAAATTTTTAAACTAATTTTTAAAAACTGGAATAATTCACAGAGTAAGACAGAATAGGTTTTATGTAAGTTTTTCATCATTTCTAAAATATAAAAAAAACTCTCAGAATATATAGAGGCAATATTTTTTTGAATTTTAAACGGGTTCTAATATTCAGCTTATTTTCATATTCTTTTCTTTCAAATATGTACATCATAAGTAGTTCCTCTCTTATAGGCAAAGAAGTTATTGTTTCTTACCTACTTCAATGTGTAGTATTTCCGTAACGTTTTGGACCACGGTAGATACAAGCTATTATTTTAAAATAATCTAGAGTGCACCTCGAAAATCTATGGACACCAGGCTAAAGTAAAAAGAAAGTTGGACATTTTAAATCCCATAGCACACAAAAGTGCGATTTAAATTCACTATAAAGTTTAAGAACACAGTACCTGATTTGGAGATTTCAGGAGCCTTTATTATCCAACGGACCGCTGGCCGGGCGAAACAGCAACTGCTTAATTTATTCGACGCGGTGCAGGAAGCCTTTCTTGAAACAGGCCAGCGTTACGAGAGACCCCAAGAGAAATCCGCCGAAATCGTAAGTTTGAGATCTGCCAACCTCTGATAAGGGTCACACCGCTGCCATATTTTCTTTTCGTCCCTCGAATGGTTCCTCAGTTACACGACTTCAGGAAGTACCCACAACGCAACATTCCTAATCCAATTTCAAAGAAAATAAAAAGAAGCACTTTAACGAAAACACCTCGGCGACGCGCGTTAAATTCAAAAATTTTCCTTACCACTCATCACACAAATAAGAGATGGTGTCTTAAGAATGCCAGTTGAATTCAGGAAAATAATATCCTACTTTACCACGAACGGAATCCTGTAAGTAATACTCTACAGGGTGTCCCAAAATTAGCCTGCCAAACGTTAATAGCGAATTCTAGAACTGAAAATATTAAAAAAACTTTGTATAACCATAGGCCGAAAAACCCTCTGTTTTCCAGATACAGAGTGTACTGCTGAGGATACTTCTTGTTTAATATTTTCGAAACGTTCAAATATAATTTATTATTAGATATTTTGTACACCTACTAAACTTTTTCTACTTAAAAAGATAAAGTTACTCATGTAAAATGCGCATAGACGGTTAAAACTGGGGGGGGGGGGGGGGCAAGAAAAATATTGCCCCAACTTTTTTGTGTGGAAGTTTTTATCAATTTTGATAACAAAATGTAGTAGCCTGAAGTTTTGACAACAAAAAGATACTCTTGTCTCATGGGCCTATTGTGTCCCGATATCAAGTAAAATCAGGTTTTCTTGGCAGAATTGTAACAAGCGACCCCCCTGTCATTCTTTGTTCTAAGTCCGATTTTTCCAACATATTTGTCGCATTCGCCTCTCCCAATTTTGGCGTTGAAATCGCCTAACACTATAGTAATATCACGCGCTTTGACTGATCTCAGAATGATGTTAAACTCTTCATAGAATTCTTTCACTTCCCCTTCTGATTTGTTTCCAGTAGGTGCATACGTCTGAATTATGTTAATTTTGCAGTGCTTAGTCTGTAATTGTAATAGCATGACTTGATCTGATATCGGAGTAAAATTCATTACTGACTTTTTTTTTTTGAGACAATTATTACTACTTCGTATAGGTGTTTACGATCGTCGTTTCCTGAAAAGCATATCGTACCGTTTTGTATGTTGTTGACCACTATTTGGCCATCTCGTATCGCTAATTCATAAAATGTTTATGTTCATTCTGTCCATTTCTTGTACTACGTTGTGTACTTTACCAGGCTCGTACATGCTTCGTAACTTCCATGTACCAATTCTCATAGCATTCTTCAAAATTCTCCTCTCCGGAAATCCGGTTACGGGACTATTAACTCCAGGATATTTGACACAAACTGACGCAAAACCTAACCTGCTAACCTCGAATTTGACATAGACTTACAGTACCACCAACATAAACAGAGACAACCTAAGAAAAAAAATCACAACCTGTTATGGTCACCCGGTACTACGTACATCCCATGATCTACATTTTAATAAAATCAAATTAGTAATCAACTGACTGCTGATATTTGTAACTTGGATTGCGCTCTATCTTGAATTTGAATGAACTATAATAACTTGTACTTTAATTCGTCAATCCACACCTTGTCAAAGGCTTTAGTTATGTCTAGGAAAGCCATGGCAGTGAATTGTTTCTGTTCATAACCCCGTTCGATCATTTCAGAGATCCTTTGTAACCGGAATGGGACGTTTCGGCGCAGCCGATTCGGGGCGGAGACATATCGGCGCGAGACGTTTCGACGCAAAGACGTTTCGGAGCAAAGACATTTCGGCGCGAAAACGTATCCACTCCCACCAATTTATGTGTGCGGACCATTTCACATGAAAATTAATAAAAGCACGCTAGGTAGCAAATTAGCAAGAGAAGTTTCAAGTGAAGCACGCACTTGCTTGTACTACGAGTTTTAGAAGTTCGACCAATAGAAAAATGTTGCTAGGTAGTGGCTTAACTATTTCTGTTCGGTGAACAAGGTATAGTTATGGGCCAGTTAGGTTAATCCTAATTTCAAACAACGTTACTTACATCTAATAACCTTTGACATTTTTTACATTATCCGATGGCTGTTTGAATTTATGATTGAACTGTTGATAAACATACATCTCCTGGCATGTTATTGTAATTAGCATAAGTGAACCACGAACCTAATTGTGATTTGAAGATTCACAGCTGCATATTCATTAAATGACTGAAGCAACGAATTGTGTTTTTGTTTTCAATATCGACAGAATCTATATTTACAAGATTCAACTGCATTAGTCTTAAAGCAATTAATGCCGAGCTTCAATATTTCTGGTTAAAATCGGGGAACCACAAGTGGTACTTTCATAATCTTCGATAAAAATTAAATTTTATAGAACAAGAGTGTCGTTTTTGGAAAATTCACAAAATTAGGTGATTACAAAATGTCCCCAAGGTACAAAAAATAAAGCGAAAAGTTTTTAAAAGCCCTATTACATATTGAAGTAAATGGGGTATATAATAATAATAATAATAATAATAATGTTTTTATTGACTTGCAAATATAACAATAAAAATACATTCGCTACATAAAAAAAGAACAAGTCAACCTCGAGGCGAAGTTCAGTTACCCCAAAGGGCTTCTGGTCTTCCACTTAACCTAGCAAAAACAACTGCAAAAATATATTTATTTAAAATAAAAGTAAAAAAAATACGAGTGAATTATATAATAAACCTAACTTTTAAATGTAATACATGGTTGCATATAACATAATCAACTATAAAAATATTGGTACTATGTTTGTGACAAAATGTAGGTGTTAACAATGTCCATTCATTAAGATTTTTTGAAGTTCGCACTTAAATTGGTCGACTGAAAGATTCTTTACAAAATTGGGTAATGCATTGTAGATTTTAGTTATATTATAAGTAAAGGAACGTTCAAAAATCACAGTCCTGTGCATTGGTACAGTGAGCAAACCCCTGTGTCTGAGATTAAGTGTATGAACGTCTGTTCTAAAAGTAATTTTGTTGTAAAGGTAAGGTGGCGTATGGCTTAATATGATTTTATGGTACAAAACAGAAGCATGCAGATGTCTGCGATCAGACATATTTAACCAGTTTAATTCTTTTAATTTATGCGTCACATGATCAAACTTTCTAATGCCATAAATTAACCGAATTCAAGCATTTTGAAGAATCTGTATCCTTCTCGCTGTTTTTATATCTAAACATGGTCCATAGACTGCTTCACAAAAATTAAACTGGGACAAGACCAGGGACTCTGCAAGAATAGCTTTAGTTCTGACGTTTAAAATGTGTCTATTTGAATAGAGGATTTTTAAATTTGCATACGCTTTTCCGATGCAAATATCTACGTGCTGTTTGAATCTCAGTTGACTATCGATTTGCAAGCCAATATTACGGGTAACATCTTTCAGTGGTAGTATGGCATCACCAACCTTTATATTTATTTTATGATGATACTCATCTCTATCTTTATTCCTGCCGAACAACATTACTACAGTTTTTTTCGAATTTAAATTCAAACAGTGGCTTTCGGATGCTTTGTTAAAATTTTTAAGGTCTTGGTTAATATTGTCAATTGCAGTGTCTACATGATTAATGTTAAACGAATAGAATAATTGAGTATCGTCTGCATATGTATGTGATTTGCCATGAACCAATGAGTGAGCTAAATTACTTGTATATATTATGAACAACATGGGCCCTAGTATTGAGCCTTGGGGGACTCCGGTATTGACTTTAAGAAGTTCAGAACATTCGTTGCCTAGAATTACAAATTGTGATCGATTGTTCAAGTAATTCTGAATTAATTTAGAGGCATCATTACTAAAATTTAAGTATGTTAGTATAGCACTGAGAATCTCATGATTGATCGTGTCGAAGGCCTTTGAGTAGTCTAGTAAGATCAAAACCGCTAACATTCCAGCGTCGATAGCTTTGAATATATCGTCGGTAATGTTTAAAAGAGCGGTTGTGCAGCTACAGCCTCTTCTAAAGCCCGACTGCAGTTTTGGAAATAAGTTAAAGTTATTAAAAAATGCTCGAATTTGAAAGTCAATGACCTTTTCTGAAATTTTTGACATGCTACAATTGCTACATAATAAACTTATAGGTCTGAGATATTTTAATTCATTTGGTTGATTTACTTTAGGCAAAGGAATTACTTTAGCGATTTTCCATTGCGATGGACAAAAGTTGATAATGTGTGTTATGTACTGCAAGATTAGCGGGATGCAAAGTTTTATCATCCTGATATTAATATTATCAACACCAGATGACAAGGATTCAATACTACATATAATTTTATAGATTTCGTCTTCAGTGACGGTACTAAATTTAAATTCAGAACTAATTCCCTGCTTTTTATTATTTAGATAAAAAGCAAGAGTTTCTTGAAAATTTAAATTAACTGCTAGATTGGAATGAATAAATGATTGGTTAATTTCATTAACAGAAAAAAGTTCGGGAGAAATTTGCTTTTGTTTGGATTTGTTGTAAATGTCCATGTCTCTTAGTTCTTTCCACAGACCCTTCGAGTCCTTGTGACGCAGTCTATACTCAAGATAAGCTTTTCTCTCATTCCTGCAGGATGTAGTAACAAGATTTCTTAAGGATTTGTAATAATTAAAGTGGGCAACCTTCTTTGTTTTCTTGTAACGTTTATAGGCTTTATCTCTAAGAGACATCATAAACTTGAGAGTTTATGTGACCCATGGACAGTTTCTTTTTGAAAAACGAGCAGATTTTATTGGAGCATGAATGTTAAACAAATTAGTGATATGACTAATTAGGACGGTGAGTTTAGAATGTAAATTAATTTCAATGAAAACGCGTCCATTGCTCGTCATGTATTTTTCATGACATACTAACTAAGTAACGTAGAAGACATTAAAAAATACAATTGTAAATTTAATTTACTAATTATATTATGTTTTCGTAAAGTTATTTCAAATTCTATTGGTGGTTTCCTAATTTACTTCAAAAGGAACTAGCATATTACACATTTAAACGATCAGCAAAATATTTTATTTTTGGTAGATTTATTATTATTATTTTCAAGACCACAAAACCAAAAAACTTAAGAGTTTGTATACACATTTGGGAAGAAGTCAATGTTAGGTCCACATTAATTTATTCTTACTTTTATTTGAATATGTTAACTAGGGAAAGTACCTACATATTGAACAAACGCTTTTTAAGTATTATTTGACCTTCTGATATTTTTAGAAGTATGCTTTCAAAACTCTCTTTACATACAACATAAAAATATACAAAATTTTAGCGTTGTATTCTGACGCAAAAGTTAATATTTTCTAGTAATATTTATTTATATAGAATTTTAATTATCCTCTACTATCCTCTTACTAAAATATATTCGAAAGAGGCTCATACGGACATTAACATTTTATTAGCTTGTGATTTAAATGTAAAACTGAACCCATAAAATAGGTATACTCGCGCCGAAACGGCCTCGCGCCGAATCGGCTTGCGCCGAAACGTCTCTGCGTCGAACCGTTTGTAATTGGTGGATGGTGGAGTGGTTGTTTCTGAACCCAAATTGTGTTGGAGGGATGATATTGTTAAAATCTAACGACATATTAAGCCTATGAATAATTGCTTTCTCCAGTATCTTTGAAATTGTAGGTAGCAGACTGATCGGACGATAGTTATTGTGGTCTTTTGCATTTTTCTCTTGTTTGGGAAACATTAAAATATGTGCATTTTTCCACTTTTCGGGGAACTGTCCTATTCTTAAGCACGAGTTGAACAGGGTAGTTAGGTATGAGATTGCTTTCTTGGTTAGTTTTTTTATGATCACATTTGGAATGAGGTCACGGCCGGGGGCTTCCTTTAAGGACAAGGAGGTTATGTAGGTAACAAGTTCTTCGGTTGTAACTGTAGCCTCTTAGAGGTTTGCATTAACGGAAAATCAGTTCCAGACAATTGGAAAGTTGGTTGAATCACCCCAATCCATAGAAAGAGGCAAACAAATAAATGTGAAAATTATAGATGCATTACAGTCACCAGCACACTAAGTGTATAAGGCAAAATCCTAAAGAATATGATGAAAGAGAAATACGACCCCTTCGGGATCTAAAAGCAAAATTGATTGAGGGCAGGTCGCTCTTGTTTAGAAAACATCTTTTTTGTACGCAAATAATTAAAAAACCGCTAGAAACGAGTAGGGAACCCCATTTACTACTAGCTTATGACAAGGTACCCATCGTGAAACTGTGGCACACAGTACAATTATTCAAGCCATAAAGCAGCTGTACAAGAACTCGGTGTTGAGAGTGAAGATGGCCAAATTTGTAGGGACGAAAGGTCTTGCGCAAGGTTAATCAATGTCTCCTACATTTTTGAATATCTATCTTAACTATGCTTTGAAACAATGGAGGAATAAGTGTCACAGCATATCGCAGATGACCTAGTAATAGCTCAGGGCAAAGAGGACTTGGAATACATGATTAGGAAGTTAATAGAGTAATGTAATAACTGAGAATTGGAAGTTTACTATAAAAAATACTAAATATCTTTGTAATCGAGCGTCATCAGAGGACCTGACACTCTATGATGAAGTAATTGATGCTTCTGGAGAATACGCGTATCTGGGAGCAAAAATAACGAAAATGTGGAGAACGGATAAAGAAATTGAAAGCAGAATTTCTAAATAGAAAAGTATAATTAGATATCTACATTCGATATTATCAAATAGACGGATCCATAAGGAGAGAAAAAACAATTATATAATGCAATCTTCAGAAGTATAACACTCTAAAGTTGGGAATTAAACTAAAATCCGGAAAACAGATTACGATCTTTAGAAATTTGTCAGTCTACTTTTGGGGCCCCATCGCCAAGACAAATTACCTGCAGCCGAAGGTTATAATGTGAAACAGCCATCTATGCATTGTCCAGCAACCTGTCATCACGCCTTTTGTCTTCTCGGAAATTTTGCGTTATGATTGTGACCGCCTTATAAAACGCCTGATTTCTATCTGATTACAAGCAACAAAAGGTCTGTTTTTAACTAATCTATTCCCCTGTATTAAAGAATTGGACTACAATATAACCTGCGCCACGATATAACCTTCAAAATGGAACTCTTTGGCACATGCTAATGATTCGTGTTGTTTTTAATGTATCCGTCAAATGCCAGATTTGCTTCATATCTAACCAAATATAGTATAGCTGAGTAACTTACCTATGTAGGGCAAATTATGCTGAATTCTTCAAATTACCGTTTACCTATAACAATCTCTTTTTAGGCGATTTTGAATTGGATTTGATTGAGCCTCACGCACAATGGCCGTGACTTGCGTTTTATTTAAATATTTTTGTTCATCAGCAAGCTTTGGCTTACTTTTTTTGAAATTCAATGTCTGAACTTTACTCTAAGTTTGTGACTGATCACCTCGGTCGAATTAAGCTTAATTATTCTTCTACTTGCAAGATAATGAGTAAATAATTCTCTTTGTCCGACGAATTAAAGCTGATTACGATTTTAATTAATTACTAAGCGTATTTTGAGGTTTGCTACTGGCCTAATCCGAAACAACGACTCACAGTCTGCAGAACCTATCGCTTGATTATAAATAACACGATTTGATCATGAGAATGTTCTTCTATATGTGGGTTTTGGGTAAAATTCAAGCCGAACCCAAAATTTAACATTTAGTAAGTAACGCTATTGTTGTTAGACGCTGTTACTGGTCATTTGAGTATATCGTCACCTCATTATAGGGTACCAAATAACATCTTGGTAATGAGAATTGCTTATTTTACTGTCAATTTTGGATTATTTATTTTGGTTTAGTATTTCTAGCTTTGATTACTATGTACTTCGCTTTATAAACGACCCCCCTTTACTTTTGTGCATGGTTTATGTTGCACTGTAATATTTATCTGGTATTATTGTGCTTTGTGTATGTACTGCCGAGTACTCATTGGCTGATACGAGTTTAATTGCCTGAGAATTTTATGTATGTGCCTTTGTCGGCCTCTCTCTTTTTAAGAGATTGGTTTAGTAGCACTTTTTCGAAAAATACCTTATTTGTTTAACAAAGTGCCGGAGTTAATTGCTACTTGACGGCGCCCACATTTTTTTACAGTTTTAAAGTTAGAGGCTCTCGTTTAATCCACGACCAGCTCCGGTTATGAAATCGGCTACCTTTGCTATTCCTCTAGTCAGCGTGACGTAACAATCTCTATTTATAGTATTAAGGATGTCAACTTACATACTTATTTTAGACAGCAAGTTACTACAATACGAAATAGAACCTGTACTTCTATACTTTAATGATATATTTAAATAGACAAGTCAAGATATCACACAGCCTAGAACATAAACAAGTTGCAAAAAAACGAATGTTAACATTTTTAATGTAATCTAGTTAAAAAGCAAGAAACCTAAGGACGAAATAAAAAATTATGTACAAAACAGAAGCGCAATGAACAATACACTGTTAGGGGGTCATTTTTTGTGAATTATATAAAAGTACAACCTTTTTGCCCCTAGTAAATTCTGTTGGCGAGAAAAAATCATTTATATAGATTTATTACCATGATGAGGCAGAAAATCAATTGTACTAAGTATTTTTCCTTTGCTAAATCATGGATCTAACGTCCATATTCATGTAGTTGTCATATGCAGAATCTAAAATTACTCCTAACCCGATTTTACTACTTAAATCCAGTCTATCAAAGATTTCAGATTTGCCAAATACTTTTAACCAATTTATTTTAATGATAATTAGTTTTGCTTGCTAGATACAATGCTAATTACTTCGAAAGAACATTTAACCTGTTTAACTTATTTGTTTAATTATATTAATATGGCTAGCTTATAAAAGACGTCATTTAAGACAACATACTGCTGAGAATCCAGCTGACTCGCTTTTAAAACACACCAGTTAATTTCAAACCATTGAAAAAAGCAATGTTTGTGTACTTTTTCTAATCCAATAAATTATTATAACTAATAGCTAATAAAACAACACATCTTATACCAAAACACGCCCTAGACACGAAAAGGAAGAAGAGGAAGAAAATAGCCGACAATTCATAATAGGGATCACATTTTTATTTATGAAATGCAGTAAAAAAGATAGATGCTTATTACTATTTACTGTTAGGTAACTACATTCCATATTATGCACAATAATAAAAGTCTAGAAATTAATAATCACTAACTTATATTAACAGATGGTTACATAATTATGTTTTATTTATTTAATTGATGCTAAATCACTGTGTACATATTTGGGTATATGATAAAAATAAAATCTTAATTATCATGATTTATTTGAGTATTATAAAAATATGTATTTATTCAACAATCTAAATAAAATATCTTACAAAACCATATGCTGTTAGAATTTTTAAAAAAATCTTACTTTTCTGTTAAATACATGAACTACATATATCTAAATAGGAACATCACAAAATCATTATGGCGAAAATAATAAGGATGCACAATTAGTAGCTTTTGTTTTGCTAAACAGCTTACACATTCCTTTCACAGTTACACATTTGTGGTATTACACAAAGTGGTGGAATTTTAATTCAGTCACCAACATTATTATGTACATAAACAGTGAAGCAGCAATATCACATGGCTTGCCAACAATTACTTCCCGGCGGCAAAACAGGGCCCATTACGAGTAAATTCGACATCTGAAAATAAAAAATATTTGTAATCAATGCAAATATAAGGCATTCGTATATATTTCATTATAATGAAATCACTATTTTTAAAACTATTATAAAAGAAGGTAATTCCATGACACATCTTCGAATTTCTAGATAGGTATATGTTTCTCTAAGCTGTTAAAATTTGCAATTTTAATTTCTCGGTATATTATCTGCTTCAAATCCCCGATTTAGAAAAGATCTTCATCATATTAACAAACTATAAAATACGTTTTTAAAACTTACGCTAAGTATATCAGTTATGACCAATATGATTAAGTAAATGGTCTGCATCACCAAATCCTTGAACCCCAGTAAATGAACAACCTCCAAGCTATAACTCTCATTTGTAATAAATTGCATATTTACCATATTAGCACAAACAGTGAGCATTATTACTTTCTGCAGCATTGATAAACAGATAGGTAGTGGTTCTTTCCCAGGAGAATGCTTAAGGCGATAGAATAATTAATAGTGATGAATAAAGTTTCACAACTTTTCAATGCCATTGCTAGCAGCAAATTATTGTTTACTTTACACTTATTGGCTGAGATTCTGAAAGCAAAAGGCAATAACTCATTCCATACTTTTTTTGTACATTGCTACACCTTCCAGTCGTTTACTTGGTAGTCTAGGATATGATTCTATTTATAGTGGAGTATTAAAGTTGAGAATAAAACACTTTAAATTTAAAAGGTGTCGGTTCATTTACAAATTTATCGGGACCTTTTTTACAATAAATATGCGACAAAAAAATTATATAAAAATTTAGAAGCTAAATAGTCTGGAGAAAAGCAGAAAATGTTAATTCTATATTAATGTTTAATAGATTAAGACAACTGTGAAGGAGAAGAATAGTCTTATTAATCGGTAAAATATTGTAAGGGAGCACACGTAAGGGTGATCATTGAGTTATTGTAAACGACAATGAGACAAAAAACGAAAATAGCCTTGGAAAAACTGTGACCAAATTTTTCTAGAAGCAAAAGGCACGTCAACTTTTCCATAATAACAAAATCATTAATAGTGCTGCCGCAGTACTTCCTCCATTCAAAGACCTGTACTAACATCCCCAAAAATATTAATAAATGATGATAACTAGTCTAACAGCTGCTTCTGAATCTAAACTGGAATGGCAGACAAAGTTAGAAGAGCATTTAGAACCCTAAGAGACGTAACTTTGTTTTAGTAAATTTCTATAAATTATAATTCGAAAATGGAGTCGTGTAATAGTATATTACAGCCCGAGATGGGAAGTGTTTCATTACTGTCAAGAGATTAGTTAGCTGATTGAGACGCGAAGCGTCGAAATCAGCTATTATCTCGAGACTAAGGAAACTTCCTGTCGAGGTTTGTATACTATTTTATTCGCAACCACTTTATTCTAAACAATAATTGGAAAAATTATTATATTATGATACGACAGGTTGCGACGCGCATGAATGGATCAACAAGATTCCCAGTATCCCTACCTACTCAGCGGTCGGAAATGTACTTCCCGCACTCACTTCCCGCACTTGAGCGGGAAGTGAGTGCAAGAAGTAGCGGGCTGAAATGTACGACTTCCCCCACTCAAATGAGGTCAGGAATGTTAACATTACATATATGGTTGCGAATAAAATTTATAATATAGCCTTATACTATTCAACTCTCTCCTTCATCGTTCTCCCATTACTGAGGATAGTAATCTTCTCCGATTCTGATCACTAGATTCTGCAATACATCCCATTCTTGTGTTGTCGCTATGGTGTCGTATGGAGCCTCCTTTGCTTCATCAGCACAGCATGTTCTGTATCTAAGGCCTTCAAAGTTTCCGAAAATTATAACTCTCTCCAGAATGTATAGCCTTGTTTGAATGTCCGGTTATTGCAAGATGAAGATGTTCGCAGGACGTTATGTCCACGAAATGCGTAGCATACGTAACCAGCACCATATTTCGATTGCATCTGATCTCCTGCATTCAACAATTCGCATAGTCCACGTTTCAGCACCATACAAAAATATGAAGAAACAATGACATCAGACTAGTCTCATTTTGATGGTGTTTGAGATTAAGCAATCTTTCTGTTTCTCTTTCATTGTCTGTAAATGTTTTAAAGCGACGCTGTATTATCTAAGCTGAAGCTTTCCTTGCGTGATAAATTAGCGCTATTGTACTTTGGGTACTGCATTTGGTAATAAAGTCTTTCGTATGGATGGGGATGAATATTGAGGTAGTCCAGTTTCCACTTCAATATTTGGTTGCATAACTCGGTTATCAGTCGGCTAGTTGTTGATACAGTTCTTCGTGAATATCGTCGCTTCCGAAAGATTTATGTTTCTTCAGGTATTGTTCCTTTCACCTCTGAGGGTAATATTTCTGACACCTTTACCTGTTTGATGCACCCAACGACCTGACATGTTTCGTCGGTTATCCGTGGTTTTTAATGTTCCTTTGACTGTTTGCTGCATTTATCCGCGATCCTTCTTTTAATTCTATCCATGTTGTTTGAAGTGACTTGTTATTATATTTTGTCCTAAAGATATAGAAGCGCTTAGCGAATGTTTCTAAAACGAGTGTCGAAATGTATTACTAGAAGTTGGTGATCACTTTCACAATCTGTACCTGGTTATGTCTTGACATTGCTCACCGAAGGGGTACGCCTTAAATCAATCATGATTGAACGAATTTGATTTAGTACCATGAGATAAGAAAAAATATATTCTGAGCAGGCCTTGATATGTCTTATACGTTTGGCAGTACTGAAGTATATTGTCAGTCTATGTCAAATTCGAGATTAAAAGGTTAGGTTTTGTTTGTTGTTTGACACAGACTGACGTAAAACTTAACCTGCAAATCTCGAATTTGACATAGACTGACAATACACTTCAGTACTGACAAACGTATAACACATATCAAGGCCTGCTCAGAATTATTTTTTTATATCATAGGACTTTGCCCCCATGCGATCGCCAGGTATACACTATACAGCTTTAATATACTGTTGCATGGCATTGTAAAATAACTACAAATCAATAAAAATAGTAGTATTGCAGACAAATAAGCAGAAATAGTAGTGCATGCGGATGACCTAGACATAATCGTAAGGTCTAAACCCTCAATCTAAGTGTAGTATGAAGATATGAGAGACAATACCCTGACGGCTAGACTCGAAATAAACAAAGCACAATCAAGATTATCGGACTGAATTTAGCATAAAAGCTGGGACAAAATTGGAGCATTCGGGAAGACAACATAAAGACCGTAATTGAAGTAACTTCCCTAGGTAGAATATTTAACTACGACAATGACATCACACAAAAAATATCTCACAGGACAATTTGCGCCGTCCACAACATCTTGGGATCTAAAATTGTAAACACAAGCATAACCATAGCGATATATATATAGAAGCCTAATTATTATTAGACCAGTTTTCGCATGTGGCGGTGTAACATGGATTTCTACAAAGAAAAACTATATGGCCCTTTCAGAGAGGATTGTGGATGACGAATCCGGTTCAACTATGAGCTAAACGAACTATACAAAGAGCTGAACATCGTCGCAGCCGCAGCTTCTTAGATGGTTTGCCCATGTAGAAAGAATGCATGAAAAGAAAATAAAAAAAGGAGTTATGAAGAGCCACTTCGCTGTTGTTATGTTAATCCTCATTTGATTCTTTATGACTTTTCGTGATGTTTCATCGTTTAAGAGATCTATATCTATCATATTCCTTTGTCTTTTCATGATCTTTTTAGCTTTACAGGCATGTCCGCTATTACAGGGTTGTGGTCGGAGTGGATATCAGCTCCTGGATACGTTTTTACTGATTGTACAGCATTCTTGTATCTGTTTCTGATGAGTACATAGTCAATTTGGTTTCTTACGACCTTTTCTTGTATCCTTGTATCGTCTGGGGACTTCCAAGTATAAAGTCTTAGGAAGTTGAAAGAGTGGGTTTGTTATTATGAAGTCCTCATCCTGACAAAACTGGATTAACCTATCACTCCTATCATTTCGGTCTCCCAGGCCAAATCCACCAGTACAATCATTTACCTTTGTTTTTTCCACCTTGGCGTTAAAATATCCCATCACAATGGTGACTTCACAGCGTCTTATGCTTCACAATACTTCGTTTAACTGTGCATAGATTTCTTCAATCTCCTCTTCCTCTTTATCTGCGGTTGGTGCGTATATCTGAATCACGTTCATATTACCAGTAGTTGTCATTAGCTGTATCATCATTATTCTGTCTGAGTAGGGAGTAAAGTTTATCACTGACGTATTCAACTTTTCGTTCACAATTATTCCCACTCCATAGCGGCGGTATGGGTCGTTGTTTCCTGAACAGTACATCGTCATTCCATTCATTTTACTCATCGAACCTGTTCCTGCCCATCTTACAACACTCACGCCAAATAGTACTACTCTTAGTCTTCCCATTTCCAACACAACGGGTGCATATGCGCTGTTCGGATTCTATGTACGTAGTCGTAAAGTGTGGCACTTTCATGTCAGGAAATTGTTCAAAACGGTCTCCCCCAGAGATCCGATCGGGAAACTTAGTACTCCTTAATAATTTGCTCTGAACTTTATTATGATGGTGATGCTAGAGATATTCATATGCATTTTTAATGCAGTAGTTTCTCGTTGCTTTCTGCATTCCTATGCCGTTGATCGTTTTAACAATTCATCCGCCTTCGGGGTCAGTTTCTCAACCCCAGGGCGAAAGAGTGCCCTTACATTTTTCAGGTCATCCACCGGAAGCTGCTGGCCAGTCCACGGTGACCACTTATGCCGGTAGTCCTTCGGCGTATGCTTGCATCCGCCCAATTTGTGACAGACGTTGTAGTGCTAGTTTTAGTCCGCCTCGGCTACTTCATTTCCCCGATACCACCTATATCTAAGAGGCATTCCCCTATCCTCCACCTGGGGAAGCGCCGGATGGTGGACTAGCAACCCCACACCGACGTGACGTTTATAGCACTCCTAATTTTAGCGAGCGGTTTAAGTATTTTTCGCATGATGTCATCGGTCACGTGTTTTAATTCTCTATTATAACATGTATTGCCATAAATTTCAATTTCAACATTACCTAGAATATTTAACACAATGTGACGGTAAAAGTGTCACCAACTAAGTTTTTATATTTCTGCTACGATCGTAGAAAAAATGTGTATGATAAACACGTATAAGTGCCATTAAAGCACTAGCAAAGTTATAAGCACCCCGCTTCGCGCCGTGCTCTGAAATTCATCGCACGTGCTTTAAAGGCCCGCTTATACACTAGTATCATAATACGAGGGTCACTAGATACATATCCGAGAAAACATGCATAAGATGACAAACTATGAGGGATTTTAAGTTTATTGTTTTTCAAAATATTCGCCTTTACATTTTTCATTCTATTGAACCAGTCCTCAAATACCCGTGATCATTGTTCTGAAGACACATCAACGACCATGTTATTATATGCCTCAACAGCCTCGTCGGGGGAGTTAAACTGTTGTCCACGCAATTTATTCTTGATTGTGGGGAATAAATAGATATCACACGGTGCCAAGTCGAGGCTATAAGGTGGGTGACCCAGTAGTTCCATATTTACAGACACCAAAAATGACATTGTTTGATCAGCGGTGTGGGATCATGCATTGTCATGGTGTAGGATTAGGCGACTTCGAGGACATTGTGTACGTACTTTTTCTACGACTGCTGGTAAACAAATGGTGGAATACCACTCAGCGTTTACCGAGAGACGATCTTTCAAAGGAATTGTTACAAGATGGCCTGATCGGCTAAAAACGAAGCAACCATCTTCTTACTTGCACTGCGAGATCGTATAAATTTTGTTGGCTTCACGGACTTCGTCATTAAGAAAATTTCGTCCACGACGGAATTCCGCAAACCACTCATAGACGGTGCGGTCTGATGGTGCTTCATCCGCAAAAGCATTGCGCAGTCGTTCGATGCGCTGTTTTGGAGAGAGGGACGATTTAAAATCGTAAAATATCATCGCGCGATAATCTCTTCGACTTAGTTCCATTTTTCGTACAACTCACAACAGTTAAAAGCGTATCACATACGAACCGTAAACAATTTTCTCAATCTGTCAACTTCAGTTGTCTACTGAAATGTTGTTGTTTCAGAACACTCTTATAAAAAATTGTGAAATCAATTTCTAAGCATAGTTTCTGGAAATTTATGTAGTGACCCTCGTATACTATAATAACAGTCTTGAGCAATCCCTTTTTATATTTAACTGATTCGAATCTCTTCCGTTAAGTAACCATATAGTCGACCGAGCAAAGCGAGAGCTTTCATAACTGATCCTTAGTCAGTATCTACTCAAAAATTCTAGGGTGGGACGTATCTGGAAGGGGGGGGGGGAATCTTATTCAGACGAATTTCTATAAAACTTTACGGAGATGTTCTATAAAGCCTTGGAATTATGGCACCAGACTTTGGTTTTACTGAGATACACCATTCGGTACGAGGAAGCCTAAATGCCCCACAAAATTTCGAAAAAACTCACTTTAATTTATCAAAAATAACTAATGATTTTGATCACCTTTACAGGATACATCTCCCTCTTACTCATAAATGATACCCCATAGGTAGCATCTACCAAGAAATTGCAGAAAGGGAGATATATCAAGGAGGGAGGCGAATTTCATGGAAACAAATTTCCATAAAAATTTACGAAGATATTCTATAAAGCTTTGAAACGATGGTACCAAACTTTGGTTTCACAAAGATACACATCCAATGTGGGGACGTCTATTTAGTAACCCAAAAAATGGCTTTAAAGATTTTGATCACTTTCACAGATGACAGTTTCCTCTTGCTCATAAGTGATGCCCTATAGTCCGCCTCTACCCAAATATAGGAAGAGAGGAAGATATCTCGGTTATACATTTCATTTCTGTGCTAAGGGGGCATGAAAACTGGAGTTGATCGCAGAAGTATCAGTTTACTAATAAAACGGAAAGTTTCCATGCCTAGTAACACTCTTTCGCTTCTTCCAGTATTTATTGTACCTTCGTAATCTGTTTCAGAGTCATCTTCCCCGTCATAAATCATGTCCCTTCGTTGAGAAGTTGCTATTTCAAACAGTTTCTTAAAAGCAGTATCATCAGCATTACTTTTAAGTGTGGTTTTTGAGTAAAACGTTTTTTATAAATGGGAACAAAGATAGATAAACTCCAGTCCTAAGGCCATTGTCCAGATTGTCATATTTGATTGCATAATTTCCATAGAAAATCTATTCCTTTATTGTTGAATTACTTCAAAATTTCCTATGTTTTTATGATATTTTAATATGTATATAACTCTCTTTATTTTTATTCTCACCTGTTCTTCATCTACTTATAGATCTTCTAAGTAAATTTTCCCATATTTCCAATTTTCTAAATAAATCCCGCATCTAGTTCATCTTGGATATCAATTTCTTAACATAAACTTGTCCAAATGTTTGTTTTCATTCCTTCTGCGCAATGACTATACAACTTTAATATTGTTCTTTCATTTCATCGTGTCTCATCCTTTATATTTAAGTAGATTTCTTACTTTCATAATGTTGCGGGTTTAAGAAGGCGTATATTGTTTCCTTTTTTCAGTAATATTTTTGACAATTTTCCTCATAATATGTTGCTACAGGTCTACGTGTCCACCATGGTTGTACTGAGTTCATAACACTAACAGCAACTAGATAGTCTCCAAAATGACTTTCTATAAGATTTACTTATACTGATGCAATACATTAAATTAAGATGAGAGGGGTTTCTTTGTACTTTTCGTGTTCTCATATGAATTTTGACTTCAGTAACCGTGGCGCCAACGTCGAGCGGTTAGAGAGCTCGACTGCGGTGCCATGGTACGGCTTTCAATTTCCACACCTGGCAACTAGTCGACGGCCCACCTAGTCCTTTTAAAAATTGGATACCGAAACCACGGTTGTGCGAGTAGGGAAAGTAATACACTCGTAGAAGACGTGATGCTAACAACATCATCTATTACGCCGTTAACGGTGTGCCAGGTGACTGGTTTTCGGAAAGAGATATTCGGTGGCCCTAACCTACCGCGTTTCAGACCATATTTCTTTGTATGGAAAGAGGCACCCTAAACTTTACTAACTGGCAGCCAGTGGTCACTGCTGTTTCAGCAGCCAAACCGTAAGAGATAGAGAAAAAAGTTATTAAAGTTATATGTTTGGAATGGTCATGTCAGGTCAGGAAACGAATTTCAGTCACGTGACACTTCCGGTTTTCGAGAAATTACGTGATTTCCGTCCGTCCGGGACGCTGGTCCGTCCGAGACGCTGTTTCAGCAGCCAAACCGTAAGAGATAGAGAAAAAAGTTATGAAAGTTATATATTTGGAATGGTCATGTCAGATCAGGAACCGAATTTCAGTCACGTAACACTTCCGGTTTTCGAGAAATCACGTGATTTCCGTCCGTTCGGGACGCTGGTCCGTCCGGGACCCTGTTTCAGCAGCCAAACCGTAAGAGATAGAGAAACAAGTTATTAAAGTTATATATTTGGAATGGTCATGTCAGGTCAGGAACCGAATTTCAATCACGTGATTTTAAAAAATATTATTGTTTTTATTTAATACGCGTTCTATTTGAAAAACGGTCTTTTTTGTTTTATTAAATGAGACATTTGTCTCACTGGTTGCTAGTTACATTTATAATAAGTAAATTATACTCACTCCTTCCACAGGACTGCGCACATCTTAACCTAGATATATTGTTGTAGGTTTCCCTGTCACTCCCGCAAACGGGGTTATACTGCGACGTAACTACACATCCTTGAAGGCATGCGAAAAAGGCTTGAGGCGCGACAGTTGTGGTGGCATCCGCTGCCATTCCCGCTCCAGGGGGTCGAATGAAGGTAAACATTGGCCGTCCCGGTCTTTCAGTGGGCGCGTTGGTTGCAAACGGCGCTACCTCTGTGAACTGATTCGGGTTTTGAAACTGATCGGAATAGTCATATTCCCCGAAATCGAACTGTGGCCGTCCGACGCAGTTGTGGAACTGCAGGGCTACGACTGAAACAAAATATAAAAGTAGCAACTAATTACGTATTTCTAATTTAGATAAGCCACTAACATGGAAACGAATGCTTCCTTCTTTTTTTAATTATATTTTATTTTGAATTTATTTTTATTTGCAACTAATAAGCAAACGTTATGTACGAAAAATTGTATGAAGGGTTTTATCAACTTTCGGTGTAATATAAACAAACAAGTACACACATGATTTGGACGAACGTAATTATGTAGCAACATATGGTTTTCCAAACCATCAGCTAATTATAGCACGCTAAATAAAAAATTTAATTGTTATAACCGAGCCATTAAAAAATGTCAAAAACTAAAACAGAACTAGAAATCCTATTAACATTTTAAAGAGTAACTTCAGTGCCAGAGAAGAATACTATAAGTGAAAGCTGAACAATTACAAAATAAAATAAAAACCAGATGTGAATCTCCTACTGTATCCTTGTATTAGGTCATTTTAAATGCCTGTGCGTGGAGCATGTTGTTTAAATGCATTTTGTCTAATTATTTGTATATTTTGGAAACTTAACATTGACACTCCATTTGCTCATATTACTTCAGGGTGTATACAATTTTTCCGCGTTTTTTTATATGGAAATAGCCAGTCTCACATTTCCTTGTGTGACTGAGATATTGCAAAAGAAAGTCTTCTAAAGCTGTAGTAGTCCGGTGTCGTGTTAGAAAGCTGATTTAACACCTCAGTACGTCTGGTTCAAGACCTAAGGTAGGCAATAGGGCCGTTTGTTTCACGTGGTCTGACCTGGTGGAATTCATTTTTAGACATTTTTACTTAAGTTGTATTGGCCCCATTTTAAGGTAGCAAAGCCAATGTTTTTGGACAATCCAAGGGAAACCCCCTGTTGTTGTTTTGCGAGCGTGTTCTATCTGCCGCTTGTCTCACGTGGGAGGGACCATCACAGCTAGCGAATAAATTCTGTCCAGGTTTGATTGGGATTTCTACGGCGTTTCGACGCTAATGATCTATCGTTGGAAGTCAAAGTTGCAATTGTAACCCCCGACGCGTCCCTCTGCGAGGACCTGCTCATCCCGCAGCATCGCTTTGGTTACGAGAAGTTTCTTCTTGTAAATTCTAAATTCATTTTAATTTTGTAAGTACTGATCAACCTTTTGTTGATTATCAATTTGACTGGTTTAATAATTTATTATCTACTAAACAGCCGTCAGTTGTTTTATATGTTTAACGCATTTTGTTTTAATTCATTGCTGTTTATAGGTACTTCTTAAAATAGTAGACGGTTATTCTATGATAGCGCACCTGACGATAGGCGTACAGTTTTTTTAAAGTGTTAATCTCATTACGTTATTAAATTGTAAATGTTTTACGCTACGAGAAGTCTCTTGACGATAAAGACACACAGCATAATTCTTATATTATAGTAATTGTGGGGTTATTCTGGATTTAACGAAACCAGGGTAACTTAGGTGTTAGTAATTTAAATCCTGGTTTGCTCTGAATATAATGACTCTAGCGTTATTAGTGTAATATGAATTTGGATAAAAACTTATTGTTAGCTGTGATTATACTTAATTGCTTTTACTATGTACTCTATGTTTAATTGTCGATGTCTCGATTTTATAATGGTATCGCCGCAAATTCCTATGCGCGCTTGACCAATTATTATGAATAAAGCCTTTGTATTTGAGCTTACTTCTGGTATTTCTTTAATCGATCTACGGATACCTTCTCGTTTTTTTACATAAGGGGTTTATCAAAGACAAGCCCTCAACCGTAAGCGAAGTTTGTTTAGAGTGCTGGTTAGATTGAACTTAGGATTGTTGCCATACAGCAAATGAAGCACATTTCCTTTTTGTTTAGTAGCAACAAGAACCATTTTGCTAAATCGAACTCACGACCACAAATCGCCGGCTTCTCCGCAAGATAAATATATTTGCTTTCATTTAAATCGAATAACTTTTATTGTGATCTTACTTAGTTACGTAAGCATTACTTCAACTGCATAACATTTTTACTTGTTAATAAGGTCAAAATTCAGCCACAGTTACTACTAAAATGATCTATTTGAAGTTAAAAATTGTTCATAATCTTTATAGCTGATAATTGTATACGCTTTGATTTAAACGGATTCTTTTATTCTCCTTCATTGACTTAATAGTTTTATTTAATTGAGATTAACCAGTCCGTTTTCTGTGTTATCCGTTTTTGATGAACCAAGTAATTATGTTCCCTATGAATTACCGAAATTAGTTTGTTATCTACTTTCTTGATTAGGTAATTTTTTTCCACTGAAACTGAAAACTAAAAATTTTAGCCACTTTATTCAATTCACCAGAAAAATGTTTCAGTTGTTATTTGGGATTAGAGATATCATCAACCACTTTTGATGGGTCCGATAATTGCATTGCCTGTTAGTTAGTTAAATGACTTTATTGCCTTTCCGTTAGCCTACTAATTTCATACATTTTTTTTCTTAACGGTGAAATTAATCAGGTTAATTTTAAATCATGTCATCATTTAGTTGTCAATCATGTTCGATGAGTCCGGCTCTGTTCACTCATTTATACGCAATTCTTAACATGAATTTGCTTGCAGCCGAGTAGCTCCCGTCCAGACAGCTAACGTTTGCACATTCTTTGGGATTTGTATTTTCCGTTGCGCCCCGCGCAGGAAACGAGACTGCATTTCTTTGCAATTAATGTCTTCATAGTTTCATAAGGAATTGCCTTTTCTGCCGTTACACCCCGCGAGAGACGATTAACAAAGCCTGTGACCTGCAAATTTATTTTCGGACTTCGGTCGGGATTTGCTATTCAAGCCCTCGTGTACTCTCGATATCCCAAACTGCCTTGGAGATAGCTTGGTGATTATTAGAAATTCAGACTAATATGATTCATTAAAGTAGTTACTTGCGCTATGCAGGAAGTTAAATTACCCGTGTTACGTCAAAGCCCCATTATCGCCAAACTGCGTCTTGAATTACGGCCAAACCCCGGATTTATATAAAGGATTCCCTGGTAATGATTATCAATTTCCGTTTGCTTAAGCTCCCCCAATTCACTTATCATCGATTTCGTCTGGGTACTCCATTTTGTCCAGCACACGCAATTTGAAATCAAGTGTTTTCTCCCTCGGCTATTTCATCGTCGCAGCTTCTGAGTGGACGCCATCTTCAAAGAGGAAACGCCTCCAGCAGCAGCAACCTCCCCATTCTACATGTTCTTTTTTCTTGGGCTTGTGACAGCGCTTCCGAGGTCAAATTGCTTCGATCGACACACCAAGTACTGCTCACTGCTAAGGTAACTATCACGGATTCTAAGGAAACAAATGAGAATTCAAAGTACAGAATCCCTGGCGCAAATGCTACCCAATTTCTAAGCTCGTTCTAGCTCCAACATATCGTTGGAAAGACCCATCCCTACCCCTCGACTAACCTCTAGCCGAGATAGTTTGATGCAGGGCTAAATATGTATGTCCACTTGAGGGACTGTTTGGTGCCGTAAAGACCGTTTAGCTCTGCTGGATAATGTTCTTCGTTTTAGTTAAGCGGATTACTTTATCCGAATTATGTTATCCATTAAGTTATTTGTACATTCTTTAGTTAACCGGAAAAATGTATCACCTTCTTACTTGTGATTAGAGACACCATTAACCGTTAACCTTTTGATTAACCCGATAATTCTAGCTCCTGTTAGTTTCCTGATTAACTTTCGTTGGCCTACTAATTTTTGTAATTTCTTCTTTAACGGTATTATTTATTTGTTTTTGCTTAACTTTTAGTTAAGTGTATTATTGCATCCAAATTACGGTAACCGATATATTTGTATATCCTTTAGTTGACCGAGAAAATTCATCAGATTTTTATTTGGAATTGGAGATACTGGTGCCGCTTTCAATGGGTTCGATAATTTTATTGTCTGTTACTAAACTACACGACCTCATTAACCTTCCGTTGACCTACTGCTGAGCACCAGGCGTCAGATTATTTGTTTGCGTCAATGGAACTCTTCTCGTAAACAGACTTCTAGTTTTAATTATGAATTATTCTAACCACAAAATAAAATTTAACTATGAATGTTAATTGTACGAACAACTTATATGCAATACTATTTTTCACTGCCTCAGAGTTTCATTCATTATAGAAGTTGTGAAGACGTTCGTAATTTTATATCTTTTTGTTACAATTATTTCCATTAATTTAGTCGGCGATGCGCTCATTTTTACTTTTAATATCAGGTTTCAAGGGTTAATTTTGGAATCTTTTTATATCATGAAACTTCAAACAGTGAATTCAAAATCCACATTTAAATCCTAAACTTCTTATTTCGTTACCGTAAATAATAAACAACTGATTTTTTCATTTTCCGTTTTGACAGGACCGGACCGACTACGCAGCTTTAAATTTTTAAATAAATTGGAATTGTAAAAGTATTCTTGATGTATGTTTTTTAACTCTTCACATAAAGACGACATAATATTAATTCAATAGTAACTTTAATGATGTCGATCGATTTATTAGTCCTCGTTCATGACTAAAGGTGATTTCCTATACTTGAAAGTGGGAAATAAACAAAATCGGCTACAAGGAAGACAATAAATTTATATTTTGTGTTAAAAATCAATATTTATGGACTTTTTAAAAATATTAAAGTACTAACTATATTGCAATTTTCTTAGTACGTTCTCTTAGCTAATTACCTCAAATTACCAATCACTGCTTGACACTTCATAAATTAATAGCCTAGGCAATTACCTATGGAAAAATAAATTAATATTTTGCTGTTGTATTAAATGCATAGTTTGGAGAAGCCTAAGGTGTCTTATTTTTACTTAATTTATATAGCAATTATTGTTATGGCATTTTCTAGAAAGGTTATAACAAAGAGACAGTTGGTATTAGGCTTTTTTGCACTACAGGCTTTGGAAGATACTTACTTCCATTTCCCATGTAACTTTCAAGTTCGCAACCAATTGATTTATAAAAACCAAAGAAATTTTGTCAATATTAGAATTAAATTTCGGCTTAGACCGTGTCGCGTCGTCTAGACGTGTAGATAAACATCCAGCATTTATTGGCTTAATGTGCCTAACACCTTGTAAACTCAAGCAAGGGTTTGTGTAACGGTTATGTTCTTTGGTGGCCTGTGAACTCTTACAAGCCACCCATGATCTGGTCAGCGTTATTAGAGTACCCTGTGAACAAGGATACTTAGGCATATTTGACCTTTTTACTGTTTGTACACCCATATAGACTATAGTCTATAAGACGGCGCAGTCTAAGCCGAAATTTTATTCTAACATTGACAATTCGAGTAACCGCGAAAGCCTCAAACATTATACAGAGGTTTTGTCAAATTTGTAGTCATTATATTAAACGTGCTTGAAAAATTTTCGATTAAAGTACTTAAATATTTGCCCTTATTATTTTGGTATAAAGTTTATCAACATGAGAATCTCGTAAAAATAGATGCAGGGATTCTTTTTAATGGCCATCTATATGGTCCGCTGGGAATCGAACTTGGGCCGGTCGCCTGAAAGACCAGCAGAGATTCTAAATTAAACAAATTGATCGGCAACTAGAATAAAATACATTCAAATCCTAAAATCTTTGTTTCATTTTCAATACAGATTAATTTTACAATTTTACTTTTTTCGGAATCATCGGAAATGGGACGTTTTATATTATGTTATCTAGTTAAAATATTTGTATGAATTCTTGATTTATAGTTTTAATTACTTGATGCTATATTAGTTATAAATTTATTTACAGCGGTTATCCTGTATTTCGAAACAGCAGAATTTAACAAAAATTAGTCTAAGGTAAACTCAAACTAAATTCGTGTTAACAGGAATAAAACAGAAGAAAATTAATCAATATATTATAAATCGTCACAGCTCACCGCAAACAATATAAAAAAACCGTAGTTTTAAATTGTGCAATAAACTTGCAATTGCGTAATCGGTTATTAGTTTAAACAATTAATTAAGAGGTAATATTCGTTTTCCCAAAAGCTAAACTATTGGCTAATTTATACTAACTTGTCACTATACTAAGTGAGCGTATATTTTTAAGTAATATATACGAGTGCTTCCTTTTGTTTTATTTAGTGGTATTCATTTATTCATGTGTCATCGGTTTTCCCACTGATATTCTTTTCTTTCCCCTACACTGAATATTTTCCAATAACCTTCCACACGCTTTCTCATTTGTAAAAATAAACTGATCATCATAATGGGAAATAACAGCTTTATGTAATGACAAAATAGTCATATCTTACACCTATTAGAAAAAACGAAGTTAATGCAAATATCTTGTAAATTTAAAACATATAAAACATTTTACGTCAGAATCAAAAACTACGTTAAAAATACCGTGTTGTAAAAACCGCTTTGTGGTAGCGTTGAGAGCAATCAAATTATACAAAAAGTAAATCTTAAAAAAATCAATTTTTTTGCTGTGTAGTGACACAAAACATAGAATCTAGAATAATTGGTCGTTTCTTAATACCGCTGATGAACTATACGATCAGCTCAATTTTTTACTATTTTATACAGAAATCACTCTACAATTTCAACTTAAAAAATATGTGCAATATGTGAGGGGGGGGGGGGTATTGATGAATTTTGATAGGTGTTAACACGTGGACAAGGATTCGCAAGTCTGCTTAGTAAACTGTAAAATCTGAGTGAGTGCGTCACGCTCTTTTGGAAACAGGTCCAATCTAGTTGTTCTGTATGTCGAAAAACAAATGTCGGCAATTTCTCAGTTGTCAAACTTCTAAATGAAAATTAATGCAGAAATATTGTAGAAAGTTGAGGTCAATATTTTGGTAATATTTAGGAAAATTATGATAAAATCTAGAATTTATTATGTAACTAATAGTTAGCTAGTTGCATCTCAGAATACGGGCAACTAGAATACTTTTGGGTCCAAAAAGGCCTGGCGCAGTCAGTCAGATTTTATTTTGTTCAGTCATAATGATTATTAATTGTAGGTTCTTCCGGATTATGCCGTGGTCGTCGATTTCAACTTGACGTTTCGCTGCTCATACTGTCAGCTTCTTCAGAAGATTTCTAAAGACTATTGCATTAGTGTTTTAGGAGGCGTTTAATATTCTTGAGTGGATAAAATGCAACTACAACACGAATACAATACAACGTTTTATCAACAATCAAAACTTTTATCTAAAATTAATTCATTTAATTACAAAACGCAATTTTAATTTTTTTTCAGTTTTCAAATTCTAGATATCTATTGTCAAAAATTATATGCGTTGCCGTGGCATTTAGAAGACGATGATATACTAATTGTAGGTTTTTGTTTGTTACATTAAAAAAAGTGTGAATTTGGTGAAAAATTGAAGACGTTTATTACATTCCTGTAGAAGCTTTTGAGGAAGCTGGGGAAGCAACTCTGTATTTATCGCCAATCAAGTCCAAAAAAATTTTACGAAAACGAGTTTGCTGAATTTAACAATTAGAGAAAAAGCGGAGAGTAAGAACGATAAATGAAGGTGTCATGCTTTCATAACTCTTGAATATCAAGACAAACTATGCGGTTTTATCAAGGTGAACAAGATATTCCATGTTGAAGACTACTATAAAATTTTTCGAAAACAAAGGCATTTCAAAATATGGTAAGTTGGCAGCTTATTTGAAGAGTGAATCTAAAGGTTACAAATTGAGAAAAGCAGCCGTTTTGGAAAAAAACATTTCGAAGGATTTTACGAGGTCTTCTGTTTGCATCTACTTGATGATTAAGGAACTCATTGTTTAGAGAATACGATTCGTTGAATTTTGAGTCAATATTCATCTCTTAAATTTAAAACATCGGCCAATAGGACCTTCTACCATACTGACAATATAGGGACTCGATATTTTCGATTTGGTACTTGGTTTTGTTTCACTTGTCAAATAAACTAATTTTAAAAAGTCAGCTGGTTTTTGGAGTTAGGTCGTGCGTTTTAAGCATAAATATAACAAAAATTATGTTTGGGACAAGCATTGATCATTACATTGATACTCAGGTAATAAAGTAGTACTACGCTCTCTCTTCTACATAGTTTAAATCATTATATTCTTTTCCTAAATATAATTTCTAGTATGCCTAATTATAATTTTTTAAGAATATTATTTTCAGCTTTGGAATTATAACTCATAATATTCATCAAAAAATTATCGATACTAGACATACTACTTATTATATTGACCCTGACAATAATAAGTATAGATTTTGAATTATTTTAGATTGTAGTATTAATGGGGGGTCGCCAGTGCCTGTAGATGTGAATTGATTAATTTGAACATCAATTGTGTACAATAACGGGGTCATATTTACTTGTTGAAATACCCGATACCACAAGTATTTCCTATCAATGGTGAATGGTGAATTTAAAATGTACTGCGCACCCCGTTTGTAGCAATACATTGGCAAGAGTACCTTCAAAAGTTGCTTCGTTTGTAAACCTACACGCGGAAACTTATACTGGCCATTACATGAGCTGCACTTCAACAACTTTGTTGACCGATGAAGGTGCTAATATTACAACTACCAAACGGTATGGTGGATGTGTGTGAATTATAGGTCTCGTAATACAGTTGCAATAAGCATACTAATATATCAATTATGAGTTAATTGTGGATATAAGATATAGTCAAATTTATACCCATTCGGAGTCACGTGATAATCTAGTAATTTTACGTATGTCGATTCTTAAAAATGCAATTTTAGGGAAATAAATGACATTCCGTTTTGTAGGTTATCCTGACATATGCCAATTTCTAAAACAAGGTTGCTACGGGTTTATTCTCTTATATGAAATCAAACTGAATTTACAGGTTAAAGAAAACATAACATGTCGTAAAATGTAAATATAATAAAGATATGTCAGCTGCTACATTAAAAACCTGCTGCGTATAGCAAATTTTAAGTCAATTTCTGTGCATGTATATTCTGTTATAGAACATTGCCATTTGAAGCCTATTTCCTTGCACAATCTATTTAGGGAAGAAACTGAATGTGAAAAATCTCCAGATTCTTCAACCAAGCATTTTTTAGATTTTTTATGGTTACAAATTCTTTAGCTACATACATTTTATACACAGTGTCTTGACTGCTTCGTCGACTTCCGTTTTTGCATTCTTCACTTTCTGGCTCATATTTTTGGTAAATTGTGCTCTCCGAGATATTTAACGCAAGAGAAGCACGGCGAACAGCGTTGGAGGGTGAAACTGTTGATTTACTATTATTAATGAATCCCGGAAAAAGTTCCGCCGGAAAAAGTTCCACCGGAAAATGTTCCGCCGGAAAAAGTGCCGTCGGGAAATAAATCCGCAGGAAAAAGTTTCGCAGGAAAAAGTTACGCGTGAACACCCACGGCCGTGGAAAAGTTAAATAAGAAATAATAACATAATGTTGATTTCATACATAATGTTTTATTCATAAAAAAGGCAACTTACACTACAGATTATACCATGAGATAAAAAAAATGATTCTGAGCAGGCCTTGATATGTGTTATACGTTTGGCAGTATTGAAGTGTATTGTCAGTCTCTGTCAAATTCAAGATTAAAAGGTTAGGGTTTGTTTGTTGTTTGACGCAGACTGACGTAAAACTTAACCTGCAATATAATCACAGTTACAAAAGGTGGTAAAGATTCGGTGCACGGTCCGGTCTAGTGCGCATGCGCAAAAATAACAGTGAACATAAAAATGTAACGTTGAACAAACTCTCTCTCGTATTTTTTCTCTAAAAAAAATTATCAAGACCTAACAACTAACATAAACCATTAACCTGGACCACCGCCGAGAGCGCAACGCATTGCGTTGAACAAACTCTCTCTCGTATTTTTTCTCTAAAAAAAAATTATCAAGACCTAACAACTAACATAAACCATTAACCTGGACCACCGCCGAGAGCGCAACTCATTGCGTTGAACAAACTCTCTCTCGTATTTTTTCTCTAAAAAAAAATGATCAAGACCTAACAACTAACATAAACCATTAACCTGGACCACCGCCGAGAGCGCAACGCATTGCGTTGAACAAACTCTCTCTCGTATTTTTTCTCTAAGAAAAAATTATCAAGACCTAACAACTAACATAAACCATTAACCTGGACCACCGCCGAGAGCGCAACTCATTGCGTTGAACAAACCCTCTCTCGTATTTTTTCTCTAAAAAAAATTATCAAGACCTAACAACTAACATAAACCATTAACCTGGACCACCGCCGAGAGCGCAACTCATTGCGTTGAACAAACCCTCTCTCGTATTTTTTCTCTAAAAAAAATTATCAAGACCTAACAACTAACATAAACCATTAACCTGGACCACCGCCGAGAGCGCAACGCATTGCGTTGAACAAACTCTCTCTCGTATTTTTTCTCTAAAAAAAAATTATCAAGACCTAACAACTAACATAAACCATTAACCTGGACCACCGCCGAGAGCGCAACTCATTGCGTTGAACAAACTCTCTCTCGTATTTTTTCTCTAAAAAAAAATGATCAAGACCTAACAACTAACATAAACCATTAACCTGGACCACCGCCGAGAGCGCAACGCATTGCGTTGAACAAACTCTCTCTCGTATTTTTTCTCTAAGAAAAAATTATCAAGACCTAACAACTAACATAAACCATTAACCTGGACCACCGCCGAGAGCGCAACTCATTGCGTTGAACAAACCCTCTCTCGTATTTTTTCTCTAAAAAAAATTATCAAGACCTAACAACTAACATAAACCATTAACCTGGACCACCGCCGAGAGCGCAACTCATTGCGTTGAACAAACCCTCTCTCGTATTTTTTCTCTAAAAAAAATTATCAAGACCTAACAACTAACATAAACCATTAACCTGGACCACCGCCGAGAGCGCAACTCATTGCGTTGAACAAACCCTCTCTCGTATTTTTTCTCTAAAAAAATTATCAAGACCTAACAACTAACATAAACCATTAACCTGGACCACCGCCGAGAGCGCAACTCATTGCGTTGAACAAACCCTCTCTCGTATTTTTTCTCTAAAAAAAATTATCAAGACCTAACAACTAACATAAACCATTAACCTGGACCACCGCCGAGAGCGCAACGCATTGCGTTGAACAAACTCTCTCTCGTATTTTTCTCTAAAAAAAATTAACAAGACCTAACAACTAACATAAACCATTAACCTGGACCACCGCCGAGAGCGCAACTCATTGCGTTGAACAAACCCTCTCTCGTATTTTTTCTCTAAAAAAAATTATCAAGACCTAACAACTAACATAAACCATTAACCTGGACCACCGCCGAGAGCGCAACTCATTGCGTTGAACAAACCCTCTCTCGTATTTTTTCTCTAAAAAAAATTATCAAGACCTAACAACTAACATAAACCATTAACCTGGACCACCGCCGAGAGCGCAACGCATTGCGTTGAACAAACTCTCTCTCGTATTTTTTCTCTAAAAAAAAATTAACAAGACCTAACAACTAACATAAACCATTAACCTGGACCACCGCCGAGAGCGCAACTCATTGCGTTGAACAAACCCTCTCTCGTATTTTTTCTCTAAAAAAAAATTATCAAGACCTAACAACTAACATAAACCATTAACCTGGACCACCGCCGAGAGTGCAACTCATTGCGTTGAACAAACCCTCTCTCGTATTTTTTTTCTAAAAAAAATTATCAAGACCTAACAACTAACATAAACCATTAACCTGGACCACCGCCGAGAGCGCAACGCATTGCGTTGAACAAACTCTCTCTCGTATTTTTTCTCTAAAAAAAAATTAACAAGACCTAACAACTAACATAAACCATTAACCTGGACCACCGCCGAGAGCGCAACTCATTGCGTTGAACAAAATCTCTCTCGTATTTTTTCTCTAAAAAAAAATTATCAAGACCTAACAACTAACATAAACCATTAACCTGGACCACCGCCGAGAGCATTGCTTTAAACATTGATAATGGCAAGCGGCACCCACAGCATTTTGACATACACGCTGATCGAACTATAAACTTACTTCGCTCGCAGCGGATGCGAAATAGACCGGACCGTGCACCGAATTTCACCCCAAAAGGTTACTAATGTCAAAATGAGACATTGGCATTTTATAACTTGTCAAAAGTTTGAGTGGACGTATCACGTGATGAAATCCGCCATTAGTATTCCCGCGGCCATGAGTTTTCCAAATTATAGTTTGTTTATACGGAAAAGAACCATATTTTGACGTTTTTCACAAATTAGTTATTTACGATAATCAGAACAGTAATAACAACAAACAATCCAGAACATTTAACAGAGAAATAAATATTTTCTTGTAAGTTTTATATTGCTTAAATATTCGTAAGTAACTGTTCAATAGATTATTGCGGTGTACATTTGCAATTGCAGGTTGAACATGTATGGCAGGTAGTTAATGTCGGGAAAACTCCAGTATAGCCCACTCGTACATTTTGACATTTCCGGAATATGAAATTAGAGGAACTGTTATGCCAGTGGCGAAACTGGATTTTAAGCTATAAATAAGAGAAATGCTCATTGGGAAATTCAAATTCAATATTATTGTCGACGATTGGCCTAACTGCTTGTTTTATGGTGATACACAGACATTTTTGTACTAAGTACACACAAATCTTAAACTGCAGCTAACCTAAATTCGCACCTTGACTGCAGCCAAAATTGGGTCTGGCATGAAACTCTCGTGTTTTGCCTCCATTGTCTGAACATTTGTAGAACCTCCGACAAACTGAGAATTACATTATCAAGCGCATGCGCCTAAGCACCAGTGGGCTAGATTGGAGTTTAGTCCATGTATCTATTTAATATAATTTAGATGTTAATAAAGCACATTAAATTACCGAGAAGATTTCTATACAAATGATGTTATATCATTTGCGTTTTGGATTTGAACTTTCCAATTTCCATTAATTGTAATAAATTGATGAAAACACCTTATGACTCATATTTCTTCAACATTTAAACCTCTTTGTGGTATTTTATTGTATTTGAGAGATTAGTCATTTTGAACAACTTTCTTTCACTTCAGCAAATGAATTGTAAAATTTTATTTTGACTTTAGTAATTTTTTGTTATCAAATGTTGCTTACACCGTTAAAAAATTATATTTTTTTATTACATCATCATGGTTTTCCGCAAAATCGTATTTTGATATTGGATAAAAAAGTACCAGTCAAAAATTGTATGGCCACACTGTGATTATATAGTCACTGTAGTAATTTAAAATACTATAAATGTAATTATAATATACATAAGAGCCCAGCAAATTTTTCCATTTTTATCATATGCATTTGTACCCTATGGTATGGTACTTATTAATCATGTAACATGGACAAAACACCAAAGCATCGCTTTCCTGCGGAACTTTTTCTTGCCGAACTTTTTCCTGCGGATTTATTTCCCCACGGCACTTTTTCCGGCGGAACATTTTCCGCGGAACTTTTTCCTGCGGACCTTTTTCCGGCATCGATTATTAATATTGTACTCTTCATAAAAAAAAACGCATAATATTCAAATTAATTGTTGTGACTGCTCGTTATACCGCATGTCCGATGGTTTCTTTTAATTTCCAGTTTTCGGCTCAACAATTTTAGGTTTTATTACCCTTATCTCAATAACTTACACGAAAAATATAATCTGACAGATTAGAAACGTCAATTTTTTAAAATTAATTTAATGAATCGACATGCCTTTTTTTCAAATTTCTTCCATTTCATCTATTTTACTAAAGATGAACAGAGACAGGCAAAAGTCACGTGACTCCGAATGGGTATAATTTTGACTATACTAAAAATCGTGAGAAAAATATTACTAATTAAATGCTTTTTGCTGGAAAAAGTTTAGAAGTTGCCAGTCTTGCCATTAAATAGATACCGACTGATCCGTGTAGTGGCACCCGTGTTTCATCCGCTAGTAATCCACCGAAAATAGCTAATATAATCTCAAAAGATGACTTATTCCCACATGGAGCTATACACAGAATACCATTAAAATAAATTTAAACGTTCTATTGTTATCAGCAAAATTTTAACTTGATTTGAAAACTTGAACATGCTGTATTTCGGAACTACCGATCTTGGTCAAAAGACCTACCGAAGTTTTCGACTGTTGTTTACAATGTATCTGCAGAGCCACATGGTAGAAAAACAAGAGTGAGAGCTGCAATAGTTGATAAAAATATTGATGCAGTGTAACATGCAGTAATAGATGACTACGATTTAGAACCTGATACATTATGAAATGATGGAGCTAATTCTGTGGAAATAAATTTCTATAATGAGAACAAGTTTGATGGTTCAGATAAACCCTTGCTATCCAACGTACCAAGTGTAGATAATAGAAGATCGAACAAAGGTTCTGAGATATCCTAGAACAGACAATCTAAAATATAAATTTCTTGATTAAGCAGTTCAACCGTGAGCGAAACACAGAGAAGAAAATTTGAAGAATACTCTAAGTGACCTAAATCCAGTACACACTTTTTTAAAACGTTTGGATATCGAAGTTATCATGTTGATCAGTAAAACGATTGACAATTATTCAATAACTAATAATGAAATCAGAACTTTTTTCTGGATAACATAGATTACTAAAGGAGGGAATATATTTATCATTAGAAGAGGATGTAAGGGTACCATTCGTAGCACACTATATATCCAGACAGAAATATCTTGAAATCAAGCGAAATATGCATGTTGCAAATAATTTCATTACTAGGAACTACAAAATCTTTAAATTACAATCCTTTATAAATTTATTGAGCAACAGATTTCAATAATTTGATTTTTTCACATTGATTTATCAATATATGAAGCCATGGATAATAAGATAATTTGGAACATTGGAGACAGCAATTTATAAAGGGTAAACCAGTCCACTTTGGATATAAAAGACACGACCAATCAGATACTGATGGTCAAATGGAATGAGGGTAGTGTTTGCACGATGGCAACCACTTGTGATACAATAATAAAGTGAAAAGGTGGTCAAAAGTCAAGAAAATAATATGTGCAAATCTTACGATAAAGGGATACCTGTATAGACCTGAATAACCAATATGTGAATACTTACTGTATTGGTATAAAAGGCAAATAATAGCGGTGGGTCATTTTTACTCATCTATTTGATGGTTCTATGATAATATTGGAAAGTGTACCTATTGTCCAACGAAAAAAAACTAATTGGATCAACTGGAATTCACAAAATACACACGTCCCAACGTTTTAGTACCTGATAGCCTAATGCACGACAATATTGCTAACTTTTACAAGAAACTTGAAACACAACTTATGCAGTCATGACAAAATAAGATGGTCTTGTGTCAATTATCGCTTGACCTTATATATTGAAATATAGTGCTTTAAATACTATCATATAAAAAATGAATTCCTTTAAACATAAGCAAATGGAACGTTTCCGTTATTTTAAATTTCTGCCAGAGTACTCAAATGCATAGAATAGGTTACTGTGATTTGTCAGAAGCACATTGTAGTCAATTGCTTGTTTTTTTTACATACACACTGTCTTACATTTGCCACAAAATAAGTTTTTTTTTCTTGTGCTCAACAAGAACATTCCCACTTACTTACTTACGTCATGTTTTTGTTTCAACCTTGCATTTGGTCATATATGGGTTAATGATGAAACTTCTTTGTCTAGTTAGACCAGTAAATCTAGTACATATTCGCTACCGATGTTAAAATCCCTTCAAGGGAATATTAGTTTTTAAACCATCTTTTCTGTATATAAAATCTACATTATTATGTTCGTACAAAATACGGAGTGGGCAAGTTAACAAATCAAAATACCGTTAAATAATTGCTTTAGACTTATATGGAATAAATTAATTGAGTGTCCGTCTTTGACTACAACAAAGTAAAGGTTCGTTCAATGATCTTTTTATCATACTTTCACAGGTTTCAGGCGGTATTTTTCATATAGCCTTGCGATTGCTGGGAATTGTCAATGATAATTGTTGCCGATTTTCAAATTAATTAATGGTTTCGTGTATACCGTAGCACCAACTTGTTGAAAATGCATATTTATAACCTTGGTTCTTCCTAGTCGCTACTTGAAGAAATTTTTAATCAGCTTTAATATAGTGCATACACATTTTACAGTTTTTCCACCCAGTATGGGATTCCAGTGCGTCAGCTTTTGTCTTTGCCTTTCACATTGAATCACGTCCTCTGAATGCACTAACAGAAATTTTCCAACCCAGGAGGAGATAGAAATCAAAACTATTTGCGACATAAAAAATAAATTTAAGGTTCGAACATCCGAAAGCCAAAAATTTCGAACAATGGAATCGCCAAGATTTCATTTATGGAATATGTTTGTAACAATAAATACTTCACCCTAGTTCTTTTATAAACCAGATCTGAACAGAATAATTGCTACATCTTGACATTAACAACATTCCGGTTTAACAATCGAAGAGCCTTGAATTACTAACCTTCTCAATGCGCCCTCACTTTAAAACTCCAAAGATTTATTTTGACTCTTTGGGCAAAAAGGTGCATGGTTGATGCTTAGACAGGTAAATTATTGGCTCCATAACAGCATTTTTACCTTGAATATTGATAGGCACTTTGAACTTTCAGAATCTATCAGCTGCTCAAATGCCTTCCAATAATAAAATCTGTACATTTCGTCCCACGGGATTTGCTTATAGGAAAATATAAAAACTAGACAAAATAAAATGATTGTTTACGATCAATCACCATATATTTACTTTTTGTGGCGTTTATATCACGTCAGACGTGCTTATATTATGATCATAAACATTTTGAAGGTCCTTGTAGGTAAAATATCTCATTTATATACCGTGGGAATGAGGAATTAACTGAATTTTCATTTATGTTTACAATAAAATCAAATATCGAAATGATGTAAAATTGACCAAAACAACCAATCACTTGCTATAGCAAATTTTTTGTCACAAGTAAGGTCCGGTTTGCAAATAATATTTTAAAGGGCATTAAAATTAAAGCAGCTGTTTAAGTATGCTAAATAATAAATGAACTTGACTGCTTTTGACTGTGGTCTTCATAACATAATTACCCAATTTTCTTATTTTTTATGGACATAAGCAAACATATCTAACAATCAGGAACTCGAGGACACTTTTGCGAGTATAGAAACAATGACATTTGTTTAAATCAAAACCACGAAGCGTTTTTCACTGTTCTTATTAAAACACTGCACTTAAGTGATTAAATCGCAAACCTGTACTTACCAGCAAACGCTAACCACAGCATCATCTACGATTAATCCTTTTAGCACAATGCACAAAACAGACTGTGTACGGCTTGCTGCGTACTACGATGAGCAGGTTCTCAAATTCAAATAAGTGGAATAACTAGTTTATTGTCTAATCACCTACGGGTGTTGCACCTCTGTGACGGAGTCATGTTCAGTCTAAGAACATTCTAATTGCCGTGTAATTGTAACTCGATAAACGTACAAAAATAACTCTATTTACGCACTGATTTAAGAATGCACTGGCTGGCACTAAGATGGCTGTCAAATTACAAGAAATTGCTTGGTTTGTGTAAAGAACACCTGGAAAATGTTTTGTAATTAATAACTGAATTTGCTGCACTGTAAATACCTACCTGTTATTTTCTAATTATATTTCTTAATGTCACTTATTACTGCTACTTATAAATTAACAAAACAATATTTATCCAGAATTATCAGCTTGTCGAGTGACGTCAGCGCGTGACACCAAAAAGTACATTGCTCTTGATTGGATACTTCAAAATGTACACAACATTCAAACTACAGATGGATTTTCAACAGATTAAAATGTAGAAACCGTCATTTAAAAGACTGTGATGCTCTATGGGTGTTCTGCAATATTAATTAGGTTGCAATGTGCAAAAATAAATTTTAAAATCTTGAATCTCATTCGAGTGTCGTAAAACACAAATTATATTATGTACGTATAACCTAAATATACACGATAAAACTGTAATAATTGTTAACATGACAATTCTTACTTTTGTAATACTTGATTAGTAGATGTTAACAATCCAAATCCAACTAATTTAATTATTAAAAATATTTCCTAGAACTTCTTTAACAAAAGACAATTATTCCAGAACAAAGCTGTGGTTAATGCTGATAGATAAAAAAGAACGACTGAGATAACAACAATTGCTTTTAATAGTAGTGGAAACGCATTCCTGTTGTAATCTACGTTTAGCTAGTTTTAATTTTTTTTTTTTTTTTTTTTTATTAACTCCACATATTGAACAATCTGTCCTAATTGGACAATAAGTTCTACCTTTGACATATTTACTGACATGTGGGAGATAATCCTTTGATTATCTCCACTTAGTTACTTAACCTAAGTTACTTATGTATTACTTACTTATAGTTATTACTTACATTATATATGCACTATTCTAACATACAGCTATTTATCATCTATCAAACGTTCAGTTACATTTAATTAAACCTAGTGGTTAGGTCTGATGGCTTAAACCTTTTTAATCTTCTCATTTCACCTGTTCTGTTCATTAAGTTATTAACAAGTTTGTTTGGATGCACTCGAACCCGTTTACTGTAATTATCACTGTAACGTTGGATTTCCTCTTTGATGGAGGGCACACACAAATCACTTTGTATCACCTTGTTGGGTACGTACCAGGGCGCGTTGACTATGGCTCGTAGCACTTTGTTTTGATACCTTTGTAGGATTTCAATGTTGCTGTTACTGGCCGTTCCCCATAGTTGAAGCCCATATGTCCATATCGGCTTGATAATTGTTTTATACAACAGCAGTTTGTTCTCTATTGTTAATTGTGAGTGTTTGCCAATCATCCAGTACATAGTTCTGAATTTCAAGCCTAGTTGTTTTCTTTTCATGAAAATATGATGCTGCCATGTTAATCTTCTATCTAAGTGCATGCCTAAATATTTCGCTTGTTCCGATTGTTTGACCTGCTTTCCATTTAGCGTTACTGGAGGACAGTTGTCTCTTCTCATGGTGAATGTTACCTGTACTGATTTGTTTTCGTTTGCTTTCAGTCTCCATGTTTCTAACCACTTCTGTAACTTATTTATATGAGTTTGTAGGTTCCTTGATGCATTTACTGGGAACGACTGAGATAACAACAATTGCTTTTAATAGTAGTGGAAACGCATTCCTGTTGTAATCTACGTTTAGCTAGTTTTAATAGGTACTTCGGAATTGAAAATAATAAAGTATAAACAATATTTAATCCTAAAAGACTAGATGAACGTGGCATTATAGTACAAAGATATGCTCCTTTATAGTTTTATTTCAATTAATATTTTCAATTCTAATACAAAATAACGACTCAGATTTTTACAAGCTGTTATAAATGTTTGACTCGTATGATTCTTCAGTTCGTATTAGGTAGGTACTTCAATAATCTAATATCGCGCTGTTGTGTTCCCGTGAGCATATCTACACTGAGTGCAGTCGGTTTTCTTGTCCAAAAGAGACATATCAACAGCATATTTGATATCAGAAGTGCAAGAAGAGGGTTTATAATATTAACGATCAGGACCGCGCCAGCATCAATGGCCGCCTGTGTGCAGAGCCAAATTTGCCGCCCCAAAATTTACATTGTTGTTGTAAAATATAAATGTTATGTAGTACATACCTAGTTTAACTGTAACAAATCAAATTAATTTAAGTGAAAAACAAATTTTCAAAAAGTTTTATTAACAATAAAATTTACAAAAAAATAGTGGAATAAAATTAATAAAAAAACAACAAAATTTTTGAAAATTATAAAAAAGCAACGTTCCTAGCTTTTTTCTCCGCAAATTCTTTAATTACTAATTCTAAATCGATGGAATTCATCGTGTCGCTTTCTATTGCTATTATAGACAGATTATTTGATCTGTTTTGTGACATTGTGGATCGCATATAATTTTTAATAATTTTTAGTTTGGAGAAAGATCTCTCACCAGACGCAACTGAAACTGGTAACGTGAGTAATATTCTAAGAGCTATTGACATATTTGGAAATGATGCTATGAGCTGATTTTCAAAAATATATTCAAGAATGGACTGGGGCTCTAACTGATGCTTTTCAGCTGAAGTAGGTTTAAGATGTAATTTTAAAGATTTTATCTCTTTAAATAATTCTATTCCATCTACATCTGATTCCTTTCTAAAATCATCAGTTAGATGAAGATGTAAATCTTTACAACATTGTAATAGCTCGTTTTCCGTTAAATCAAACATATTATAGAGAAATCCAAACATAGTATCATATCTTGTTATTCCCTCAAATCTGTCTCTTAAAGACGATAAAGTTTGATCCAATATATTAAAATAAACGTTAACTTTATAATAATTTTTTGGATCAATAATTGGTTCATCACTGTGTTCATAATCAAATTGTCTGGGTTTTCTTCGTGGTCTAACAGACTGAACAGCAGGGAAATTAGGTTCAATACAGAGTTTATCCGCAAGTGTATTAGCGTCAGTAAGAACATTATTGAATTCTTCATCTCATCGAAGAGCTAAGAAAAAATCTAACAAATTTTTAAAATGCTCTAAGCAAGTTTTTATATTTATAGTAGGATTTTGCATCATCGTGCTCAAAACATTAATTTTGATTAAAATATTGTACCAAATAATTGTTGAGCACAAAAATTTATAACTCTGAATTTTTAATGCCAAAGATTTGGCTTGATGTGAAGCACTGTGGTCTTGTACGGATAAACGATCTTCAATTACTTCTACCAATGCATCATATATTTTCCCAATTTGGTAACGCAGGGGCTTCACAGCGTCTATTCTACTAGACCACCGTGTATCACTAAGTGGTTTTAAATTTAAATTTGTTGTGTGTTTTTTCAGAATTTACCATCTTTTTACCGACGCAGAAAAAAACAAATAATTCTTGAACTATATCAAAATAACCAGAAGTCTCAAAAGAAACTTTAGCAGCATCGTTCACTACTAAATTTAATGTATGGGCTGTGCACGGCACAAAAAATGCTCGCGGATTTATTTCAAAAAATTTTTTTTGCAAACCATTATGTTTGCCGCGCATATTTGCCCCATTATCGTACCCTTGGCCACGCATGTCATAAATATTTAAATTCAACTTTGAAAGTAAATTCATTAAAAATTCACTTAAACCCACTCCAGTTGAATCATTAATAGGACAAAATTCTATAAAATGCTCGCGTATTTCAATTTTTTTGAGGACTCATTCAACATTGTAAATCTAAAAATTATAATCATTTGTTCGATATGACTAATATCCGGTGTACAGTCAAGAATGATAGAATAGTATTTACATTTTCTAATTAAATCCAAAATATTATTTCTAATTTTGTTACCAATGACATCTATTATTTCATTCTGAATTTTGTCCCCTAAATAATTTACCATTCGTGTTTCATCTTTTTGTGACTTTTGAGTCCGAAGCACATGTTCTGACATAAGAGAATCAAATTTTGAGATCATCTCAACAGCTTTTAAAAAATTACTGTTATTGCTTTCAAATAATTTTAAGATTGCCCGCGTAAAGCAAGACACTGTCGTGACAAATATTGTATTATTAAAATTATTCTCTCAATCACAGCATGCCAGTGCTTTGCTTCTGCATTCAACAAACGTAGTTGCGTCTGGTTTACAGTTTGTTCTTTTGGTAACAATTTTATAAGTTCTAACTGATTTTTAACATTTGCATTGTGAGTATCACTTTTTTCGTGCCTTGAAATCAATAGTGACAAATGCTGCCAGTCAGAAACACCTTCCTTTTGCGAAAAATTGTTTTTAATTTTGCCAAATATTGTACAACAAAAGCAATAAACTGCATTATTTTTTATTGAATAAATTAACCACGGTCTATTAATTTCTTCTCCATTTGGAAGAGAACGGTAGAAATATTTTTTCGAAAACCTTCGACCATTTTCATTAGTTGGGAAATTAAATTACGTTACCTGAACAGGCCCTCTTTCTACTAAAATTTGTGTTAATGTTGTTGATATTATCTCAGGCCACTCTCCAGGATCATCTGAGGTTGCTGCGTCCTGCGGCGACTGCTGTGAATCTGATGAGCAGCCAAATTTCTTTAGTTCAGAAAGCCTTGATGAGGATGACGTGCTGGCTTCTTCAGCGTCAACAACTTCTCTTCTCTCTGGTTTGGGAGACTCCGAGTCAGATGAAGTCAGTCACCTTCTCTTCCCCAGATTCGGAATCTTCCCTCATAATTTCCATTTCGACTTCTTGGACGCACGGCTCATTAAGTGGCCCGGAAAGAGAACTAGAGCTTGATTCTAATGCTTCCGCTGACACATTTTCTGGCTTCAAATATTTTTCTAAAGTATTGGCCAGTTTTTTCTTTTCTTCTTTTTTTTGTAGACTTTGTTTTCGATACTGAAAACCCGACAGCCTTTTCGTTTTTCTGTTCTAGAAAAATTATAACAATTAAATTACTTAATACAATTTAAGAATATGTAGGTAACTATCTGTGTATTGATTGATATATGATTGATATGTATGTAGGTACTTACCATATTTATAACTTTTCTTCAACTTTCTTCAAAACACAATCACTAACAAAATTAATTTTCTCTACTCGATCTTCTCTGCAGCCAATTCAAAAATTAAATGACCAAATAATTATCATTGCACCCATATTACCACAGCATTAATGTAAGCATCATATAATATTATATTTCTTAAAATCAGCTTTAAACAATTAGGTACTTACCGACAAAAGAGATCGCCGACACCCCGATCAAAAATAATATAAATACCTACTTCATAAATACGATATGTTTCACAGTCAATAAAAGCCGCCAGCCGCCAGTTTTCTGAAAAGTCACGTTTTGTTGCTTCTGATAAATATCCGCCTTTTTTGTAATCATTCCATAAAGATGCATGGAAAGCGTTCCTTCAAGTTGGCTTCGTTTAACAATTAGCCGCCACGGAATAAAAACTAACTTCGAGAATTTACATAAACAATAATCCATGTAACCATATTATCAGGTGTTGATTTACACAATAAACATTTTTTATACCTATATAGGTACATATTTTTGGACTTCTAAAATTTGTAAAGTAAAAAAAATTGTACATTTTTTTTTTGTAATTTGTATATAATTTTTAAACCTTTTTGGCCGCCCCTGAATTTGGCCGCCCGTGTGCGGTGCACACATTGCACACTGGCTTGGCGCGGCCCTGTTAACGATAAAACTCAATAGTAACGCTATCAAATTAAGCATGCGCTTCTACATCACGTAGTACAATCACAGAAACAAATCAGTCTTACGAAGACATCATTAGAGCTTTAGAGTATTGTCGAAGTTAACAAACACCCTCAATTAAGTACAAAAGGAAGATGATTCAACATCGATTAATTACCACGGAGTAGGTCAGATGAATGAAAGGAGAAGAACGCTAGTGGACTTTTCGTTTTCGCGGTCTTTACGTTATGAACGCATTTTTGAAGAAGAAATTTAACAAAAAAGTGGCAAAGTCCGGATGGAACCACGAAAATGAGATCGATTTTGTTTTAACAGAACTGGATTGTCCACGAAGTAGAAAGCGACCATCGAATTTAAAACAGAAAAAAATTGTGACAACAGAAAGTGAAATAATAAAATGGTGACCTTAAAAAAATCTAGCGCATATGAAAAGCCAATTGAATAAACGTTCTAGATGATCTAAAAAATAAATCAACGGAAGAGATTAACAATACGGCCATGAATATAATAAAGAAAGTAATGAACACGTTTAGCCCCAAAGAAAACAAACATTGAAAAACTAAGTGACAACACAAAACAATTAATGAAACAACGCAGAGTCGTGGAAAATGTAGAAGAACCCAAAACCCTCAGTAAAGATATGCCAAAAGAAATCAGAAGAGGTAGAAGAAACTTCAATACAGACACCATAATCAAAGGGAATAAAAGCTGAAAAGTCTGATTTTGTTTACCTGAGTGATAACACAGCTGGCATTTGTCTCCCAATAAACTTTTTCTTTAAATAGGAGACTTTTACGTCCTTATATTAGAGATAGTGTTTCTTCCCACTAGTTTTTTCTTTTTTTTGTTTGTTTTTTATTATGTACTGTAAAATTGGAAACGATTAATAAATAAATCAATCAATGAATAATTCAATTAAAACCGAGAATACAATTAATAACTGCTATAAAAATGTGTTGAAGTTACTAAATTACTGCGATCCTTGAGGCCTAACAGTAATATCAAACCTAGAGTCCTTTTTCTAACAATCCCAACAAAATGTAATTTTCGAGCCAGAAACTCCTAGCAACCAATAGATTCTATATACCTCGTATCTAACATTATTAGTCATTAATCACGCCGGTAAGGTTAAATTACCAGAAGAAACAATGGAAATCAGTCGAGAAACATCTGTACAAAAACAGAAAATACCACCTGTGTACCTGCATGAAAGCAAAAATTATCAAAAAATCCTGAAAAACATTCAGCGTACAATATTAGAAGAATTTAAAACAGCTGCATACAAAGGTAACTTTTTTAAAAATCGATTAACTAACATCGAAGATCATCGAAATTTGACTGAATATTACGACACCCACAGCACTAAATACCATATATTTAAACATTCTAACACTGAAACTATTTCTGTAATATTGCGAATTGTCCCCATCTCCTAAAAACAGAAGCGAAAATAAAAACTGAATTGATAAATCTTTAATTTCCAGTTAATTAAGTAGCTAAATTGTACAACAAAGATAAGCGTTCAATCACCTTGAATAAAGTAAAAACAACTAAGGGAGCAAGATATTTACACTTAACAAACTAAATGATAGCATTATTGGCGTTGAACTTAAGACGCACATCCGCAGGCATATCAGAGTGCTCCAGGTGCCAGTTAATCGGGCATACAAAAAATTATTGTAGGCTCATCCCAAGATGTGTAAAATGTAAACAAAATCATCATTACAATGATTGCGCTAAAACTCTAACAGAAAAACCACAATGTGTAAATTGCGAATTTCCGAGGTTGATCTTATTTTCAAACGATATGATCTATCCATCTGTCGACCCATCCATCTTCTCTCTCACCTCGATACACTTTTTATAAAAATATTGGCAAACTATTTACCACCTAAATTAAACTTCTACAAAACCCAAGAACAGGATGGATTTTGTGTAAGCTGTGGAAATGATAAGATTTTAACAGTCAAACTGTGTATTGGGAGATATATCTGGAATACAACAATCCATTAATATTTATATTTGTGCACTATGAAAAAGCAGTTGATCCGGTCGACCATAGCAAAATTTTAGAATCACTAGCCGAATGCGGCATAGATTCCGGGTATACAGACGTCCTAATAATAATAATAGAGGTTTTAAATTATAAAATAATTTACTGACAAGGGGAACTACACTTTCTAATTATTAAGCTTCAACTGAAATTCACCTATCATACTTATGGCAAATTAAAAGACCGTAACAAAAAATTACGACAAATAAATGGTTTATTGCTCTTTTCTTATTTTATCTATTTGCAATAAACATTCAGCTAGCTCAAGCAGGCATGAAACAATCTTGGTTCAAGGTTGTAGGTTCATAAAATATAAGTAAAACTTGGTATAACAAATATCTCGTTGTATGACAAATACTCTCAATATTTCGAGCAAATGCACAATTTCATCTGAGATTTAGCTAACCTCTTAATTTAACTCAACAACAAAATGATTTGTGCTCCCAAGAAACAGCGTAAATTGAATTTTAAAACACCAAAATGGCAAAGACGCGTCAGGTAAATAATTATTGTGTGACGTAGCAACTGCTAAACTCCTTTTGTTTTTAGTGTGACGTCGCAAAAGACGCGCGACAGCTTTTTGTTTCATATCCGACCCAAAAACTGAAAAATGCGCGTCATTTCGCATTTCCAAGGGACGCTACCTAAATTTCTAGAAACGACGGTTCTGGACCACTGAAATATGGCTCTCCACCTCGTAGACAATCTGGTCTTGCTGAAATCCCAAAAACTATGTAACTACGCCAATCATTTCCCTGTGAAATTGTATCTTTATCGAAGACCTCTCGAACGTTGGATCCGCTCTCCAAATGACGCCACGGTAATTATGGACTTATGAATGGAATTTCGGCACGTACTTGTTCCTGAATGTCCTCACTACACTTAACAGGGGCCATTGTTGCTGGGTGAAGCTGCTTACATAAGGAAATGGGCCCCAAAGTCAATCGCACTTGGACGAATCCTTCTGCTGGCTTATCTGCTTCACCTGGTCCTCTTAACACCTGGAAAACTATACCCACAGATGCACAGGACACTCGTGAATAACTTTAACCACAACTGATATAACTAAGAACTTTTTTATTTACAATTTTACGTGATAATTGGGAAGCTCACTGTGGCTCCAACACACAATTTTTAAACTTGTTTAGTTTACCTTTCAGCTAATCTGCTTTTTGCTGTTTTACTACATAACGCTCATATTCTTTCTGTATTTAACAAATTAATTTGTATTATTCTATTCACATTATGTCTAACATTAATAAGCTCAATTCCGTAAGTTACAAATTAAATTGCATTCGGCCTTCCGAACATTTATGATATCTGAAACTTTGAATGTAACGCTTCTAAAACCTGCTTAATTTCATGCTAATTTCTATCCCTCAAATTATTAGTTACTGGTGCTCACATCAAGTGCACTTATTAATGTAAAGTATTGATTATCTTGCAATAGATAAAATATTTAATTCTGTGCTCATGTTGGCCTTATTCATTTAGTTAATTAGGCAATCACAATTTCTATGGGCAATGAACAATTACAATAAATATTAATGGCAAAATGCTTAACCATCTGAGATTCTCCGACAATATCGCCTTAATAAGGGACCATGAAACCACGCTAATATAATGATAAATAACCTAACGAAAACGTCACAACAGGTCACATTAACTATAAATTTTAGAAAGATCCGGTTTATGAATCAGACATCCGATCTCACTCAATACAAAAGAACTCTAACAAGTCACTGGATATAAATACATAAGTAAATAATTAAAACAAAATAGGTACTCAGTTTAAAAAAAAACTGCTTCAAGCTTATTTCTTTATGAAAACGTTAGAAAATAATTATACCAGTTTGATAATCAGCTTGTACCGTCAATGTTTTTTTTTGTCCCTCTTCTATTACGTGTTAATTTGGCCAGAACCGTATTATTTTAAATAAATTATATAATTTTACAGGCAGATTCACCCATTGACTGTTGAGTTCCTATGTATTAAATGACTGCGCAGGATGTACAACCAATCACTACATTACGCTTTCCTCAATGGTGCCATAGTTCAATATTTTAACACAACACAATGTATGTTGTTTCCGTTAAAAACAAAAATCTATCGACATGCTAACATAGAAATCGGCGTCTCCAAGGAAGATACCAAAATACTGTGTTTTAAATGATATATTCTAAATATATATTAAATTTACAAACATACAGTAACTCCTAGAAAATATATATGGACGAACGAAAATTCAGTATTTAGCAGTTAACATTTTTTCCACACTTCTAATGCATAATTATTCAATTTGATTGTGTTAAAATCTGTTAACGTTAGCCAGTAGTTCACAATACCCGATATTTATGTTATTAAGAGTTGATTATAATAGTCAATAAAGGATTAATTAAGATGATTATTGATTACATATTAGTGGGCTATACTTGCGTATTTCACAATTAGCTACAACTCCAATACCACAGTAAAATAAATAATTTTTTCGCCTTTACAACTGAAATACTTTTGCCAATAATATAACGATGGATAAATCGTTCACATTGTGAAAAAACCAGCCTACAAAATCGCATGCCTCAAATCGATTAAAGTGTTTTCTTAAGTATAGTATGTATATATTGCGATGGTCTTTAGCCTTGTACTCGGCTCTGGTTGCAATACAGAAAATACAAAATACAGTCACAAAGGCACAAAGTCGAGGCAATGCAAATAACTGGGAAAAGTCATGTAATTTTATTAAATCAGAATAATACTGGTAGAATGGACGATTAACTTTAAAAGCATTCAAATGAGTATACAAATAGGGGAACTCAATTTCAAGTGTTGGAGTTAATAAAAGAATTTCAATTATAATTTCAAAAGTTTGGCAATGTAGAAGCCAGACATGAATTAGTTAAAATTGACACAAGAATTCAAATTGTGCAGAACTTGAGATGAAGCGTTAGTTAGTACAGTAATTAAAGAAAAACTGACGTTGTGAGCTTATTTGATTAAGGTAAGAAAGGATTTACGAATTGGATAATGCAAGCAAGATTAGCATAAAAGAGATTTTGGCAAAAAGGACACAGTTATTTTTGAAGAAAATGAAACAGTAAACAGGAAATAAACAAGTTTAGTGCTATTAGTGAGTCAATGAAGTGATGTGAGCTAAAAGACATTTGTTATAAACAATTTAATGGACAAGAAGATAGGTTATAAACAATTTACTTTGAAAGACAATAATTTTAGTATTAAGAGTTCTAGTTAAATATTTGTAAAATATGAACTTAATGTTAAATGTTGTTAATTTGTACTAAGCTGATTTCCTTGTATTTGATTTTTGATGTTCATTTGTTTTTAGAAGCTTGGATATTCAATTATTATTAAACGTTGACACCAGCAGCATCTGCCTTTTACTCTGCAATTAATTAAAGTTTTTATATGGTTAAAATAAAGATACAGAGTTGAAACTTTACCAAAGTGTGCAGTTTTATGTGTGTAACCAGTGGTGTTAAAAGGGGCGATCCATCTTGAAAGAGAAAAAAATTTTCACGCCTCCTTCGACGAACCAGCAACGGCAGGCACCCGAGGAGATTGCAATCGAGATCCCAGCGTTCCGGAGGGCTACGAACGGGTCCAGAAGGTGGAGACAGGCTGTCCGAGGGTCCCAGCAGCGATACCGGCATCAAAGGGCGACCGCAGGTACCGCAGGCACCAGGGAAGGCTTTCCGCAACAGCTACCGATGCAAGAGCGAGGTTAGTGTGGGAATTTTCATTAATCGACCGTAAGGGCGTGAAACATATGAGCCTACCTGTGTCTCGTGAGCTTCACAACCGAGGGCCAGCATTAATTTCTGTCCAGGCAACGATAATCAACCAAAAATCTCATTTTAATCCAAATTTGAAGGTTAGAATGCAAGAAACAAAAGAGTAGGCGCAAACAACGAAGATCCGGTTTTCCTAGAACAAAAGAATGTACAGACGCTACCACAAAGGCGCGAAAATCAATCCATAACTCACCTGATTTTTAATTTGCTCATAATTTGATTTTACTAGTCATTTCACAACGCAGAAAGTCGCACAAACTGAAATTTATGTAGGTCAAGGTTAACTGTCAACTCGAGCACCGGCGCAGTGCAGTTTTGATATTATTTCCCAGTGGCGTGCTGCCATTTTCAAATAAATTTAAGGAACCCGACACCTGAGAGCTGAGTTTTCATGTTCTTAGTTTTGGAGCTAGCAAATATTATCAATAACGGTTATATGCAATGTTTAAGAGGGCAAAATACCATAGATATTACTAGTTAATTTGGTGAACCCAAGATTAGTCAGTTTAATGTAACATTTACCGATCTTTGAAAAATAATTGGTATGGTAGACAATTTTAATTTAATTTATTTTATTCTATAATAATAAAAACACACATATCATATCATAGCAATATATATAAAATACAATACAATTTTCGCTTTTTTTAATCATGGTTGTACTAGAACTTATTTTGAAGTGTGCAGAAGCACATTAAAAATAATTGAGTATGATTAGATTGTTTCACTTGCAAATAAGAGTTTCTAATAGCTATTTTTTATTATAGCCGTAGTTTAACAAACTTGAAGTGAGGTTCAGAGCGGTTAGTCGGCTGGTAAAGTGTTTGTAGTAGAAAGGTAGTGAGTTCGAACCTCACACCTGGACTAACATCGTAGGCTTTTCGACATAATAACATTTTTGCTATCATACACCTTGTGGAAGGATATTCTTCCCAATAAATTGGTTAGCTTATCCACCTACCCGGTTTACGAGCAAAGAGGGCTCATAAATTAACAACTTCGTAGAACTGAAAAAGCCACTAACTAACCTAATACAAGAAGAAGAAGAACAAAAAATAGTATAGTTACTGACAATGGGATTTAATGTTATATTCGGAGGTAACCTACTAGTTTCATTATCATCTATAGATAATCATTGCACGAGTTATATTTGGGAAGAGTATATAATGTTGTCACATAGAATAATTTTTTATCAATTAATTTTTAATTTCAGTGTCAGTCGCATTCCCTATCGACTACAACCAGGTTCACTCGTGTTCGCAAAAAAACATTTGTTATTTATAAAATGTATAAAAACATATTTTAAAAATCACCAACCAATTTCTGAACGTCAAACTGACGCTAAACAATGTTCATTACTAAACAGTTGTCAGTTTATTAACATGTGACGTTAGCTCCAGCTAATTTCCGTCACTATCATAAACTTGCATCGGCCTTACGATGGAAAAACGATAAGGACAAGTCCAACAGCAGTTCGCCGAGTCACGTACAAATTCGCACAGCGCCGTCTCCCCTCAAACGTACCTGGGGCGCAGCACAGAAAAGGAAGCGTGCGAAGTGTATAAAAGCAACTTCCGCCGTCATTTCGAGGAACTTGAGCCCTGAGTCTTCAGACCTGAACTCTGCTCCTGATCGCCAGGCTCTTTGGAGCCTGGCCCCGCTTACCTGATCAACTTTAACTTTTTCCCCGAACCTCTCTTATCCTAATATCCGCCTCTAACTCCGGTCAGGTTTTTGATTTTAACTAGAGATTTCGCTTAAACCTCGAGTAACCGCTGAAAGTTTCTAACTTCGGTCAGGTTTCGATCCTGGTTAGAAATTCCAGCGTCCACCGAAAGCTTATAACTCCGGTCAGGTTTCGATCTTTGTTAGAAGCTACGTTTAGCTTCCCGCACCAGCCTCAATATTATTACAACCCCTGCACCAAAATTTAATAATAAAATCGACCTACCTACGCACCAGGAGAAATCTCCAGGTCAACACGATTAAGGGGTTTTCGCCGCAGGTAAATTGGTTCACCGGCCGAGACTCCAGATTGACCGCAAAAGCGTCCAATGCTTCCCGGCGTTTTCAACTGGCAAAGGCGAACCTTGCGGAACTTAACACTGTCCCTCCATATCACTTCGCCAAGTCACAAATTTATGCACAAAGGAAGTACTACGTCCAGCCGGCTTGGTACATTCTTGGTAAACATTGCCGTCACCGGGTAAAACACTTTAATTCAAATGAATCCGACTTCTTGACAAAATATAACAAGTCGGCGACATCTTATTTAAGTGACGTATACTTGATTTTAGATCTCTTGACCCGTTTATTAGAGCTACCCAACACGACGACGCCTACTAGTTGATCAAGCCCCAAGTCGAATCAGCGTGCAGTGCAGGGTACAGAACCAGTCCCCGAAATGCCAGAACACCGAAGATATTTATTTTATTAATTTATGGTTAGAAGCTGCGTGGCACAGTTGGATAAGCGCCAGGCTTGCATTAAGCAAGTCCTCGGTTCGAATCTCGAAGGGGTCGGTATCGTAGCCTTGGCGATTGGAATCGTGCTCGGTGAGATCATTCACAGTTGGGCACCAAATTAACTGTGCTCTACTCAGAACCACAGACCTAAGAGATAGAGTAACAAGGTCAACACATCATCAAGACACACCTCTCACAACGATTGCTGCGCAAGCACCAAAGGCGCGCTTCAACTCTATATTCCGAATCCTGGGCAAGTTGAGCATTGTACCGCCAGATGCCAGCTCATAAAGCATTAGCCTCTACACCGCGAGGTAAATGAGGTTACAGATAATACATACATAAAATGTATGTACAAAGTATTTTATTAAATTACGATTACATTTATATGCATATCTAAAAACATTATACAGTCTATTACAACAATGTGGTTTTTTCCTGGTACAAATGCATTTGAGTATAAACCCGGAAAACTTCCACTTACTGTAGTTGTGACAAAAAACCATAAAATGTTAGTACTTAGATACGGAAATAGTTGCAAAAAATGTTCGGCAGCTATTTTTTTCTAACAAAAGCATTCGTGCATGCGTCCAAGGAAAAGTCGCACCATCGTCGGAATCGGGATTTTTTCAGTTGGCATACACTCGTGCTCTTATTGAAAAAATATCTGCAGAACATATTTCCAAATATTTCCGGAAATTTTTCAAGCTCTTGTTATATTTCTACTGAAAGTGTACCATATGTGACACGTGAATTATATTCTTACAGTAGCAGTAACAACAACGTCTTTCAATTTCCACTAAGCAAACATGGTGCAATTTCATTTATATTTGAAGAGATGTTTTGTGGTTTGAAATGTAAGTAGGTTATATATCTACAGGTGCAGCCAGTGAAAAATTGCACCGTTAGTCATTATTGAAAACGACTTTATCAGTGATAAATAACATCGACATAAAGAAGCTTGTTAGTCAAATAACAAATTTTTAAAAATCTTTAAATAGACGAATAATAAAATCGACTTGATGGTGACGGCGAGAATTAAATTTAAATAGATATTTGTCAAAAATAAAAAAAATCTTTATTACTTTAGGTAGTGCTGGTGTTGGGTTCATAAGAACATGCTGTTATAATTTGTATTTTTTAAAGTGGTTCTTCGTCACCTGCCAGTAGAATAATTGATACACGTATTAATATTTTACTGTTACTACACCTGCGATTTATAATGTAAATAATATTGGTAATCTCAAAGATGACCGTAGTCTGTAGTACTGCAGAGTTAGTAATTATATTAACTCAAGTAACTGCATTTATATACGAATTGCAGCAGTAGAATTAAAAACAGTTGTATGTTTTCAAGTATCAAAGGTAAAGGTCTAGGTTTAGGGTAATTTCAATTCTTCCAACTGGGGGCGGGCCTTGCGCCCCTCTTCAGCCAAGAACGGGAATTATAGGATGGGTGAGAGAAAGGAGGGGTAGAGAATGGAAGAGAGGCCAGGAAAGGTGGAGAAGTACTGCCCCGACATTCGCCTCAAAGAAGGTACTCTGTTGACTCTGGAAAACCACCTGGATCAGAGCAGACGGCCAGGGGCATCGAACTCGCGACCTTCCGAATGCTAAGCAAACGTGCTAACCACCAGTCTACAGAGCTCAGTCAAGTATCAAAAATAATTTGCATTTATTTATTAGAATTTTTGTAACCTACTGATAATGTAACTAGATTACGTATATACAGTGACCGCCAAAAAGTCGTATAATACGGAAAATAATATTCTTGATCTTTCAAAAAAGCTTTTTACGTCAATAACTTGTGCTTTCTAAAAACCTATTTATCGCCTACCATACATACTCGGTATATATATATATATATATATATTGACGTAAAAAGTATTTTTGAAAAAAGAAAAAGAAAATTTTTTCCCATATTATGCCGACTTTTTGGCGGTCACTGCAAGTAGATCTTTAGATCATTACATAAAACTCCCCTCCAATTTTTTTTTAGTTTAAGTATTTTATACCATAAATCTGAAGGATTGCCCCTAAACTAAAGTTAGTTCAATAGCATGGACAATCTCTCAGATGACGTGCTAGCATAAGATTGGATCAAGCGTTCTCTTTTTTAAACTTTGTGTATGGGAAATGAGGGTGTTGATTGACAATTATATCACTTATCTTGCTCAGTGCAACGGGGGGGGGGGGGGGGGGGGGTTAATGAAGAGAAATAGTATTAAATTTTTCCTCCTGTGACTCGATTTGACCCTGAGCAAAATACCTTTCCGCCAAAATGAAATGCAATTCGATGGCATTCGATTGAAATTCAGGAAATGCAAAACGATTCATTTTACGTTAATATTATTAAACTAATACTTATCTTGAAGTCACTATAACTGTTCCCCTGGGTGGAAAAACAGACGGACGTAATATCTACACGGTTCGCGTAGGGTTGACATAAGACATTCAGGTGATTCAAGAATACCAGACGCCAATTGTATGTGTGGAGACAGGAATCGTCGAAGGAACTCAGGATACGATGTGCAAGGACAGGAAATGTCCAGGGAGTCGCATACCCCAAACCACAGAAACTACACAAAAACAAAAGAAGACCAAGCAGAAGTTGCTTTAATCCACAGTAGTTATTGACCAAGTCTAAGGGCATATAACACAAAATTGTTAAATTAAATTTTCAAAATTATTATGAATTAATAATGCCTACACCCATAGAGGTGGGTTCTAAATTTACCTATTTGGTCCGAGCCCCAAAAACTCTTGAGTGTAAGAGAACGTACCCTCATATACAAACCTCTAATCTTGTTACTTTGTAACCCGAACATTAGGTGAAAAGGTCTCTGCGCGTTTTATAAAATCGTCACAGTAACTTCAAGCAGCAGGCAAAAAAGAGACTTGGGACCCCACATTGTTATTGTCGCACCAAATTTGAATCTGAACCCGTCTACTATTACCAATCTGAACTCTGCTACAACTCTTATTACCAAATAAATACAACGAAATAAAACTAGAATTAATAGCGAAATTTTCCGGAGCGCCAGAAGAGTTTCAGTACTATGGTATGAATTACGATAGCTTAACTGTTACCCGCAATCACTTACATATAACTTAGAACTTGCAGATTTTGCTTAACGATTACTGAAACAAGTAACTGTGTAGTCCAGCTAACGGTCACTTAAACATTTAAAAAAATAGAGAAATTAGCTAAAAAAATTGAAGAGCAATTGAAGAATAACTTTGGAGGCGTTGTTACAGATAAAAAGCGTTATTCTTTAATGGCCCATTAATTGTGCAGCCCGTTTTATACATTTTGGCTACTTCTGTCAGAATGCTTACCGTCTTATAGTTACCGAGGCAACCGAATTCGTTTTGAACGGTCTTCAGTCAGGCGATATGAATTATCGAGCCATTGCCATGCGTAACTAGCCGAACTATCATTCAGTTGTCTCAGCGCACCTACGGAGATGTTTTTTGTTCCTCGTTCTCTTCTGCAAGGGTCTCCAACTTGATCGCACGCGTTTACTTTGTATTAACTTTTGCCTTAGTTTCGGGCTAGTTTATAATGACTTACGAGAGCAAGAATAGTGTCCCCGCCCATTCACTCTACCATAGATGTGTATGGTTAATTTAGCGAAAATACTTGAGCTTCTAAAAAATTACCCATCGCAAGTTAAGTCTTGAAGCTGTAAGGTGCAGGCATGTGTGCGCTTTCGCTTTCTCGTACATACTAAAGAACAGGCAAACACGCTTAGTGAGATGGGCGGGGTCCTTTGAACGGGGTGCTTTAAGAACAAGCACGACGACATATACGAGTTTCGAGTAGGGACGTACCCACGTACCCTGGAGTCGGCAGCCAGAGCATTGGAACTTACCTTGTTGCTCACAAGATTCGGCCAGGATCCGCTGCACACAAATCATACACAGGGTGCCACACGGGCAATGGCATAACAAAGTACTACAATTAAGTAAGTCGAAACAGAATAAAGAAAACACATCGGCAATTTTAACCAATGGGGTCTATTGGTCTTTAAACACACAAATATCGGTGAATTTACAGCTATAAGTGCATCTTAACTGTTAAAAAAGGTTTAAAATGTAAAATTACTTAGCGAAAAGAAAGTTCATCGACAATAATGGCATCAAAAATTGTGAACTTGACAACAAAAAAATTTTCTACGATGATATATAACAACTTCCAAGCGCGCTGCCCAGTAGCAGAGCGCGCTGGTACTTTTACACAGAAAATGGGCGAAGCCCTATAACTTTAATCTACGCGTGAGCCCACCAAAAGGATAACACTCGCACGCTAAATGACAAGATTAAATGCAACCAAATTTACGCTAAACAAGTTATAAACATCTCATGCTACCCTCGCCACTGGCGTGTAAAACTGAACCGTCAAGAGTCCAGTTCATGCATAAGCGGGGCTCGAAGCCGCGATAACGGGCACTTAATCGCCACGCGCTGAGGTATTTTAATGATCGGCGATTGGTGATTTCGAAATGCGGCCCTCACCGTTAAATTTTCTACAATGTACAGTACCTCAATTTTATAGTTTCTCCTAGGCCATGCTCCAGGCGTTTCCAGCTGTCGTGAGGGAACCTCCCAAAGCTACGGAAATGGGGTTGAACTTGATTGCGAGAATGTTGCTACATGCAACACGGCCAGACATAGACTCACTTCAGTGATACTGTACCCAGCGGTATTTTGGCGAAGGTGGGAAGAAAATGACTGCAAGAATGCTGCTTTAAACGTAAGCACCAATACTAGTCGTCGCAGCCAGGTGGACAAGATGGCCAGACCAGATTGGCGTGTACCCCTAACAGAAAAGAACCGCGCTACAATCACTTACTGCAATATCCAATCATAATCACTCAAGAATCAAAGAAAATATCGCCAGACAATAAGCGAAACCTATACCTACATACAGAAAGAACGCAAATCCTACCCTGAAGATGAAAACCTACAAAAAACTAATGGATAAAACAAGAAGCTAATCAATATAAAAAAAAATGCGGGTTGATGTTAATCCTACAATAAGAAGTGGCCACCCTACAGTGTTCGAACCAACCACCCAAAGTAGTACCAGAAATTCGCAGAGACCAACATCCTATCACTAATGCAAATTTCACGCTTTATATTAGCATACATTCCCGTTTGAAGCTTACTACCCTTACTACATGCTTTTCATACCGGTAGCAGCATGAGGGTTATAGTTCGATGGACCTCCGGTTTTCATTTACTGGAATCTTCCACTGTTTGTACTCTACCCTTTGTTGATAAGAATGGACCTCTTTGGTTCTCGTAAAAATTTCGCAGAATGTACTACTTTGAGGAGCAACTAGAACAAGTGGCTATTCACTTGGGCGCCAAATATGTAGTTTTAATAACCACACTATCACTTGCCCTCTGTTAGAAAGCTATTCGCTTTTATATAAACTTCTTTTCAGAGCCCCTGGATTAGGTCCCACAATCATGTTCTTCCTTCTCTCTCCTATTAGCGTTTCTCATTCACCCTTAACTGTTACTGCCAACCACCTTTTTGCTAGATATGATACAGTATCAACAAAAAGTAAATTTTCTTCAACTTGAAAACATTAAAAACATAAGTTATTTATTCTGACTTAGATTTCTAACAAAATCTTCCAACAAAGAGAATTTACAATTTGAAGTTAAAAGGTTTGGAATATTCCTCTCACATCAATTGAACACATAACATTTTTTTTTTTGGTATTGATGTTTCAAGTGTGCAATACAGTCTAAATAGCTAAATAGCTAAATAGCAGATAAAATGTTGCATTTTCCCAATTATCCACTCCTTCGAGGTCAACCAAGCATTGCTTTAGAGAGCATTTAACAAGTCAGACATCATTCTTAAAGGATGTGGTAGATGGAAATTAATCAATGTCCCAAAAGGGTTTGAAGTGGCTTCGAAAATACTAGATTAAGGTGAAGTGGCTAATATAAATAGCTCTACATTTGTTACAATAACTCGCAAAATTATATTAAAAAGCTAAAATTTTATGTTACTAATAAATAATACTTTCTATTGACACCCACCGCTCTCGTTGATCTTTAGTAAAATTTACCATTGACGTTTTCCTATGTTGCGCATGCCGCCAGACGCACTGTATATTAAGTATATTGCAGACGTCGGGTCTTTTTAGCACGAGAGCTTGATAACTCGTTCGACTATCGAATACCTCACCAGAGTTCTTCTTCCCAGATCGCAGAGGGTGACACATGGATAAGCTGTTTTTTGTCGTCATTTATTTCAATAAATGTTATTAGAACAGATATATAAATTAGTCGAAAGTATGGTCAAGAGCAAAAAACGTAATATTTGTATCTTATATTAGTAAAAGTAGTAGAATACATGTCATTCTATATTATACAGCATTAATTAAATTTATTGACAAAATTCAAATTGTACTATTTCTCTTTTTTATTACCAAGCAACAATAACATATCATTTTTTAAATAATTGAAATGTAAGATATGCTTATAAATATCATAGTTTACCTATTTCTTAATTGATTATTGTAAAATTTGCAAATCCTTTATTTGATAGTTTCCCTACTCGCGCTTTTAGACGATAGTAACTAAAGGGTCCTGATAATATACAACATATTTACTTCAACACCCATGTTATGACCACATTTTGCTCTAAACTGTATTGTAAATTCCTAGATACTTGCCAACAAATAAATTGCTTTATTCTCATAGACCTTTGATCATTTCAGATTGTTTGAAATGAGGGAATATTTGATTCCAACTACTTTACCGGCAGCAAACAACCCTTATTGGTTTCTGATCTGCGCTCTTCTAGCCGACGCACACAGATACGATAAATTGTTGCTTTTCAAAAGCTTCAATGGAATTATTAAGGAAAAAATAAATTTCTTAGCATCACTCCCAATTTCCTTTACGTTAATAAGATTTGGACCTATTGAAAATACCGATGAAGCTCATCCGCGTTCCGTTTCAAATGCATAAATCTTTCATTTGCCGCCTGTCATAATGACGTACACTGCGATTCGCCTTCACCCAACTTTCTCCGTTTTCTTACGGTTTTCCACCGAAAGTCGAGCTGAATTGTAAGGCTTATTTATTTAAATTACACAGCTCGATATACAAGGTGTGGCTAATGTACATACAGGGTAAGGTGTCTCAGCATTGATATCTTGGAAACTAGCAAAGATGCGGATCAGCTGAAATGGAAAAAGAATTTACTCATAAGGAACACAGATGCTAAAGTGATATGATACCATACAATCTGTTGGTATAAAAATTTATTTTTAAGAATATATGAAATTGCCATCGCTTGTATTTTAAAAATGATTTGTTCTGATACAGCTAGTATAAAACTTCAGTACAAAATATTATACAGAATGCGGAAGACTTCTAGAACCATTGCAAAAACAAGGAGAATATGCCGTCGTGGTGTTTAACAAACGAACAATCAATGTACAACAGCGGTAGGTCGTTAGGATCATTATAACTATACTCCATTCACTATGGTCCCGGATTGTCAAAAAATACGTTTTATGGTAGCACTGTTGAATTTCGATTGGTTTTTTTGTTACTACTAGGTTGGACAACGCAAAAGCGTAATTTTGAAAATTTGCGTTTTTGTTACCTGGCAACTTTTATTTATTTTTGCTTAAGTCAGTGCAAAATATAACCTATAATTTATAGTTTTGACATTAGTAGCTCAATTAATTGTTTCTAGTTACCCATAGATTGACTTAAAAGTATTAACCATGATATAAAGGATTGTTTTTAATTGGATTTTGACATTGACAATCTGGGACTATAGTGAATAGAGTATACAAGGTATATATTCGATTTTCTAATTTTTTAAATACAATTACGGCCACATGTAAAGTCCCCTTGCTTTTGCTATGGTCCTAGTGGCCTGCCACAATCTATATAATTTAGTTGCAGATTGTCAAGTTTCTGTAAAGCTGTTTTAGTTTTGGTAAATATTAATTTAGTTCAATTTATTGTAATAAATCCGACTGAATAACTTTCTAAGTTACAGGTTATGCATTGATAAATAAATTTCAATCGTTGAAACTGTGACATGAAAAACATGAAACAATTGTAAAATTATAAAAAGATAATTTTAAACTATGAATCATATTTATATTGCCGGAAATAATATTTAACTGTAACTGACAATTCTCCTCTTACTAGCTGCTTTCAAATGTTTCTTATGGATTGGAAGAATATTTTATAGCTTGCTAAATATTTGGAATAAACTAAAATATATCAACTAGGTGGAAGCAAAAGGCTGAATAATGGCGGTATAACCGTGGAACTCTTAATTTCCTGAAGGGAATGCTAACACCTAAAACATGAAACGTAAGCAGGCAGGCAGACCAAACGTAAGGAAATGGGAAACCACCATGCTATTAATCCCTAGTAAGACAATGAAGCATGATGTTTTCACGTGTTAAATATCCGGAAGTATATAATATAACCCTATATTCGGCTTCTGGGCGAGGTTTCAGAATACTAAAACACTGCTACAAAGTGCAAAACTGGAAATGGAAAGAAATCAGATAGACATAATTGGATTAAGTGAAGTAAGATGAGATGGATATAAACGCAGTATTTCAGAATCACGTACAAAAACGATACACCTTAAGAATTCCGTAAAAGATTAAAAAAATCAGTTTGAATACATCTTGATTAAACAAATATTTAGAAACTAGGCAAAGGAGTAGTATAAAAGTTACTCAGATATAGGTATGGTGGTTTTCACCTTAGGAAGTATTATGATGTTCTTAGCGGGTTCACCACTTTGGAATTAAGTTAGTCCAATAAGCTATAACCGATTGTGGGAAACAATAGCCGTCTTCTTATTAAAACACAAGAATTACAAGTATAAACAAATGCGAATGATGATAGGGAATTATGTATAACAAACGCCGAAATGTAATTAAAAAATTAAGCTTAAGAAAACTGAACCAAAGAGCCACCAGAACAATCAAAGTGAATGGACTGGTTTTCGAGACGAAATCGAGACACAATCCACGAAACCAGACAGTTTACGCTTATATAAGTCACTTGTTAAAGAGAAAACGTTTCCTATTATTTGAAAATAATAGGTTTTGTCCAGCCCGGGCACGAGCTCTCTACTATCGTACAATAACAAATAGTATAGGCGGACGTCCGCTTATTGCCCCCGCAATTGCATCTATTCCATAAGGCAAAAGGGTAGTTGAAGATCATATTGTGTTGATCAGGAATGCCTGATTTTTAAAGAACTGCCGTCCGACGTTTTGGTAAAGTTCGTTTACATTCTTTACGCGACGAAGAAAATCAAACTTGACATTAAAGCGACTTCTAAAATGCAAATTAATGTAAATTAAACACAGTCTTCCTCATAACAATTAACATATATTTTTTACATACGCTACATGTTTCGGTTTATCTGTTAAACCATCTTCAGGCTAATGTCAAAATATATGTTAATTGTTATGAGGAAGACTGTGTTTAATTTACATTAATTTACTGAATCACCTCATTGTGAATATGGACCAGATCCTAATTTTTTTTAAATGCATGCGCAAAATTGGTACACCTCGAAATTTTACTTTTATTAGTGCCTTTCGTACAGCAATACACACCATTGACTTTGAAACTAGTTTAACTCGAATCGTCGCACTCCGAATTTTAAATTTTATTAGTATTACTGGCGGCATTTTTATTATTCTGATTGCTGACGTTTTCAGGCAGTTTGGCACAGCTCCGCGACACATACATCGTTAGGGATCTTTTACATGCTACACACCGTAGTAACATGAGACCCACGGCTTTACAACACTTCCGAATGATGGCATTCTGTAGAAGTTTTTATCCACATTTTTTAATTTTTTAGAAACGTCACCGGGATCGGCGGTCGAACTCTTGACATTTAGATCAGTAGCCAGAATGCTTAACCACTGAGCTAGCAATTGATTCTAGTAGCAGTAATTAATGTAATAAAACAACGTATACAATACAAGAATTCACAAGCAATAGGGGATCAACAGAGATATAGGAAACAAATAAGTAGGGTTCATGCAGAATCTACGAAAGCGAAAGATACATATATAAACAAAAACTGCCAAATAATATAACAACAACGGAAGAAGGAAAAGTGGATAAAGCTTACAGAGAAATTAGGAGGCTAACTAATAAAAAACCAGGTGTAACAGAATCATACACCGAAACATGCGAACAGATGATAAAACTATAGGAAAAATGCTGGAGCAATGCATTGAATTATTATACAAAGCAAACAAAGATAATACCATCACAAGAATTGTTCAAAATATAAGAGAGAAAGAAGAGAGTTTGTCCATACCTCGAGCAAAATTTTACAGAGCAGTGAAAGAACTTACTAACAATAAAGCAACAGGTGTTGATGAAATTACTAGCGAAATAATCAAACGCTTCAATATAGTGCCAACACAGTGAGTAGACTATAGAATCATAAGCATTCTAACAAAAATTATATATCCTAGAATAGAAAATGATTTAACGGAAAACCTATTTAATTTTAGACGCAACCTGGAAACACACGAAGCAACCATGGCATTCAGAATAATAATAGAAAAGAATCTATAAAGGGCTTTACAAGGAACTTCCGTAGCAAGTGGAATTTTTAAAACTACAAATTCTGAAAATATTTTTAAAAAACGCAACTGTATAAAAAAGTGCTACATATGTTAATGTTTCTCTTATAAAATTCATCACTCATTGAAAAACAAAAAAACAAAATTAAAATGCAAATATTTGCTTCAAACGCTCAAAAACCATAATGAATGAAAATTTTATCATTAAAAAGCGCATTACTAATAGTATATTACTCTACAAGTTGAGAAAAGTGATGTTTTTTTGAACAAGAATGGCGTGTTTGAGTACGAGCGTTAGCGAGTACTTAAACGGCCATACGAGTTCAGAAAAACCACTTTTCGAACGTGTTGAGTATACTATTTTATCGCATTTCATAAGAAATGTAAAATATTAAACTTTTACATACAAGTGACACTAACTGTCAAAACATAACCAAGACGAGCATAACTCATTCTTATGCACTAAAGCACAATAAGCAGCTCCAGTTAATATTATGCGTTTAGCAGTACTGACGTGTGTTGGTGACACTGTAAGTCTATGTCACATTCGAGGTTAGTAGGTTAGGTTTTGCGTCAATCTGTGTCAAAACTGACGCAAAACCTAATCTGCTAACCTCGAATTTTACATAGACTTACAGTGTCACCAACAACACGCTTCAGTATTGCCAAACGTAAAACTAATCGCCGTTGCTAGGCAGAAAAGTGTTGCTAATGATAAAAGTACCACATTTCTTATCGATTTTGAATGAAGAAATGTAGTACATTTCCAAATGAAATGCGATAAATGTATTTTTAAAATTTTATTTAAAAAAGTAGGCTTTTTTAATTAACTGACCAACGCAGTTGACTAAAATGAAGGCAGATACAATTCTATACAAAATAGGCTTGGATTTGAATATTTAATGAAATTTTAAAAAAATTTATAGACAACTCGTGTTAGCGTGCTTATTTTTTACGCGTGTGGAATATTAAACCTGGCTGCGCCTCCACACTTGTGAAAAAAAGTTGCATTTCTAACACTTGTGATCTAAATAACTATTTTCACTACCAGGGATAAAAATCAATTTCTACGTTACCAAAATTGCGGCAGCAATAAAACATTTTCAAATTTTCATATTTGCTTTCTAGGGAGTTTTTATTATAAACAATATAAGAACAATGCAATGTAAAAAGACTATTGAGTTTTATTGCTTTGTATCAAGATACCTCCACTATTAGCGTGATGGATCACCTTCTAATTAAGAATAGTTATTTGTACAACTAGTTTTGAAAGTTATACTTTTTTTTACGAACTTGCAGTTTGATTAACGGATGCGAATCTCGAGTTTATTAAGCAAATGAGTAAAAAAAGTTGCTTTCATAAGTGTTGTACACGTTATTTTTTTGCATCATGATCTCATGTAACTCGAAATTTAGTCGAAAATGCCTTCGGAATTTACAACTATCAAATTGTCAATTCACAATTTCAATAAAATAGTTAAAAAAGTGATACTTTTTGCACGATTTTTTGTTTAAAAAAACTACACGCTTGATCACTATGCAAAATATATATAGTAACATGCTGTTTATAATATAAATACAATTCAAATGCCACTAAATATTACAGTATAATTTCGATTGACTGTAATGCTTCATGAAAATACTTGTTTCTTTTGTTTCTATTCCAGAACGTGGAAAAAATAGTATAAACACGCCATTTTTCCATCGGCGTATTTGTAACCCGTGGACTTCAAACTTACACCTGCACTACTTTTTCTTATCGTTATTTTCACCCACTGTAAATTTAAATTAAGAGTGTTTCCAGTAAGTAGTTTTTGAATGATCGCACCGACAAAGAATTACAACTAAGTGGTTCACCTACCCATCTAATGAATAAAAAATATACCAAGGTCTTTAACAATGTGAAATGAAATAATCTGTGGCAAATAATGAAACATATGGTAAGGCTAAAACGTATGCAGTTTATACGCTTCTTATACAAAAACGGCATAGTGAAAGAATAAATAATTTAATGCTGATAGTACTTAATAGTTACAATCAAGTTATCTCAGTGGAATGAAAAAAATCAACAACTTGAGATTTATGCTAATGATATTTTCATGATTATCCGAGGTCAAGAAGAATTACAAGATTTAGTGAAGCAACTAATCAAAACAGCAAAGAATATGAATTAAAGCTGAATAAAGTCAAAACAAAAATCATGATCGTCAACCAAAGAGAGAACAATTTGCCACATCTTCAAACAACAGGGGAAATAGACTGTTTTATCTACATTGGCTCTCTTATAACAAACACGAAAGGCTGCAGCAGAGAAATACGGTGACACCTTATTATCGCGATAACAGCTACCACTCAATTTCCCGATAGCCAGTTACACATCGGAAACGTGGACCCTGAAAAGGCAGACAAGAAGAGAATATATGCGTTAGAAATGAGGGTTTATCAACGCGCACTGAGAGTATCTTAAGTATAACACTGAACGAATATCTCTGGAGAGGCAGAGGTGAAAGGAATAACACGTCTAGAGACAGATCAATCAGGCCTACCTGAGCCATTTCGGACATTTCGCCAAAAGGACGGACACAATGGAAAAACTTATTGCTGAAGGCTGCCTCGAACAGCAACAAATTAGACTCAAGCCACAGCCAAATGAACCTCAAATACTAAAACCAGCTGGAAGTCATGCCAAATAAACGTTCAGACAACACAAACAACTCAGAGGGTCGTCCAGCTGCAGTGAAGACGATATGAGGTTCCTTTCTAAATTAGCAGAGGGTAGCCAAATAGCTCTTCAATACAACCGATATGTCCATTAGCTTACGAGAGCTTTTAAACTCATTAAAATTTGCATAGCCGAATTACATATAAATTACTTGTATTCGCCATATAAGCAACCAAGATAATCTTTGCAACCCATTAAAACACTTAGGTTACAAACAAGTCTCTTAGTAATTAGGCTGGCAAGTTAATTAATGAATAATTATGAGCCCATGGAAACGCAACTGGAGGGGGGGGGGGTAATAAAATACCACCACGATAGATATACATTTACTAACGTGTACAAAGATTTTCATCTAGGTTTTAGCCGCTGAATTAAGGCTTCGAACTGAGCTATGCACACCGGTTTGTCTTTACCTTGGGCAACACACGTTCGTGTTTAGATACTCCCAGGATGATACCAGACTGCAGGTGGAAACAATCAGCATAAACTGCAAACTTTCAGCTACCAAAAAGAAGCTCTTAGATCTACAACAGGGCATCGGCAAAGATTTTCGAAAATCAGCTACCGAAACTAGGAGCTCAATTTAAACAACTCCGCGGGGTCAGTTCTTAAGCTCACTATTTCGATGGGTAGAATCCCATAATATTCGTTGAATTAACCCAATTTAAAGATCCGTGAATATGCGAGTGTACTCCGGGCACTATTTCGCTCACACAACCACTATGTACACCCCCAAAATAGAACAAAGGAGCACAACCAAATTCAACATGCGATCGATAGGAGAAGCAAAGAAAGGAGGAGTCGCTTTGAACGAAACACTCCGTGCACATCTGCAAACATCTGCAGATAAAATAAAATAAACCAGATTCGTGACCTACTTAGCGGCCAGTAAATGATGTACAATACCAAGGTGCTAGAACAGAGTCAAACAGAATAGCGGACGATAAACGGCAAAAATAGTTTGGAATCGGCCAATAGGGAGATCAGCTGACCGATAGGTTGACCAACCAAAGAACCGTCTCAATCTAGAAAGACACAATGCTTGGAAGAAAACAATTAAAATATGATAGTGTTACTGCATCCTTACAAAGAATTAATAACAAAAGAGGAATTTCAGTGCTAAGCATTTAAGGGAAATTGTGCGCTCTGTGCTCATGATTTCTCCCATCAAAAGTATGTTGCACTTGATTGCTACAACACTGTGCCGTCGAATTTTACTTTCATCTAGCTAATGAATATTTTCACCTTTGGTGAGATAACAATACCTATGCAATTGAGCAATCAGACACCAACTCTCATGTACCAGAAATATTGAAAGGAATTATTGATAATTATTTAATTCGTATCAATGGAAGCTATGGCAAGCATGTGGTGCAGGGATGATGGTATACAGTCACCTTGATAACCCTCATCTGTGATAGGAAATCATTCTTATCATAGCCTGCTCGGTCATCCGACCTTTTTTTTAAAGAATACTAGTTTCTAAACGAGAGAATTTTCAGCATTGTATGTATCCTAGCTCCTAAATTTTCTTGGTTTAGCAAAAAATGTCTTCTTCTTCTTCTTCTTCTACTTCTGCTTCTACGATTCGTCTGTTCATTAACCATCAGCTATAAGCTGAATTCCATTGAAGGCTTTTTTAAAATCTACTAGGGTCATTAAAGTTGGCTTATTAAATTCCAATGTGTTTTCCCTTATTTGTTTGACTACAAATATGCTATATAAACAAAATCGCCTCTCCTGAAGTTTGGTTCTCATTATTACAGTTTATCATAACACTCATCTTAGTGGTGATTATTCGTGTTAGAAGCTTTAGAGAAGTATTTAATAAGTCGATGCCCCTATAATTATCTGGTTTCTCAAAAATATCTTTTTTGAATTGTGCTATTAGAATTCCTGTTCTCTAATCTTTAGCTATTTTCTATTTTTGAGAATCTTTCGCATTCATTTGGATTTCTTTTGTTAGTGTTCTTTGCCCCTTTTCAATAATTCGTTTGCGATATCATTTTAAATAAATAATAAAGCAAATTTAATTTTCAGGTGTGTATACATTTCTAATAGCTAACCCTCCATACCAAAGACCTGTCGAAAGGAGGTGTATCGCCAACAACTAAAAACCTTAAATTAAATGCTTCCTTTCCAAATCCTCCTTTTAATTAAGATGCTTCTAAGAAAAATTGTTCAGTTGTTAGTGTATATCAAAAGCACTTACGTCCATGTTCTTAAATATGGAATACACTCTAAAACCGCCTTGCATATGTTTCAAGAGATAGCAGGTGTACAGCTTTTCCTAATATAACGTTTCCGATCCCTCATTTTATCTTTCAGCATTCATTTCTTAGAATTTTATTATTCTCTGTGATTCTTCACCTGTAAACTTTATTGATGTTTGAAATACTCCACATTTGAACGAATTTTCTTTCGAGCATTTATAATTTAAAATTCTCGCAGTACAAAACTGCATATGCTGCTTTACACGGTTCATGTAAATTCAAATGTGCTGCAAATACGCTTCGACTCCGAAGTAAGGCATCGATTGAATTTGTCGGCTTGTGTTATTCTTCGCTATTTATTCAAACTAAAAGTAAAATGTAATTGAAATACTGTTGTTCAAAGAAAAAATCAATCATGATTGATACAGAATCTGGACAGTATGGATTTCAGTTATCCCTGAATATATAAATGAAAAAATCCCTGCAAAACTAATTGGAATTATTTCAATTATTATCATAGAGAGTAAATATGCAACCAGCAGAGTGACTATGCTATGTGTATTAACATGCTAACCCAACATTCATAAAACCTTTGACAGATTTTCGTAATCTTGATTTATCGATGCTTTAGTAATAATAGAGATATTTTAAACACTTGATCTAAATTTTAACATATCCATTGTATGCTAGGATAGAAAATAATTTCGAATAAAAAAATTTATATATTAAAAACTGCTTTTTCAAGCTGGCCTGTATTGAAATAGTGTTTCAGCAGCTGTACACCTCACATAAAGTGCAATGGAGGTAATAGAGGTTATTTAAGCGAAAGATATATTTACAAATAACGTGTTTTTAATTTTTCAAATTCTTAATTTACATTTGTTGTTAGTTTTTCACATGAAACCAAGGAGTAAAAAGCGAAAGTAACTACTAGTAGTTTGCGCTGAAGCAAGACTTCACTCGCAGTTTTTATGAAGGAAAATAGTAGTATATGGATGAACTCGATAGACTTAAACTTTAAGAAGAAGTTTTTTTTCATCAATCATTTTCAAGTACTATATATAAATTAACTTTGGTAATTAGACTTATATGACGTCGTACGTCAGTACATGGTTGTGAACTAATATATTGCTATGAACACATTTTAAGCCTTTATAATTATAATAACAGTTAATAATATTTCAAGTCTATCAAATAATATTTAATAAAATGTTATAAAAATGTGCTAATTTTAGTTTTGTAGATAGTATAAAATCGCATTGCCCTTGATAATAATGTGTAAAACGTTATTAAAAATAGTGTTAGCCTTGATTTGAACAAAATGTAATCAGAGTAGACTTGGAAATAGCGAAAACAATGTAAGATGGAAGACAAACGATTGGGGAAAGGAAGTCAAGCTGTACTGTGGTGTTAATTTAGGCTTCGCCAATAAATAATAGTTAATACGTGAATAAATAACCTCCCAATTCAGTGTATTTACAAAGCAATTCTATATCCTTTGGGAATGCTGTAGCAGGTTGCAATAATACGTAGCACTTCTGCGAAGTTATAGAAAAGTGTTTGATTTGTTCATCGAGTGTGGTTTTTCCGTGATTGTGTATGAGCTTCGAGCAGTATAATTGGAGCCCCTGTGAGCTAAAGGTATGCAGCAACGTGCGTGTAAAGCAGTTGGAGCCTTAGGCGTGAGACGACGGCTGAATTGCCACAGGAGTCGTTCTGCAAGCTTCAGCGGCTTGTATCTGCAGGCCAACGAAGAATGAGGGGCCCAGACATCGTGGGACTTGCTGGGGCACGATTTAAGTCCTAGTTTCCATAGCAAAAGCAACATAAAGGGCAGGAAAGTTTATCCTAAAGGATTGAATTTAGTGATTTCCAAGTGGCGTCGATTGTTTGTGCACCTCCGGCAGTCGCCGTATCTGAGTGCTTTTATTTGTGCCGTGTATTTACCTACTGCTGTTATTATCACCTAGGCAACGCGTTAATTATAGTCACTGATAATTATCGAGGAATAGCGAATTTATTTTGCGAAATTGTGAGGTTGGATCACCATATTTGGTTCCCATTAGTTAAAATATTTAGTATTGTAGCTGTTCTAGTGTTTAAATGGGCATTGTTTAAAGCGTTTACAATTTTAAATTATATAAAATATATCACGATGATTAAGTTGATAGGAAATGCATTTCCAATCATTTATACAAATCAGGATAATACTTGCTAGGTTGTAGAAACCCGACCCATATGAGATATAGTCATTTATGTATGTATGTGTAATCGATAACTTCGTTTTTACCTTGCAGTGTCGAGGCTGGTGCTTTATGTGCTTGCATCTGGCGGTACAATGCTCAACTTGCCCCGGATTCGGGATACAAAGTTGGAGCGCGCCTTTTGTGCTTGCACAGCAACCATTGTGCGAGCTGTGTGTGTGCGTCATGTTGACCTTGTTACTTTATCTCTTAGGTCTGTGGTTCTTAGTAGAGCACAGTTAATTTGGTGCCCAACTGTGAATGGTCTCACCGATCCCGGTTCAAATCGCAAGCCTGCGGAAAATTCCGACCCTCGCGGGATTCGAACCGAGGACTTGCTTAATACAAGGCAAACGCCTACCCATCTGCGCTACTCGGCTTCTAAGTCATTTATTTTACATGAAATTAATAATGTTTCATAAAGCTCATAGGGCATAAACCATTATAAAAAATTTAGTCCTTGCTGAAAACAGTGTAAAGTAAAAATATAAATATCTTTGTATTGAGATATAAATCCCTGCATGTAACTCTGAAATAAAAAAAATGTAAGTGTGTTTTGTATAAAATGGGTTAACTTCGTCGGTTTACACGTTGAGAGGTACTGTAAGAGTTTGAGCCTTTGGGGCGTTATATCTTATATAATACGCTTATATATATACTGGTTGAAATAAAACGCGTATTTGCTTTATGAACCAATATAATAAACTGTTTATAAATATGTTTTGATCGTCACCCTCACAACATAAACAGGTGACTATCGCTACATTATTTCTCGCCCCCCCCCCAAAAAAAAAAAGAAAGAGGAGGAAATGAGGCCAGGTAGGAAGCTAATATAACCCCGTATGAAAGTAACAGGATTATATTTAGTTACAAAAATCTCCTAAATCTTTTCAACAATCCCTAAAAACTACAACAATAACTCATAACAAAAGTTAACAACAAATAAAGGTAACAATAAACAATGACACAACACTATACATACACTGCCACTGGCCACTCGAGTCTGGGTCGTTGATCGAACGTTTCTTTCTACTTCAGAGATGAAAGCTGGAAAAGAGAGAAAAAAGGCAAGCATGTATGAAAAAGTATAGAAATTATAGGCAACAAACAAATAAACACATGAAAGCGTGGAAGCTTTGTTGATCTAAAATGTAGGCGGAATCAGCCGAATAAAACTGACTGTCCCGGCAATGTCTTCCAGTGACATGTAGCTAGTGGTGTTGCCAAACTTAAGAAGAACTTAACTATGTTCGCAACTGTGGAAGTGTGCGGGGTTCTATGTATGCGCCCCCCGACAAGCGATCGATGTTTACGATTGAGGTTGCATGTGTGCATGTCGGGGTCACCAATTGTAAGAATTTGAGCCATTGGGGAGTTATATCTTACATAATACGCTTATATACTGGTCGAAATAAAACGCGTGTTTGCTTTATGAACCAATATAATAAGTGGTTTATAAATATGTTATGATCGTCACCTTCACAACATAAACAGGTGGCCATCGCTACAGTACCTCAGTTTTTTGTCTTGATCTGCTTAAAATAATTGTCTTCCTCTTGCAGTTATCAGCCTAGAACCCCAGGAAGTATGCTTCGGGTTGTAGTTATCACCTACAATGAAGCGATTGCCAAGTGTTATAAAGAATGCTTTATATTGTTCTTTGCTAATAGTTGCACTTGGAGGGCAGTACACCGCCGAAAGTACTAGTTTTCTTTTGCGGCCCTGTATTTCAAGTGTCGTTGCTTGTATGTTTTTTAGACTGAGTTTGTTTAATTCAACGTGTTTAATGTTATTTTTAATAATGATAGCTGTTCCTCCCATCGCTTTATCTTGAGAGTGTGGGGTGTAATGAATAGTGTAGTGCGGTATTTTGATATAACTCCTGTCAATAATATGAGATTCTGAAATTAGAAGTACATTAAGACTTTGCAGAGTAATACACACTTTTAATTCGAGGGCATGTTTGACTAGACCAGGGGTGGCGAACTAATGGCACGCGTGCCATAGATGGCACGCGGCAAAATAATTTGGGCACGGCCTTAATTAAGGAATTTAGGTACCTCATCGAAACAATTTATTTTTTCGTCTACATTTGAGGTCATAGTAACAAAGTTTATTGTGAACAAGGCTACCAGTGCCGGAACGGCAACAGACTGCCCGACAGAAATAGGTAGATTTCGCGCGAATTTCTGACCGAACGGATGGGAGTGAGCTATGGAGTGAGCTAGCGCGGGCTACGCGGAGGGTAGGCGAGAGGGGCGTTGTTACGCTCAGTTTGTAGTTCGAATGCAGTATTTGAAATAACTAGTTGAATTTTACTTTAAGCATTTATTTTGTAAGTTCTCCCCTGGATCGTTAAGCCGCCCTATTCACATTTATTTTTAAATATTGAATAAATTTTCCCCTGCGTAGCTAGGCAACCCTATTTTCATCTTGTGATCACATTTTTCAGCAAATTACAGCTATGTTGCTATCAATTTAAACCACTCTGCATTCCAATAGTTTTTCTGGTGGTTCTTTTCCAATTTTTGGGAGATTTTGATAACCTGAGTTGAGTTGCGTGTGGTAGTATTTCTCGACCTTTTCCATCTTAGCTTTCGCTTGAATAAGTTGGTTGCTCCTCGGCTTCGTGCTTCACCAGCTTAATTATAGCTTGGTTCATTTGTGAGGGAGAATTTAAAAGCAACGAAAGCCCACTGAACGTTAGGATAATTGTTTATGGTTGCAATCCTTACGTTCACTACGCTCTTGCGGAATTTTGGGGCCCACTTTCGTTGTTTGCACGGCACTCCAGGCTGTCCGCCATCTCCAGGTTAGTCTTCTTCAGCTCCCGTCTTTTAGCTCGGTTATGTACCTAGGAATATGTGTTTTTAGCCTATTTCTACCTGACATTATTTGATGGCAGGTCATGGCCTGATTAATCATTTCTTTAGAAAAAATGGCACGTAGATCAATAAAGGTTCGCCACCCCTGCACTAGGCCATTAGCATTCCAGGTACATAATTGAAGTCTGATGTCTTCCATTATATCATTTTAGTAACCAGAGAGGTCAGAAGGTCTAGCATCTGACCCATTTTTTTCATCATATTGGTTAGAATTATTTCAAGAGTATTATTTGATTGACTATTTTGGGCGAGAAACTGTGATTGGGTGGGATTAGTGTACTGCTTTGTTTGGGAATTTCCCGTAATTTCCTGTAAATAAGAAGTCTTTGGAAGACGTAGCTGACTGTTTACTATTTTATTCGGATGGGATAATATTATTTGACGTTCGGGTAGAGGAGGGAAGGCTTTTGTTGTAGCTGTTTGTATATAACACAGCCATTGTAATTTACGAGGTGTTTTTCCCACAATTTACGAATTTTACTTCATATTTTCTTTTGTAGCCGGGAACACTGTTGTATCTCATGGTTCCGGGACTTTTCACACATCTCGCGTAGTGATAGCAATATGTGTGGCTATAACGTTGCCATTTTTGGCACTGTGGGATTATGCGCTTAGGATGCGAAGGTTCTACTTTGACAATGCAATTTAGCAGGCCATTTACGAAATAAATATCTTTATCTACTGCAGTGGGATAAGTAACTCATTACGTTGCTCATTTGACACTATTTCCGTTTTGTAATGAAGCTCATTACACCACTAAGTTATGTAATGGCTTTATTACCTAACTGAGTGGTAAAAATTGAGAAAAGTGCATTAAGAGAAATGTCAGATCTGTCATTTTCAAAAATATTTTAGTAGGGAAATGTCATTATGTCATTTATTTGACACTATTTCAACTACGTAATGAAGCCATTACACCACTCAGCTAGGTAATGAAGCCATTACATTTGCCCACTAAAATATTTTTGAAAATGATAGATCTGACATTTCTCTTAATGCTCTTTTCTCAATTTTGGGCAGTTGAAAATAAAATTGTGTACAATACATGTGTGATAATGCATCATTAATATACGTGTGTGTAAGCACACAAGTATATCCCACTTGTATAGTAAATAACTATTATTGTTATGATTTGGAGCTAGTTCGATATTAAATAACGAACAATTTTTCTTTTTTTCAAGATGTAATCCAAAATAAAAAATCATAAAGGTCCTACGCCGACACACATACAGATCCCCAATGCTGTCCATATTGCTATGGTTAGTCCCTTGTGCTATGTAATATTATAATATCAATGAAATAAATAGCAAATAACGCTACCTGCAAATATTCTTTTATTTAGGTCAAATTTCGACTGATTAAAAATACCTACTGGGTTCGTTAATTTATTTTACCATCTGCAATTCAATCTTACAGAGGCTAGCTAGGTAAAGCAAGATGACTCATACCTCAGGGTTGGATTCAGCGGTACATTAATATTAAATACGTGTGATACGCCACTGGAATATAAATTTAACTCGAACGCGCAGACGCTATTGCTGACAATATCCTATTACAAATCGGTTTATTTTGGTGCGATTCGTTTTTGTGATTTAAACTAATAAAAGGTGTTTTATGAGCGATTTATCAGGTAAATTTTGAATTATCGCGCTCTTAGCGTCACTGATTCTCATCTGTTTGCAGGCAAAAACCTCCACTTCGTTGTTACAGCATTAGTTTGTTTTTGGAGCACCTTATGTAAGTGCTCGTTCTAGTAATATCATGAAAAGAGCGAGTGAAGCTCTAGTCAGAGACAGAATACAATTTCACAGACATAACAAAGCTATATTATTTTCTGACATCAACAAACTGGAACAGGTCATGCACAGGGATGTACGGGAAGACGATTTCAACCGTATGTACAACTCTATTAATTATACCTACATCAAAACACACAATGAGCAGAAACGTACACATTTAAAAAAGTTCCAACACCTCATACAAGAAAAACACACAACTGAACTGCTTACACTAAAGAACAGTGACACTTTTTTAAATAAAACAGTAGTTAATCTGTCTTCTAAAGAACTAAACGCCACTAACAAATTAGTTCTTGGCAAAGGACTCAACTACGCAGTGGCGCCAAAACGAATTAATAAACTTGATTTAGTTACAGCCATAGAAGAGACTTGTCGAAAACTTCCAGAAGACATTAGACAGGAATACAGGATTAGAAACAAAATCATACTTGAACGACCTTACACAATCAGACAAAATATATCCAAACAAGAAAAACAGTCACTACACACACTAAAAACCGATAACACAATTAAAATTCTACCTGCAGACAAAGGCAATGCCACAGTAGTACTTGACACAACCACATACAACGAAAAACTTTTAAAACTAATTGGTGAAGGACAACACATACAATAGAAACAAAAATATACAAAACACTTTACAAACACAGAGAACAATTTACAGATTTTGTAAGACGTACACTAACACCACACTACAGTAAACCACCACATTTGTATAGATTACCAAAGATACATAAACCAAATGTACCACTTAGGCGAATAGTTAGTTCTATAGGTTCTCCTTGCCACAGTTTAGCTAAATATTTACTTAAAATACTGTCTCCTATATCAGGAAAAACAGACACATATATAAAGAATACGCCACATTTCCTTGAAAAATTGAAAGAAGCAAACATAAACACACAACACTTAATGGTTAGTTTTGATGTAGTTAGTCTCTTCACTAATGTTCCAGTAGACAAAACACTCAACATCATTAAACAAAGGCTACAAAACGATAACACATTGCATACACGAACAACATTAAATATTGATACCATTATGGAACTTTTAACACTATGCATTAAAACGACATACTTTCACCTAAACAATGAATTTTACCAACAAGATTTCGAGATGGCAATGGGTTCTCCTCTATCTCCTATTGTTAGTAACATTTTTATGGAAGACTTTGAACAACAACATGTCTACACATACACCAACAAACCAGTAGTTTGGTGGAGATATGTCGATGATGTTTTTGCAATTTGGCCTCATGCTATGGTTGAGGTGGACAAATTCCTTGAACATATTAACAGTAAAAAAACCTCCATCAAATTTACATTAGAAACAGAGCAAAACAATCAGTTACCTTTTCTTGATGCACTGATCACACGCACAATAAATACTTTTGAAACATCAGTATACCGTAAAAAAAAACAACACTAATAGGTACTTACATTTTAACTCCAACCATCACAAAAACATAAAAACAGGTGTTGTAAAAAGTCTTTACGACAGAGCCAAAGTTGTTTGCTCTAATGATGAAATTTTCAAAAAAGAGAAAGAATTTATTGTTAATGTTTTACAAGATAATGGCTATCCAGAGACTCTTGTTCGGAACATTTTCAATACACGAAACAATGCCACACGCGTACAAAGAAATGCCACTCAAACATATAATACTTTAACTATACCTTATATTCCAGGCATATCTGACAAAATTAGACGAATTGGGAATAGATTCAATGTTAGGACAGTATTCAAAACGATGAATACCTTACGGTCAGTTGTTACAAAAACTAAACCGTTCAACGAAGAACAACATTCAAAGAATTGTATATATAGTATCCCCTGTGAATGCGGGAAATACTATATCGGTGAAACATCCAGACCTTTAGGAGTTAGAGTTAAAGAACATAAAAATATATGAAAACCTATCAATTCAATAAGTCTAAGCTGGCAGAACATGCTTGGGATAATAATCATAAAGTACACTGGAATAACACAAAGATCTTGTCTAAAGAATCAATGTCAACTAAACGTAAAATTAAGGAGACGGCATATATTTTACTTAACGAAGAAAAATGCGTGTCGTCTTTCTCAATATTTTTAGACACTAGTTGGCTATCGATTCTTAAAGATCAGATCAAGTAGGTTTAGACAATCAACAAACGTCAATGTCAAGCAATTCATTGGAGGTTGGTGGTTTTCTATCTCCGTGAAAAAGCTAAGTTTTCTTGTTCCTTTTTAATTGTTATTCGTTGACAACGAGGGCAGATTGTCCCTCGAAACGTTCGTTATTTAATACGTTATTTAATAATTTTAATTTGCAGAGTGGCGAAATACCCAAAAAAGAATATGAATTATAGATTCACGCCACAAACAAGTTTCAGAGATTATCTCATAAACATATCTTATTTAATTTTTCTGACATCTATGCTTCATTTAACATGCACCTATTATAAACCTTTCTGTGACAGTTCTATTTATTTTGGTTCGGCTTTAATTTTGCACAAATCTCTCATTTTTGGCTAATTTAAAATTATCGATTACAATCTATGAAAAACGAGCTCTGCCCTTTGCGTTATCTATTTAAGTAAACTCATTATTACCAGCATTTCTTTGCAAATGTAATTACGGATTGAAATTTACGTTAAATCTTGCAGTTGCATGAACTACCCCAACTCTGTGCTATTTGACTTGCTTTATTTATTTGTTGTGCTGCAAGCAGGGTTAAGTAGCGGGCTCAATACCATCTCAATATATGCCAAAGACGAGAAAAAAACTGCGAAATGGAGAGGATATCAATAAAGAAGTTGAAAGGTTCTATGACGAACTATACAAATCAAAAGTATGTTTACTTTTCAGATCAAACCCGTAACATCCTCAAAATAAAAATAACAAACGTGAACTCAAAAGATATCCCGGAAATAACAGTTGCCGAAATAGAAGCCACAGCGAAAGATATGAAAAACAACAAATCCTCGAGAGCTGACGATATCTCAAAAGAAATGATGCAGCAGGGGGGAGAACAACTACAAAAAAGCATCAAGACATTGTACAATAAATGATTCACAGAGGGAGACAAACCGCAGACTTGGAAAGCTGCAAACACCGTCCTAATCCATAAAAAGGCAGACAAAATATCTCTAAAAAACTGACGACTACTGTCACAGCCCTATAAATTACTAAGCAGAGTAATGACAAAAGTACAAATGATCATCTATTAACCCTTAAAATCTTATTTGAGAAAGCCACTGAATATCACTTACCACTTTACATAGCATTCGTAGACTACGGAAAGGCGTTCGGCTCACTCGAGATATGGGCAGTAGACCAAGCCCTATGGAATTCCAGAGTAGACCACCGATACGCCAGGTTAATAAACAACGCAAACAAGAACAACAACAAATACACACGCTTGAAGAAACCAACGAGACCCAATCGTTAGTGGAGTGCGACAAGGAGATTCAATGTTCCCTAGTCTATTTATTACCGCCCTCGAATACGTATTTAAATAACTAAAATGAGAAAACAAGGATATCTACATCAACGGAACTCATCTAAATCACCTTAAGATACGCCGAAGACATCTTAATAATAGCATAACACGAATCACATCTCCGGAACATGCTACAAGAATTCAACGTAAAATCAACAGACGTAGGACTACAAATCGACAAAGAAAAAGCCAAAGTTATGACCAACACATAGCGTGCAGAAGGAGCTCAAAGAAAGCTAAGGTCAGGTTTTGTCTTTCTTTCTTTTAAGTGAAATTATACAAGATGAGATCAGTGAATTCGTGTTAGAGGCCACCCCATGGCTACTAATTTGGACGCCGGCTGCTATCTTACAGTTCGCTTCACCAACTGCGTACCTGAATAATTGATTTCCCATCCACGGCGTCTAGGTTAATTGCGACCGCATTTAATTTTAAACCGCCGCGCCGTGGCTAATGTTTGCCATCATGACATAGAGATAGTTATCCAATTTCCAATTTACATCAGTCTTCAAAAATCGGGACACAAAAGGCTAGAAACTTAACCGGCGAACTGCCGCAAAAGCTGCGTTGCGAACAGTCGACAAAAATCACGGCGCGGTACAGACGAAAATTCTCTAAACCGCTCGGTGTAGCTTTCAACCCATGACGAGCTGTTAGTCGCCTATACAATTTTACGATAAAAAAATTAACATTGTTTTGGTGTGCAACAATACCGCACAATTAAAAAATAAGAATCAAATTTTGCTACTCAAAATCGGTTTTACATGTTACCTTAACATGTTCTATGCATCCTTCTTCATTAGTTATAATTTCTCCACTTGCTTTTTATAATGTACGCTTAATAGAGTATATGTAGAGTATATGTGATTTATATTGTCACAGCTCATATCGAAACACCAGAGCAACGGATTAAAAAGCACATTAAGGACGTAGAAGGTGTTCATGAGATTTAATTGTGTAAAGTATGTAAACATTTTACGATAGACAAATATTAATGAGTTGTATCTTAAGTTTAAGAGCAACAGCGGGTTTACGTGAACATAACATTTTATAGGCTTCTTCACAATAGAAATTAACGAGGTTAATAGTTTTGCAGGGATCTTAATGATCTCTTTCCACTTTAACCAGAAATACACCATATAGCTAGCAAAATTTGCATTTACAGCATTATTATACTAGCAACAACAATTTTCAGTACATAAAGCACTAAGGAAATTTGCTAGACACGCAAACTTCAATTTAAGTTTTACTTTTAAAAGTACTAGAATTCCTATTTTCATCATTATCGTTGTTAATGCCCCTAATGATTCTTACAAGTGCTGTTTTCCGACTTTCATTACCTTTTTGCTTACCCTTTGTTGGGGATTTGCTGTGTATCTGTAGTCGAATACCAATACACTGTACTACGAGGAAAATATTTTATTTCAATTACTAAATTGTTCTGAAGTCCCTAAGTTAATACAAATATTTGTAGCTGTTGTTTAACTTCTTACGCGAGATACAAGTAACAAGTCGAGAAAATTACCGGCAGTTTCGAGTGAATCCTGTACTGACATTTTAAACTTTTAGTAGGTAATGAGAAACCGGCGTGCACAATAAAGCCGTTTGTTTATCGTTGTTTTATTGCACTTTGAGAGCAATAACTAAGAGCCATTAACATTATTCTGTATGGCTCATTTTCGACATGCAAGCACGATAAGGACAATTTGCATCACATCCGCAACAGTTCTAAACTTTAGACGGTTAGGGCAGCAATAGCAATGGCGGCAGGAAATGCATGTTAATTAGTAAAAGTCAAGAAACTATCCCAAGAATTCAATTGTAATCGGAGATGCATCGCATGGCTAAAGTTTTAACTTTTCTCACTTCTTAGTTCTGTGCATTTTCACGGCTACTATCTCATTTAAACTTCGTCTTCAGACCGCCCACTTTAATAGAATTTCTGCTTCGTAGGTTGTACGACGACTTTGCACTGAATTAAGACTAGAAGGAAACCTTTCGGAGCCATTTTTCTTTCAATATGTCCAACTTTAGTTATTTCAACTCCTAACACGTGAGCCTTCCTTTTATGAGCACAGGGGTTCATCTTAGGGTCTGTAATTTATGAACGGACGGAGATTCCCTTGACTGATATAAGTTCAAATCGATATCTTAAAACACCATAGGTTTTAAAAAATATATTACTCTTTAGCTCGACAAATAGGATGTGTTTGGAAATAATCATTAGCTTTGCGGCCTGATTTCAATTAAAAAATATAAAAGCATTCACAGAAAATTATATTAGTCAATAGTCATTAATATTGTGACAACAAAGGTATTTTAATAGTAATTATTTTCAAATTGGCACCCCTACCCTCGGTTCGCTATTACTCACACTTTTCCAAATTATTATTTCGATATTTCGATGACGAATAATAACATCTCACTTCGCAAAATTTAAATTACCTAAACATAGTTTTTCTATAGTGTTAAGGTATTCATATTTGCAGGAGCCCAGCTAGGATTTTGTTTTAAATGGAGTTCGTTACCGATACATCCACGTTTACGACATATAATACGGGGTGCGGTTACTCAATGAGCGAGCCTTGCAACTGTGACCGCAAGTAAGAAGGATATCCAAAACTATTCCTAACACTTATACTTGCTTCTTGTGACGTCACGGCGCGCGTTAAGCGAAACCGTAGCAAGTGTTCGCCTAAGAAAAAATTCCACAGGGACAAACAGTATTGATACACTAGTATAAAGCGCGCAAGGCGTTACTGCACTTTTTACGACGATACACTCGACAACGTATTTTACAACTGCCTTACTTATTAACACACATAAAATGTTCGGTATTTTACTCATGCAAAATTATTATTTTAGTACATTTTAAATTGGCGGTAAATTACAAATGCAATAGGAAATATAGTAGCTTATGCTTGAGAACGAGCAGACACGAAAAACCAATACGACGGAAAATGTGAGCAATAGAGGCGATTTCTTCTCTGAATGTCATTTTTTGGCAGTGGTCTATTATGATATGTTTTTCGGACTTTTTCCACTGTCTAGGGTGTAAATCACACAACGTTTCGGGAGTTTTGTTCTACTCCCGTCTTCAGGTGTTCCTGGTTAGTCCTGAGAAGGACTTATATTCTACGTTTTTCTCCGTAAATTTGTGCCTCCCCCGGGGTTTGAACCCGGGACCGCTGATCGCTAGTCTGCCACTCTAACCACTAGGCCACCAGGGCGGTTATATATTTTAGTTGTAAACTTATATATATATATTACCGCTGTATGCGCAGTAGATTATTTTTGTAATTCTCTGCGCACCCTAGACAGTGGAAAAAGTCCGAAAAACATATCACAATAGAGGCGAGTTTAAAAATGGGACCAAAATTGACAGTTCCAATCGTATTCAATTGTATGAACATGTTCGTGAATCCACACACTGACAACGAGCTGCTTCTCCAGAACGGCATCGAGAGTTACGGTTGCGAAACAGTATTTAGCGGGATGATACAATGTTCATTTGAATGTACACGACTGGAGGTCCATCTAAAGTTCCGAGAAAATCAAACGAGACTAAATTCTTAGTTTTTAATTAGTAGACCTTGGGACTCCAAGAAGCTAGATAGATCGGACAACTGTCATAAATTTGCCAAATTGGCACAGTAAGGAGATTCTCAAAGGACCATATTCAAGGAAAAAATAACACAACACACGTAAATCCTTTGTTCGATAATATCTCGTCAACTACTCATGTATCCCCTGTCCCCTGAGCTTGATGCGATGGCCTCAACGAAACTAAGGATATATACTCGTATTTCACAGCAAATACATAGAAGATGCTTTTATTGTGTCAATAGAAATATCGGAAACTATAGAACGCTGATAACTAATTACATGATGTAATTAGATGCGACAGATGTGCTAATGTGACAGGTAAATCTAGAGGCAGTGTACTTATTGGAGTTAATAAATATTCTTAAATTACAAAATGTATAAAAAAGAAATCTGCTTATGAAACTGCGATTGTTGAAATACAGAGAGATAAGAGCAATGTAATCGTACTTGTTTATTTTCCTGCGGATAACGTTTCTTTGGACTTCTATCAAGAATTCTTTGATTTTGTTGAACCCATTTACAGAAATAACATAGTTATTGTTGATGATTTTAACTTGAGAGGAATAACAGGCCCAGATGTAGATCGATGCCGACGCACATAGCAATTCTTGAAAATCCCTTTACATCGCGTGTAGATCTAAGGTAAAGCTTCTCTACATGTGTGAATTACCAGTGCATTTTACCAGTTTTGTATGTGTTTATGAGTAAGTAATGCAACTCTGAAATAATTTTAAATTGTATTTTAACTAAAAGTGCAGTTAGTAATGCTTTAATCGATCTTCCAAGGTTATCAAGAGTTTTTACGGCTTTCCTATCGCGCGACGTGGAGTCACGTGTTAAGTCATTTTGCTGTTGTAGATGCTTAATTGCATTTCACGCCTTTAGGGCAATTTGTTGCTATGTTAAAACCATTTTCAATCTTTGCGCACAAGTACAATCTCATCTTCCGCACATTTGATTCAGGTCATTTTGGTATTTTAAATAGCCACCTAGGCTTTAGGGCAGCGTGCCCGTATGCTAAACCCTTTTAGTTACTTATTTGGCTCCATCGCCTAATTCCAGAATCATGATTTTGCACATATTTGGCCCCAAACGCAGTATTTCTCGTCGGTTGGAGCGCCCCTCTGATGGCGCTTTGGCAGCCGAGCGTTATCGCTCGCAAGAATTCCGAATCTTCTAGAAAAGACGCAGTTGCGGCGTGCTACCATTGTCGCCGGCACTAATTTGTTTCATCTTATCGCCTCACGATTGGCTGTCGAGAGTCACGTGGCAACGCCGTTTGGCTCACGCCACTTCAAGCTTCCTAACGCTTTTTGCTGGGCATTCAGCCGAGAGCCTTTTTCCCGTCGCGTGCTGCTTCAGCAAGTATGTGACAAACGGTTTCGCCTTAAGTGGCAGTTGATCGCAGCCCGTTGCAGAGAGCGTTCGTGTGGTGGTTGTGGGTGAGTTCCGAATTGTTTCGGCGTAGCATGGGCGCATCCTGAGCTGCTCCCGTAAGTAAGGGATCGTGCCCCTTCATCTCGACATTCGAGGATCTGTCCCGCAGAACGAAAGTGGCCCATTTGTCGTCGTCCAGTTGTAGGCGTCCTGACGCGTCTCACGTCGCCAGTATGGCGGATGCCCACTCATCACTATAACCGTCGAATATCGAATGTACCTGCCACCTAAGACTGCAGCCTGTCGCAACTCAACTGTACCAGGCTCCCCAACCGCCTACGTATTAAGGTATGTGTCTTTGAACTGATTACCGCTGTGAACGCGAGTGTACCTGTCCCGCGGAGAGCATTAAGCCCCGCGTACGAGCTGTATTGGGACGTCGCGAGCGAGCCCGTCACGTCTCTTGTGCCTACAGGCACTGTCGTCATATTTGTGCGTTCATTCCAAATTACAGACTGTATATTTTACAAGGGCTTGCATTACTGTTTGCTGCATAAGGCGTCGCGCCCGCATATTTGTACGTTCATTCCAAATTACAGACTATCTATGTTACAAGTGCTACTTTGTTCATTACTGTACGTTGTATAAGGCTTCGCGCCCACATGTTGCGCATTCATTCCGAACTTTAGGTTGTATCTTTGCACGAGCTTGCGCTTAGTGCTACCTTGTTTATTCCGAACATCTGTCGCTAGGTTTAGAGCGCGCGCCAGCTGGTGTTTTCTTAGATATAATCTATTTATAGATATAGGGCGACGCACTCCGCTGCCCCATTGTAACCCGTGATTCAATATATGATTTGTTAGTTAAGGGAATTATTGTTTTGTTTCGACTTGTGCATGTTCTGTTTCAGATAAGCGCCCCCCCCCCCCCTTCAGTGTAATGATTATTGTGCGACGGGACGAGGGAGCTTTGAGCGTACAGGTGGGTGAGACAGCTGCGTAGTCGCGGTCGGATCGGCACCTAATTACAATCTTTGCATAAGGCAATCCCGAAATTGCTATTTGACCTTGCAACTCTTGAGTAATCCTATCGGCGGAGTATTTTGCGTGCTTCGCTCCCGTCTAACCGTCCAGGCCCGGTTAGTCGGGTTAAGACAGGCTTGGTGGCGCCCTCATGATTTTGACATACCCTATATATATATATATATATGCCGCAACACGCTTGCCCAGAACGTATCGTGTGACTCACGCCCGACTCCCTGAGCGTTCCAGCCGTGGCCTTTAGCCTATTTTTAGCCGATCTCAGGGCAAGTGTGCCAGTTTTTCAGGACTGATTCCGTGGTGCGATGCTCACCTTGGGTGGGTGTCGTAAAGTTCTTTTAATACCGTAACACACGAGCATGTAAAATTCTTAGTGATTGTTTGGTTGCCATTGGTTGTTACGACTCTGACTTTCCGCTCATTCCAACACAAACTTATTTTTGTGAACGCTTTCTTAATAGAGTTCTTGAATTTACCGTCTGATTTTTACTTGCGGAGCATTCTTACAGTACGAGAAGTGAGCTTCGACAGACTAAGAAACAAAGTAGGTCCAAACCCTGGAGCTGAACACGTCCAAACCTCCCACCATCGAAAAGGACATTCTATTTTAACCTTATAAGCAACCACATTTGGCAGTTCAAAATATATATATAGATGATGCTTTTCAATAGGACCTTGAATATAGGACTAAAATATCACCGAAACTTTCAGTAACATTTTCCATGTCGCATTACCTCCAGATGTTTGACGTTTGTCTCTTTGTTACTCACCGAAAAGTTAATTAGAGCAATGGTTTCTCTTTATAAAACACAAAAAATATATAATCAGTTTATGTGACTTCCGTTAGGTTCAACTCTTTTTTCATATAATTGCAGGAAATCTTCATTTTCAGAAATTTTCAAAACTACTGTTGGAATAGTATGTTACTAGGGGAAAAATTATTTACCTAGCCATGATAGAAACAATTGATAAGCTTCAGCTTGTAATGTCCAACAGTGACAAGTCTTTCATTGCCGCATGAAAAATGTGATTCATATCCGCCAGTAATTTTATATTTCGTAGAGTGTTTTGTGTCTAAAAATGAGTCTTTTGAAATTATAGCATCGAAGTGTAATAAAATTCCTTACAAAGGAAGGCAACAATCCGAAAAAGATTCGCGAACGAATGATTGCGGTGTATGGAGACGATGCTCCGTCATATTTCACAATTAAATTTTGGTCAAAACAATTTCGGTGGGGACGGGAATCTATAGAAGATGATCCCAGAAATGGAAGACATGCAGAAGCGACAAATGTTGAAATGTGTAAGAAAGAGGAAGCCATGGTTCTTGAGGATCGCCGTATAAATGTCTTCACCATTGCTACAGCATTGGAAATATCCGAACCTAGCGTTTTGACAATATTGCACGACAAACTGGGCATGAGTAAAGTTTTAGCAAGGTGAGTTCCCAGATTATTGTCTCCTGAGCAAAAGCTGCGTAGATAGCAAATTTGTAGAAACAATTTGGAATCTTTGGAAGCGGACCCCGACTTTTTAATGCGGATAGTGACTGGTGATGAGACTTTGGTACATCACTGGGACCTTGAGACGAAATTAGAGTCTATGGGTGCATAAGAGTCTCCCCCCCAAAGAAGGCCCGCACGCAATCTTCAGCTGGAAAACTCATGGCAACCATCTTTTGGGACATGCAAGGTATTCTTTTGATTGAATATATGCTTAAAGGCTCTACAACCACTGCAGAGGTTTATGGTAACACCCTCAAAAAGCTGCGTACAGCTATTGTCAAAGAACGTCCAAATTTATCACAAGGTGAATCGCTCATTCTTCATGACAACGCGACCGTGCATAAGGCCGCCAAAATCAAACCAATTCTGCAGGAATGCCGCTTTATTGAGCTAAACCAGGAGTCGGCAAACTTTTTTTGGAAAGGGCCAGAACGTAAAATTTGTAGGCTCAGCGGGCCAGGTAGCAAACTCGACTAGTACATGAGCAATTCTACTCATAGAGCAACAAAAAAACAGGTAAATGTTTTTATTAGGAAGTGATATTTTTACATAATATTTATACATGCTAACAAAAAAAAACTAATAAAATATTTCCATCTATTAATAAACGTATTATAGAAGTGCTTACATTTTGTACTAATGCGATTAATGTAATTGTTTGATCTGAAATAATATTTCATTATACAGGAGTTCGAAATTAGTACATCCTATCATTAAAGTTGTTTGCAAATTGTCATCTGCTAATAATGATCTGTATTTTGATTTTACATAGGCCCCTTCATTTTCGAAAATGTCCTTTCACATTGATAAGCACCCCAAATTTATCGTCAGAAAGATATTTTTCGTTAATGCATTATTTTTCCTAAAAAAGGATGGATTAATAAACGTCATCAATACACTGTTTTTGATTAATACACTCTTTTTCATTAATTAACTGTTTTTTTAAAAATGATGGATTAATAGATCTATTAATACACTGTTTTTGATTAATACACTCTTTTTCATTAACTAACTGTTTTTGTGATTTTGACGTTTTGATGATATTTTGCATTTAGGTTAGTTGTATTAATCAAATTTTTCGCCACGAAAAAAGATTTTACGGTCAACGAAAAAATTTTGTAATCACCTCGTTTGTTAATGGGCGATTAATAATCTCAACTATTAAAGGCACTCACTCGCTATCGCTCGTTCGTGCTTTAAACAGTTTCGATTATTAATCGCCTTCATTAACACACTTGTTGGTTAAATAACTATTATAGAATTGGGTTAGATACATATCATCATTTTACAGTTCAATCACTTCCAATTGAAGGTCTGACGGAAGCTCCTCAATTGTACAGCCAACTGAATTTTGAAATATTGAAATGTCTTTTGCATTTGCATCAAGATCTGAAAAACGCTGTTGTAACTGTAGTTTAAGTTCAGAAAATATATCCGTCTCTAATTTTTTTGGGAATGAGGTTTTCGCTAATATTAGAAAATTTTTACAGCATGGAAAATGGTCAAACTTTGTTAATGCGATTTGTATTTCAAACAATGCAAGTTTTTGGCGATATGACTACGATAGAATACAGTTCACATATGAGCACTGTTTTTCCCTGTAATTTTAAGTTAAATTCGTTAAGATATCCCATGATGTTTGCAGCAAATGCTAATTTCCATAGCCATTCATTGTTAGATAATAGTGGTTGTGGGCAGTTTTATATTTATATTTTTATATATGTATGTGGTTACAGTTTGTAATTTGATTTATTTTAAATGTTTTCTTGTAAAAACAGTATCAACCCTCGGGCCGGATTAAAACCAGACGGCGGGCCGGATATGGCCCGCGAGCCGTAGTTTGCCGACCCCTGAGCTAAACCATGCACCTTATAGTCCGGATCAGGCACCATCCGACTTCTATCTATTCAGAAACCTAAAAAAGAATCTCAGAGGGCGTCGTTTTGAAACAGACGAGCGTTTAAAGGAGGCAGTCAAGGACTATTTTGAGACCCAAGAAGAATCTTTTTTTTCAACGGGCATTAACTCTTTGAAGGACAAATGGCATAAGTGTGTTGAAGTTGGGGGAGATTATATTGAAAAATAAAATTATTTAGAAAACCGTATGTAATTCGTTTCATAGTTAGGTAGATAACTTTTCTAGTTCCCCTCGTATGTATCAAGTACACAAAATGGAGTTTTATCTGACGAATCGTTTTTAATGGCGAGGCGACGAAGGAGTCACCTAAAACTATTTGCGTACGGGATGCATATAAGATTTTTTGGTATTAGCTCTGCAAATTGTATGCTATAAGAGAGAAAAATCTTAATTATTTGTTCAATTAAAAATAATCACGTTTCTAATGTGTTGCTACCTTACCTTTCAGTCCGCTAAAACCCATTAAAGTGCTCAACTCAGTATGCTAAAATCCATTAAGGTACTATTCCTCTAGTCCGCTAAAATAGCATTTTGCGGACTCAAACGAGCTTGTTAAAGTGTCATTTTGCGGAGCGTGTACCAGAATAGTTATTTATGTATCTAGGACGAGAAACTGGCTTTTCATGGACGATGCCTGAAATTGCTGGCCGAATTATAAGAGTTGTTGAGGACGAAAATCGTTTGCGGACAAAAAGCGTTTGCTGAGGAAAAACGTTTGCGGACGAAAAGTGTTTACGGACGAAAAGCGTTTGCGGCTGTAAAGTGCGGCCGTAAAGTGTTTACGGCTGTAAAGCGTTTGCGGACGAAAAGCGTTTGCGGGCGAAAAGTGTTTGCGGGCGAAAAATTAATGGTGTCTAAAAAAGTGAAATTTTTCGTACTAAAATACGTCCGTAAAATCACATTTTATAGGTAGGTCGACGGAAATAGTAATTTACGTTACTAGACCGGAAAGTCGTGTTTTGCAGATCGAACCAAGTAGATTGGTAGCTTGGAGAGACCTGAAAAACACTTTCCGGTAGTGTAACGTACAATATTTTTTTACGACATCCGCGCCCATACTTTCAAACTTGCGAATTCATTTTCGAAAACTCAAAAAAAATATATGACGTTAGTATCTAATATTTTACTAATCCAAACAATAACACACACTTGATTGCATAGTAACGAAGGCATCAGGGACCGGCAAAAGCTTTTACCGGTCCCTGATGCCCGTTTTCCGATCTTGACCGGCAAAACATTACTTTCTGGCGAATAAATTCTCCAGAAACCGCATATTTTCTGGTCGATCGTAAAAAAAATGTTTTCGGTATGCCTGTCAAATTTTAATGTTTATAGTGACTGTTTTTGATTCCAAGGATTCATGATATATGTAGTTATAGAAATAAACTAACATCGTACTGAGCTTTCAATAAACTCGATCACTAAACACCATTTTCAAGCATAAAAGCGCTTCAAACGTATTGATAACGCCTGGTAAGATATTCCTCATTATATTTGCTTCTTTTATACAATTTCCTTTCGGTATGTGATACGGCATTTTTGTTCCATTTCAGTAATCCTAGTACAACGTTAAAGCATACGTTTCAACAAAGAGATTGCTAAGCGTCGACTTACAAAGGACTCGCTGATATTCACATTAGGCAATATTCTTCCTGCGTTTGATGGGGTTGCTACACAAAGCATGCTATTATTGAATTTTTGGTGGGCGAAGTGCGAAATAAAGCCAACTAACTAAGAGAATAAAAAGCAAAGATACAATAAGTAATATTTAAAAACTCCAGTTCAAAACATTGCATGAAAACTGTTATGGTGCTTATTATCTGTTCGGTACGCTACTATACAGTGTTAGAATGATTATATCAATCATTCTGTAAAAATATTGTGTGTATTATAAGCGATAAAAGTTATAGCACTTAAGTATTATTTTGTGGAGTTGGATTACTTATTAAAAATTCAGGTTTAATTTTTAAAGTAATTTGATTCTTTGAGTAATAAGTATTTTCTAGTAAATTCGAGCTAGTAAGAGAATGGGTCACCGTGTAGACTATACTATTTTCTGTTATAATAAATATATCAAGGGATCATTATTTTGCAGGTCGAGATATTGCTGCTTTGGTAAACTTCCTAGGCAAACGGCATGATCAAAATCCCGAGCGACAGGAATTTTGTCATTACATTTGCTGAAGATTACCCATAAGCAAAACATCTCAGTTCAAATTTCACCTGCAAAATGATAATACCGATATGTATTCGATCAGACTATTTCCCAAATAAGATGACACAGAAAATAATACGATTCGTTTTGATCACACTTCAAAAAATGTAAACTGTCAAATGATTGTAATTTTTGCAATGGTAACTAGATTTTTTCTTTTTTTTCTCGCTTCAATTCTTAACGTGATTTGTCGAAATATTAAAATTGGATATTAAATGATTGGTCTATTTGATCTAAGGGAAATAGTCAGTAAAATAGTCAAGAGTAATACTACAAGCAGTGGATATATTTTTGACAAATATTTTGTCGTTTCCATGTAAATTATTGCGTTTAAAATTCACGATACAAAATCACATCAAAAATGTCACGAGCCGAAGGCGAGTGACATTTAAATGTGATTTTGTTGAGTGAAATTTGCAATAATTTCTATGGAAATAGCAAAATATTTGAAAAAAATATATCCACTTCGAGTGGTATTTGGGACGACTATTTAACAATATTAATACATAACGATTAACTTTATTGAAAAATATTCCAACAATTATAATAATTATTCATTCTCAATTAAATTCAGCGGAATACTTCCAAAACACAGCATTTTAAAATTTTTAAAACAAGCCACACAGTTTGTTGTGTTACGTCCTAGCGATATCACTAAGGACAGAACATCGTTGCTAAGCGATACTTCGCAACAAGGCTATTTATTTTTTGAGTACGTACATTGTTTTGTGAATATTTTGCATGGTGCCCAATATTCAGTGATATACTGCTGTTATTGGTTGAAAAAAGCAAATGTCTGCAATGTGATTGGCTTATATGTTATAGTGTTGAATAGTCAAATATATCCATACGGAGGCGCTAAGTACCTTGCTTTCAGGTGACAGTTAAGGTTATATTTTTTAACTCCACATTTTTTGTACCGCAGGTATAATATCTAAATAGGTATTTTCACTTCTCATAAAAAAGTGCAGTTGAGTGTATTAGAAAATCCACTGGTTTCCAAGATAAGGTGATTTGAAGTTACTACTTAGTACGCCGACAAAATTTCTCTTGGGCACGAATGCAAATCATATCTGTTAATAAATAATAATCTAAAAGAAACACGCGAGTTATAACACATGAATTCATTTCCTAAAAAATACTCATACATTGTTAGCTTAAAGGTAACTTTAAATCATTAAATTACATACTTTGTTTGAGGCGTTAAAATAAGTTATAGAGAAATACATATAAGTAATAAGTACATTTTAACTTAGTTACCAGAAACTGAAATTATATAAACCTAAAGTTCTTGTTTACGGCGCACAAAAAATAGTGATTATGAATACGCGAATGCAAAATTGACATATTGAATAAAAATAAAAGCTATATTACTAATTACATGATTCAACCTATTCATAATTACTACATACGTGCATCTTGTTTACAACATCTACAATATTTGTTGGCGCACGTTTTCCTAAATTGCCAAAATCGTCAAATATCGTAAGACTGCGAGAGTATTTTTGAGAGCCCGCCAACTAAGCTCAGTGATACCAATAAATAATATGAGAGCCAACAAGTCTTTAATTACAACAAATATAATTATACAGGTCGAAGGATTTATAAACTCATATATCGTAGCCGGCAACCATAACAATATCTGAAATACAAAAGGTTGCAGTAATGCAATCAGACAAATAATATTACCAGTATAACATATTTAATTAGTAACTATTGCATAAAATTGCCAGTACAGTAGAACCTGCAAGAACTAATTGAGCTCCAAAGAGCCTTACTCTAATTTCACGTTTTTAAATCTGATCCTCGCAGGATGAGTGTCATTACCTAATTTAATACAGGTAAATCTTTAAGAATTTCAACCAGAACTGTTGCCCAGAATGGCACATCACGAAGGTCTCTAAATTTTTGCCAAACGTAACCATGAAAAGATATGATAAATCTCTGAAGGAGCAATGTTGCAATTAATTATATCGTACGTTTACGTACTTAACCAGGGTACATAATTACATGTCTCCAGAATAGTACTGCAGCTCTCAGTAGCAAAGCACTGAGTACTCCAGATGAATACAACGCCTGTCGGAACTGGCTCAAATGTGAATCAGCTACCTGGACAATGGCATTAATTTCGCGGGTTCGTAAACTTAGACTGATGCGTGAAACTGATACGTAAACTGGCACGTAAAGCTGATAACGTAAACTATATCTTTCTTCTAGGAGTTTTTCTAAAAAATGTAGAAATGGTCCTTTTAACTGGCGCTGAGTCACACCCTAAAAGCTACGGGCACCGGGTGCACCTGTGCCGATCACAGTTCGAAACACACTCTTACTCTTGCAGACTCTTCGCGTTCCTTCACTCTATTACTCGGCATGCGCAAACACATCAACGCGTACTTGAGCTACCAGCGGCGACCGCTTCACTTTTATATACTTTAAATAGAATTATTAAGATCTACAAACAAGCAATAAAGAGCATACATATACACATCGGCTGTATATTCAAATGGACGGCCACCCAAGTGTTAGTGTGGTGTACGAGGTTGCCCCCGGACTTCGTAGGGCTCTCCTGGAAGGTCCGGTAAATTTGACGTAGCAGAGGATTTGGGGCAGGATCGCTTGAGTATCGTCAGGTGCTACCGCTGCCACGGGTTTGAACATCAGGCAAAGGATTGTGAAGAGAAGGAGAACGTCTGCGGCAACTGCGCCGAGAGTGGACATGTTTTTGGTGCTTGCCGTGCAACGACCCCCTGCTGCGTCATCTGCAAGCGGGCCAACCCGGATGGAAGAGGACGCGTCGACATAAAGCACCACACCAAATCGGAGGAGTGCCCCACCACCATGAGAGTGAAGAGGGCCATTATGGTGAACATCGATTATAATGGCTCCTAATCGCCTCGCCTCGACCACCCCTCCCAGTAACAGCAACGCCATCCCGGCGCGAATTAACTGCGCCCAAATCAATCTGGGGAAGGGCAGAGCCGCCACTGCTAATTTGGTCAAAACGGCGCAGGACCAAAACCTGGACATCATACTAATACAGGACACTTATACGAGGGGCGAACTTGTGCTCGGTTACCCTCGGACATACCGGACTCTGGCGCGACGCATCGATAGGCCAAAAAGCGCGATTGTTATTACAAATAAGGAGTTTGTTTCTATGTTGGTGGAGGACGCCTCGTGCGAATATAACGGTGGCTGAGGTTTCTACCCCCGGCGAAACATTCTACGTGGTGTCGGTGTACCTACCACCTGCAGATGCAAGGCACAATGCACTCTACAGCGAGGCAGAGCTGCTACGACGAATCGAGAGGGCACTAGAAATGGTTCCCGCACAGGAAGGCTTGATTCTAGGCGGAGACCTCAACGCTAAGTCGCCACTCTGGGGATCAGCCAATCAGGACTAGCGAGGGAGGGAAATTGCCGAGATGTTAGGAAGAAGAGCCCTGACGGTCTTGAACACGGACAGCCCGCCAACGTTTGTAAATCACAGAGGTAGCAGCTACATAGACGTGACTGTGATCAATCTCCGCATGTACATGAGAGTCACTGGATGGCGAGTCACAGAGGAGGAGACCCTCTCTGACCACAAAATGATTATCTGGAAACTGGGGCAAGCAGCGGATGTCTACCGAGCTCCCGTCCAACGGTTCTTCTGTAATAGGAAGGCCGATTGGACCACGTTCCGGGCCACATTTGCCGAGCGACTGGACACGGTGGCTGCCCAGATAGCAGCGGCGCGGACACCTGAGGCGGTCGAAGAAGCAGTGTATTCCCTGAATGAGGCGGTAGTTGGTGCATGCGCTGCCTCCATGCCCGTGAGGAAGTCATTCCGGAGAAGCGTCCCATGGTGGTCACCCGCCCTGACTGAGGCCAGAGCAGAGACAAGAAGACTGCGTCGCCGCTACCAGAGAGCGCACTCCCCTCAGCGACAGGACTGTAAGCAGGAGTATCCAGATACACTGCGCGCCTACAAGGACCTGATTCTGCGGACGCGGAGGAAGAAGTGGCAGGAATTCTGCAGCAGGAATAGCACGACGGACCCCTGGGGCACGGCCTACCGGGTCCTCCGAGGACGCAAGGGCGCCGATATCTCCACAGAGATCCGAAGACGTGACGGGTCACAAACCACTGGTGCCAAAGAAAGTGCGGCATACCTGTTAGAGGAGTTCTTTCCGCGGGATAGCCCATTGGAGGATAACAAAGTGCAGAGGGCGATACGACAGTCGTGGGAGCTGGCCGAGGGAGGACAGGACGACCCGCCCATCCGGGAACATAAAATCCGACGAGCCTTAGCCGGGATGTCCTCCGGGAAGGCACCTGGCCACGATGGGGTCACCGCGGACGCGGCTCAGTGCGCGTTCGAAACACGCCCAGAGGTTTTCACGGACTTATTCAACAAGAGTCTTGCGTACGGCACCTTTCCCCGGTGTTGGAAGGTGCAGACAGTGAAGCTGATCCCTAAACCCCACGCGAGTGACCCGACAGACCCGCGCAGCTTCAGACCAATTAGCCTGTTACCGGTCCTCGGGAAATACTAGACAAAATAATCGCGACCCGGGTCGAACACGCGGTGTGGCGCAGTGGCGGGTTTAGTGAGCGGCAGTATGGCTTCACGGTGGGAAGGTCTGTCCCGGACGCCATCGAGGCGGTTGTCAACACTGTAGAGGGACATCGGGCTCGAGGAGACTATTGCGCAGTCGTCTCTCTAGATATTTCCGGTGCTTTCGACAGTGCGTGGTGGCCCAAAATTGTGTGGGAACTCGAGTGGCCCGACTTTCCGGGGAACTGGCTGCGTCTGGTCAGAAGTTACTTCTCGCAGCGCGTCGCGCAGGTAAACCTGCCAGACTGCATAGTAACGCGCACAGTGATGCGTGGGTGCCCGCAAGGCTCGTACTCTGGACCTACTGTTTGAAAGCTCGTGCATGAGAGCATTTTTTGCGAGCGGCTTCCGGAGGGATGTTCGGTGGTTGTGTACGCGGGTGACACTCTCTTAGTGACCAGTGCGCGCCAGTATAAGACACTGAAGACGCGGACCAACCAGGCCCTGTAGACGCTGCGAGGGTGGGCCGCAGACAACAAACTCGAATTCAACGTGGCCAAGACAGATGCCCTGTTCTTTGGTAAAACCCCGCGACAGCAGCGACCCATCCGCCATCCGTTACTTGAGTGTGTGGCTGGATTTCCGCCTTTCCTGGCACCCCCACATCAAGGCAGCCAGTAATAGAGGGAAGGGAATCGCCCACAAGATCGGCGCAGCTGCAAGGCTTACGTGGGGCTTTAGGGGCAACGCCCTTGCCACAGTATACGAGGGAGCAGTCCAGCCAGCAATCATTTACGCGGCGCCAATCTGGGCGGAGGGCTGTAAGGTTAAGCAGCGAAGACAGCTTCTTAGCGCCCAACGGATATTAGTAGTGAAGGCCGCTGCAGCTTACGCCACGGTGTCGACCGAGGCGGCCCTGGTCCTTAGTGACATCCCACCCATAGACCTTGCGGTAGAGGAACAGGCGCAGAGGAGAGCGATAATCATGAAGAGGGAACCAGCCCAGCTTCGGCAGCTCGGGATAGAGGGACAAGAAATTGAAAGCATCGTGGACATGACCACCGCGGCGCACCCCGCCGACACCTATACACCAGCGTTCTCCCTCACGGACAGTAACGCATACGCGGTCAGGTGTTACACAGGTGGCTCGAGGCAGGAGAATGGCGCGGCGGGCGCCGCCTTCGTCATCCTTCGTGGCGCGATGGAGATCATGAGGGGCGCAGTTAAACTCGCGGACTGGAGCTCGGAATTCCAATGTGAGCTAGTGGGACTGCGGGCGGCGCTCCGATACATCCGGACCAACGTCTTCGCCTTCCCAGAAATCTCCCTCATCACCGACAGCAGGTCAGCCTTGTTGGCACTCCGCCACATGCGGAAGCCCACTGAGCTGCAGTTCGAGGTCTTCGAGCTACTCCGAGAGGTCGCGGGAGCCACAAACATTACGCTGCATTGGGTCAAGGCCCATGCTGAGACCGAGGGAAATGCGAGAGCGGACGCCCTTGCCAAGGAGGCAGCAGCAGGGGAAGGTGCCCTCGAGTTTGACATGGTAGGCCGCGCCTTCTGTAAGAAGAGGCTCGCCATTAGGAAGCTGGAGCGGTGGGAAGAGAGATGGACTACGGCAACCACGGGAAGACCAGTGGAGAGGTATATTCCGACGATCGCGACCCGCCGGGAGGTGGTGGGTAGGCTCGATCACCATACTACCCAACTCGTGACCGGCCACGGAGCATTCGTGGCCTATCTGCACAAGATAGGCAGACAGGAGGACCCAGCCTGCGCCTGCGGGGAGGAGGACACGGCCGATCACGTTGTCCTGAGCTGCCCACTAGAAGACCAACACCGGGGACTGGCGGATGCGAGGCTGGTGACCCATGGACTCCGATGGCCGACCAACATGGAGCAGATCAGGACACTGTCGCGCGAGACGGTCTGGTGGGAAACCTTGCGTGAGTTTGCCTCTAGAGTACAAAGATTGAAGTTTGTGCGCGAGTGAAGGTGCCGAGTGTCGTTCCAGTTTAGTTTAGTCTAAAGTTAGTTAAGCTAGGATAATTAAGATAGGACATAGTAAGGAGCGAAATAATTCCGAGGTGGAAATGGAGCGACAAGGCAGGTTATTGTTGGCTTAGGTCTAGTTAAGATAGAAGTTAAGATTTTGTTTATCTTAGTTTAAAATTAGTGTAAGCTAGGTTTAGGATTTATATAATCGTACTTTAAGATTAGTTTAAGTTAGGCTGATTTTATAAACTTAGTAATGACGTAGTAATGACGTAAATAAACGCGGGATGAGGCAACAAGAGCCAATGTAGGCTTCCCTAGTTAATACATTTAAGATAGATTAATAAGTTAGGAATTATAAGTTAGCACAGTAAGCACGCAAACCCGAGCGTAGATATTAAGCGGTAAAGCTAGTGTAATGCCGAAAGGCGGGGCACCGGCCCGAATGTACTCATACAAATACTATAAAGAAATTGAATGTATATTCAAATGTTACTTTAAACATTCTCAGGCGAATAAGGTAAAGTTCCCGTTACGCACAGGCGGACGAAATTGGAAGCGGACTGGCTCTTATACAACCGATACAGAATGCTACTGTTTATTTATGGAACATGTATTTTCGCGTATGTGTAGAAGCAGAAATACTTGGGTGGCATGAAACGTTCTAGAACGGGTGCAAGGTTATATAAGAATAATGTGTTCTTAGGTTATTTTAAGGAACTAAACATTTTCATTTATAATCTATAGAACCTTGATGAGTATATAGCAGGTTGGCAGTTTTACATTTTTTTAATGACAGTTTTGGACCATTGGTAAATATTGTAGGGACTAATAACATTTAGCATGGTATATCCTATTACGACTTTAGTACTTTGCGTTTTGACAGTTTAGCATCATCAATCAAGCAGTTTAATCACATTTTACTGACGTTTGAAGAAAAATATATTTTTGCGACTTAAAAGACAATTTAAAAATTTGTAGGTGGTTGCACAATATAAAGTACTGGCTATGGAACAGTTCCTAATTTATTGTCAGGACATTTTTAAATCCTACGATTAGGCAACCTTTTGGAGTATATTCTGTTCTACTTTGCTTGTATATAGGCTTTTTCGGTCATATTTTCACGGTTAATATTTCATCAAATTGTGTTTAAAATTCTAAAGATTTAGCAAGCAGCCTTCCCTTTTTCTAGAAATTTCAACTTGCAACTGGGTTGTCATAGCTTCTGTAGCCGTTGCGAGGTTGGCTTAAGCGTGTTTGTTTGATCAAATTTAAAACGCAGTCTATAAGAGCAAGTGAGCGATTTTTCTAAATAATTTCGTTCCATCTCAGTTTGTTGTTGTCTTCTTCGTGATTTTCTGCAGGTAGTGAGGCCACGTAGCGTGTCTGGCGGGAACAGCGTTGGCTGTAGTTATTTAGTTGCTGGCTAGGATTGCAAGCGCTTCTTAGAGCGTTGGCTCTGTTGCCGCCCCGTGCCCTCGGGCGTAGGCCGCCTGGAGTGTGCTGATACAGCGTGGTTTTGTTTGGAATTCATTACTGTCCGGCATAGAGTGAAGTGGTGCGTGTTGGGGGTGTGTTGTGCGTGTCCTTTTGTTGATTTTGATGACCGCTGTTCTGGAAATTTCCGACGGCCTGTTGGGCCATTTTTCCGCTACATTGGGATCCAGTTTGGAGAACGGGCACCTATTCAAGTCTCGACAATTATCGTCTGTTTCCTATGAAGGTTCCGCACGTGTCCCTGCAGATTTGGGGTATCAAGGAATTTCGCACAGCACCCACACATCGAGCCACGACAGAACTGCTTGTACGGCGGGCGCCCGACTTGAATGAACGCAGCAAGGCGAAGCCGACTAATTAAGGTAGTTAGCATGTTAAAAGTCAGCCGACGGCGAAGGCTTTTATAATTAACAATTCCTGTAATACCAGTCGTCAGCTTGGGCTGTTGCTAATTAATCATTCATGTGAATACCAGCCGTCAGCTGGGGCTGTTGCTAATTAACCATTCATGTCAATACCAGCCGTCAGCTTGGGCTGTTACTAATTAACAATTCCTGTAATACCATCCGTCAGCTTGGGTTGTTGCTAATTAATTATTGATGTCAATATTAGCCGTCAGCTTGGGCTGTTGCTAATTAACAATTCATATCAATACCAGCCGTCCGCTGGGCTGTGTGCAAATACTAACAAACGCACTTCAAGGCAAATACCAGCCACCCGCGTTGGGGCAGTGTACCAATTGTTACAATCCCGCAATAGGCTAAAGGTAAAGCGACCCCCCAGCTCGGCTTTTTAGTTATAGTGCCCATTCTTTGGTTTTTATTCTCTGTGTACGCTGACAACGGCGGCGCTTTTGTATTGTGCTAGACCAATAGATCGGTTTACTGTACGTTGCCTTATGATTTTTCCCACGGGCCTGTGTCAGATTTATGTAATGTGAAGCCTGAGAGGAGCTCTTAAGCTTCGCAGGTATTCTACTCCAGTTTAGTTTTGGATTTCGCCAAGGTGTAAAGCGGAAAGGTAGGCTCATTTGCTTCCTGGTTTCTCTGTGGGCTTACCTTTGTATTCCCGCCCTGATTGATGGAACCGAGTGGCGCTTAATTTAATTTTATATCCATTTGCCGTCCCTTAGGCCGTTGCCCGTAGGTAATCTCGTATAGGACTACCCTTCGCTCCACTGTAGTTTAGTCGGCATATCTTGCTACGGGCAGGGCAGCGGTCCTAGGTAAGTCATTGTCCCGATTGTAATATCGTCCGCGCTGGCCGTCTAGCTTTTACGTGACTTTTTTATGAGCCGGCGCGGTGTCGTTAAAGTCAATTTGGCCTGTAACATTATGAATACAACTACGTTTATACTTAATGTCAAACTTAACATTTGATTTTGAAGTGACTTATAGTTGCATTTATAAATTAGGAACTATTCCATAGACATACTAAATAAAAATAATTTTTGATCATACTATATAATTTTACTCTATGAAGTTTAATTTTTATTTGGTAAGTATAAAGTTTGAAAACGAAAAAAGATATAAGAGTAAAGTACCACTTCATTTTGATCGATTTTAACCAATAATCACTGGAATTTATATTAAAAAATATGATATAAATTTTCAGACTGATCGATTAAACCATCGCGGCTGTAGAGAGGGCACACTCACAGACTGCCAGAATTACAGACTGACAGACAGTCATCGCTTCGAAAACCACTTTTTCTGAAACAAAACTGCCCAACTTAGAACTGGACACAGGACATTGCTTTAGACGCTCGTCTGCAACGATTGTTGCTGATGCAAGTGCAAAATTAATCACTTTAAAGCGACACAGCGAATAGTGGTCCACAATGACAGCAGAAAGCTACATCGAAGATTCGTTAGATAAAACCGAAAGGTATTTTAATAATTATTTTGTATCCACATTTCTAGTTTTTAATATTTTAATGATAGATTTCAACATTAGTTTTGGCCAGAAACAAAGCGAAACATCAATGTCGACCACTAACACGACAGCTCGCAGGACAGTTACTGAAGGAGCTGTTATTACTCAATGAGCCGTTGCTTCAATATAGACTTCTGACAATGCTTCTTTTTCAGGCGAGAGCTTCAAATGTGCTACAGACTGCCATTTTCGTTTCCATATTTCTAAATACTTTTTTTGCATTTATATTTGCCATATAAAATGAGCGAATAAACATGCAAAACTAAATTTAATTACTCCTATAACGTTTCTGAATTACCACATGTGAGTCCCCTAAAGTGTTGTCATGACGACTTTAAATACCAGTCTTCTAAAATGGCATTTTGCGGACTCCAAAGTAACCGTTTCGGAGAGTGTATACAAAAAAATGAATTTTCTTATGATATGAATGTTGCGCAATTTCTCAAAACATAGTAATATAAATACAGCTCAAGGTATTCGTAATTAATCGTTTTCGTCGTTTTGCAGTCTTTCCATTAATTTCTGCATATCATAATTTACTTCGTACATCCTTTGGTTTGCTAATTTAAACTAATTTTTGTTACGTAAAGTTAACGCAATAAATGCTTATTAGTCAGTTTGTAATCACTGAAATGCTACTTGTATAATGCACTTTCTCATAGAGCTATTAATAATTAATTACTTTTCAGTCCTTTTAGACGAAGATACACCAAATCTACATTATTGTAATTACTTTGTGAGGTATGAACAGCATAAAAAATTATTTAAAATAACTTAATTAGGTTCAGAATAAACTCTATAATAATCAGACAACAACAAAACGTTTTTTAATAATTTTTTTTAAATTTTACTTTAGCTTTTTCCAATTATTGTAGCCTATTTAAATTTGCTGGAATTTGAAACCGCTAGTAGTATATTACGCAACTAGTTTCGAAAAAATATATTTTATTGAAAAAGTATGGCTGGTTTGAGTACGTGCGTTAGCGAGTACTTAAACGGCCCATACGAGTTCAGTAAAACCATTTTTCTAACGCGTTGCGTATACTATTTTATCGTGTTTCATAAAAAAATGCGAAATATTAAATGTTTATATAAAAGTGACACTAAATGTCAAAACATAACCAACATGAACAGGGCTCGTTTTTATGTATTAAAGAACAACAAGCAGCTCACGTTGATGTAATGCGATTGGCAGTACTGAATTGTATTGTTGGTAGCACTGTAAGTCTAGGTTGAGTTCGAGGTTAGCAGGTTAGGTTTTGCGTCAGTTTTGACATAGATTGACGTAAAACCCATTCGAGGTTAGCAGGTTTCGTACAATGTTTATTTATCTTTCGGAAATTGACCCTGATACGCCTCCACCGAGTACATCACTCATTTCACACTACAAATACTACAAGATTACAGCAATATACGATATCTCTTTTAACAGTTATTTTAGGACCAACACCAACAAACGCTATAGTATATTGTATATTAAGAATTGAAAGTGCATTCTTGCCGCTTGCGCAGACATACTGCTGGTTGAGGCGTAGCCGAAACCGTCAATCATGCAAAAGCGACAAGAGCACTTTTACCTCAAAATATACGAGGAACGTTCAAATATGAATTATAATTTGAATTGTGCGTCAAAAGACAAAGACATGCACAGCAGTTGTATACATTAATTAATGCTCTGGAACAAGTCCTAACTTCATTCAGTCGTTAAGTGTCACAATTCATTTTCGTTAAACTGGCAATCATGAGTAAAGTGGGAGTGCATTGAAGCGTCGAACAACACATTATTAGTAAATTTCTTATCAACGAAGATATCAAACCATAAGAAATTTATGTAAAAGTTAAAAGACGGTTTGATACGCAATCACTATCAGACATAAGTGTTTACAAAAGAAGTAAAGCGTTTAAAGATGGCTGCAAAAGTGCCGAGAATAAACCGTATTCCTGTCGTGCAAAATCATTGACAACAGAAGAGAATGCTGACAGAATAAAATGCACTTATTTGAAACGATCGTCGAATTACAGTGAAGGATATGCCTTCTGCATCAAATATCAGTAGTGGTAACTTGAAGTACAACTCGAGTTCACTGTCTGTGTCTTACAAGCTAAGGCTCGACCCCATTTCGTTATTCACACGCTGACTAGATTCAAAAATTGAAATGGACCATGTTGCCCCATTTACCATACATTTCGAACTATGCTGTATCAGTTTTTATTTGTTTGGACCCTTAAAAGAGTTTCTAGAAAAAATACCTCGTTGTAATTAAGAAGTCATCGAAAATGTTCGGGAATGGGTGTGACAGCAGCCAAAAGATTGTTTTTCTCGTGGAATACAGAAACTTCCGAAAATATAACACCAGTTTATTAAAAGAGAGGGAGACTGGGACAGAAAAATGATATGATGTACTATTGCTACCAAAAAAAAACTAAGACAACGTTTTTTAGCTGTGTGAATCTAAATTTCTAATTGGCAACTGAGTTGTTCAAATTATTTCAAAACGTCACTGTCAATCATGCCTAAAGTAAGTTCAGTTTCAAAAGTTAGGATTAATGCTTGCTTAGAAAACGGTGTGACTATTCAGCAAATTGGGTGTTGATTTAGTTTTATAACTATTTTATATTGTAGCTTTTGATATTAAAATGTTATGACATATAAATAATTCTAACCTGTCGTATGACAGTTTCTTAAGGTCATTTAATCAACTAAAACAATAAAAATGCATGGCTAATGGATTTAGAAGTTGTCCTAGTTTTTTGTGGTACCAATAGTACATTAGAGTCCTTGTGTTTGTTTTTGAATAAATATTAAATTATAATTTATATTTGAACGCTCCTCGAACATACTATTTTTTCGACGACTGCACATATTAAGGCGAAAGTAATCATAGTATTTCACTAGCCTTCTGCACCCAAATTGGGCGCGAAATAATTCATTTAATGCAATTTATATAAAGAGTGATCCATTTTGTGTGTCGAGTTAATTTTGAGGTTAGCTATCAACAAAAAAATCCATATAAAAAAAGTCACTTATAAAAATTTGAAAACCCTACTTTTGGCTTACTTGCGTCGTCCTGAGTAGATTGACACCACAATCAGCCAATTCAGCCCACGGGTTCGCTCTCAAAGTGGCGTCAAGCAAGCAAGCAATGAAAATTATTATGACGGATTTTATTTTATTAAAAATATCAATCGACAATCAATTTAAAATTACTCGCGTAGTATCTGACATGTGACGCGATTATTTAAAGAAATGACAAGCTTTATCAAAGAAACATCCTAACGTGGTAAACTATTTTGCTCAAGCGCAAAACCAAAACGTTCGGCAATCGGCAAAATAGCAGCGACGAATGTCAACTTTCTGTTGTCAAATGTATGTATTATCTGTAACCTCATTATACCTTGCGGTGTAAAGGCTGGTGCTTTACACGCTTGCGTTTGGTGGTACAATGCTCAACTTACAAAGTTGGAGTGCGCCTTTTGTGCTTGCGCAGTAACTATTGTGTGAGCTGTGTGTCTTGGTGATGTGTTGATCTTGTTACTCTATGCTGGTTCCCCCGGGATTCGAACCGAGGACTTGCTTAATGCAAGCCAAACGCTTTCTAACTGCGCTACCTGGCTTCTTTGTTGTCAAATGACAGAAAAATCTACTTTAGATGTTAGTCGAAAAAAAAATATTTTTTACGATACGGCAGTATTTAGAAAACGCGTCGCAATCGCAATCGCAATCAGTTACCGTGAACATTTTCGCACGGTCTTCTACCATAGGTATTTCACTACATTACCGTAATGATGGCAATAAATTGTTTTAGTCTAATATTAAGCATCCATATTTGTCCCCTAAAACACTATTTTGTGTACTTCTTACATAATATAATATTAATTTATATGTTTGCAAAAAGTCTGTGAGATTCTTGTGTCCCTGTGTATTTTTGCTTAAATGTTGATGAAATTGATCATGTAAAAAATCTGGTGTGATACACTCACACAACTTCCTTTTACAGTGATCTTATAATTAGTCAAAAATTTCATTTTTAATTTTTAAACATTTGTCAAAAATTTTCAAAAATTACAAATTATATAAAAACGGTACAAAATAGAGCGTAAGTTAAAGAGACAAATTGTCTCTAAAATTTTCAGCTGAATTCAAAAATGTAATAATATACCGGGTGGTTTATTTAAAATAGGAATTAATAACAAAATATAAAAAAAACAAGAGAAGCCCACTTTAGTACTTTCAACTGGAAAATCATTTAGCTCACATCAATACACATTAAAAATTTAATAAACATGTAAAGTTTGAAAAAAATCCTTAGAGCCGTTTTTAAAAAAATCGAAAAAAACTGAAAAATCACGAAAGTAAACACCTACTTCCGGTTATACGATTTTCTTCAAAAGCTTTCTGTCTCATCTACATACTATACAAAACTTATATATGAAGTTTCAACGCCATACCTCTTTTAATTTTTGAGATATTCTGTTCACAGATAGACAGACACACAGCAGACAGATAGATACACAGACAGACCAATGAAAAAAATATGTTTTTTGGGATCAGGAGACTCTAAAACGTGAAGATCTGTTGAAAACTCAATTTCGAATTTTTGGGGAGAAAAGAGAAAATTCATTTTCAAATATTTTCAGGCATTCCGAAAATGGTTTAAATACGAAACTGTGTTGGAAAAACGCAAGAAAAAAAAATGTAAATATTTATTACAAAGAAATCGGTACATTTGATGTATTTAAGAAACTGAAGGAATTTTTTTATTCTATGTAAAAATATTAGATGTTGAGTAAGTTCTTTTAGAATTTTAATAAGTATACTACTCTTACTTCTACCGAATTTTTTTTATCGCTATGATAGGTTTGGTAAATTTTCATTTTTAATCCATGGTAGTATGCAAAACGGGAAATAATTGAAATCGGTAGGTTAAAGATCGCACTGTACGGAACGTCACCATCACATTGCGTACTCTCACGTTTACTTCGTAAAATAAAGTATAGTAGTTATCATATTTTTTTCAAATCTGAAATTTTTGTTGAAATATCAGATTTCTAGTTTCTGGTTCAGAAAAAGTTGTTTTCGATGTGATGTCTGTCTGTCAGTCTCTAAGCCTGACAGTCTGTGAGTGCGCAAGTCAGTCTGAACACTCTTTACAGCCACGATGGTTTGTTTAATCGAACGGTCTGAAAATTTATATCTTATTTTTTAATATAAATTCTATTGATTATTGGCCAACATCGGAGAACAGGAAGTACTACTTTACTCTTTTCTCTTTTCCGTTTTTCGGAAGAACTGTATACTTAATAAAAAAAGTGGACGTGACTACCTCCCTGGACTTTCCCATACTGGAAACTGTTCATATCGTCTTTATTCAACAGTCTTTACAACATATCAAAATTTCAACTCGATGACTCACGTCTTCACCGTGATAAGCGTTTACACTTTCACGTAAATTGCGGGTAAATATAAAAGAATGTGTAGTTCAAAACATGACCACCGAGCTTCTGTAGATGGCGCCAAGTGCTAGTTTATGTATTATTTTTCTCAAAACGGCTGTAGCACCGAGGTGAAATTTTCTAAGTACCTGGAAATTATATTTTCTAGGGCATACAAAATCGACGCAAAAATATAACAACCGTTAGAATAAAAAAATTATTTTTCCAAAATAGAGGGGGGAGGTGGCTGGTGCGCTTACATATATCCACGAGTGTACTATTTTTTTGCATATTCATATGCTCCATTATGTACTGAGCAATTCAGTGAAAACCCCAGCTACCTATCTTGTTTTGTTTATTAATTAAAGGGGTTTAAATTTTCAAAGTTCAAAGCTTCGTAGAAGGCGCCACAGATAATTTATGAGATTCTTTAAAAAACAGATAGATAGCCCTTTTCGGGGTCTATCAGTGTATGAAGTTTAAACAAATTCCTGTGGGCAGTTTTTAAAAATTATTTTTAGAAAATTTCCAAAATTTTGAAAATTTGTAATTTAGGCCCCTTAATATTTTTCAAAACACTTTTTATATCACCTCATGTTAGCCTTCATATACTATTCAAAAAAAAAAAATCAATTGAATCGATTCATCCGTTTTTGAGTAATAGGGCGTTAAACTCAAAATTTTCAAAAAATCATAGCTCCCTTCATTTTAAACCTAGCGAGTTCGGAAAAAACTAACAGATTTGTCTTATGATCCTCTATCGTTCTCCGCGATAAAATTGTCAAAATTTTAATCACGAAAACAGTGATACCAAAAAAGCATGCGTAACTTCCGCTTCCGGTTTCGGATTTTTTTGAAAAGCTTATTTTGTCGATGAATTTTCGATACACCCCCGCATTCCAAAGCGCATCAAAATCGGAGCAACACTTTCGGCTGTAGGAGCGTCACCCACCCACACACTCACACACAGACAGACATTTTTTAAAAACCACTTTTTTGGGTTCCTAGAGGCCCAAAACGAATATTTCTGTGAAAATCTCGATTTCCAAAATTTTCATGATTCCAAGACTTCCCTATACCTATGGGTATGGGAAAGTAAAAATTAAACTTCATAGAGTAAAATCGGATATTATGCAAATATCTACAATTTTGTTAAGTTTTTAAAGTTTTTTTTATCTACGACAGTGTGTACAATTGACTTTTAGTTGGCAGATTTAAGTTTGTAAAACGACTGTTTAATAATATGTTTTTATTAGTTCACATTGTCAGTAGCAACGTGTTTTAAAATTTTTAACCACCAAAATTAGGACCGGTTGCTACGAGTAATAATCCGAATTTACATCTAAAATATTTTTTTATATTTACCCTGTTTTCTAGATTCTATATTAGATAAAATATTGTATGACACACATGCGTAAAGCATCTTTAGTCACGAGTGGGGCAGAGTTACAACGCGATTGAGCGCCGCACTTGTATCGTAAATTACCATTTATATCTCAAAAATATATTTCACAAATATTTCCTACTAGTCCAAAAACTGATAATGAGAATAGTTCTTAAAAATCTGGTGTGATACACGTACACAACTTCCTTTTTAAGCATTTGTCAAACATTTTCAAAAATTACAAATTTTACAAAAACGGTACAAAATAAAGTGTTAGTTCAAGAGACTAATTTTCTCTATAATTTTAATGTAAATTCAAAAATGTAATAATATACCGGGTGTTCTATTTAAAATAGGAGTTAATAAAAAAATAGGAAAGAAAACAAAATAAACCCATTTTAGAAGTATTGAACTGGAAAATTACTCACATCAATACACATTAAAAATGTAATAAAAATGTAAAGTTTAAAAAAAATCGTTAGAGCCGTTTTTGAAAAAATCGAAATAACTGAAAAATCACAAAAGTAAACACCTACTTCCGGTTATGCTATTTTCTTCAAAAGCTAGCTGTCGAATCTACATAGTACACAAAAATTATACAGGGTGTAGAAATGCTTTACGCATCATAGGGTTTTCAATGGTAATTTTTTCATATGACAATATTTGCTTCCCTAATTATTTTAGAGCAAACTTGTAAATAGGTTTTTTTGTAGTACAAACAATTCTGCATCCATTTATGCCATCATTTTTGTCATTTTATGTCAGAAAAGCTAATAATGAAAGAAACTAGAATTATCATTTTGTCAAAAATCGGTGCAAATTGTGAAGTGGTGGTATGCTGGAAGCAGATCAGGTGCAATAAGTGCCATGGTTGCCGCTACATTTGACAGATGCAAACAAATAAACAACAAACTAATTTGTTGATGCTTTGAGATGCTTCAGTAATTCAAGGCACCACTGATTTGTCTAAAAATGGTAATTTTATTGCTTTAAATTTTCGGTTTTCCGAAATGTAAAATGACAAATGCTGACATAAATGGATACAGATTTTTTTTCTCTACAAAAAACTTCAATACAAGTTTGCTCTAAAATAATTAGAAAAGCAAATATTTTCATATGAAAAACGATTGAAATCCCTATGGTGCGTAAAGCATTTCTACACCCTGTATATGAAATTTCAACGCCATACCTCTTTCCATTTTTTGAGATATTCTGTTCACAGGCAGACACACAGACAGACCAATAAAAAAAATATGTTTTTTGGGATCAGGGGACTCTAAAACGTGAAGATCTGTTGAAAACTCAATTTCGAATTTTTGGGGTGAATCCAATACTTCCTTTATTGTAAAAGGAAGTAAAAAATCCTAATATGTATTGCGTAATTGTGTATAAATTTTATTAAAAGGGTTTTTTACAAAGTATATAGTTTTTGAAAATCCACAAAATAATTTTTTTCAATCGGCAGTGAAGTAATCCATTGTTTTACGACTTTTTGTAGTGGCGCGCTGACAGGAATTGTCAACATAACCTACAAAAGTTGGTTAAAACTTTGTAATTTCACTTTTTTCTCGATTTCAAAAGAACAACGTAGCCTAATCCTAGGCTGACGCAAAATCTAACCTGCTAGCCTCGAATTTGACATAGACTTACAGTGCTACCAACAATATACTTGAGCATTGCCAAACGTAAAACGAATCGCCGTTGCTATTCAGAAAAGTACTAAATTTCTAAACAACTGTAGAAACGTAGTGCATTACCAAATGAAATGCGATAATAGTAGTTTGTACAACGAAAGTGGATATGGACATTCCACTGTTGTACAGTGTATTTTTTACGACCTATCAATGGAAAAAATGGAAAATTAAAAAAAATATAATAATAATAAATCAGTTTATTGCATACACATAATGGTACACAAATGGTAGGAGTTTGGAATAGTCAGTCTTCCTCTCCCCCAATATTAAATTATATTACATGTGGTGCAAAGCATAATACTTAACTATAAATAATAAATAATAATGTCGAAAAATAAATTTAAAAAAATGTAACAAAGAAAAAAATATACATATAGTAAAGATAATGTAGAGCGTACATAGTATAATTTCTCATCCTTTTAAAATTAGTGTTCTTAATTTGTTTTTAAAACAGTAATAACTATCGTCAAGAAAATTATACAAGAGCTTCAGCAATGTAGGTGCCATATACGAAAAACATCCTTCAAACTTAGAAGAATGATGTTGTGGTATGGTAAAATTGTCAGTTCTTATATTTATATTGTGAACATCAGATCTCTTTGTAAGTAGATCGTACAAATATATTGGTGTTCTGTTTAATAACAATTTGTATAAAAACATGCTGTACAGGTAGTTATTACGCTGTTTTACATTGAATTCGCAAAGTGATTTCAGAGAAGGAGTTATATGCTGTCCATACTGAACATTACAAATATATCGAATACATGCATTTTGTGCTCTTTGTAGCTTAGCTTTGTTATAATCGGTCAACATAGGAAAGTAGACTGAGCTACAGTAATCCAGGTGGGGATAGATTAACGACTTAACTAACATTAATTTAGTTTTATCATTCAACTCATATTTGAACGTATATGTATAGACTACGTAACTTCAAGAAAACCACTTGATGAAGGTGTTTTACGTGAAGATCAAAAGCGAATCGGTTATCTATCTATCTTTTGCATGATCGCTCCACTTGATTATTGCGCCGTCCACTACAATATTATAATTGTTCGTTGCAAATTCTGCTGTTAATCTATCAGAACCTATACATAGTGCATGTGATTTATTAGCATTTACGCATAAACCATTATGTTTAAGTCAAATCGACAGATTTTTCAAATCTTCATTAATGTTTGAAATTGCTTCAGAAATATTTGACAATTTAGCAGGTCGTCTGCATACACGTGAATTTTACAGTGTCTGATTACTTTTGGTAGATCTAAAGTAAACACAAAAAACAAAGTAGGCCCTAGGATACTTCCCTGTGGTACACCACTGGTGGTATACTTAAAATTTGACAAAATATTATTAACTTTTACTGTCTGAGATCTATTGATTGACGCTACACCATCTATACCTATATATTTCAATTTCGCTAGCAATAATTCAAAATTAACAACAATGCCTTGCTCTGATCCAGTAATACTAAAAACGTAATCTTAGAGTTATCCATAGCAGTACTTATGTCATTTACTACTTTTATTAAGGCAGTATTTGTACTATGACCCTCCCTAAATCCTGATTGAAAAGATGGCAAGATAACATGACTCTCAAGATATTCACGTATTTGAGCAAACACCACCTTCTCAAGCAGCTTAGAGATGGCTGACAAAATGCTTATCTGTCGAATTTCCTTATTTTCTTTGGGATCAGAAACTTTGGGTATGAGTACTACAATAGCTGTTTTCCAAATCTGAGGTAAAGTCCCATTCAGCAGAGATTCATTGAAAAGTTTTCTAATGGCATCGATACAGTATGGAATAACCAAATGGAGCATTTTTTTATTAATATTGTCAATACCGTAAGCTTCTGATTTTATCGATCGAAGATGCTTGTATATATCGTCATTAGTTATGACCTTAAACTTAAACGTAAATTCATGAAAATTTTTAGAATAGAAGTAATTTAAAGTGTCAGAATCTACAACAGAGTTACCAGCAGAGCTAATAAAATCAGAATTTAAATTGTTAACATTACATAAATTAGTGGGAAGCTCTTGACATTTATTTAACTTATTAGCAATGCCCCAATTTTTAAGCTTTTTCCACATGCTAGATTTATCACTTTTTGAGTTCGTATTCCCTGATTATGTTAAGTGATATGTTGGGTAAATGCTTACGAAGTAGTTTCCAGCCCCAGCTTCAAGCTTCTTAGAATCTTTAGTGATAAGAAATGTTATATAAGCATGTGCACACTGTACTTAGTCAGTTCTTAAGTCAGTTCTTATGTCAGTCAGCATTTAGTAGACACATTGTAAACTGCATTTATGTAACTTCGTAACTTGAATAAATTAATTTTTTTTGATTTTACAAGTTTCGTAAATTATAATTGGCGCAGTCGGTAGGATGGTCAAAAACTAAAGACATAAATCGCTTTAATTTTGTGTTTCAACACTTAATTGGCCATTCGAACAACGAACCAAGAAGACATCTGTAATTCGAAGAGGGGAACCAGAATCGTCCACATTCGAGAGCCAGAGCCTTCATTCAACAATCCAGGACTCAACAGGCCCAAAATCGCCCAGATAGCCCTACAACGCAGGACCAGCCCTCCAAACATCGAGTACGCTGAGCCCGCACGAGGAGACAAAGCCCCGGACTAGCATTGCTGGGTCCAGTCACGTACTCAAGGAACATGAGTACAATTACAACGATATTAATGTAAGACAAATTTTATTAGCAAGTGCAAAAGTGGCTTTATTTTGATAGATATAACCCCTCATTTCGGAGCAAAGTTGTTAAAATAATCATTTTACTTTTAAGCATCTAATAACAGAATTCAATTGATTTATCAACACATTCTCAGGAGAATTGTTGTTAATAATTGTGTTCGTTATTAGCCATTGCAACTCTTAAACAAATTCAGGTGCAGTTAGCTGTAAGCCAGACCAGTGAGCGTTACTGATAGAGTAACTTAATCTCTTACTGTGCTATCACTGTATGCGTAGGATTTCTAATAAGAAAATTGCAAGCCCCGCTTCAAAGCAAGTGCATTGGTTTTCTAAAAGGGAGTAAATACACCATTCACTTGTTGCGAAGCAATAAAACGACGTTTAATTTTAAGATTTAGAACTGTTAAACGTTAGGTAGCAAATAAGCAAATTATTCGCGAACAAATTAAAATGTTATGCAAGGAAACGACGAGCTTGTCCAGCTTTTCGAAAATTTAAATATTCAAGAAGTACCTCCAGCAGTACCAGTAAATATGGCACAAGCATTTCATTTGGAGTACCTCAAGACAGTACCAGAATTTGATGGCACTTCTTACAAACTATAGGAGTACGTGAGAGCCGCCGAAGTTATAATGACGCATTTCTTTCCTGAAGGACAAGGAGACGCTTTTCTTCAAACATTATTATTATCTGCACTGCGAACAAAACTAACCGGCAGAGCATTGTTAATTACAAGCGGACGTGAAATACCAACCTGGATAGCATTAAAAACGCTATTACAACAATCGTTTGCGGACCAGAGATCTGAGGATTCATTGCTAAGGGATCTCATGCTATTAAAGCAGAAAAACGAAACAGCGCAGTATTTTGAGAAATGCCAGCAAGTTAAAAGTTTATTGTATTCCAACGTGCAATTAAACGAACCAGCCGCAGCAGTTCGAGCAACGAAAAGAACCCTTTACGACAGTTTAACACTAAAAGCATTTTTAACCGGACTCAAGGAGCCTATGGGAAGTTTCTTACGAGCCAGAGGACCAACTACTCTTGACATCGCAATTAAATATTTAATAGAGGAGGAAAATGTAAATTACAACAAAAATCGAGACTCATCAGAACAATATAAAAAACCATTTCCACCGTATAATTTAAGGCTAAGCAATCCGAGCCAGACATGGCAACCAGCACCAAGAAATTTTAACCAATTTCCCAGTTACACACATCAAATGCCACAACCTATACAAAGAAATAATTTTCCAATTCATTCGAGACCGCAACAGCAGCAGCAGCCTCAACAACGAAATGTATTTGCACCCAGAAACACAGAAGTTAGGCATCTACCAAAACCAACACCAATGGACACTAGTTCGAGTAACACCAGAAGAACAATACAACCACCAAATGGATTAATTCCTTCAGCACGGAATTCGTTTACACCTAGAGCTACATCATACATTAGGCAGTCCAACCAACATAGAAACTTTATTTCGGAGGAGTTACATTTTCAAGAGGACCCCGAGGAAGAGGACAGCATTAAGGAGTGTTATTACGAAGAGGAACAAGAAGAGGATAATTACTACGAAGAACAGGATTTTACTTTACCTGCCCAGAACAACGACGACACGTAGAGCAACCAATAAATGATCAATCACCAGTAGAAATCATAGAAGTTAACGACCAAAATTCAACGTTACCATGTATTTACATTCCACAACTCAAATCAAACTTTTTAATCGACACCGGAGCATCTAGAACTCTTATCAAACCAGAAGTAGCATATAAATATTTCCCGGAGTTAATTGTAGAAGAACCGTTCCAAATTCAGACAGCACACCAAATTTCATCTCATCAAGAAACTGCAACTATTCAATTACCATCAATATTTAAAGTGCCATTAACTCATAAATTTTATCTATTTAATTTCGACAATAAATACAATGGACTCATTGGAATAGATTTGCTAAAGAAATTAAAAGCAAAAATAAATTTTGAAGAAAGCCTTTTGAAAACACCACAGACCCACATCCGATTATATCCAATGGAAATAATCAATCAAGATTTGAATCATAAAATTACAATACCAGCAAGATCAGAATGTTTTGTAAAATTACCTGTAAATAGGAACATTCATGAGGGAATAATTGAACATACAAAATTAAACAAATATTTAGAAATTCCGACTTCATATGTCACATTGCAAAATTATTTTGCAACTACATCAGTAATCAATACTAGTGATCAAGAAATAACACACAGCATAACGAACCCTATACCTATCGAAATCGTGGAAGAAAATAATGACACCCTATCGCTAAATTATCAGGAGTCATCGATCGACCATTCAGCATCACCATGCAATATTAAAAGGATACAAAGAGAAAATTTACAACAACTACGCTTGGAACATTTAAACAGCGAGGAAGCTACATTAATAAAAAATCTGTGTGAAGACTTCAAAGATATTTTCTATTGCGACCAAATTCCACTGTCCTTTACAAACCAAATTAAACACGAAATTAGGACAACTGACAAAACACCTATATATACTAAGTATTATCGATATCCAGAAGTACATAAGAAAGAAGTAAGGCGACAAATTGACAAAATGTGGAAGAAAATAATGACACCCTATCGCTAAATTATCAGGAGTCATCGATCGACCATTCAGCATCACCATGCAATATTAAAAGGATACAAAGAGAAAATTTACAACAACTACGCTTGGAACATTTAAACAGCGAGGAAGCTACATTAATAAAAAAATCTGTGCGAAGACTTCAAAGATATTTTCTATTGCGACCAAATTCCACTGTCCTGTACAAACCAAATTAAACACGAAATTAGGACAACTGACAAAACACCTATATATACTAAGTATTATCGATATCCACAAGTACATAAGAAAGAAGTAAGGCGACAAATTGACAAAATGTTGAAAGATCAAATAATCGAACCATCAACATCACCATGGAGTTCACCTCTTTGGGTTGTTCCAAAAAAGGTCGATGCATCAGGAAAACAAAAGTGGAGAATAGTTATCGACTACCGAAAACTAAACGAAAAAACTATCGACGACAAGTACCCATTGCCTAATATCAATGATTTACTTGACAAATTAGGAAAATGCCAATACTTTACAACGCTTGACTTAGCTTCAGGATTCCACCAAATCGAAGTAGAACAAAAGGACATCCCTAAAACCGCATTTAATACAGAAAATGGGCATTACCAGTTCAAACGGGTCCCTTTCGGTCTTAAAAATGCATCGTCATCGTTTCAAAGAGTTATGGACAACATACTACGAGGTATCCAAAACGAAAAATGTTTAGTATACCTTGATGACATCATTATTTTGTCGACATCACTCCAAGAACACATTTCCAGATTAAAAGAAGTATTTCTGCGACTACGAAAGACAAATTTTAAAATCCAATTAGACAAAAACGAGTTTCTAAAAAGAGGAGTTCAATATTTAGGACACATTATCACCCCCGAAGGTGTGGAACCCAATCCCGATAAGATAAAGGCTATCAAAAACTATCCTATACCAAAAACTCAAAAGGAAATAAAAGGATTCTTAGGACTCCTAGGTTATTATCGAAAATTTATTAAGGGTTTTGCAAAATTAACGAAACCACTAACTAAATGTTTGAAAAAAGAAGCAGTAGTTATGTTATCACCGGAATATAAAGAAGCTTTCGAAAAATGTAAAACTATTTTATGCAACAAACCTATACTTCAATACCCAGATTTTGAAAAGGAATTTAATCTAACTACAGACGCATTCAACTTTGCAATTGGAGCCGTACTTTCGCAAGGACTTATAGGCAAGGATTTACCCGTTTCATACGCTTCAAGAACGTTAAACGAATCAGAGGAAAAATATTCAACAATCGAGAAAGAATTATTAGCAATAATTTGGGCAACTAAATACTTCAGACCGTACCTTTATGGACGAAAATTCAAAATCATCACGGATCATAAACCATTACAATGGCTTAATTCATTAAAAGAACCAAATTCTAAACTTGCAAGATGGAGACTTAGACTGGAAGAATTCGACTATGATGTTATTTATAAAAAAGGAAAAAATAACACGAACGCTGATGCTCTATCACGCATAAAATTGAATCCTATTGACACACAATCAATGATCGTTAATTTCGATACCACCATGAAAGACTTATTAAATGAAGTAATAAACGAGACCTCCATTGAACATGTTAACGAAACACCCTCGAGTTCAAACCAAGAAATTCAAGCTGTACCAGAAATGTCAGAAGACAATCAATCAATAAATACGACGCATACGCAATTGGAATCAACATCTACCATACCTATTTGTGAAGACGCCTTAGACACGAAACGCAATCAAATAATTTTTACCACTATTCATGGCAAATCACATAAAACAAAAAGGGAACATAAAGGGAAAAACGAAGTAATAACCGCCTACATAGGAGAAGAAAATATTAGGACCAATATATTTCAATTCCTTAAGGAATATTGTATACCTAACAAAGTTTATTATTGCCTATTTCCCAACGAAGAATTTTATCAAATAACTTGTGAAATTATAACGACCCATTTCAAAATTCAAGAACCGCACTTTTACAAATGCGTAAACAGAGTTATACATGTGATCAACAAAGAAGATCAAAGGGAAATTATAAATAATTATCACGAAGGGAAAACAAATCACCGAGGTATTCAAGCTACCTGTAATGCACTTAAACGTCAATACTATTGGGAAAATATGGAAGACACAGTTACCCGCTATATTAATAACTGTTTAATTTGTAAAAAAGCCAAATACGAAAGGCAACCACATGAGGAACCATTAAACATTACAAGCACGCCAAGCCGCCCATTTGAACATTTACATATAGATACGTTTCAAATTGAGCAAAACGCATTTTTAACAATAATTGATGCATTTTCGAGATTCTGCCAAGCATACTATTTAACATCTAAAAATAGCATAGAAATAGCTGAAAATCTAATCACCCTCATATCTCAATATGGAGCACCTACTAAAATAACCATGGACGGAGGAACAGAACTTGCAAACGAATCAATTAAAAATCTTTTAAATCTACATAAAATTAAAATTCACATAACGACCCCTTTAAATCATAAATCCAACGGTATGATTGAAAGAGTGCATTTTACTTTAATAGAAAACTACAGAATTATAAAAATCCAACATCCAAAGGAGCTACCGAAACAAGTAATTAAATATGCATTAATAGGATACAATAATACTATCCATTCCCAAACTAAATTTACACCCTTAGAAATAATATACGGACATACAGCCGTCAGAGACCCATTCGATATACACCTTACCGAAAAATATTACGAAGATTATCTTAACGACCATCAGAAAAAGATAACAACATTTTACGGCGTTTTACAACAAAGAATGCAACGTGAAAAGGAAAAGTTAATAACAAAAAGAAATTATTAAAAACAACTCTAAGAAAATTACATTTAACATCAATGACAAAGTGCTTATTAAAACCAACGCCAGGAATAAAGCTAGAATTCAATACGATGGACCATATACTATAAGTTCAATCAACGTTAAAGGAATAGCTACTTTATTAGACAAAAATAATAAAAAGAAATCCAGGCATTTAGATGAACTAAGTAAACCCATTGTTACAGAACCACCTGTATCACCGTCATCTCTACCCTCGACAAGCCAGTAATTACGAAAATTGAAAATAATCCCGGTTTATTCCCACATAAACTCGGAAAAGCAAGAAATCAGGTAGACGAATGGACACTAATAAAAAATATCGACTATACTTCAATAATAGAAGAATACAAATGGTTGGAGTTAAATATTCAACGAATGAAAAATGCATTTACAAATTTACCCCACGGACATACATACGATGAAGAACTTCAAAACTACCAAACCCTGCTAAATATAACCTCATCTGAAATGAAACGAAAATTAAATCAACTATTTCTTACAAGAAATAAACGAGGCTTAATCGACGGCCTAGGAACAGTTTTCAAATTCCTAATTGGAAACTTAGATTCGACTGATGGAGAAAAAATCGAAAAAGCAATTGAAGAACTACGAAAAGGACAGGAATCCCAGGACAAAATTCTAACTGAATAAATATCAATAACGGAACAAATACTCGATAAAGTAAACGAAACTATTAATACACTGAGAGTTGACCAATACACATTACTATCAAGAATAAAACAATTAGAAGCTCAAATCGAAGAAAACACAATTCACCGAGAGGAGATGTATTCGATAATCAATATGCATACTATATTTTTGCAAATATCAGGAATGATGAACGTAATATTGTACCTACTTAATAATTTGGAAGAAGCAATCACTTTTACCAAACTCGAGATCATGCACCCATCAATAATTGATCCTGAGGACTTAGAAGCAAATTTAATATTTATCCAGAATAAAATACAAGGACAACAATTGCCATTTAAAATCAACCGAGAAAATTTACCTTTATACGAAGACATTATTGCAGTCAAAGCATATCAAATAAAATCCAGAATCGTATTTATTTTGGAAATACCTCTAATAAATCCGGATATCTACGATTACTATCATCTTTACCCATTACCTGTGAAAACCGATCAACATTTCCAAATAATTATACCACAGAAAATGTATTTACTCTACAATGAAAATAATTATATTTCCACGGACGAGTCCTGCAAAAAACTACGCAACGGCGAACACCTATGTAAAATCCAAGAAAAAATCAATTCAGAAGGACCACTTTGCGAAGCTCAACTCATTTCATTTATAAAAAATAAGAGCATTTTAAAACACAGAAAATCGCCCAAGATTCATGGTTACTGATTGCCGATAAAGAATTAATATCCACAATCACTTGTGAAAATAGTAAGCAGAAGATGCCGCTAAATGGAAATTACATTGTACAGATACCACCAAGATGTGAACTAAAACTTGAAAATAGGGTACTGAGGACAAATTATTACTCTAATTCCGTAAACGAGATAATTCAGTTGCCGATGATCAACTCAACGCCTACCGAAGAACAACAAATAAATAATAAACTCCCATCGATACATCTGGAGAACATCGATCTAGACGACATATTCACTTTAAAAAGTAAGCTAAAAGACTTGCATAAAAAAGTGTATAAACCAAATTTTGACGGACATTTATATATTAGTAATAGTGTATTTTTCATGTTAATCTTAGTTATAGTCGCAATTTTGTTCACTTTATATAAATATAATAAACTGCCTGTATTTTGTAACAGGAATAACGTAATCAATTAAGCCCAAAACCAGTCGAAATTATTCCCTAGAAATTGTGATAAAAATGTAATTTTACCATAATTTCTGTTCTAATGAAAGGAGGGATTATGTTAAGTGATATGTTGGGTAAATGTTTACGAAGTAGTTCCCAGCCCCAGCTTCAAGCTTCTTAGAATCTTTAGTGATAAGAAATGTTATATAAGCATGTGCACACTGTACTTAGTCAGTTCTTAAGTCAGTTCTTATGTCAGTTAGCATTGAGTAGACACATTGTAAACTGCATTTATGTAACTCCGTAACTTGAATAAATTAATTTTTTTGATTTGACAAGTTTCGTAAATTATAATTCCCTATATGCTTTTTTCTCGTTACGTATAGCTAGACTTACATAATTACGAAGGAATATATAAACATCTCTGTCACTATTTTGCTTGGTTTTTATATATTTTTGTGCGCTTTATTCTTTTGTTTAATCATTTGTTTGATATTATAATTAATGTAAGGTTTGTTTCGTCTCACCTTATTAGTAGCTACGTATATGGTACGCATCGGTGCATGTTTATTAAACAATGTTAATATAAACTGGTTTAAAGTTTCGACTTTAAAATAAAAGTCATCAAAATTAAATAGTGGTTCCCAAGGGTTCCGAGCGCATCTAGAGCAAAAATATTTAAATTAAAATTATTAAAATTTCTAATTCATATCTAATTAATAAGATATCTTACAACAAAACAAACAATAAATGAAAGTTGCAAAACTAATTGCTGTTTTCTATGAGACCGCAAACTGTCATACTACCCAATAACATGTTGGTAGTGTGCTTTACTAATAGCGTTTGGGAATATTGTCGACAACCACTAATTGCCACACCAAACACATTTATCTGCATCATTAATTTACATAAATCATTTTGTGGAGTTTATAAAATATTTTTAATAATATCTTCTATATCGAGCAACGTCAAATTGGATCCGCGACATTTTAATCGAGATTATTGTAACGAGTGTGATTTGAATTTGTGGTCTATTCAGCTATGATTGTTGTTTATGTACAGTTGTTGCCAATAAAATGGGGTACACCTAACTAGATCTAGTAATAACATTTTTACATTTTGATATTGTTCAAAATATTCATCTACTCCTAAATTACAGTTACTAGTTTGCAACTACAACTTGCAATCCATCTGCCATATAAGTTAGTACAATTCTGATATATTCAGGAAATAAGTTGTATTTTTACTTATATTGCACATGTAATTTGTTATAATAAGACTAGATTAGATTAGATTAGATTAGATTCCACGACTGCATTTTGCTGGCACGCGCAGTTCAGCCGTTGGGCTGTTTGTACTGTCGGAAGATTTCAGGTTAGCAGGCCGACATCCTTATCAAAGATAATAAATATATAGATCTCTAAATTCAACGGGCGTGCAGTCACGCTGAAAGTTCTTCTGTACGCGCGTGATAGATGGCGTAAGTCATTGCTTTACTTTAGAAATGTAGCTGACCAAACATTGGTTCATAGCAGATGTATTCGCTGCATGTTTGGACCAGCGTATTTGCAAACCGCACAGATAAACGCAGATAATAATCTAAGGAAGGGATTATTCTCAGCGTGTTATTTGTAAACAGAGTTCAAGTTTAGTATACTACAGTCAGGTTGGCCATCAGTTGCAAGTAAAATTAAAGATTACACCTTCATTTGAAGCTAGTTTTGACGACATTTCCGTAACTATTTCATAGCAAAATGTAGTTTGTATTATTGATAGTAAGCGAGTTAACTATTGTTACATGTCATTTTTAACTCGTATCATTTTTAGTAAGCAACAAGTGAACGATGCATAACCTGCAGTAAAAAAGCTTGAAGATGTTGGTGCGTTTTGTATATACCACTAAGTCGATTATATTTTACTACAAGTTTGCATTGTTGACTTACTCATTAAAAATGATATGAAAAACGACATGTGGCTACTTCATATTTCTGAAACGGCAGTTGACTCGCTTACTACCAATAATATAAATTACATTTTACTATGGAAAAGTTAGGAAAATGTCGATAAAATTAGTTTATTTAGATGCAAATGAACGGCGGTGTATATAAAAATTCAAGTATGCTAAAAGAAACAAATAAATGTCAAGTAAAACCTTTATTTTTCAAAAACCGTATAAAATATAAGTAACATATGTACAAAGACAATACTAGGAATAAAAATACGTAATTCAACACAAGCTCACTTTTATCAAACAATACATTGCAAGTATATTGTACACAATAAAACAAGTGTGATGTGGAAAATACTGTAAATCACGTGTTTTGAGAGCTAAAATAGTAGCAATTGAAATACGTTACTCAACACAAGTACTTTCCCATCAAAGAACCGCATATATCTTACGAATTATATAAATAGCTATTTAAGTGACAAGGAATGTAAGGCTCTATTAACATTTGAGGTATGCAAGTACAAGCCAAGACGAAGTCGCGGCTTGTTGCCTGCCGAAAATATATATTATCTTTGTTCGTATCTTTTACTAGACTTGCAATGTCCCCTACTAACTTGCGGTTGTCAATGGAGTTGGTGTCTTTTACGCTCTACGGCTGGGCATTCAAAAAGGATATGACAGGCTGTTTCATCATCCTCTTGCCGGCATAGTCTGCAAACAGGTTCATCTCTATAGATATTGATCCTGTGCATAAATTCTCTGCCTGCTTGTAGACTGACTGCAGGAGTTCCAACGCAGATGTCGTCGAGAGCAGACGTGCCGGTAGCTGCGTAGTATCACATAAAAATTCTAAGTCCGGCGATTTGTGTTGTATTTGTGAGGTTAGCCCCGACACGGAGGTCGAAGCCCCATTTCGTGTGTTGCTTGCTCAGCGGGGCCCCGGGGCCTTCTAGGGACAGCGCCTCTTGCCCCCTTCGCGAGGCACATCCAGGGCTTGAGCAGCTTAGCTTGATTTCTCCGGGAGTGACTGAATCCGCGGAGTTAGTTAACTGTTAATTGATATTTTTATTTTATTCGCCGCGAGCTGTTAATCCGACGTGTATAGTGTGGGAGTGTGTGTGGGACATTTGTCCATACGTGTCACCGCGACGTGAACCGCGAGGGCCGCGAAATTTGCGAGATTCGCGGTGCTTAGCTTAATCCAGCTACCAGGAGCATAGGAGGTGGCGGAGGTGAAGCGCATGAATGAATTAACCGCGAGTACTGTCCCTACCTACTATCAAGGTCTGCATCAATCTTTAAAGAGGCGCAAGAATGAATTAATCGCGAGTGCTGCCCCAACCTACTATTGCGGTCCGTATCGATCCTTAATGGGGCACATAAATGAATTAACCGCGAGTGCTGCCCCAATCTACTATAACAGTCCGCATTGATTGTCGGGAAATTGTTGATATCTCTGGAGCCTCTTTTGTCGCGATGGAGAGTCCATCACAGACCCCGGGTTTATCGGGGCGCATCACGCGGGCCTCCCTTTCCTCGGCGCAACTGCTAGACCGGCGCTTATCCACGGCGAGTGACATTAGCCTTCTTCCAGAGAGGACTCTGAATTTCGAGGAAGAGCGCTCCTATCGAGATATAGACGGCGAGTTACCGGAAGACCGCCTGTTGGAGCTGGTAAAGCTGGGATATGAAAGTATTCGACAGCGTATCCCTGCGAAGTCCGAAGCAATTAAAATCGAGGACAGGAAGAAGGTTAGGGCCGCGGCTGAGCAGGTTAGAGACGGCGTCCTCCAGATTGTCGGAGTTATGAGGGAGTTAAGGCACGAACTCGAGGGCAAAGATCAAGAAATTAAGGCCAAGGATTAGGAGATCCATCGCCTTAAGAGGGAAGCCAGCACGACCCCTCCAGCGCAGATCGGGCATGCCACTTATGCCAGCGCGGCGGCCAGCGGAAAGCCGGTCATGTACACCAATAGACCGGCTACGTACGCGATTAGCGTGGCCCCGCAGAAGGTGGGGCAAACCTCCGCCCAAACGAGGCGGGCACTCAAGGAGACGGTAAATCCTATAGAGGAGAACATCACCATCGCGTCTGTTCGGGGGGGCCGCAACGGCGCCATTATCGTGGAGTGTGCGGCGAAAGAAGACGCCGAAAAGCTACGGGTCAAGATCGCGGCGGATCTGACGGGCCGGCTTCGACCGACCACAGTGAAGAAAGCGTGGCCGCGAGTGGTTTTCCCGCGCGTGGACAAAGAGGACAGCGACAGCCTGGTCGACATTATTGTCGCGAATAACGCTGACCTGGTCGCGGCTCGAGGCGGTGCGGACGTCATACACTCGGAATTGAAAGAGCGTTTTCGGTTTGGTGGCAAAGACGGCGACTCAAGTGTTAGTGTGGTGTACGAGGTTGCCCCCGGACTTCGTAGGGCTCTCCTGGAAGGTCCGGTAAATTTGACGTGGCAGAGGATTTGGGCGCAGGATCACTTGAGCATCGTCAGGTGCTACCGCTGCCACGGGTTTGGACATCAGGCAAAGGATTGTGAAGAGAAGGAGAACGTCTGCGGCAACTGCGCCGAGAGTGGACATGTTTTTAGTGCTTGCCGTGCAACGATTCCCTGCTGCGTCATCTGCAAGCGGGCCAACGCGGATGGAAGAGGACGCGTCGACACAAAGCACCACACCAAATCGGAGGAGTGTCCCACCACCATGAGAGTGAAGAGGGCCATTATGGTGAACATCGATTATAATGGCTCCTAATCGCCTCGCCTCGACCACCCCTCCCAGTAACAGCAACACCATCCCGGCGCGAATTAACTTCGCCCAAATCAATCTGGGGAAGGGCAGAGCCGCCACTGCTAATTTGGTCAAAACGGCGCAGGACCAAAACCTGGACATCATACTAATACAGGAACCTTATACGAGGGGCGAACTTGTGCTCGGCTATCCTCGGGCATACCGAACTCTGGCGCGACGCATCGATAGGCCAAGAAGCGCGATTGTTATTACAAATAAGGAGTTCGTTTCTATGTTGGTGGAGGACGCCTCGTGCGAATTGATAACGGTGGCTGAAGTTTCTACCCCCGGCGGAACATTTTACGTGGTGTCGGTGTACCTACCACCTGCAGATGCAAGACACAATGCACTCTACAGCGAGGCAGAGCTGCTACGACGAATCGAAAGGGCACTAGAAATAGTTCCCGCACAGGAAGGCCTGATTCTAGGCGGAGACCTCAACGCTAAGTCGCCACTCTGGGGATCAGCCAACGAGGACCAGCGAGGGAGGGAAATTGCCGAGATGTTAGGAAGAAGAGCCCTGACGGTCTTGAACACGGACAGCCCGCCAACGTTTGTAAATCACAGAGGTAGCAGCCACATAGACGTGACTGTGATCAATCTCCGCATGTATGGTAGAGTCACTGGATGGCGAGTCACAGAGGAGGAGACCCTCTCCGACCCCAAAATGATCATCTGGAAACTGGGGCAAGCAGCGGATGTCGACCGAGCTCCCGTCCAACGGTTCTTCTGTAATAGGAAGGCCGATTGGACCACGTTCCGGGCCACATTTGCGGGGCGACTGGACACGGTGGCTGCCCAGATAGCAGCGGCGCGGACACCTGAGGCGGTCGAAGAAGCAGCGTATTCCCTGAATGCGGCGGTGGTTGGTGCATGCGCGGCCTCCATGCTCGTGAGGAAGTCATTCCGGAGAAGCGTCCCATGGTGGTCACCCGCCCTAACTGAGGCCAGAGCAGAGACAAGAAGACTGCGTCGCCGCTACCAGAGAGCGCACTCCCCTCAGCGACAGGACTGTAAGCAGGAGTATCAAGATGCACGGCGCGCCTACAAGGACCTGATCCTGCTGACGCGGAGGAAGAAGTGGCAGGAATTCTGCAGCAGGAATAGCACGACGGACCCCTGGGGCACGGCCTACCGGGTCCTCCGAGGACGTAAGGGCGCCGATATCTCCACAGAGATCCGAAGACGTGACGGGTCACGAACCACTGGTGCCAAAGAAAGTGCGGCATACCTGTTAGAGGAGTTCTTTCCGCGGGATAGCCCATTGGAGGATAACGAAGTGCAGAGGGCGATACGACAGTCGTGGGAGCTGGCCGAGGGAGGACAGGACGACCCGCCCATCCGGGAACATGAAATCCGACAAGCCTTAGCCGGGATGTCCCCCGGGAAGGCACCTGGCCACGATGGGATCACCGCGGACGCGGCTCAGTGCGCGTTCGAAACACGCCCAGAGGTTTTCACGGACTTATTCAACAAGAGTCTAGCGTACGGCACCTTTCCCCGGTGTTGGAAGGTGCAGACAGTGAAGCTGATCCCTAAACCCCACGCGAGTGACCCGACAGACCCGCGCAGCTTCAGACCGATTAGCCTGTTACCGGTCCTCGGGAAAGTACTAGACAAAATAGTCGCGACCCGGGTCGAACACGCGGTGTGGCGCAGTGGCGGGTTTAGTGAGCGGCAGTATGGCTTCATGGTGGGAAGGTCTGCCCCGGACGCCATCGAGGCGGTTGTCAACACTGTAAAGGGACATCGGGCGCGAGGAGACTATTGCGCAGTCGTCTCCCTAGACATTTCCGGAGCTTTCGACAGTGCGTGGTGGCCCAAAATTGTGTGGGAACTCGAGCGGCGCGACTTTCCGGGAAACTGGCTGCGTCTGGTCAGAAGTTACTTCTCGCAGCGCGTCGCGCAGGTAAACCTGCCAGACAGCATAGTAACGCGCGAAGTGATGCGTGGGTGCCCGCAAGGCTCGTGCTCTGGACCTACTTTTTGGAAGCTCGTGCATGAGAGCATTTTTCGCGAGCGGCTTCCGGAGGGATGTTCGGTGGTTGTGTACGCGGATGACACTCTCTTAGTGACCAGTGCGCGCCAGTATAAGACACTGAAGACGCGGACCAACCAGGCCCTGGAGACGCTGCGAGGGTGGGCCGCAGACAACAAACTCGAATTCAACGTGGCCAAGACAGATGCACTGTTCTTTGGTAAAACCCCGCGACAGCAGCGACCCATCTTTAAGCTTGGCGGGAAGCACGTCTACTGTCGGGACGCCATCCGTTACTTGGGGGTGTGGCTGGATTTTTGCCTTTCCTGACACCCCCACATCAAGGCAGCCAGTAATAGAGGGAAGGAAATCGCCCATAAGATCGGCGCAGCTGCAAGGCTTACGTGGGGCTTCAGGGCAACGCCCTTGCCACAGTATACGAGGGAGCAGTCCAGCCAGCAATCCTTTACGCGGCGCCAATCTAGGCGGAGGGCTGTAAGGTTAAGCAGCGAAGACAGCTTCTTAGCGCCCAACGGATATTAGTAGTGAAGGCCGCTGCAGCTTACGCCACGGTGTCGACCGAGGCGGCCCTGGTCCTTAGTGACATCCCACCCATAGACCTTGCGGTAGAGGAACAGGCGCAGAGGAGGGCGATAATCATGAAGAGGGAACCAGCCCAGCTTCGGCAGCTCGGGATAGAGGGACGAGAAATTGAAAGCATCCTGGACATGACCACCGCGGCGCACCCCGCCGATACCTATACACCAGCGTTCTCCCTCACGGACAGTAAAGCATACGCGGTTAGGTGTTACACAGATGGCTCGAGGCAGGAGAATGGTGCGGCAGGCGCCGCCTTCGTCATCCTTCGTGGCTCGACGGAGATCATGAGGGGCGCAGTTAAACTCGCGGACTGGAGTTCCGTATTCCAATGTGAGCTAGTGGGACTGCGGGCGGCGCTCCGATACATCCGGGCCAACGTCTTCGCCTTTCCAGAGATCTCCCTCATCACCGACAGCAGGTCGGCCTTGTTGGCACTCCGCCACATGCGGAAACCCACTGAGCTGCAGTTCGAGGTCTTCGAGCTACTCCGAGAGGTCGCGGCAGCCACAAACATCACGCTGCATTGGTTCAAGGCCCATGCTGGGACCGAGGGAAATGAGAGAGCGGACGCCCTCGCCAAGGAGGCAGCAGCAGGGGAAGGTGCCCTCGAGTTTGACATGGTAAGCCGCGCCTTCTGTAAGAAGAGGCTCGCCATTAGGAAGCTGGAGCAGTGGGAAGAGAGATGGACTACGGCAACCACGGGAAGACCAGTGGAGAGGTATATTCCGACGATCGCGACCCGCCGGGAGGTGGTGGGTAGGCTCGATCACCATACTACCCAACTCGTGACCGGCCACGGAGCATTCGGGGCCTATCTGCACAAGATAGGCAGACAGGAGGACCCAGCCTGCGCCTGCGGGGAGGAGGACACGGCCGATCACGTTGTCCTGAGCTGCCCACTGGAAGACCAACACCGGGGACTGGCGGATGCGAGGCTGGTGACCCATGGACTCCGATGGCCGACCAACATGGAGCAGATCAGGACACTGTCGCGCGAGACGGTCTGGTGGGAGACCTTGCGTGAGTTTGCCTCTAGAGTACAGAGATTGAAGTTTGTGCGGGAGTGAAGGTGCCGAGTGTCGTTCCAGTTTAGTTTAGTCTAAAGTTAGTTAAGCTAGGTTAATTAAGATAGGACACAGTAAGGAGCGAAATAATTCCGAGGTGGAAATGGAGCGACAAGGCAGGTTATTGTTGGCTTAGGTCTAGTTAAGATAGAAGTTAAGATTTTGTTTGTCTTATTTTAAAATTAGTGTAAGTTAGGTTTAGGATTTATATAATCGTACTTTAAGATTAGTTTAAGTTAAGCTAATTATATAAACTTAGTAATGACGTAAATAAACGCGGGATGAGGCAACAAGAGCCAATGTAGGCTTCCCTAGTTAATACATTTAAGATAGATTAATAAGTTAAGAATTATAAGTTAGCACAGTAAGCACGCAAACTCGAGCGTAGATATTAAGCGGTAAAGCTGGTGTAATGCCGAAAGGCGGGGCACCGGCCCGAATGTACTCATACAAGTACTATAAATAAATTGAATGTAGACTGACTACCTGCTTGATTCAAGTTCTGTTCGGTCTCAACAAGGTTTTGATGGTTTGTGGATTCGGAGTTTTTAACAATCTTTTGCAGTGTTGCTTGATTGTAGTTTCTCCACCTTAGTTCTTGTGCGGTATTGACCCATTCAATAATGGCTGAGCGGGCTTGTTTTTCTGTATGCTTAGACCAGGTTCTGGACCGGTCGTAGCATTACGGGCTGCTTCTTTTGCGAGCTTGTCTGGTTTTTCGTTTCCTTCCATACCTTGGTGATCTGGAATCCAGCATAATTTTACTGTTTCCCTGGCTCAAGGTTTGAATTTTGGATTTGCATTCCTTGACCGATCTCGATGAAGTACTGAAAGCATTTAACACGTTCAGTGCTACCTGACTGTCTGAGAGGATGTGTATGTCTCGATTGTGCAGTTTACTTTCTATGCTGATGTTTGCGCATGCGTTAATAGCCTGTACTTCAGCCTGAAAGATGTTACATAACTTTCCTAGACTGATTATTTCGTTGGTTCTAGGATTGGTACTGTACACACTGAAGATTGTACTCCCTTCAAACTTAGATACATCAGTGTAAAAAATGATGTTCTTATTTGTTGGGGTTGGTAGTTGGTCCGGATTCCAACTTTTGTCTACGGTAAAGTTCTTTTCAAAGTCATAGGCTTTGATTATAAGATCAGACCCCTTTTCCAATATTGGGTTGTTGATGTGTGACATGATCTTGCCATGTCCTAGATTATTAGCTCTGGTCATCCAGTGACGAGTACTTTGTAATCTGTAGGCTGCCATTCTGGCTTTACCTTCCAAGAAGATGTGTTTTTTCTGAGGTGCCTTTAAAGGCTCCAGTGATGCACCGGTTAGCTAGATATTGTATTCTGGTGATAATGTGGATCGCAGTTGCTTGTTTTATTTTGGGCCACCAGGCGATTATTCCATATGAAATAAATGGTCGGACCATGGTTTTGTACAGCCAGAGGGTCAGTACCGGTTTGAGCCCCCACGTACTACCTATAGCTCTTTTCCTAATAACTAATATTTGTATGCACCTGGTGATTGTTTTGTCTAGGTGGGAGTTCCAAGTTAGTTTCGAGTCGATGATTAGTCCTAAGTACTTAACCTCGTTCTCCCAGTTAACTCAAACAGTTTTATATTGATTCTATTTGTAATGTTCTTTCTACGAGTGAAAGCGGCCAGAGCGACCTTGATAGGATTAATTCTAAGATTATTCTCTAGACATCACTCTTCGATTTTCTTTAGTGCTGATTTCATTACATTGTCTACGGTTCTTTGGAATTTACCTTCAATTAGTAAGACAATGTTATCAGCGTATCCTTGATTGTAGTAGCTTTTGTTATTGAGTTGGATCAGCAGTTCATCAACTGTGAGGCACCACAGGAGTGGAGAAAGAACTCCTCCCTGTGGACATCCCCTTGTCGCTTGCACTGTCTTTTCCTTGTCAAATAACTTGACCTTTACAACTCTAGTGTTAAGCATTTCCGTAGTTCACCTTATCGTGGTGTTATCGATCTGATGATTTGTCATTGCTCTCATGGAGTGATAGGAGATGTTGTCGAAGAGATAATGTCTCCTCCTCCGTTGTAGTGCCTACTGGATTCATGGCTTGCTTTGAGACGATTTTGTGGAGCCTAGCTGTGGATCTCGTGGTCTCCACCTCCTGGAAAAATTGTTTCCAGGCTGCTATCTTAGCGTTTGAGTCTAAAACTACTTTATTGGAAGATCTGAACTGTTGGTGTTCTATCTTGTCTTGTAATTGTTGTTTATATAGGTCTCAGTGTGTCTTTCTTGGGTTATAGTAAACTATTTGGCTTATTTCCCGTTGAGACAGTTCAAAGATAATATAATTGTGGTCAGAAAGTGATGTTTTGTCTGAGACTTGCCATTTATTCACTAATAATAAGACTAAATCTTACCATTACCAAAAATGTGTGTATTATTTGAAGCAAATATTGAACTAAATATGAAATTATGTGTCTAAAGATATAACATGACTTCAATAAGTCCAAAATTAACTAGACCACAATTTCAAATGAACACCCTATATTAGAACTTTCAGGCGAAATATATTTTATAATTTCGATGCTTCTGCTGGATTCAAGAGATCAATTTAATTTGGAAAGCAGTTAAGTAACTCATATAAAATGCTAAAAGCTATATCTTCTCCTACAGTTAGTGATCATAACTTTATCAAAACTGTTTAAGCTACCTGAACCCAATATAGCCCACTAAAGCTCTAGATTTTCTTTAAGTTGTGCGAATGCCAATAATGTATGCTTTTAATGGATGTTTACGGAAGACCAACTTATTGAAAAGCAGAACAAAAATTTGAAAGAATATTTGTAATTCATAAGGAGAGTGAACGCAATACAAAGCTTCTGTTATAAGACTGAAGAGTGAATAACATATTTCGTAGAAGATTATTTTACAATATAAAATTCTCTATTAGAATGTTTTGCCCGCGATGGTATCACGTCAAAAGATCGCAGCCAAAAGGTCGCGCGACAAAAGATCGCAGTCAAAATGTCGCACGATAAATGATCGCATGCGACAAATGATCGTATGAGACAAAAGATCGCGGTCAAAATGTCGCGCGATAAATGATCGCATGCGACAAATGATCGTATGAGACAAAAGATTGCGGTCAAAATGTCGCGCGATAAATGATCGCATGCGACAAATTATCGCATGCGTCGAATATGGCATACGAAAATAGCTATATACCTACTCATACACTAAAATAAAAAATCGTGTATATTCACTACATTACAATTACAGAAAAAAAATCTATATTGAAATTAATGATCGTGCGACAACTACTGAAGTAAACTTTCCTTCACAATTTTCCAGGTTTAAAAGTTTTTTTTTCGTTTTTGTTTGTCTTTTGTTTGTTTTTTTAATTTTTTATTAAATTAAAAGTTTAAAAGTTTAAACATGCCTGTATTTTTACTGTCAGTCCTAAGTCTGGACAAAGTGTGAAGGGAAGTTTACTTCAGTATTGGTCGCGCGATCATTAATTTCTATATAGAAATTTGTTTCTGTAATTGTAATGTAGTTATTTTCGTATGCGATCTTTTGTCGCATGCGATCATTTGTCCCATGCGATCATTTATTGTACGACATTTTGACCGCGAACTATTGTCGCGCGAGCTTTTGGCTGCAATCTTTTGACGTATAACCTCCCGCGATAGATAAGCCGATTTCACCATTACTCTATTTTTAACTAGCTGGTTTATATACCAGTATTTATTTTAGAAGTAATACTTTCTACTTAAATATGAAAAAGCCCCAAGCCGTATGTAGAAAATTGAATTCGCCAAAAGCTGAATAATTATGGACTGGGTTTTGCGTTATCAAAAATTTCCAGTTCTTCGCCCTCAGAAAAATAAAATTTTGTTTTTGAAGTTTAACTGCTTTAATTTCCTTGAAATATAATTAATAATTTAATATTATCGGCCAAGCTTGTTATCAAATATTTTACACATTCATATTTATTTTTCCTTCATTTTGTAAGCATCCAATTTTACCCACAATACCTTTAAGTTGCAGTTAGAGGCTATGAAAATCTTTAAATATTTCAAATTCTAAAACGAAACTTTAGAGTAGATTAATTAAATTGAATTGAAAGATAGCAACATAAAGATTGAATTAGCTAAGCCGCTGCAAAGCATCTCCAACTCAAAGCGATAGCCTTTTAGGCTAATCAAACTGAACTGGAAGTTACACAAATGTGCAAGAAAAGCGTAGAAATCTCAACAATTTCAAATCAATAGGAAGCTCTTTGGATACAAAGAAATTGATGAAATGAATGGAGGACGCTTTACTTTCGGTTTCTTTTGCCTTGAACTGTGCGGTCGTGAATGCGTTTCCTCCCTAATACGCGGTCATAATTCACATCCTGCCACTTCTTTGTCCTCGTGGATTGTTCAACTTTAGCTTGTTAGGCACACATGCACCTAAGTATTACTGATTCGCTAGGATCCACTTTTATTTTATATTTCCCATAAACTATATAAATAATTGAAGGCGTTGCAATTCCAGCGACATGATTCATTTAGTCAAGAAACTAAGTATTAACTAACCATATCAGTTTATATTAATTTCATTGCTCTTTTTTTGTAGCACTAGCGGTCGCGCAGGACAATACTAATCCAAAGTACTTTACTGTTCTAATTTAGAAAATATTCCGTTTTTACGAGTTGTTGTGTTTAGTACTGAAGAACTACGTTTTTAATGCTTAGCGACGAACGGCGGTTTTACTAATTCGTACTTAAACTGCCATTTTTCATAGAAAATTACATATAAATCTCTACTAATGTAAAATGCAGTCATAAAATTAAATGGCAAAAAATGTGTATACATGTGCAATAACGGATTCTTGTACTTCGTTTTTATCTGCAAAATTATGAGAAACATCAATTCCTTGATACGTGGCAAGATCATTATCACAATACTCAATGTTAGCTACTTCATCATCGTAGCCTTCTTAATCCGAAACAATAAAATAATCACTATTTACTTCACCCAACTATCGCTGCAGCGATGAGTCACTGTCGATGTCCAAATCACCGACTCTGGGACTCTTTGAACACGACATGTTCACAATTTATGGTTTTTTGACGTTGGTGGGTTGGTTGAAGGAAATTTCAATTTCTCCAACTGGGGACGGACTGTTATAGGGACCTTACGTCTCTTTTCAGCCAAGAATGGGAATTATAGGACGGGCGAGAGAAAAGAGCGGTGGAGAATTAAAAAAATCCACGAAAGGTGGAGAAGTACTGCTCCAGCATTCGCCTCAGAGAAGATACCCTGTTGAATCAGGAAAACTATCTAAAAACCTGAATGAGAGCAGTCGGCTGCGAGAATCGAACCCACGACCTCTCGAATGCTAAGTAGTCGTGCTAACCACTATCCTACAGAGCGCGTTTTTTATCGTATTTTTGTTTTACATGAAGTAAGTTAAATTTAACAATTTCTACGCATATAACTCGAGTGGTAGCGCGAATGACATTAGTCATCCAGGGCAAAGGAAACAGGATTTTTAGAAAAAGTAAGTAGCCAATTTTGTCCAACGCGTGATATATTGAAGTTTAGAATGTTTTAGGAGGTACTGCGTGTCGCAGCTATGCAATTTACGCTTGAAAAATTGTGGCATTTTTAAAACCTATGGAGGACAATAAGTCCTCCGCGCGACCACTACATGATATCTACAAGGAGAGATTAAAATGAAATCTACCTAAGCAAAAAAGAAAAGATTTTGAGAAAAAAATATTTTTGACATATGACCCGTCAACAGTTACACGCTTAGTGCAACGGTTCTTAAATAACGCGATACCCTTAAAAAAATCTTTCGGTAACTCCTCAAAACGTCCTAGTTGTTGATTCCTTCCTGAACTTTGTGAGCCTTATGAATTCGGCAATTGTGCAGCAATAATATCTTTTGAGAAAAATTATAGGACTTCTTGTTGCGCATGGCAACTTTTAAATTTGTAATTGTTTCCTTGTAGACATATGTAGTAATTGCAGATCCCTTGTGCATACACTCAATCTAATGAATACCCTCAATCTAATGAATACCCTCATTATCTCAAAAAATTGTTGCAATTAGCTTCCCTGCAGCCGCTTGCGTCTTTGCTTTTGTGGGTAATGGAGATCCTTTGTACATCCATTGCATTAACTCTTGTTTTGTTGGTGATCCCAGTTGATCACCGACGTTTCATCGCCCGTTACAACTTTCTAAAAAAGATCTTGGTCACGAGCTAAAGCCGCCAGATTTTCTTCGCAAATTTCTTGCCTGCACAACTTTCTTACGGGAGTCTCGGAATCCAGCGCGCTGACACTTTACTCGTTCTCAAATCTTCATGCAAAATTGTCAAAACGGATGCTTCCCACATTCTTATTTCATTTGGAATAACCGAAACTTATATTCGTCGATCCATTAACACCATTTCTTCATTTTTCTTGATGCTTTCTTCGGTCCTTGCCTCCGCTGGTCGCCCACTTTTGGGGTCATCTCAAATGGATTCTCTGTCCCATTTGAACTAATTTGACCAGAATTCTATTTGAAATCTTCGTGAAGAATTTTTACCATATACAGCACTCGTGTATAATTTTTGAGTGATGCTGTAGTTTTAAATCATTCTTTTTCGAGCTTCACAAAAACCACAAAAATTATGTGATTTACACACAACTTGACAAATACTTATTAAAAATTTGTACCAACTTGATAGTAAGCAATTGTCATGACAGTGAGTTTGTTTCATATCTAGGTAGATTTCATTTTAATCTTCTCTTGTATTACTGACAATTAAATAAATAGAGTTCTCGTTGATAATAAAATGCAAAGTAATTAAATAGAAACTAGCAATTCTCTAGGACGCACCGCATTTGCTGTTACCTTATTGTTCAAATTGCTTGAATAGTTTGAAAATTAGCAAGAAAAGCTGTAGACGCGTTCGTAAACAATCTTAAAAAGGCAGCTTTGTAGCTCTTCTGTAATTGTACTTGTTTAAGCTTTCCTCAAAAAGCATCTTTGACTAAATAACTCAGTGCCCTAGATTTACAGCTATTAATTTAAAAACCTAATATTACTAAAATTCCTTAATTATTTCGCACACCCTAGTTCATTTCAAGGCGCCAGCCACGAAACAGTTAAGTGAATAGATTATAAGCTGAAATTACGTTTTTAGGGTTCATATAGCCCGAAGGGGTCTTTTTAATAATAATAAATCACTTGTTTGTAGTAATATTCTGTACGTAATTTGACTTTTATTGATAAAAAATCAAGGATATATTCATTTACTTAGAAATATCAAAAGTTAGCAAATCCAAACAATTTTCTACAGAGACATATACAGTGTGTCCCCGGATTGAGTTCACTATAGGTATAATCGACAAAACATTTTACAATTTTATTTTAATGTTTTGGGATCCCGCCCTGCTTGGTCTGAAAACAATTTTAAGCAGAGTTATAATTTTTAGAAATTAAGTCGGCCATGAAAAATGTGGAAAAACTATTTTCTATTTAGGTAAACTACCCTTTTTGTTTATGATACGGCAAAATTTTATTAAGAAAAGTTGTTTAGAATGATAAATTACGGCCCTATGCAAAATTTCAAAAAGATCTGTTGACTTAGAAAACACCGTTATTTTTTAGATAATTGTATTTTATTTTCAGGTAAACTACTTTTTTTGTTCATGATACGGAAAAATTGTATTAAGGAAAGTTGTTCAGAATGAAAAATTATGGCCCTGTACCAAATTTCAAAAAGATCTGTCGACTTAGACTAAACCGTTATTTATTAAAAATGACGGTTTCATCTAAGTCAACAGATCTTTCTGAAATTTTGTATAAGGCCACAACTTCTCATTTTGAACAACTTTTCTAAATACAATTTTTCCGTATCATGAACAAAAAAAGTAGTTTACCTGAAAATAAAATACAATTATCTAAAAAATAACGGTGTTTTCTAAGTCAACAGATCTTCCTGAAATTTTGCATAGGGCCGTAATTTATCATTATAAACAACTTTTTTTAATAAAATTTTGCCGTATCATGAACAAAAAGCATAGTTTACCTAAAAATAAAATAGTTTTCGCTTCCCTGCCAAGGCCTACTTGTTTTTCAAAAATTGAAAATATTCTTAAAATTCTTTTCAAACCAAGCAGGACCGAATCCCAGAACCTTAAAATAAAATTCAAAAATTTTTAGTCCATCTCACTTCTTGGAACATCAATCCTGGGACACACTATTGTATTTTCTTTTCAGGTAAACTACCTTTTTTGTTTATAATACGGCAAAATTTTATTAAGAAGAATTGTTCAGAATGGGAAATTATGGCACCATACAACATTTCAGGAAGTTCTACCTACTTAAATCAAACCGTAATTTTTAATAAATGGGTACAATTTTTACGGTTTAATTTAAGTAGGTAGATCTTCCTGAAATTTTGTATAGGGCCATAATTTATCATTCTGAACAACTTTTCTTGGTAAAACTTTGCCGTATCATGAACAGAAAAAGTAGTTTACCTGAAAAGAAAATAGTTTTT
>OW679197.1:133991118-134082107 GCA_940337035.1 Agriotes lineatus | reverse complement strand
TTCTAGTTGAAATACACTAAATTGTAACCTCAAGTAGCTAACAATATTTCTCTGGGGAACCTGTTATAAGGAATGTCTGCTGGTAATGTAATGAGGAAAATTGCTACCAGCAGAATGTTCCTCTCGGCAATGGAAAATGTGCGTGCTTAGCTTCAGAGATTAAGAACTTGTCTGGGGCCATATCTCAAAAGCTTATTTTACTTCAAAAATGAAAGTATACAGTAAATTTAAAAACTCTATTAAGATAACATTCATAAAATGCATTTCAGTCGGAATCAGCGGAAGGACAGAACCGCAACAGACAATAGTAGCAAACTACCCTTAAGAATTCTATCTACTTGTGACGTCACGTCGCGCGATAGACAAAATACCCACCAGATGTTCGCCTGCGAAAAAAATCCGTTAGGGAAAAATACTGTTGAGTTGATGCACAGCTCTTAAGGCGTTATTTGACTTCGAACGGGAATACGCACCAAAACTTATTACACAGCTGCAAATTTAGTTATAAACACATACAAAATTAACGGCAATTTGCACATGCAAGTTGCATTAATTTAATAGATGACAAGATGCGAAATGGGTAGCTTCAAGATTGTCGACGGGTCGCTTGGCGTTGTTATACCTGCAATACGACTAGAGACCTTTCAGGACTGCGTCGGCTTGTCAAATAAAGAGTAGAGCAGTTCAACGATTAACTACGAGCGTTGGCGTTGATCTATACGCTGACAACGAGATGTTTTGCCATGGCTGCGTTTGGATACAGGAAGTTGTTATACAGTGCGTCGGAGGGATAATAATAGCGTTGCAATAAATAGATCCGATCGGAGATATATATGAAATTCAACGGCACTCAAGCGAGATAAGATCGGATTTTTTTATTAGTAGGCTGCACTTCGGGAAGCTGAGTATATTCGACAAAGGTCATAATTTGCTAAAATTGGCCCGGTTAAGCTTTCCCAAACAACTATATTGACGAAATGATAACGCTATCATGAACAAACTCTCTGCTCGATGATTGCTGGCTCATTATTGATCTACTGTTCACCTAAAATATTGACGCTAGGAGCAGTTCGACGAGATGAATCTCGCGGTCTCCTCGCCCTTTTACCGCGTGCATGCAAAAGCCAGTGGTGGCGTTGATTTTTAACCTAACCTAGCAAATATTTAGTAATACACTCATAGAATAGGTTTTTAAGGATTTTTTTAATTAGGGCTTGTACTTAGGCGTATAGAGCTTGAGTACAATTTGTATATAACTTAAAAATAGTTAGCTAAGCAAATATTTCCAGAATTATATTATAAATACATAATCTGTTTTATTTTTAGAAAATATTATTTTTAAGTAATAATTTATTACAGAAATAAATACGACGATATATGTCTGTTTGATGTCATGGTAGAAAGATAAATACGTTAAAATGTATGAAATATGACCTCATAAGTGCTGAATGTCAGTGTCGCGGCCAGAAGCATATTCATTTGTGTATTACCACGAGAAGAGACAACATTTTACATATTCTTCGTTTCAAAAATTCTAGAAATTGCTTCTGGAATTTCAAATAGTTACGTACCAAATTAAGCACTAAAATAACTGCCTGCTACATGTATTGACGTTCTGGGGTTCTCCCAATTATATGTATGGCACTGTACTTGAAAGACCAAAGCACTATGGAGCTGGATCAGAGAGGCCTTACTCTTGTCCTAGACTACAATAATATATGTGGATTCAATTCACACGGACTCCAACGGCTACAAAAATCTAGCGCCAATTCCATTGCGATTTCCCAATTCGTCTTTGGTAACCCTGGAGTCCTAATCCCTAAACCTTCTCAAAAGGAGGGGGTCAATTGTCCTTCGTTTTTATGCGGGTTAGGAAAATATTATTGAAAAACATTCGAGATCTCGCATATTAGAGATCGAAGAATGTCAATCTCGCCCTCGAACTTCGAGAAGAAACGCGACAAGATCATTGTCGACCTTCCACGACTACTTTCACCGTCGGTTGTATGTAGTAAAATCAAACCGTGTTTTCGAGGGTTTTTGTTTAAAAAAAACAAAAGCCCTCGCAAACACGATTTGACGATTGAAACAAAAAGTTTCTGGCATATTCCTATGATGGCTATAATAAAAATAACTTAGCAAACAATTGGTTTTAGATGCCTCGATGTAAACCAAGGCTGTCAAACAAGCGCAAATAAAACCGACCTGTTGGTTTAGTATGTAGATGATACCTTTGTCATCTGGTCACACGGACGCCAGACATTGAATGTGTTTGTAAAACATCCCAACATAAAATTCACAATGAAAGTACAGGAAAATGGCAGTATTTCGTTTCTAGACGTTCTGGTAAAACGTAAATCAGATGGTAGTTTAGGACATGCAGCCTATAGAAAGAAAACACAAACGGACATATATGTTGTTATAATATTGACTCTACTTTGTAAGCCAATATTATAATAATAATACTAGACTGCTAAACTTCTCCTATCTCCAATTCAAAACACTTTAAATACAATATTTGCCCTAATTCCAATTTATCTATTCAAATAATTTATTTCCTTGAATAGCTCATTTAATACGACAATCTCTTATCTCAGGTAGGTTCTTGCTTTAGATTAACTATCTAAATACTTCTACAAATTATTTGGTTAATGAAAAGTTATTTCAGAATTAATTTAGATCTTTCAATTGTCACTGGCAAACTAACTGACATTTAAGCTGAATTCATATTCGATCAACACATATCAGTTCAAATATGTTAACAAGAGTAAGTATGTATGTATGTAACTTATTATTTCACTGTTGAAATTGCTTAATGTTTATTTTTACATATACTTGGCTATCTTTCCCTCACTGAATGTATCCAACTCTCCTGAAGAAACAGCACAAATGTAACCAGCCTATTCTGTCATATGTATTTGCAACTCCAACCAGAAACCCCACTTCAATTTGAATCCACGGTGTAACAATAGATTGAACACTGTTAAACTCTCATACACCAACTTCAACAACCAACCAGCTCTTCCAGATGGCAGGTCCCTTGTATTGCACACAACCGCAACTCCAAGATGTCGCCCTCCTTACAGCAACCAGCATGAGTTTGCAACAGCACACCTCAACACAAATCCAATTCACAGATGTCTTCACCTTAACTGCGACTCGGATGATCTTGAACCAGCAATCCCAGGTCCAGGTTTTAATTACTTCATTAATAACTTTATGACAGCATACCCATTCAAATCAGTTACAGATATCTGCACCTTGACAGGAACCTCTATCAGAGCTCTTCCAATCACGCCAGCTAGAACGGACTCATCTCACTAATTCCAATATTAGTAATTCTTCATTATTCTAAATAGTCCCCTTCTTCAAGTTAAAGTTTGTCTCAGTTTAAAATTCTCGATTATTCCACTTATTTTCAATTAATGTTGTCTTTTGCACCCTTATACATCACACCATTAATAAACTTTGGACTATGAAGTGTTTATTTTGTTAATTTTAATCAATACAAAAGAATTATGTCTACATTTTTTTCAATTAAAATCAGTTGTTATCTTCATTAATTTCACTATAGTAATCCTCAATTTGTACACAATGTTTTAAAACTAACATCCTGGATTACTTTCAACTACATACAGTATATTTTCTTAATTAATCTAACAAATACCAAGTAACTTATTCAAATATTAATTCAGCTCATAACTTTCATATTATTTCAGACTAACTTATAGTTTATTCTAATTTTTTATACCTTTTAATTATAAATTGCTCTCTGTTAACTTCAATAACCATTCATCTTAATCCAAAGATAATAATCTTAATTTATATTCTAGAACATTATCCTTGTATAGCGATTCTGTTTTATTTTCTGATTGATTTCACCCTTGTACTTTAATAATCAGATAGTTTTTCTATCCAAAATACCTTCCTATGTAGTAATTAATTTTTTAACAATAAATCAGTAGTCCTGATCTGCAACTACCACAATATAAATACTAACTCACACGATCATCCAAAGGGAAAAGCAACAGTCCTTAAGACTGGCGACCAGAACCATTCGTATTTCAGATTCAGAGAATCTAGAGAGAGCAAAGAAACATATATTTGACTGTTTACAAAAGAACGAATACACAGCACAGATCAGTAAAAAATGAAATTCCTAGTTTAAAAACAGCTTGTGTATATCATATTCCTTACTCTTGCGGCTCGAGTTACATTGGACAGACTGGTCGTTCCATTGATATAAGGCTTCAAGAACATAAACACGATTTCAAACACAAACACATCACAAAATCAGCCGTAGCTCAGTATACATTTACAAATGGGCACACCTTAGAATTTGAGGAGAAAAATATAAACAGGGAAGATGGCTTTAACCTTAGTAAAGCGTGAACTTCTGCGATACACGATTCAAAGCATTGCAACCATTGTGTGTGAGATGACCACGTCTCACGGTTGCAAACTGTGCTGTACTTGAACGACCAATCGGCGTTACGTCGCTCCGAATGGCTGGCACAGAGAACTATAAATAACTTTACTCCAACCTTGGGTTCTTAGAGCGACTTTTGTCTTGCGAAACGTTAGTCAATATGAGTACACAAACAGCAACAAGGCCAAATCTGCCTACGTGTCTTTAGTCCAGCAGTCACTATGTACAAAAAGGAATCCTTTGGTTGAAAGTGAACCAAAATTTTAAATTCCTATTTTGGGGTGTTGAAGGGGGGGGGGGGGGGGAGTCAGAAAAGCTTAACTTAAATTGTCTATGATTTCCTGTGCGCTATTTCCGAAATCTTAAAAACAGGTGCTTTTGTTTTTTACGATGACTCGATTCTCATTTGCGGTACATGAAAATAGTGTAGAACCTTTTTTTTAGATTTTTTTGTGCTCTACAATTTATGTTCGATTATTTCTCCACGTGTGGGCGATATTTGTCGAGATATCGAAGGGCAAAAAGAAGTCGTGAAGGGGTTGAGATTTTTTTGCCGCTTCTTCGCTTATTTAGGAAAAAAATAGTTATTATGAAACTTGTAGAGCTTGAAAATACCTACAATTCCACTTATTACAAATTGAAATGCGACTAAAATTACCACTTGTAAAACGAGCAAAAGTCGTCAAGTCGGCGTGTAATTTTGATTTTATGAATCGTACTATTACATAAATGACACAATAAACTTCGGTACATTGTTACAATCATTATATTCATAGACAATCGTAATGAGAGAAAAAAAATCTCATTTCAGCTGTTTCAATTCTTTTTTGCTTGGCGATTACGCTATTAGTAATCGTTCAATTTCTGCCTCTACCCGGAGATCAAAAATAACAGACTCTCATAAAATATGCCTTTAGTAAAAATGTGCCGCCTTGCACCGATTGGGTCTGAAGTATAGTAGCTAACTTCAAGTCAAATAACACCACTTATTTAAATTGATTTATTCATTTATAATAAACTAGCTTTAACTATATCACAGTTTATGCTTGAAATGTGCACTGTACGATCCTGAAAGAGTTTAGTAGTGGACTGTATGCTAAACAATAATTGATTTCGGTAGCAAACGTTTTTAAAATATACTTTATTTAATTGCAATTACACGAACAAAAACTTTGTGTAGAAAGAACCTATAATTATATGCGACCGACCAGGGCTAACGTCAGTTCGAGTCTGCCCTTTTCGATTTAGAAGCTGCTAGTCATCAAAATGTCCAGATGTTGACGAACAAGTAGCCGGCAAAAATAGAGATGCAGTTTTTACTCTTCTTAATACTAAACATGCACCATCATTAGCTCATTAGCTATACACGAATCTACTCTTCTTTTCTGAATTTCAAATACTCCATACCTACAGCTGTTCTTCGGTTATTCTTTGCACAGCACCTTCTATCGCTTCTTTTAATTCGTCCAATGTGTGCAATCGATTCTGGTAAATTATATTTTTTAAATGACAGAATACAGAGTAATCCAGAGAAGTAAGATCTGGTGACCTTGCCGGAAAATGTCCTCTCCCGATAACTATGTTACGCTTCAATTAACGGACAAGTTGCTCGGGCAGTACGTGCAGTGGCATTGTCAAGCTGAAAATAACCTCCCTGAAGCTTATCATCACCAGGTGTCTTCCCTACAACAAAGCTTCCTGTATTTTGAAAGCGATCAACAACTCTGTGGATGTGACGACATAAAGTTCGTGATTCACTTCTGCTTCGGGAAATCATTCCCAGAATTTGTCAACACACGGCATTATTGGGTGAACCCACCTCCCAGTTTCATCTCTATTTCCATTTCGGAGATGCGATTATAAAAGGAATTTGTCCTCAAGTGAAAATGCAATCACCAATTTAACCTAAAATACAAACATTCGGCAAAACTCTTCAATAATTAATAAAAAGGAAGAATTGACTTACTTTAGTCACAAACGTGGATGCTAATGTTAGTTTTGAAATAACTGTTGTTAAAATTAGCGAAAAATAGTGAAATGAACGGAAAATTGATATTTATACAAAATACAAAAAAGCTGAAACTGACAGCTGATAAACAGCTAACTTTACTGCAGAAACTTGACGTAGATATTGATAAACTCTGCGCGGAAGAATTTTTTTTTCGGTCAGTCTTTGTTGATCTCCCGGTATATAGTAGTACGGGAACAGCCATCCCCTTATAAAACTTACAGCGTGTTTTTCCCCTTGTGTTCTTTAGATGTCTTTTTATTATTCCACCCATGCAGTTGAATTTCGCTATTTTGCTGTGGATGTCTCGTTGTTCTTCATATGTAAGTTTGTCTCCTAGGTAATTGAAGCAATTGACTTGTTCGATTGCCGTATCATCAATAATGATTTTCGCTCGAATAGGATCTTGGCTTTTAAAACCGTAGTACTGGAAGTAGATATTTCTAAATTATATATTTTTTATGTTTTGTATAGTTTATGTATTGATCAAAACAATTATCACTTATAATACCATGAGTAGTCAAAGTTATGTCGAATATTTTTGCGGTGGTATCACGAATGTCCATTGCGCGTAGGTTCGATTAGGACGAGTGAGGTAGCGCGAGTCCTAATCCTAAGTATAATGGACATGAGTAGTAATACCACCGCAAAATATTCTACTTAACTTTGACTAAGAATGTCATTCGGGGGAAAATTCAACGAATATAACTGTAGAAATTCATTTTAAGAGCAAATTTTTACGTGAAATTTGGATTGCTGTGAGTTTGTTTCCTTGGGAGCAACCAAAACGAAAAATTGTAATAACTGTCATCACATTGAAAATGTCAAAAAATTATGTCGCCATGATCACTAGTGGTTATGTCGAAAAATTATGCCACTTAGAACCACTAGTGGTTATGTCGATATATGTTTTTTATTGGCTGAAAACAGAACAACGCTACATTGTCATTGGTCTATTTGAATTAATTGACAGATGGGTTGTATTGTCATTCCAAATAGTTTAAAAAATTAGGAAAACTTTCTTATTATACAACCATATAATGTTATGTACTGCATACTTTATGAAATACAATAATGTAATGAAATTTATTATGGCATTTACGTAACAGTAATATACACGAAACTAAAATTACGGGCCAACTTGACGGCTTTGGTTCACTCTACAGGTCGTAATTTTAGGCACATTTCAATTTATAATAAGTCAAATTTCAGGTATTTTTAAGCTCTACAAATTTTATAATAACTACTTTTTCGTAAATAGAACCAGAAACGAAACACAAGCAAAGAAACGCGAAAAAAATCTAGACCCCTTGGCGCTTTCCTTTCGCGTTCGATATCTCGACTAATATCGCTCATATATGCGAAATTAATCGAACATAAATTGTATTGCACAAAAATTGTATCGTTAACAGGAACAAAGTTATCGCAAAAAAATCAAACACACCTTTTTTAAGATGACGGAAATAACTTCCATACCTTCCACTTATTGACATATTTTTCCAAATCATCACTTCTTTGTAGGAACTGTTATTTCTCTTAGCAACTAGAGATGGGCGCATGAGTAAGTACTTACTCCCGTCACGCACATTTCACGCTTGCTTTAGACACTCACGTTCACGCACGCTCACGTTCACGCACGCTCACGTTCACGCACGCTCACGTTCACGGCGTAACCCGCAGCTTTTATTTGAAAATTCTAATTCAGATAGTACAGAAATTCCAATTTAAAACCAATAAATGACCCACAACAGAACTAAATACTCTAAAATAAATAGTTTACGCTATATGTTGCAACCAGAATAGTAGACACAAAAAGAAATAAATGAAAATTGACTACAATAGCTTATAACAAGGAATAAATACTAATTCTCGCAAAAACATTTCTTGCAACTGTCTTCAAATACATTACCTTTATATCAAAAGCCGTAATTGGAATTGACGTTGTTCGTACTGATACGAGTACAAGAAGGTGTATGTTGCTAGGCAACACGTTTAATTCCTAGGTTTAAAAGTACTTTTATGTCCGAGGAGCAAAAAGTAAGTTCTACTTGGCCGCTTATAGACGCAGACACGCGATTGACTGTAGACACAACATTCACAACACAACACAGGTGGGAAGCTCCGTCGCTGCAGGCTGCCACACAGAAGTACAATGATCTCCCGCTCCAGCGCTAGATCTTCTACATGGTTGGGAAGCGAGACATCCTGCAGTATTTTATTTGTTACTAAATATTTAACGTGAAACGTGAATCGCGCCTTGGAGATTTGCACTCACGTTCAAGGCCCGATTTTCAAATATTACTCACGTTCACGCGCCCATTCCTATTAGCAACCACATAATAAGAAAAATGTTCCAAATATTCAAGGACCCTTAATTGTATGTATTAAAAATAGAATCTAGGAATGACGCAATAAACCTAGATTCGTTCTGAAATAGTAGTTTTTCTACGACCACTACTGTAAGTGATCAAAATTGTACAACTTACAAGTTGTGTAAGCGTGTTCTTAAGCACATCGTGCGTAAAGTGGGTCGATCGCACAATTAGGGATTTAGTGACTTATTATGTTGGTAGTAACAATGCTTTTTCGCTTTGGTTACTATAGTTACGTATATTTTCTAGTTGTTGTTTGTACGAAGCGGTGCAGAGCTGTGATTATAGCCGCCTAACTTTTGAAAATGTTTGAAACATTTCTTTTTCATTTAACGAAATCACTGTGATCATAGAAAAAGCATAGTACACAACTCAAGTTGTAAAGCAATTACGCACTCCTGGAATTACTACACTCACCACTACGCGGTTCGTGCGCAACATTTCCATTCGTGCGTAATATGCTATTTACAACTCTTGTTACCTAACAAGTTCGGAAAGAGCATCGTTACAGTACGCGTAGGCATATTCTAGAGTCTAGGCCTGAAAGCCTCTCGTCCTGTAAAGGGCGTTTCCGGGTGAGTTGCATACAACATTTTTAGACACCTTTGTTTCTTTTTAATTTCACATAAATATTGGGGCATTACATATACAAACAAGCATTATACTAGAGATATTTATACTTCATTGTACTTGATTTTTTTTAGTAACCACAGTTAACAAATATTTCAAACCAATCAAACCAGCAATGTTCCGGAGTAGTCCTGTAAAGAAATATTTTCCAAACTACGAGGGTGGATTCATATATTCGTAGCCCGATCAACAAGCAGTTGTTGCAGTTTTCAAATTCTAGTATTGCATTAATCTAACCTTGCTAGAAATTATTGATGAATGGCAAATTTATCTGAAATTTGTAAACAAAGTTGTAGTACGTAAGGGACGGCTGTGTGCGGAATAATTGCAAAAATGGACATATTTGAAGTTCAGTTATTAAAAATGTTTACAATAAGTTTAACCACGCACTTTTTTATCGACATGCAGAGTTTTCTAAAGTGTTCTACATACCAATAAAAGTTTTCTGTGTTGTTAAACTTTTGTAAATATTTAATCACTACACGAACTTCACATGTATCAATTTTGAAAATTTTAAAAAATACTGCCATCTCCCATGTGCGACAACTTTGTTTACATGTCAGATTTGTAATTTTTATCAATTATTTCTAGCAAGCTTATATTGATGCATTACTAGAATTTCAAAACTGGCAACAACTGGTTGTTAGTCGGGCTACGAATATAAAATCCGCCTGTAAAGAAGTACTTTCCAGCCTAAAAAATGTAGTGTTGCATGAGTTTCAAAGCGGATGTGGCACATAATTACTTGCCACACTAATATAGGATTCTGTGCCACTTTTGAGGCGCCATCTAAAGACAAGGGCGCAAACTTGACTGCTACCGGTATGGCCAACTAATATTTGATTAGCTTACGCTAATACGGCCATTACATACACCATAAAAACATGATTATATGAAGCATACCATGACTAGATGTCATTTGGCGCGACCTCTTAATGCTATTTTGAACTTTCAATCAGGGTCTACCGCGATATTCACATTAAAAAAAATATTGCTAAATAGGTAGATTTGAAAACTTGTCCTATTTCAACCAATTATATCCTCAAATTCATATTCCCGTACTTTTAGTCAGTAATATTTATATAAACAGGTTCTTTCAAAGCTATTTAAAATGGTTAGAAAATGTTTTATGTGTGGAAATCCAAACTACTTTTTGAATTTCCAAGCAGTATGCAGACACCTACCAAATGGTTCAAAGCTATTTCAAGAGTTTGTGGTATTGTTAATTAATAATAAAACTAATTAAAATGCTTTTATTTATAATATTTAATCATGTATTACAGATATTTCTAAACATAAAGAATACTGTACTTTGTGTATTAACCATTTCGTTCAGAATTTTGTAAAAGTACTAGGCAAAAAACTCGTTTGATTAAAGACGCTGGACCAACTGTAACTGTAAATAATACATATTTCCTATCACATTAATTAGAATTACATTACATACAGTTTTTAGCAAATTTTACCTAATTCTGAAATGAATTAAGAACAAGAAAATTTACAAAAACCATTCAAAAGAAACCCAAGCTGAACTTATATCTTCAACCCAAATTGCAGATCTTCAGTATACTATTAGAACATTAACTTTAAAGCTGAAGCGGATTAGTGTTAATTATTCAAAGTTTATTAAAAATAAAACAACTTGAGAAAGATATAGAGGGTAAATTAAATGTTTTCCATAAAATATTCCAACATGTTGGCGAATGGAGACGAAAAAGCTTAATTTCTTGCAAATATTGTTCTTAATTATGATAAAAAAAGCTCCTCGATGGTCAGAAGTTTCTATTCGTATGTGTACAGTGTGTAAATTTTGCTCTCCTAAAGGCAATCAGCACTGCAGAAACAATATAGCAAGTTTACCATCAAAAACAGCATTGTTACGTTATCTTGGTGACTGTAATGGTTCATATGAATTAATTAAGGCGCGTTTAATGGCTGAAGTGGCTCAACTAACAGTACCAGTAGAAAGAATTTGCTCCTTAATTATTGACTTATTAAAGACTATTGACTGGACGTAACACTTCAGAATCTATAGGTGATACACAAAATTCTTCTGCATCTGTTGGTATGCAAGGTTTATCCAATGCTCCAAGCTCAAGTCTTGAAATTCACTGCTAAAAGTACATTATACATACAATTTTTACTTCAAAAAGCTGGTTCTTACTATGTATTAACACGTTCATTTAGTTCGAATGCAGTGGAAGCAATGATTTCACATGTACCCACTTGCGATAGAGAAGTGGCTCAAATGACGCAACAGATGCTCGAACTGCAGGGCATGCTCTTTGTCAGATATTACGCTGTGGTATTATGAAGACTTTGTCTTCTTCAAAAATTGCACATTATAGTAACTTCACCAGTTCTGCAACATTTCAACTACATCAAGCATAATAACTGAAAACGAAGGTGGCGAATTACCTGCAGTACCTGCAAATTTAACAGTTAGAATTCAAGATTGTAAAGGCTTAAATGGTCCAAATTCCATTTTTTGTAGGTATTATAAACATTTATTTTAAAACCATTTATAACCTAAAAAATATCTTTAGTAAAGACAACAACCAGAACCAGATGTAGGTGCTCTATTTCACCACCTGATGGCGCCAAAAACAAAATTGTCACAGGAATATTTTACAACAATGAAAATGACATATGGAATAGCCGCATATAGCTTTGTTATGTAAATTTTAGTTAGCCATGCTACAGGGAGGAAGACTGAAGGTACTCATAAACCCCTTGATATGGAAACAGTTGTAGATGGTTCTTCCGCCTCCCATGCTATCACGGATGTGTTTATTATGTTTGTAACGACAGTTAGCTAGAACAAAAATTAAATCAAGTAAAATAGCCCAACAAAGTTAGAGTAATAGACGATTAAACATGAATCGAGCATTGAGGTTCTTTTGGGGAAACTCAATTAAATATTTAGGGTTCTACACCTACCTATTTCTAGGCGGTACTGTGCAGAGAGTGTAAATTACTTGCAAATAAGGCAATTTATAATATTAAATTTGAAGTGAAGACATACGACACCGACGAAGAAACTAGAGTGAAAGCAGAATTTTTTAATCAAGATATTTAACGACATTCGGAAAGCCCAATTTTTTTAAGCCTCCATGGACGTAGTCATTTTTCTTTCACAAGGAGCTCGTACCCTCCATTTCAAGACGAATTTGATGTGTTTACATTTATTTTAGCTTTTCTTTTGCCAATTAATTGTGATTTACCTTTACAATGTTGACGTTTGTTTTTTTTTTCTATCAATAGTCGGTTGAGTGCTATAAAGCACGATTCAATTAATAAATGCTCAAACTAATTTATGTGGATTCTTTAATGTAACCCCGTTAGATTATTACAAGCCAAAGAAATTCTGAATCAAGCGACCTTTTAAAAAGTGTAAAAAGTTGGTTGCCTGGTAACAAGACATGAAGAGCAGAGAAAGGCCAAGGCCACGTAAATATTTATACCTGTTTGATATTTTATTGTACGAAAACCCTGTAATTTTAGAAATCAATAGAATATAGCTGTAGGTGTAATGAAAAATGCTTTCTCGTCTATTTAGTTTTACAGTAAATATGTTTAACTAAGTCCTCCCGAATATGCCAAGAAATATTTAATAACGGGCATACGCTACTTACTTGTACTAAATTTCAGTCGCCATTTAAACCCACAGTTTTAGACGAGCGTCATAAGCCACAACAGCTGGCTGCGTCTTAAATACCACCTGACATTAAATCATAGATGGAAACACACAATGTCATTTAATACAACCCCGGCAGCGGTAGCTCTCGTAAGCAATTACCGTTGATTAGAAGGGTGAATTTCTGCAGCACCTAAAAGCACGATTAACATGAACATTAAAGCTGAAATTGTACAATCTCTCACATATGATTTCAACATATCAATAACTAAAAATGATTAAAGGGGAACTGCGTTTAGATTTAAAAAAATACAATTAATTGAGATGCAGCGCAACATGAATATACACGTCTTCGTAGGGTTGATTAGGATCTACAGTGTTAACATTAGTGATGGGCATAACCGCACAATTTTCATAACCGAATTATTTGCATTCGAATGATATTAATAACCGAATGATTATTTGAATAATCATTCGAATAAATTTTGGCTCTCGATTCGTTTCGATTAAGTCAGCCGGTTTGCCGTTTGGCGGTTCACTGTCATCTGCATCGACATCGGTTTACCGTCATCTGCATCGACATCGTAACTTGCAGATAGCAGAGGAACCAAAACATAATATGTACGGTCGGCGCCTTAGAAATCGGGACACGTAATATGTTCTTCTAGTCTTTGGAGTATTCTTGCTCCGGTTACTTCATTAATGTGAGATGGCATTTCATAATTGACAAACAATAAACAATCTGACGTAACAATTAAAACCATAATAACTGTAAAACCCAGTTTATACACTCAAAAAATACATGCAGAATATATCATAATAGTGTGTAGTGCCCGATTTCTAAGGCGCCGACCGTACATTATGTGTTATGTATTGAAAATTAAGAGGTATTTATTAAGAAGTGTAGAAAGAAACAAATATGCGGGACTGCTTGCTAATCGCAATAAAAACAGTGATAAAACGTTTATCTTTATCGATCGGGCGGGTTAGAAGCGCCGCCTCTTGTTTTGAACCTTTGGAGATGTAAGCAAATAAAAAATTGTTTTATAGCTTGATGCGTTTGCAGTTTTTAGGCGTTCAGGTTTCAGGTGCCCAGAATTTGATAATTTGATATTTTTTATGATAGGAGGTAGGTACGCGATAACCAAATGGTGTTTTCAGTACAACCTGCTTTGTTTATGAGTTATGACGAATTTATATTTACAGAATTTTGAGCACTGCGTAGGTCGCTGAGATATGGCACGTAGTACCTTTGAATAAAGGTTTTTTATATTCAAAGCGTAGTACGTATCAGCATGAGGTTATTTTTCATTCGAATACTTGGAACGAAAACCGAGTTACATAGGTTATTTAAATAACCCGATAACCGGTTATTTTGCATTCGAATAAGCCCATCACTAGTTAACATACAGGGTCCAGCAACAATGCGAGGGTGGAAAATATTTCTAAACCTATGGGAGTTACATAAACATTGTGTATATAAAAGTTGTAGGTACGAAGGTGGTGCACATTACTAAAAATAGCTTTGATTATACAGGGTGGCTAAAAAAACTTTGGCGAATCAAACCTGCTTTTTTAATGGAATGCCCTATATTTGGGTAGCTTAAAAGTTTTACATTGAAATACTAATCGTTTTGATATAAGTTGTCTGGGTCTAACGTCAGTTGTTTTGGAGATATTAACGATTTTATTCAAAAAATGCTGAACTTCAGACGGCTGTTATAAGTAACAGAAAACAATTGCATGATAGAAAACGTTACCAAAAAAGTATATTTTTTCTAGAACTACGTTTCGAGCCACACTGTATAATCAAAACTATTTTAGTAATGTGCACCACCTTCGTACCTATAACTTTTATATACACAATAGTCATGTAACTCTCATAGTTTTAGAAATATCTTCCACCCATGCATTATTGCCGGACTCTGTATTTATTAGTAATTAAAATATTTGAAACATTTTTAGTATGGGAAAACGTTTCAGTTCTATATGCAAGGATTTGCTTTTCTGCATTTACCCTTTGTCAAATGTCAGAAATATTTAGTTACTGATGAAAAATGTAAACTTACAGAATATTTTTGCACAGTTCCTAAAAATTTGCTCAACACTTGTAGGTGCAGGTAAAGATAAAACCACTCAACATAGCCAATGTTTCAAGCGTTATATCTACTACGTATGTGGGCCAATCATATCAAACTTTTTTTGTTTGATAGCCTCTAGTTTTATCTGTCAAACGATATGGATTTCAATGCAATTTATTGCTAGGAAGGCCATTAATTATTTTTTTAAACACCTTGCAATTTATCTTCAAAGAGTTTTTCTCCTAAACGGCTTATCCAATCTTTGTCTTTTTTATATCAAAATTATTCTTTGTACAGTTCCAGTGTATGAGATTAAAATAGAACAAATTCTGAAAAAATGTAAAAAATAAGTTTGAAAAAGTCAAGTTCCCTGTGTACGATTTTTATGAAACATTGGCCATTTTGAGCGGTTTTACCTTTACACGCCTCTTAAGATTTTAGTTGAGTGTCGTTTTTCTGTGATTTGATGAAAATTGTTTAAACTCGATAAATTTTTATTGCAAATTTGTTAAACAATATCTGTAAGCCTGGCTGAAAACTTTGTGAAAAATTTTCCCAAATTTATAAATGACAATTTATTGTGAATGTGTTACAATTCGGCAAATTTAGTGGAAAGTCACTGTACATTTTCTGGGAATTTGTTAAAAATTTAGTGGAAATTTGCGGAATCTTTACTCCCTGAAAGTTAACTGAACATTTGTTAAAAAGTTGCTAGAGGATTATCAAAGAGTTACTGCAAATATGCTTAAAATGCTCCACGAATTTATCCAATTACTACTCATTTCTTGAAAATGGTTATCAATTCACTATGATCTTGATAAAGTTTAGGTGAAAATTTGATGACACTTTACTAAGAATATCCCTTATGCATATTTAATTAGAAATTTTCCATAGCAACGGCGATTATTAATAATCGGAAATATTTGTAAATTTTCTGAAAAATTTTCAATTAGTATACAGTGAAATCTCCCATAAGCGGACACGCACGGTGCCAAAGTTTTTGTCCGGTTATTAGAGGCGTCCGCTTAAGGGAAAAATCTATTTTTATGTTTAAAAAAGTTGTAGTACTATGCAAAGGTATACGCGCTAACAATACAGATAAGAATAATAAAATAATTGAAACAAAGATTGCTTATTATACTTTCCACATGTACAGCTGCGGAAACATAAAGCGGGACACTAAAATTTGCCATAGTTAAATTGTCTAAATGAACTCATTGTTGATGTTATCCCAAGCTGCTTATATTGCATTAACCAGTTCATTTGGTTCACTGGCACATGATAGATAGGATTTCATAAACAATTAGGAAGCCAAAATTAGAGTATTCAAATAGTGAAAAATGGCGCTATAGAACCTGTCCCGGTTTATGTTTCCGCGACTGTATCTGTTTCTAAATATTTTGACAGTTTGAATACTTTAAAGTCATTACTTTCTTTAGCAAAGCATTTAAAATTTTTCACTGTTAATGCTTCCGTGTAGGTCTTGATTACATTCTCACAAATTTCTAAGTCGCCATCGTTTTCTAATTCTGCCAACTGCACATCAACGGCAGCTGATTCACCTGAAATTTCGGTTACATCATCTTCCACGATTATTTCTTTGTCAATGTTTATAAATTCGTCAGGGTCGACGTTTTCGATTTCTGGGATATTTGTATACAGTTCAGCCACTACTGATAAGGGTAAATCGTCCTCTGGTTCAAATTGATTACAGTGGTGTAACTTGATACACGTAGACGCCGTGACCGGGGGGGCTCTGAGCCTAGTTTTCTTATTTTTTCCTTCCATAAAAGCAAGCAGGAAAAATTCCTTCTATTTTTATTTTTATCATAATGGGATGCCCATGCAAAAGGCAAAGTAGTTATGAATTATTGCTGGCCTCTAAAATCAAGCGACATGGATTGTTTTGTAATAATATGGCCCATAGGCTAACTAAAGTGTCGAATTTCCTGCAGTCATAACATCGCCCGTATTGCAAAGGAATTCTATAGTTTAACAACATGATCATTAAATGTTGGATTTATGGATTGTTTTGACGCCTCACGACATTAGCTGGGCCTGCATTTTGAAGTGTCCGTACAAGAGAGATTCACAGTCGAAAAATTGTCGAAAAATGGTGTCCGTGTCCGTTTAAGAGAGTGTCCGTTTAATAGAGAAAATTTTATTAGTAAAGTTAATGCAAGCAAGTTGGTTCCCAACAAAATGTCCGTGTAAGAGAGGTGTCCGCTTATTAGAGGTGTCCGGTAAGGGAGATTTCACTGTAGTATTGACAAGGGATCTAGCAGAGTTTGCCGAAAACACTTGGCCAACGGAAATTTTACCGACCGAAAGTTTACCGAAATTATAAAATCCTATATATTGAGACGATATTAAGCTAGAGGTGTCTAGTTCTTTATTATTTTATTTATCTTCGGTTGAAGGCAGGTGTTATTTGTTCTATAATTTTGAATTTAAAGGAAGCGTTGTTGTGTTAATTATTTATTAATTGTTACTTTTCTCAAATATGGCATGATTCGTCAGACTATAAGGCATAGCTTTGGTCATATGGTCAAAGTCCTACTTAGAATTTTGCCGAGACTAGGGAGTTCCAACCCTAGCAAGGGATCTTTTAATGCTACACATCGTAGTAACATGGGACCCACGGCTTTACATCACTTCCGAATGATGGCATTCTGCAGAAGTTTTCATCCACATTTTTTTATTTTTAAAAACCTCACCGGGACCAGGAATCGAAATCGCGACCCTACGATCAGTAGCCAGGATGCTCACCACTGAGCTACCAGCCCCGGCCATCAGGATTTTATAAAAAGTAGTTGTAAAAATAAGTAGGCAGGAACATGTTTGGATTGGTTATGAAAAAATGACATACATCAAATTAATTTTAATTAAAAAAATGGTTGGACAATTGATATGTTTTCGATCGAAGAAACTAAAGTAATTAATCTCATTACAAAATACGACAGAGCTAATGTAAAGCGAAGTGTGAAAGAAAATTGAGAAAAATAACTTTTTTGTTCACAAAAAGTGAAAATTACTTTGGAACGCCCTGTAATTACATGGTGGATCTAATATTTGCAGAACGTTACTTGACAAATACGTAATGAAAAATAAAATAATTTCACTTATATTGTTATTAAATTTAATATTTCTGTAATACTCTCGAATACTAGCTATTTAAAATAAATTAAGATACCTGCGTTAATTATGCTCTAGGTGGAATGAAAATTTAGAATAACTGAAAAATGCTGTTACAATAGTTATATATGGTCTGGTAAAAATAACACAAAGGAATGCCTTCTTTTAAGGATATCATCATCTAAAATAAAAAACACTGGAATTGTAAAATCAGTGTCACGCTCCATGTACTTATATAATTATAGGATTTTATAATTTTGGTCAAATTTCCTTTCGGTCAATTGCGTTTCGGTAAACTTTCCTTTCAGTCAAATTTCCATTCGGCGAACTTTCCTTTCGGTAAACTTACCTTTCAGGCAACTTTCCTTTTGGTCAACTTTCCTTTCGGTCAACTTTCCTTTCGGTCAACTTTCCTTTCGGTCAACTTTCCGTCGGTAAACTTTCCATCGGTAAAGTGTTTCCGGTAAACTTTCCGGAACCCATTGACAAAAACCGTAAAATATTAGTATTTAGATTAATTTTGTTATTATTTTTGTTTTTCAAAAAAAGTGTTTTCTATAATGTGATTCATTTTCATTCGCGATATTCTCTGTCAAAATATAACCCGTGCATAAAAAATTTTGCAAAAAATGTTTCGCAGCTAATTTTTAACAAAAACATTCGTGTTTGCGTCCAAGCAAAATAGCTGCAGAATATATATAATTTTCAAGCACTTGTTATATTTCTACTTATAGTTTACAACAAACTCAATATTTACTTAAAATGTCGTGAAACTGTATTGAAAACACGCTGAAAATTGCTTAAACTTTCTGAAAATGCACTTTTGTTAGCAAAAAATTTAAATTTAACCAAAATTGATTGAATTTGCGCTGCAGAAAAATGGTAGAAATTGCTGCAAATTATCTGACAAAATGTTTCGCAAAAAGAGGTTTTTTCATGCGCGCAAGCTGTCGGTAAATGACGAAAATTTTGATTTGATTTTCAAAGCGCAAGGTGCTTGTGCAATCTTCGTTTTGTCGTACATGCTGGGCGAATTTACAAAATCCATTTTTGAAAGAGAATATTTTGAGATTTAACCGGGACACGCATAGTCAATAAAAAATCAAATTGTACGCCCACCATAGGGATGCGTAACATCTACGCAAGCAACTTTACTGAAAAATACGCGAAATCCTGTACCTGGCGAGCATTCTATTCTTAGCAGAAATGTTACTGCTGCTGCCACCTAGTCGTGATCTAAGAACATGTACAACCATTCTGTGCTGAACTCTGCTTTAGCGGTTCACATTAGTAAACGCGCATTCCGCTGTAGAGTAGCACAGGTATTATGTCAATATCCACTGCAGCATTCTTCTCATAATCTAAAATTTTGAAATATTATCGGCAAAATTAGGTAATTACTACTATTTATCTTCGTATAACCACTTCGCTTGTAGCTTGCAGGTGTTATATGCAGTTACAACTATTTTAGTGCAACTTGGGTTGCATATATGCGACTATTTCAATTTGAAAACCTCCAATCAAATATTTGTATTTTTTAAATTTTGTCCAATGACAATCAAATATTAGTGAATATTTGCCTATATATAAATACCAGGGTATTTTCACATATCAAGCTGACAACTAAAATTTAAAATGGACTGATTTTAGAATTTAAAGCATTTTTTTTATATCGATACAGATAATAGAGTGAATGTAGAAGAAAAAATTATTGTAGACAAAATTTTCCACAGGAAATAGTCACTTATAATACCATGAGTAGTCAAAGTTATGTCGACTATTTTTGTGGTGGTGTCACGAATGTCCATTGCGCTTTGGTACGATTAGGACGAGTGCGCTAGCACGAGTCCTAATCCCAAGCGCAATGGACATGAGTAGTGATACCACCGCAAAAATAATCTACTTAACTTTGACTAAGAATGGTATTCGAGAGACTATTTAATGAACCAAACTACCTTTTTCAAATTAGTTTTCAGTAAATCTAGCAACAAACTACGCAATTTCTATAGTAACAGAACACTAATGTCGACTTTTTCTAATAAAAATCGCATTTGTTAAAAATAGTCACTTGAATACCTTCTAGGAAGATATATCCGCTGATATTTTTTTGATTGGTCAAGAAACGTCAGAATTCTGGATTTTCATTGGTCACTTTTTGACAGATGACAGGTGAATTGAATAGTCTTGTAATATATTCCTCTTTACAAAATAAATCCGTTCCACATTACTGGACCTTGACCTGCCTTAACAGACGGCTCTATTCATTCCTATTTAGTGCTACGGCTCTCCAATTACTTGTGTGCATTAGTTGTTCAGCATCTTTTTGCACATTATCACGCCACCGTACCCTTGTCCTTCCTCTAGCTCTATTGCCTGCCAGCTCCCCCTTCTAAACTTTTTTGGCTATACGGTTTTCATTCATCCTTTCAACATGGCCAGCCCGGTTTAGTCTCTGCAACTTGATAATCGTAAGCAAGTTTGGCTCCTTATACAGTTGGTATAATTCCTGGTTGTACCTAATCCCCCACACATTGTTTTTTATTGAGTCCATATATTCTTCATAATATTTTTCTTTCAACCACCAGCACCATTTCTTCTCATTGTCTTGTGAGCGTCCATGTCTCACTAGCATACGTGACTATTGGCCTTAACAGGGTTTTATATGCTTTAATTTTAGTTTCTCGTTTTATAACTTGTGACTTCATTAGTGGTTGTAATGCATAATATGACTTGTTACCCTCCACTAGCCTGTTTCTTATTTTTTGTGTAACGTCATTGGTATCATCATGGACGACGTTACATAGGGGCAAGAAAGGGCGCTTTCCCCTTCCTGGATTTTTTCCAAAAATAATCCAACATCACATTAACCTGGATTGTCTAGTACGCACCACGCCCTAAGGGCCCGGTCAATTTACAGAGCCAATTCTTTGAATAAGCCGAAATAAGCCGATGGCCGAAATACGAGATGAGAGGGGTCTATGAATTGGTCACTCAGTGCGATACAAAACAGTATTTAAATTTCCGTTTCTTGACGCCCTTAAGGGCTGACCGATGTTGGGTTTTCTTGTGTCTGGGCACGTTCAAGTAATAAATTCAATGGCTCTCCAAATCCCAGTGCACCTGCACGAAATGTTTGCAAATATTTAAATAAATGCATTACTTATCTCAAGTTAGTCTTATTCACTCCCTGGTTGAGTTACTACTGTTAGGTTATTGTGTATGTACCTATGTATATTATTTGCATCTATTATTTTATTTGTTGATTAATTTTATGTCAGCATTATTGTGTATTGCTATTACTAACGCTTCAATATTTTAGTAAGTAATGATATAGTAAAGAACGTACTGATTTTATTATTTCTGATACCTGAATGTACCTTGTGCGTGCAAGTTTTTACAAATAAAATGCCCACTATTTTTGATTTAGATACACAAAACGTGTTGGTGATACAGGTATTTTTCCAAACCTTGTAGCACTTGGTTTTTATATTTCTTCAAATCTAATAGCATTTTTAGGTGCGCATAAGTATTTCTTTTTCTAGAACCTCCGTGAATTTAATTGTCTTATCTCAATATCGTAAAAATATTGCCCCTCCCTGAGAAGTTTTCTAACGGCGCCTATTGATGTTACTGCCAAGGTAGTTAAATTCTCGGATTACTTCTACACTGTCATTCCCTATCGTGAAGATTTGTAGTAGCAAAGAGCATATAATTATATGCTCTTTGATACTAGTCTTTTATTGGTTTCAAAGTTTACTTGTAATCCTAGCTCTCCTGCTGCTGCTTCTTCCAACTGCTCTAGTATTTCTTTGATCCCAATTAGTGTCCTTCCAATAATATTCACATCGTCTGCATACTCGATTAATTGACACTTTTTGGTTATAATAGCCCCGTTATGGTCGACAGTTACATCGCGTATTGCTTTCTCTAAAGCTAGATTAAATAGACGTAATTCTTGATGAATTTTAAAACTTTTTGATATTAGTTTTTGAATTTTTACTTGTCCCTTTTTATTTTCCACTGTCATGCGTATTAGACTGATTAGCTTTACTGGAATGCCGAAATAAACCATAGCTTCCAAAAGGGCTTATCTGCATATATTGTAGTAAGCCTGCTTAAAATCCACAAATATTTGAAACATCGGGAAGTTGAGTTCCCAGACTGTTTCCAGTATTTGACGAATTGCGAACAATTGGTCAATGGTCGATCTGTTAATAACTGCTTGAAGTACAATTTCCATCTTTCTATAAACTCTACTTTGTTTACCAGTATTGTACCATCTTCACTTTTACACATTGTTTCTCTCGATTGGTATGTATTATTTGCTTGCCCTATGGATTTGTAGAAGGTCATTCTTTCTATGATTTCGTATACTTCTTGTATTTTGCTATGTTGTTTATTAAGTTGTTGTCTTTTCTTGCACGTACATAGCAATGTAATTTCTCTTCTTAATTTGTTGTATTCTTCCTTCGTTCTAGTGGTCCTTTGGGTCCCTCGGGTTTTATTTCTTTTGGTATATATATATTGTTATGATACATGACGTAGTATAATAAATCATAAGAAATAAATATTCAAAACTAATAAATTTGGAAGGTTACAATAATTAGATCTTGATGGGTGTAAAATTTCGAATGAATAATGAAAGTAATTGATACAATGAAAGGAGCCATTTGATAGTGCGATATTAATTGAAATAAATAAACTTAATGGTGGTATTAAATGTTAATAAAGAACAAACCAAGGTAACATTAGACAAATGTATTTGTTAATAATAATCAGAATGAATATCCTGTAATAGTATTATTTTAAAATATAGGAAGTGTGCACTAAGAATTGTATCTAGGGATAGAAGTTTGTTTAGTTAGTTACTGTAAAACAACTCATGAAAACATACATGTAATTTTGAAATAACCAATTTTGTGAAATAAAAATAGAACTTATGCCTTAATTTGTGTTGGTTTTGGTAATGACAAATTAAAAAAGGGCTTTAAACAAATCTACGAGGTCGAACAGGTGAAATATAAAATGGAATTTATTGAGGCATCAAGTGGATGAAGAGATTATACAGATACAGTTAATTGGAGATATAGAATACCGAATGTTATATTAGTTGAAGAGATTTGGATTTATTCATACGTACAAGATATTAGTAGAGGTTTTTACAAGTTATTATTTGATTTGGATATTCTGTGAGTATTACAAGAGACATCGGACTATCTGCAAAAAGGAAATAAAGTTTGATTTGGAACATCATAATATAGCAACTTACCAGGAGTTAGTTTGTGTAACAGTGACATTCTGGAGGAACCAGAACTGGATTTTGGGAGCAGAGGAGTTGGTTTTACAGGACGGATGCAGTTGAAAGGATTCACAGACCATCATAGGTGTTGCTGTTTGTGAAGTGGGCAGTAGGTGTTGCACTCTGTCGACGTCAGGATCCGGTATTTGTTAGATGTTGCAGTGAAAGCTAGAGCAGTTATAGAGGTTTGTGTAGATAAGTTGAGAAAGCATTTTGAATAACTGTCAATAAAAGAAAGTGATAATATAAAGTTAATATAGTACTTACGTAGGTGAATTGAATAATAAATGTGTTAATGTAAGATATAATTGTCAATTACCTGGTTTGATGAATTTTAAAAGTCAAGTGTGACGTTATGTGTCATTGATAGTCAAAGATTTTTGAAAATACAATTTTAAAACTTCAATTAATAGAGAACTAGATTTTGGCGAACCCACCCTGAAAATAAGAGCTCTCGATTTAAAAGCAATTATCGTTTAACATTTAAGACATTGCATTAATTAAGGCATAGTTCAGATAGTGGAGCTATAGCAATATAGACCGTAATTCCTTGACAGGAATCATTGGCGTCTTATGTAGACTCTTCAATCCCCTTCGGCTGGATTAGTGCCTTTCTTTATTAAATTCTTTCATATGTTCTTGTTTGATTTAGTTTGTAGTACAATTTTGTTCCATTCTTTTCTGTTGGTGGTCCTTTTCTTCCAGTCCGTAACATTCATCCTTCTCAGGTCTTTTAAAACTTCGTCTTTCCATCTTTGTCTAGGTTTCCCTTGTGGTCTGGTCAGATCTGGTATCCATTCCATTATTGTTCTAATCATTCTGTTTTCCTGTGTTCTTTCCAAATGTCCTAACCATCGTATTCGTTGTGCCTTTATTTCTCTGATTATGTCTTCTCCTTTTATTTAATCTTCTATTTCTTTGTTTCTTTCTATTCTGTATTCATTCTCCCCCAATTTCAGTGGCCCTAGGATCTTCCTTAAAATCTTTCTTTCGAATATGCACAGTTGTTGCTCTTCTTTTTTGGTTACCCGCATTGTTTCCGCTGCGTATATTACTGTAGGTCTTATTAATGTTTTGTAGATTCTTATTTTTGTTTTACTTTTGTGATTTTTCGATCTTTTAGTAGTGGCTTGTATATATTAAAACAGTTTAAACCCTCGGTGAATCCTTCCTTTTATGTCTTGCTCTTTGTTATTTTTGTTGTTTATTTCCGTTCCCAAGTATGTAAATGTTTGTACTTTTTCAAATTCATGTGTTCCCACCTTGTATTGTTTTGGATCAGTGTCTTTCCCTCTTTTGCAGTGCATATATTTTGTTTTTTCGGTATTTATTGTGAGTCCTCTTATTTTTGATTCTGTTTCAATGATGTAAGTGTTTCTTGTAATTTCGTTTTGCTTCGCGATATTACGACTAAGTCGTCTGCATATGCCAAGAGTTGCATTTCCTTATTTCTTATTGTGCTTACATGATCAGTTTTCGTCACAATGTTTTCCAGTGCAATGTTGAATAAACCGATGAGAGAGCATCTCCCTGTCTAACCCCCATGTTAATTTCAAAATATTCTGTCTCCCGCTTATCTAATTTTACTGTGGTTTCTGATTTTTCCATTGTCATTTGGGTTAGTTCTATTAATTTCTGTGTTATTTGTAGTTGTTTCATATATTTTATTAATTGTGATCTTTTGATTTGATCGAATGCATTTCGGAAATTTATAAATAAGATTCATATTCGTGCGCTTTTTCAATTATTAGGTTGATTACGTGTATGGCATCCATCTTCGACCTGCCTGGTCTAAACCCACATTGGTAGTCCCCTAGCTTCTTTTCAGTGTGCACACGTAGGCGTTGTCGTAGTATATATGTAAAAACCTTGTATGCTACGTTCAGGAGAGTAATGCCTCTGTAGTTGTCACATATTTCTGAATCACCTTTCTTAAATATCGGGATTATCAATCGTTTTCTCCAGTCGCTTGGCATTTTCTCTTCGTTCCAAATTGCTTTTATTATTCTGTGTATCCCGATGTATAGTTTTCCCCTCCGTATTTTATCATTTCTCCATTTATTTCATCTATACCTGGGGTTTTACCATTTTTGATTTTTTTATAGTTCTCACAACTTCGGTGTAACTTATTGGCTCTTCATCTGCATGTTCGTCTCTTGTGCTCTCCATTTCTACTTGTTCTGTCGTTTCGGCTACTCTAAACAGCAGGTTTTGATAGTGTTCTTTCCATATTTCTTTTATCTTTCTGGTATCATACTGTGATTGTCCTTGGTAGTCTTTCATTCCTCTTCTCTTAATTACGTTACTTCTTCTAGTTTTTTTTATGTTCGTGTACATTTCTTTCGTGTTGTTTAGTTTTCTACTAGCTTCTATTTTTTCCATTTCTCTATCCATTCTGTTTTCTTTCTTTTGAATACTTTATCTGCTTCCTTCTTTATTTTTCTATACTTCTCTTGGTCTTCCTCTTTTCCAGATTTTAGCCATTTCAGATTAGCTTCTCTTTGCTTCCTTATTTCTTCCTTACATTCTTCGCCGAACCATATGTTGCTCTTTTTATTTTTTTTATATCCTAAGGTTTTTTCTGCTGCTCCTTTTAAGCTTGTTTTGACGTTTTCCCATTCTATATCGATGTCACTTGCTGGTCTGTATGTGCTTAAATTTAGTTCTGGTTCTACTTTCTTTTGGTAATCGCTTCCTTACATTCCTCGTTATACCAATTATTTCTTTCAGGCTTCTTTTCTACTCCTAGTACTTCTCTTGTGAGTTTATTCAGACATCATTTGATCTGTATAGCTTCATACGTAGATCTTGTACGCTGTAGTTGTATGTTAAAATAGTCCTGCAGTTCTTCTTCAAACCTGGTTTCGTACCTTCTTAATACATTTTCATCTTGTAGTTTCTCTACATTCTTTACATTTCTCTATTTTGGAACTTGCCATCGTGGCCTTTGTTTAGATTTATTAATCCTTCTCTAATTTTCACCCTCACTAGGTAATGATCGAATTCTGATGCATGTTCTTATATCCAATATACTGAGGAATAATCTGGCATCTACAAGCACATAGTCTATTTGGTTTATAGTTTTGCGATCCGGTGATCGCCATGTTCCCTTCTGTACATCTTTTTGTGAAAACTTCATACGATTACGTTATTAGCCACTGCAAATTCAATGTTCTCTCGCCATTGCTGTTTGTTTCATGATGAAAACTGTTACTTCCTCACTTCCGATTTTTTGCTTTGTAATTTCCTCAAATTATTTTCTTATCATTACCTGGTGTTCGCCTCAGTTCTCGTTCTGTCATATAAAATTCAACTAATACTTCATCATTTTATTTTCTGTGGGTGCATGTATACTGAAAAGATAGATAAATTTCAAAATTTTGTTTTAATTTGCAGGTAACATATTTTATCATTGATTGGTTTAAAGCCAAAATATCCAAGTTATACTTTTCTGTCTCTTTCGACATGCTGGCTTGGTAGAAGCTTCTAATGTTCCAAATTCCCATAATCCTGTGTATAGATCGTCACAAAGAAAAGTATTCTGAAGCTGTACGTGATATCAATACTGCTATTAATAACATTCAATCATTTTACATCCCTCAGCTAAAAAACGAGGTAGTATTGCAATCGTGAAAAAATCACTTTCCGAATTTCTTCAGATCCTACTTTTCAGGGTCTCCAAGTGACAAAAACATGTTTTCTCAATTGCGTCTGTCTGTTCGTCTGTCTGTCTGTATGCCCGTCTGTTGGCGGTGTTGGTCAAAAACTATTTGTTGGAGAAGGTCAATATTGTGCATGCGGATTGTATGTATACCTGCCTCAAAACCGAAAATACTTTAGATCAAATATATACAGAGTGAGCACCTTAAAAAATAAATGTTGTCTATTTTTGCTTGAACTGAGGAACAGGTAAAAGTAATAATTTGCACATAGCTCAGCTTTTACCCTTGACGAAGATGGGACCCAAAAGATACAGGGCAAATGCTGTAAAAAATAGGCAACGATAAGTGCGTTGTATATAATCTAGCGGCGAGGGGAAATGCCAGGTGGTCCTTCGTGGTCAAACGGAACTACGAGACGCATTGCTCCCGGGCTGCGTCCAAGCCTGCGATGGTTTTTTAGTTGAAAATTAATATAATTTTTATTACCAAGTATTACCTTTTCTTGTTTCAGTATTATTTGAAATGTTAAGTTACTATTATCCGAGTTTTCTTTGATTTTTCAAACATTTTAGTGTTAGAACTTCCACTTTAAGGAAAGTTCTGAATAAAGCCCTTTACAGTTTTTTTTATACTGGCAAATCATTGAGTGAGAGAATCTCCTTGAAGGAAAAATAGTCAATTGATCTGAAACCCTAAAATAATCATAAACCAAAAAAAAAACCGAAAATCTCAAAAAATACCAGTGAACAGATAATTTTTGAAAAAAACTCTGGCTTTTGTCAACCCTGGTGTAGAAACGATAAAGAAATGCGTTAGTAAATTTAAGAGCGCGTTCATATTTTTCTAAATAAATCTAATTTGTGTAACGTTGAATTCCTAAGAAAGTGCAAAGAAATCATAGTTGTACTATTAACTAAATATTAACTTAACTTACGTTAATAAAGGAATTCGATTGTTTCCGAGACATTTGGTTCGCTAGTTCGCTAACAAATTAAATTCTTCGGTGTGGCGAAATACCCAACATCATGAATGCATATCCTGTAACATGTATTGAAGCATCACAGTGCCTACAACAAATAATTTCCATTGTTTGTAATTGTAATTGTAGCTAATCAATATAAAAGACGTTCTCTTGGCAGAACAAGCTTGAATGTATTCAATATAAATGATGAACGATTCAGTAACCTGTAACAAAATTACACTTAATGAATGAGCTGCTCATAAATCAAGCTCTCGTACAACTGATCAAACTCTATATAAACATATTTACTGTCATGTTTTAAAAGTACTCCCCTTAAAGTTGCTTGTTTAATTCTGCTAACATAACCTGTTTCAAAACAAGCAGCTGTGTACATAACTTTAGGGTTGATTAAACATGCAATTTAAAGTAAAAAATCATAATAATGTAACAATGTTCGATTCTTAAAGGTCACTAAGATAATGAGAAAAAACTATGTATTTAAAGAACCATGGCCTTCACAGACAACTGGTATAGCCAATTTTAAACAGATTGAATTGATCTGTAATATGACAACTTCAAAGAAGCTCCTTTCACATGACACAGACAGCTTTAACGTCAAGTTATGATGGTCCCTTTAAATGAAACTCAAATCAAATTGAGGGATGGGTTGATCATAACTTTCTTCATCTATACAAACACATTAGTATTTGTTTGTATCCTCTGCTATTGTTTTTTCGATGACCATAATATATACCCAAATATGAGATGCCTACAGATCATCATCAGAAATCCGGTTCAATTACTGTTAACTAGGTTTCCGTGGTAAAATTAATTTGGCTCAGCATAGCCTGATATTTCTGCTCCATAGATTACATCAAAATTAACGTTACACAACTAGCACTAGATTCATTATATTCAAGACAACCAACAAAGTTGTTAATATTCATAAACCAACTACGTGAACGTAAAAAACGGAAATTCAGAAGTGTGCGGGAAATATGGTAGCAAAAATCCTAATTAATAGAAATAGTATGAGGTACTTTAAAACTCTGCGTCTTTGCGTAATCCACGGACGCGTCGCTTATCACATAGGCCTTGTGAGAACGGAGCACATTTATAATTACATAATATTTTTACTTTATAAAACCAATTTTCGCTAAACGCCATAGTCGCTAAATAAAATGAGCCGTCTACTGTTGTAACAATGAAATAAACAACAACGTTGTATAAATTCATGAAACTACACAAAATTATTAAGTCGATAGGCGATAAAAGTTACTTGGATAGACAGAAATTGTCAAGAAAACAATATTGATAAACAACCAATGAATTGATGCTCGTTATAAAAACTTGGAATGCATTAAACTGGCTTTGGGAGACAACTTATAAAACTTATGCGCTCTTGGGTGCTCTGAATGTAAAAAATCGCGCTGATTGTCTTCCGTGACCTTCTGTGTAGCTCTAGATGCCATTGAAGAATGCTAGTGATAAAAACCTGACCTGCGTTCCCTACGAAATATCAATCTCTCTAGTCTAGCGGCTCCTAGGAGTACGTCCAACGATGTATGGTATGGCACGTTCGTCGTCCGCAGAACAACTACAGGAGCTCTTGGTGGTCGCCCAACAACATTGATTTTATTAGGGAAAAGACAGCCTCTTTTCTCAATTTGTACCTTGTTGTGTGTCCAAAAATCTATCCCCAATAAGACAGCACATTATTGTAAAACACTTTGAATATGTTTTCCTTCGTAAAACCTTTAAGAAAGTATTTGGATTGTCTTGTTTTTCATAAACTATTTTTGGTTTAAAAGAAGATCTTTGCGCATGCAATGTTATTAGAATACAAAAACTTTGCGGAAAGTAAACTAAAAATATAATGCACCATTGTTTTTTTGTCTTTTAATCATCACTAAGAAATATTGCTAAATATTCAAGTAATTTCATATTCCTTAATCCAAGGATTCCATAGTATTCAAGCAATACAATTTCTCATTTTAATTAGTAATTATAATAAGCTTTACTACATTATTGTAAAGATATCATAAAATCGGAATACAAAAGCAACTTCACAGCTTAAATTTGAATGTAAACAAGGATAGGTTCGATTAATGTCTAGTTTTCATTGAATTTATTTACAATGCCGTGTGCACTATGCACCGATGAAAATGATGCAGTATTGACCTATTATACGAGTACGTAACTTATTTATTTAAATAGTAATAATTTAAAACCTTTCGCGTGGGTAGGCCCTTTGTTTGATAACGTTAGTAGGTGTACCATCTTGATAGCTCCACGGGGGTATCATACGAAATCACTTTCGTTGATCGTCTAAACTTTGTAGGCGGATTCAACCAATTAGACCCTCTGACGGTCTTTAAGTAAATATTGATGATTGCATTGGCAAATATCTGCTAAAAGCTTGCACCCGTCGTTTTGCCTTCGGATTATTGTATACTGAAAAAGCTACTTCCATGTCTTCGGCACATTAATAAAGTATTAATAACTGTTTCGAATTGTAGAAATTTACATATTCCTATACATATATATGGAAAAATATTTGGTCCACTGTACCTTAACGACGTGATTTATTATTTTATTTAGATTCTGTGAAGTGGTATATTATAGGTCTACTCCAAAAATTAGCACACCTTGAGACATACGGAGTTTTACCATGATGGACATGCGGCAATTTGTTGTCACAGAATAGAGGTTAAATTTATAAACTTTGTTTCAGTAAGGGATCATTTTAGCAGTCGAATATAAAACTTTGCATGTAACTGGTACATTTATTGACTCGCCTTTTACATTAGCCTTAATTATAAGCTCGTTCAGCGATAAACAATTACTTAAATATAGGGACATGAAGGTCAATAAAACAGCCAAATATATTTTTCTTCAGCTGATTATAATCAGCATTAGTAACGTTTCGTTATATAAATAACTTCTTCAGACAAAATAATTGAAATAATATATGTAGTAATAAAACATTATCTGGAAATGAGAGACAGGTTAGAATTTTACAAGCAGAGATACCCATTAAAAAACCTTACCTTTGAAATCAAATAATTCATATTTCAAATATATCAAATATAAAATATTGTAATAGGTGGTACATTATGAAAAATTAACAATCTGGAAATGAGAGAATAAGGTTAGAATTTCAAAAAGACAATATGCAATAATATATTCTTACCAATAAGTAAAAATTAATATGTGGGGAGGAATTAACACTCCCCCGCATTGTTGTTAAATAGTTAGGCATAGGATGGAAAGCGAAAACTAAATTTCAAACAATCTTAAATTATTTACGCAAAATGGACGTCATATCAATTATTAGATCTGAGAGCATGCCAGATGGGCAAATTCCCAATGGTTAAAAGTTAAATAGCTAGAAGATATCCCAAAATCTAAAAAGCAATATAAGTAAAAATTATTAATTAAATATGAGAGAATTAATATACTAGTATAACTTGAATTAAAGAGATATAAATTAAAGAAGATTATAGTAAATAGAATGCAAATTATCAATGTCAGTTTTGTAATTAATCGAATTTGGGTTTTTTTTAATTTCGATCATTTCATAAAGTAAACGTTTATGCAAGTTATTTTCCGTTTGCAACACTTTAGGAGAGTTGAAATTAAAATTGTGATAAAAATCGTATGAATGGTCGGATAGTGCTGTGCTAGATTTGTTAGGAGTTAAGACTTTTGTTTTTACAGAAGTCCTGTGTTGAGCAATTCTTTTTTTTTAATAATTGTTTAGTTTGACCAATATAATTGGCATTACAATCATTACAATCTATTTGGTATACTATATTAGATTCAGAAAGAAGAGGAGTTTTATCTTTTAATTTATTAAAAAAATTTTGACCTATTGTATTATGATTTTTAAAAGCAACATTGTAGTTATAGGATTGTAAAATTTGTTTTATGCTTTGTGATATTTTAGGTATGAAAGGAATGGAAATATAATTTGTATTTTGAGTATATTGATAATTATTAAATTCTTGACCTAAGCAGTTAGGGTATAAATCATATGTTAAATTATTATTTAATGTGTGTTTAAATTTAATTTTATTTAATCTTTTTTTAATGTTAGAGTTAATGAATTTAGTAGGGTAGTTATTTTTTATTAATATTTTTTTAATTATAGAGATATTTTCTTTGTGAAATTTATTAGATGAAAGTAATATTGCTCGATCTGTTAAATTATTAATTACACTAATTTTGTATTTTAAGGATGTTTGTGAATTGTAATTTAAATATCTGTCTGATTTGATTTCTTTTCTGAACCAATTAGTTTCAATTTTACCATTATTTGTTCTAATTAAAGTTAAATCAAGGAAATTTATGGTGTTATTATTATTTTCTTTTTCAATTGTAAATTGTAATCTAGGATGGTAATCATTAAAAATTTTGTGGATGTAGTCTATGTTTTTTTTATATGTACAGATAATAATGTCATCGACATAACGTCTGTAAAAACAAATGTCCTTTATGTTTTTTAAAATGTCAGATTCTATTTTTTGTAACACTAAGTCTGCAATAGTACTTGATAGAGGTTGTCCCATGGCAACTCCAAATTTTTGTTTATAAGTTTGATTATTGAATGAAAAATATGTAGATTGTAAAATATATTGTACAGCTTCAATAAAATCCTGTTTAGGAATATTAGTGAAATTATTAATTTGATTCCAATATTGATCTATGGATTCAATGGCTAAATTAATTGGTATATTAGTATAAAGGGATATAACATCCAATGAGAATAAAATATGATCTTTAGGTACTGATATAGTATCAATAAAATTTTTAAATGTCCAAGAATCTTTTACACTGTATATGTTTTTTTGAGTAATGTTAATTAAAATATTAGATAAAAATTTTGATAATTTATATAAAGGGCTCATATATGAAGCAACTATAGGACGTAAAGGGTAATTATTTTTATGTAATTTGGGTAGACCATAAATTTTAGGCAGAAGTCCATTATGGGTTATAAGTTTTTTGTAAGTTATATTATCTATGTAATAGTTATCTTCCCATTTTTTCAAAATTTTATTATTGAATTTTTGAATTTTGTCAGTAGGATCCTTATCAATTTTACTATAAGTTTCTGTGTCATTTAAAAGATCAAACATTTTATTATTGTAGTCAGTTTTGTTGATAATTACTGTAGTTTGTGTTTTATCAGCTTTGGTAATTAATATTTCTTTATTTTTTTTAAGAAAAGATTTGGTATTGTTAATTTTCTTTAGCAATTTATTATTTGTAATATTATCTCTAAAATTTAAAATCTTTTTTTTTTTATTATTATTTTGGTAGTTAGTTAAAGTATTGCAAACAGAAGCCCTTATTTTAATTTGACATTCAGAGTTTAATTTACATATAGCATTTTCAACATTAACTATAATATTCTCATTAGGAATTTTATCATTAGGGTTATATATATTAAAATTTGGTCCTAGTTTTAAGATATCTTCAACATCATGTGGAAGTTTTACATTTGTTAAATTTTTAATCCAATTTTTAGTATCATTTGCAATATTACATTCTACAGACGTATTAGTACTAGAATCCTGAATTTGTTTTAATTTCAGATTGTTAATTTTTCTCATGTGTTTAATTTTGATTTTATTTCTATATTTATTAATTTGTGAAGTTTTTTGGTAAATAAATGACATTATTAAGTTTTTAGAAACATTACTATTATTAAGAAATTTATGACAATTTATCACTTTTTGTTTTAGGTAATTTAAATAACAGTAAGAATCATTTAATATTAGAGATAAAGTTTTCCTTATGAAATTATTTTTGAAATTTTGAAAAGTATTGTAATTAATGAAATTTTTAAATTGAATATTTTTAAAATTTTTTTGGAGAAATTTAGGTATCAATTGTAAATGTTTACATTGCTTTACAAATTCTATCCTCTCACTCACCTTTACAATGGCAAATCCTAATTTATTTAATGTGCGGAAACATTTTTCATATTTGTGTCCATAGTTGGAGGCAACGTCTTCGTAAAAGGTATTGTTGATTGATAGTAGGTGTTGATCCATTAGAATAGTAAGCAGAAATTAGTAGAAACAAGTAGAATCCACCCTCATCAGGATTCGAGTAAGTATTAATATAGTTTATACGATAACGGCTGACTGCAGATTGTTTAAATATAGGGACATGAAGGTCAATAAAACAGCCAAATATATTTTTCTTCAGCTGATTATAATCAGCATTAGTAACGTTTCGTTATATAAATAACTTCTTCAGACAAAATAATTGAAATAATATATGTAGTAATAAAACATTATCTGGAAATGAGAGACAGGTTAGAATTTTACAAGCAGAGATACCCATTAAAAAACCTTACCTTTGAAATCAAATAATTCATATTTCAAATATATCAAATATAAAATATTGTAATAGGTGGTACATTATGAAAAATTAACAATCTGGAAATGAGAGAATAAGGTTAGAATGTCTGAAGAAGTTATTTATATAACGAAACGTTACTAATGCTGATTATAATCAGCTGAAGAAAAATATATTTGGCTGTTTTATTGACCTTCATGTCCCTATATTTAAACAATCTGCAGTCAGCCGTTATCGTATAAACTATATTAATATAAACAATTACTATTTTTCTTATTGTGTGGAGTGTTTTATATTTTTATTGAATAGTCGTCAATAGCATTTTAGTTTGACTCTACTTTGATTTAGTTAATATAATTACATATAGCTTTAAAAAGTATATTATTATGGATTTTCTATTTTTGTTACAGGTGAAACGGTGAATGATGCAGACCAAAAACATAAACGTGGATCAGGCGCCTCTGAACAATGAATTTTCACCACAGGTAATTACCCTTTGTACCTATATTTTTCCAAGGTTGAGCTAAGTACCTAATCATTCGATTTGTCCGTCAGTTTTGACACAGACTGGCGCAAAACCTAACCTGCTAACCTCGAATTCGACATAGACTTACAGTGACACCAACATATTATTCATAAAACAAATATTTCAAAGCCAAGCTTGATTTCATTTTCATTTGCTCAAATGTTACTATGCGGACGACGCTGTACTCATTGCGGACTCTGAGGACAAGCTACAAAGGCTACTCCAAACCTTCAACCAGAAAGCAAACAGCCTGAACATGATAATCGACACCGAAAAAATACAATGTATGGTAACAGCTGAAGAACCAATAAGATGCAAGCTTGAAATTTACGGAAAAATTATAATACAGGTTATGAATTTCAATTATCTGGGATCGAAAATAACAAACAACGGTAACATACAACAAGAAGTAAAAAGGATAACGATGAAAGCTTCACGTATTTCAGGGTGGATGAAAGAAATAATCTGGAAAAATAAATATCTTAACAATGGTGGGAAGACAAGAATGTATTCGACAGTCGTAAGACCAATTTTGACATACGCGGCGGAAACAAGAGCTGATACCATAAAGACGATGCAAATGATGAGAACAGCAAAAATGAAAGTGATAAGAACGATCCATGGCAAGACACTTCATGACAGAGTCCAAAGTGAAGATCTAAGAGAAATGAGTAACATACAGGATATAAAGAAATTAGTACGACCAAGAAAAAACAGTGGAATAAGCACGTGAATACGATGAAAAATAATAGATTAGCTAAAATCGCAAAGTGTAATAAACCGGTGGGGAAGAGAACACAAGGAACACGTCACTATATTTTTCAATTGCAAAATGTTCATTGAAATATAAATAAGTGGCTTATCTTAGAATCCAGACATACTGCTATTAGGAAACTCATCCGGTGCCTAAATTCCAATCTAGATGACCACGATCTGAAAGCGCAAAAACTAGGTCAAAAAGACCAAACACCATAAGCAGAAAAAACTACAAATAAATACCACCTATAAAAAGAACCACCGATTAAAGAAACCTATAATAAAGGGATAATTAGTTATAGGTGTGTCTTTAATTTCAGAAGCTTACTCGAATTGGAAAACGAGTCTAACGTGCATTCTCCAGTCGTAAGCAGAATAATAAAAAAATGTTGACTCGATAAATACCTAAAGAATAGATTTAATTGCATCAGAATGTTGACTCACCAAATATCGCTGAATTCATTTAACTTCACCGTCTAGATGCTGTCCCGAAACTGTTGACAAACAAGAATCGGGAACAATAATGAATACTCAGCCATTCATCGAAACACAAATCCCACGAAAATCTAGACAAATCGTTTACTAACTTACTCAAATTGGTTTTTATACCAAAGTAACGAATACAAAAATAGGCTAATACCACTACAATGTGACGCAATGACACTAGAATGCGTAACAATACTACGAATATCGACAGAGAACGTCAAATGAGCTAATACAACTTCGAAATATTAGGCATAAATTGGCATGGTCGTCAGATAGGGTCACTTTTATGAGACGGTAGGTAAAGCTCAATCCTTTCACATCGACTATCTAATTTTTAAACGTCAAAATTTAACAGATAAGTAGTCACCCCAACTGAACTAATCAATCGACAAATTCCTTTCAAGAGGCCAATAAAACTGGATGAGTAATCTCAGTTAGCAGTTCCGACCATAAACATAACTCCCATGATAACCATAGCGGAGATTACGATAAATATCATTTTCATCCTTGTATAGAATTAAGTGCGTTAAGGGTGACTCAGGTGAAGCGTAGCTTTAGGAATATGCCCCAATTATAGAATAACTAGCAGTCCAGTGAGACAAATCTCTCATTTAATAAAACAAAAAAGACCGTTTTGCAAATAGAACGCGTATTCACCACACGTACGTATATGACGTCATTGTTGGTAGCAAACTACCGGTCGCATTCGCCTTGATAAAATTTGCCTAGAATCTAACCTAAAAAGTTAGGATTAGGATAATTAAGCTAATAATTAGTGTTAGAGACTGAAATTCGGTTCCTGACCTGACATGACCATTCCAAACATATAACTTTCATAACTTTTTTCTCTATCTCTTACGGTTTGGCTGCTGAAACAGCGTCCCAGAGAGACAAAACAGCGTCCCGGACAAACACGTCTATTAGATAATGGATGTCAACATATGCGGAAGTCGACTGTAACAATGGTTTACATGTTATCTGCAGTAATTACGTTAGGGTTTGTCTCGTCCCTGAATATCGTACTTTACCAGAAAGTTTCATTTTGTACAGTTTGGAAGAAAAACCGATTACACATTTCCAAGTCTAAAAATATGTTTGCCATTGGTTCCAGGATTTTCAGACATCCTGAAGATGAAATTGTCTATCATCTATAGTTCTATAGTACAGATTACATCCGAGCGGTAGTATAATACCTACACGGGATCCCATTCAAGCAATGTTTTACATCTGTAAATGTTGATTCATATTTGAGAATTTAAACAGCAATTACGTATAATGTATAAAAGCATCAAAAGGATGAATTGTGACCCTGCTATTCATTTGAAATTTTTCTATGCTACATATTTGACAATCATAGATAATAGATTTATAATGGTTAGAATATTTATACCATCTTTGGCGGTATCATTTTCTTCACGTTATCTCTTTTAAAATTTCGTCTTATTTGATATTGCTCTTCAAAATGTGATCCATGTACTAACATTATAAACTATTTAAACATTGAAAATGAAGTGGCAACTATGTGTTTACATAGAAAAGATGTTCCTGCGTTATTCAATATTTTTTGAAATTGCAATCAAGTTGGCATTTGCAACGCAGCAGATCGCTTTAAACTTGATATTTTAAACGAAAATGAATGAGTGCAGGCTACACTTATTTCCAGCCTTTAGTAGGCAACTATATTTTTAAAATTACTTTCAACTGAACCAATTTTGCTCAAAATTGCAAGCAATTCTTCTTTGAAACTTGTGTGCGTGCGGGAATAAATTTTAAATTATGGAAATTAGTCCAGGCAGCATAATTTTCTACTGCATAATAACAGCAATTTATGATATTTGAGCGTGCATATGTAATGATATGATATACATTTGACGTCAGAACTGTGTATATCTCAAGTACTTTTTAGTAACCTCTCTTGACTTTTAGAGGAAACCAAATACAATTTATTGTTGAAATGAAGCTTACCCTGGCGATGTATTTAATACTGAATTACTGCTATTCAGAACATTCATTTATGGTGCGCCATTTTTATGTGAATACGTTATAATTTGGAAGTTACAGCTTTACTAAAGTCACCTTTCAAGATTTACTTGTCTGGAAACTTATATATTATTTAACATGGAAGCTTTAATAAAACAGCAAGAAATTAATTTTATGTATATAAATTAAAAATAATACTTGTATGCAATATTTTTACACAGCCAACGTCTAAGTGGCAGCAGTATAGTTAATCTGGAAAAACATTTTACCCCTCAATTAAACCATGTCCTTCAAATATGAGAAGTGATATACAGGTATAATGTTCAAACTTATAAATACTGTCTAAAACCGCCAAGAACTTTGCCTGACCGCCATATGTTCACACCTTTTTATTTATAGTTGTAATTAGTGTGTAGTAAAAGAAACCTCGTTTCTGTATATTTAGTGCTTAGCCGTTTCCTCCGCAAGTATTCTAATCCCAGAAAAAAAATTGTGCCAGAAACCTAACAGCAATGAAAATATTCGAAATTAGTTTCCCCACTGTGAACCTGCCTTCTATAATTTTGGGATTATATGTAATCTCATATATGACATAATATTTTCTTAGCGTATAAAACATAATATTTTCTTAGCGTATAAAACGTAAAAATTCCTGACAGCTATTTAAATAATAAACCTTTGGAAACTGCACAGAGTCATACTAAATATTCAAGTTGAACAACATTGAATCAGATCTCAACTCAATATATTGATATGGTCTTAAATTGGCAAAGATTTTAAATAAAATATAATTAACATGCAGCTTAATTATAATGCAAATTAAAGGGATATTGAATAGAATAGTAGGATTTTATCATTAAAAATTCTATTTCATACAACGGTATCGGCAGTTCTGCAGCAAGTTTGACTGTCGATTACTGAAACAAAGATCAGTCAGAAAGAAACATAGTTATTAATTCAATTAGATGTTAAATTTTAAGAGATACCTGCCAATTGTCCATTCGTTGATTGCAAATGTAACTCAAATTGGTTGATGACAATAATTTTGAACTAAGTTGTGATATTAGTCAGTTTTTATCTGCAAAAGTAAATATTATTAGAAAGGATAAAACATAAGTTTGTTTCTTACACATTTGCTGTATAAAAGAGTTATTGTTGCACAATGATGCATAATAATTGGAGACGCGCACAATTTGAGAACTAGTTAATCTAAAATATGACATGTTTAGCTAAAAAGACGCAATGGTTGAAAAGTAGGAATCTGTAATTTTATTAATATTTGTTGCTTGATTTACAAGGCTTTGGAGAATATAAGAAAATAACAATAAAAGTAAATAAAAGTATGCATTAACAATGACACCAGTTTTTAAAATCAAATAAAAAATATAAACATTCAATTACGTATAAAATAAATACGGGCATGTACCCAGTAGAAGTGTATGTATAAAATAAAAAGTCATACTAAGAAGTTTTTAAGAAAGAAATATGAAAATGTTGAGGGTATGCGGAAAGAATAACTAGTACGCGTTGCTGATAAGGATGCCAGTAAGCTGTGTATGCAGTAAATGCAAGTCCATTGTGTAAATCTGTAAATGAAGATAATTTGAGCTGGAAGATAGAAAAGCCAGAACGTAAGTGAAAAACAAAGATAATATTACGAATGTCATCTGAGTGAAAATATAAACAATTAAATGAACAAAACTGCTAATTGGACAATTTTAAAATTGGTGAAAGTAAATTATCAATAAATTAAATTCAAGCAAAGTTAACAGTGTTTAAGCGAAAGACGTATACAACAATTTAAAAAGTAACATTAAATTAAACTGCATGTAAACATACGGTATTAATTATTTAAATTGAATTTAATACTAAATTTACTAACGATAATTTGATTAAACGTATAAATATTCAAAAATACAGATTTATAATCAACAAATGTTAATTTCCTCATATTTCAAGTGTTGTGTGTTTTATTTGTGTATGTCCTAATTAAACTTCTGCAGTAATCCAACGAGATTGAGAGTCAAACAATTGAATTTGTTACAAATGCATGCTAGCTGTGGACCAAGAAGATTAGAAGATTAGAAAGATTAGAAGATTAGAAACCCAATTAAATTAAACTAAAGCCAGAAATGACGATAGCAATATATATTTTTTAAATGCGAAAATACAATACGGAACTAAAGGTTCTGCTTCAAAGTGTATTTTATAAAAACGGTGAATTTACGTTTGTTGCTCTGATTAGGGAAACCTCTTTTCGCAAACAATTCTAAAACTATGCAATAAAAAATGATTTATAGAACTATAAATTAGTAAATGCACAAATTTAATGTAAACAAATAAAGAGCATAAGAACAATATAAACAAACCGTGATATAATATAACAAACACAGCCGATAAAGCTAATTTATGGTTTAAAATTCAAAACTTCTCAAACAAAAAACTAATACATACAACTATGCTTGTAACTAACTCAAGTCGCATTTTTTGTGATAAGAGTATCCTCGCTTCTTTGCAGTTTTGCGGAAAAAGCTTTAATTTGAGTAAACAAACAATTTTAAGCTATACACAAATGTAGATTTTTTAATGTGATATATTTTTATAATCAAATGTAAAAAATATATAGACATTATTCAATTTACACACAATACAAAAAACACTGAAAAATACACCCAATTAAAAAATAGTAGAACTTCCAATAAACAGTGAGTAAAAATAGAACGACAAAATTTGTAGACTCTCATGTAACAGATTAGTGATAACTGATAACCATGCGAAATATCAGAAGTATACCTTCGAATCTTAGATAAACTCGAATATTTTTCTTAGGTCCCTTTGTTACGTTTAGATTACGCCGCTTTTTTAAATTCGAATTCGAATGGTATTTTCCGCGCGTCGCGCGAATGGTTCGCACTTGGCTGCGATAACCTCCATGCTCGTTTATCTTGCAAATGCCGATTGCGGTCTTCGACGCGTTCTTTCCGCTCGCAGCTTTTAAACAAGCAGTACGGTGATTTTAGCAATTTAAGAGCTTTCGGGGATGTTCTCAGGCTTTTGGTTAGTTTGGCGTATTTGGTGATATGCAAGCCTTCACGTTTTGTGACTTTGATGCCCCGAGCTCGCGAGAGGAAGTTTTTCCTACGCCTTGTGCGGATTTGTTTGTAATTGCAACCACAAGCTTTTCCATGTGCCCGAATCGTCATCTGGGGTGAGTAATTAGACGCGCTATGACCCCTTGTAGTTGTGTATTCTATCGTTGGACTCCCTTTCCTATTCACAGCAAGCAGTGCCAGGCATAAACAATGCCGGTCTAATTCGTTAAGCCAGTGAAATCTGGGGCCCGCTCGCCGCTTCGAATCAGGTGCGGCGCTCGAATGTTTTTCGTGTCCACGGCGACCGCTACAGCACATACCTAGGGCGCAAGAAGGACCCGTCTGGGGGTTGCTTTTCCTCCTTGTTTGGCATCCCTATCTCGCTGTCGCGAAGCAGTTTGCGCTGAAAGACACCACCTACGGCCGTACGAATTTATTGGCCGAGAGCCAGAACTGCGTTTACGATTTCCTCCAAAACTAAGCTGCTAAACCGCCCTTTTAATGTGTGCAATCTATAGCATTGCGGTATTTTGATGTAAGACTGTAAGTATGTTGTAGTCTGGAATTAAGTAATGTAGAGCGATCCTGCGATTCTAACTGATGCAACGTATTGTGATAATTATGTATTTACCTGTACTCTGATATTTACTTGAAATTATATGATCTTTATGCCAGTATACGGGGTGAGTTTAGTTACGGCTACACGCCTCCAATCGCTGAGCTAGCGGCCGGATTTTACACCTAATTGTACCTAATTTTGTTTCTTTGAAAGATCGCCCAGTTATTTCAGTAATAATGAGCTAACACCTTTCACAGGTGGATACTGTATGCGAGATACCGGTATCCTAAATACAGAAAATACACGCCTTGAAGTGGAGCTTTTCACACGGCATCGGGCGACGCATACAGTATTCCGATATTGAATTTCGGTATCCGTCCCATTCGTCCGCCGGCGACAAATTTTGTATCTCGGATACCGATTTGCCATTAGACCATATGGAGCCTTTCACACACCCATACTTTTGCAAGTCAGAACATTCGATATCATATCATAGCAGATTTTCTTCAATTTCTAAATAAATCGAATGAGTAGTGTGAAACAGTGCGTTTCTTTCTGTGCGTGCGATCATAGAGCCTACAATATCTGACCGCGAAAAATTGATCAGTTTAGTAAAGCCGCCTATTTCGACAGAAATAAAAAACAACAATGCTAGTTCCATAACTGCACTGCACTGGACTGTTCTCGCAGGTGACTGAAGGCCCCGCGTATCCGATACAGTCTCTACGTCTGAAAGGTGCATTTTCCACCGCGATTCTGTATCCCACATATTGTATCTCGCATACGGTATCTACATGCGAAAGGGGCCTTAAATAGCAAATAAATAAGTAATTAACAGTTTTGTATTATTAACCAGAGCGTTGTTGCCCGTCCTATACCCATCCATATAAAATAGCATCAGCAGGGCAGAACGAGGTAGGAGAGTTAGATACAGTTCATATTTTTTTATATCATCTGCTTATTAATGACTCTAGTTCGCATGAATGATGCAGTTTGACACTGACCAATGTGCATCTACGATCATTCTCAGTACTTTTGCTTGACTTCGTTGTATAATGGCCGTATTAGATTTGCAATTCTAAACCTCAATTCTTTCAAGTGCATATAGGGCTGATTATTGTCCTTGTTTTGTAGCGACAGTTTTGGCCTATTAACCAGTTAGCTTGTTTAGTGTTAGAGTTTCTTTAAAAATGTGTAATATTATGCCTTGTTCTTTTAGCGTTTCTCGCAATACTTAAATCAAAATAAATAATACGATTCCTCACTCGCTTCTAACTTTTACCATTTTAGACACGTATATGTTAGATTCAGATGCCAAATTCGCTCCATTGCTGAAATGGAATGCTTAGTCCGGGAGGAGTGTAAAACCTGAAACAAGACGTTTGGTAGCCTCTTCGTCGCGACCTTCAACTCAAATGAGACGTTTCGTACACTTTAGTATTTTTATAAAGTATTCGTCCTGTTCCTTTGCCTAACTAGCTCAGTATACAAAGCAAAAGTTTTTGCTTTGTCGCAACTCGTGGCTTTGAAGTGTCAATATTTGCTGCAACAGGAAGCTGGCCTACACTTGTCGTGTTCTCAGAGCTGAACCTGACTTCAAACAACATACACAATAAAAACCACGCAAGCTTACACAAATAAATATAGATCTATTGACCTTAAAAATACACACATAAAACAATAAAGAAGCCAAACGAAAATAGGATTAAATCGTAGAATGAATGGACATTCCTAAACACAACAGTGTTAAATAAGAATGGAAAATGTACGTGCGATTGATCGTGGCTGCTCGCATTTATATTGAAATAACATTAAAACTATACTAGAGCAATCGTTAATACTACTCGAATATAAGATTGCATAAATATACGGCGCCACGATTCAATGCATTAAAATCCGACTGTACTTCGCATACATATTTAACTGTCTATTGAACGTATTACTTTGATTTCGTGGAAACTTCACACCACAGCTGGAAGCAACTGCTTATCGCTTAAGTTGCAATCGTTTCCTATATTAGATTACCTTGGTAAACTGACTCAACCGAAACCAAAAGATTAAAGGAAAAGAAATTACGGTACTACGATCGATAAGTGGACTAACACCAAGCGACAGAATAAGTAATGACGACATTAGAAGAATTTGCAGAACGGAGGATATGGTTAGATGGGCCGACAACGGCGGAGAAACTGGAACGAACATGTAATACGAATGGAAAACGGCCGGCCAGCCAAAATAACCATTCGAAAACACAGAGTACGGAACAAGACCTTGCCGCCACAGCTTTCAACATTTCGATTATTTCCGTGGCAATTTTTCCCAGTTTGAAGCAAAAGTTGATGTTCGGTTTCTTGCTACATGTCTACTTCATGTCTACGTGGCACCTACACTAATTTCTTTATCTGCATGCACAGCTTTAGCTATGTGTAGATAAGAATTCCAGCTACAATTTGCGTATTATTTGGGAATATGCAGTACATCTTCAGCAAACGATAAGTTTGGCTTTTTCCCTTTGTTCTGATTTAGGGCCCCTTTTGCGCAGTTATAGGCATGTTTGTAATTTGCACCATACTGCGCACTTAACGTTCTAGTCTTGTTTCGCTAGCACGACGTCACCAGCCAGAAGAATAAACGCACACTGAAGGTATTGCGTCGACTGGATGCAGAAATGCCTGTAACTTGTGGGGGTTTGGATCCGTGCTGATTAATGTAACATATGCTTTGGTAATATAGTAGTTTCTAGTAGCACGTTGTGCCTTGATTGTAAAGCTAAATACTGCTAGGGCGATTCCAGAAAAAGCACGATGCATTATAAGAATCCAGGGTAGATCAGCAAGTGGCAGCTAACATACTCCCAGATTGTAATGTACCCGTGAGTATAGAATTACCCCTTCCTTTTCCACTAAACTATTCCTTTTACATTGTTATAGTGTCTTAAATCGGTTTTGGGCCATACGAAGTGACACGACTGGATAAATTTGTTATCCACAAAAAATATGGTTTACATATTTGCTTCCACTAGTTTTGTATCTCCTCTTTTACTTTTGCTCATTGTTTCCAGTTCTTACTAATACCAAGTCCATGTAGCAGCGATAATTTGTAGTATAGCGTTACAAGAAAGAAGAAAAATGCATCACTGTAACCGATAAGAATCATAGATAGTAGGTAGTAGATTTTCTATTTTTCATTACAGCAAGCGTATTCGATTACTGAGGATTTATAAATAATTTTATCTACGACCACCACTAAAAGTAGGCCTTTTAGCGCTAGCTTGTTTCACTAAAAGTAACGTTTTATAGTTTACCGTTGTTAAAGAAATCAGCTGTGCTAAATGTGAAGTGAGGTTATAAAACTACAATTTCGAACTGGAAGTGAAGTTGTAAAGTTATTATAGTTACTTCTTGCGTTACAGGTAAAGTGTTTTTGAAATAATTAAAGCGTTATGTAATGAATACAGTAATATCTGCAGTATTAATAATTACCTTTCGTAACTGACCTTGACAGTACTGGCTGCGCAAACATTCGCCCGCGCTCCAAGGCCTACTGTTTATTATGACATAAAATATAAGTGTCGTAGAGGCAAACCTTTGTTAAATCGATATTTATGGATTAATAAGTGTAAAATTAAGGTCGTAGATAAAATATTGTATGCAACGCGTGCTAAAAGTCGTTTATGCACGAGACATGAAAATTATGAAACGAAGCCGAAGGCACTTGTTGCATAAATAGCTATTATGTTAAAAATAGAATAGAATGTAATCCTCTCTTTACAAAAATGTTCCGGGGTGGATAAAACTGAAACTGTGACCACAAATGGGTTGTAGCAAATACAAACAAACCATAATTTAGAGAAATAGCACTGAATGCCAAAGAAAAAAAAACATTCTAATAGATTGACAACCATCTTACATTGAAGAACAACATTTCTAAATCTGTTATCAAGCAATACACAAATCTCGGAGTACCCGAGTTAAACTCATTAGTTAAAGCAGCTTTAAGTTAGATTTAGGATTATTGAATATAGTGTGCACCTGGTTGGGGGGGGGGGGGGGGCGTAATGCAAGTTGTATGAGACCAATTGCCTCCGTTGCATCTCCCAAGCGGTATGTATCTTTCTTGACATCTAAGGGTAAAAGAGTTATTTGAAGAAATGTAAACATTTTTCATTTTGGTGACTTTGAAAGCAGCACTCCCATATGTTATCATATTAAACAGAAAAAAAATCGGATCGTACTTTGCCAGCATCCACTTAAGCTGCTTTCATAACCTCCTAGACAAAAAATCCACAATTGTGTGGATACATGTTATGCGTATATGTCTTGTTACCTAATAACTACAGTAGAATGCTCTTGCTTTTATATTGTATACAAGCCTAATCCTCTACTTACAATTGCAGAAAATGCTAATGGTTCAGCAGGCGCCCACGGAGCTGGTAAAGTTTGATGGTGCGCCGCCGCTCCCACCGAGGACTGCCATTATTTTCACTCCGTTAGCCGCCTCGCCGAAACCGCAGGGTAAGAAATTCCCAGAGTATAAGTTATGATGCACGTAAAAGATATAAGCCTGTAGTAATTTCCTTTGTTCTTAGTGCAAACCAGAGAACAATTACTCTATTCTTATCGCTGAAAGCACATCAAAGCTGCAATTTGTACTTGGCGGTAATGGATAAAGTTGTGTAATCCAAAATAGCCATAATGAATAGCATTGCCTACTACAAGCCCATTTACTTGGCAAATTAGAATTTCTAGTGATAATTTACCTATCCTGTTTTGTAAGTTATTGCTTTGCGCTCTTATGGACATGGTCAGTTTTGTAATAACCTTCAATGGATTCTTTATTAGCTTTAATTATAAAGTTTTCGACTCTTCTTCAATTGTAAATATTTTAAAGATTTTTTAATTTATAGATATATGCGATTATCTACGGGACGACAATACTGGGTAATGGATTTCTAGTTTTTCTAGCCTTAACCTAGACATAGATATGCAAAGCAGAACTGGCCAGAATCGGCTTGCGAAGATGCGAAGCATTAGATTTTTGAAGAAGCAGTAAAATTTGAACAAATTGAACTAAAGTATATCCAGCGCCAAAGAATGGCAGTAAATGCGATTGCAAAAACTATAGACCAATAGCTTCACTTTCAGTACCCTGTAAAATATTTGAAAGCATTCTGCATAAATACATTTTTTCTTATGTTAGGCCGTATACTCTTATATCTCCATATCAACACGGATTTCTGCCAAAACGTTCCACAATCACTAAACCTTATTTTACACAAACTGACTTGATCAATGAACAAAGATAACCAAGTAGATACCATTTATGCTGACTTTGCAAAAGCATTTGACGCAGCCCATCACGATACACTTCACTCTATACTGCATTTGTTTTGCTATTTGAAGTTCTTTTTTTAATTATTCGCTTCATATCTACGACAGCGTAAGCAATATGTAGGTTTTCGTGGCTGTTCATCTATATAATACCCTGCTTCTTCCGGAATTCCACAAGGTTCGAATTTGGTACCACTACTATTTTTAATTTTAATTAATGGCTTGCCGGAATGCCTAAAAAATTCTGAATACCAAATTTGTGCGGATGATTACAAGTTACATAAGTCAATAACAGAAGCTGATGATTACTTACAACTACAAGAGGACCTAAATCGCGTTGTGACATGGAGCAAACAAAATCATCTATGTCTAAATATTAAAAAATGTAGACGTATGTCATACAAGCGAAAGCCACCATCCTTTGTTTATAGGTATGCAAGTAAAGGAAAAAACTTAGAAAGGGTGACTACTACAAAGGAATTGGGGATTTAGTTTGATGCAAAATTCACTTTTAATCAACATATATTCCAGTGTGTTAAAAAAGCTTACTAAATGCTCGGATTCATACTACGTAATTCAGCAGGATTCAATAAAATATCATCGTTTATATACTTGTATAATGTGTATGTTAGATTTCACTTAAAATACGGTTTTATTATATGGTTTTCTTACTACGATTACTACACAAATGAAATGGAAAAAGTGCTAAAATATTGATAAGATATATCACAAAAAGTATAAAATATACCCGATTGCCAGGCCGTACCTTCCGCTACTTAGTTTTTTTTCCGAACAATAGAAACCAGAAGATGTTCTCTAATAGATCCACCACAACTATTACAGCTACTTATATTTAATATACCTTCTTATGATCATAGGTCATTCCAACATTCTTCATTCCTGTTCTTCGAACAAATTATTTCATCAATTCTCCTGTATATAGGATGGTGCATTTGATAATTTTTTGTGAATACGTAGATACATATTTTATGTCTCTAAATCACTTTAAGACAGATTATGAAGATTCTTGATGAAACTCAGTTAGAGAAGTATACAAGACCAAAAATTATATCTTTATAGAGTTAAAGTGTAAGTTAAGTTAGGTTAATAAGATATTGTCTGCACCTATTATTGTTTGTTGCCTTTTATTGGGTTTCGGCTTAGTTACATAAATAAATAAATAAATGAAGGTTATTACCACAGTCTGTCCATGTACATCTACGTGAATCAGTAACTATCTTGTTAGTAGCTTCAGCGTACTTATGCGAACGTTTTGTCCGTCCGTCCGTCCGTCCGTCGGTCTGTCTGTCTGTCTGTCTGGATCGCCTGTAACTTTCGAACGGCTACAGATATCGAAATTTTGAAAGGGGGCAAAGTTGTTGCTAAGGTCCCGAGCACCTTCATGCGCTATTTGGTTTTGGCGAAAGGTGGCGATTTTCCACTTTGCAAAATTTCCAAGCATTGTAGCACAGTGGCGGCTTGTCCACTTGGCGCCATCTACAGAAGTTCGGTGGTCACGTTTTGAACTACACATTCTGGGTGCACTATAATACTTAATGTTTTCGCAGTGCTGAAGCTACTCTTTAGACCTGTACTTGAGCAGTTTATTTATTTATGAATTAGGTATATTTAAAGCAATTTGTGATATCTCCTGTGCGAATACGGCATATTGATCAGCAAGATCTCTAATAATTTTCATCAACTAACGAAAATAAGTATAACCAGAATGGTCGCTAAAGCTCGACTTCAGTTTGAATTATGAAGACACCACAACGGAACGAACTATTTCTAATTGTGTGTGAAGTTCAAGCACTTCCGTACTAGGATTAAAACAAAGCTTACACTTACAACTAATCCATATTACATAGTTATTTTAAATCGTAAGCAATATCGAAATGTAGTATAGAGAATATTTAAATATCTCAGATACTCAAAGCATTTTTATTTTCTCGTTAACTTTGAAATAGTATTAACATCAACTGCTGGTATCGATATGTGGTACTACTAGTACGACATATTCAATTTTATCTATCTAGGTAGTTAGCGAATTAACGAGTGTAAAGCAAGTACTCTTTCGTTGCTTATCGTCACTGGTCAATATACCAGCACAATAATTGTCACCTACTATGGTTTTGGCAAACTTGGATGTTTGGAAGAACTGTGGATAAACATTTTATTGAATAGTTATGTCTTCTGAAATGCTAGAAGTTTAAGTAACATCTTATTAAAATTAACTGCATCACGCGTTTTGTAAATAATAGAGTGCATTCAGAACAAGTAAAACTTTCCCATGCCATCGTTATTTACCACCTGTTGTTTATAAGCGACAGTGCTGTAGATGACTTACTTTTTTCGCCTAATTATATTTACAATTATAATAGCTACAACTGTATCCTATTTGCATTAATTTTTTATTTTAATTACTTCAAGCTACTATGTAATAAGGCTCTTATAAATAAATAAATGCACTCGTTCGTAGCTAAATGTATCTAAGATACTTTTTTGATATTAACTTGTTTATCCTTACACCCAATAGTAGTACGCACAGCTAACATGAGCACCAAAATACATATTTATTAAACGAGCCTGTGGCTTTAAAACACATTAAACATTTGACACCATAAACACATTTACTATGAGTAAACGAGGTAGTGATGACCTATCACAACCTGAATATCGAATTAATAAAAAAATATCTCTTTGAACCGATCAAACTACTTCAAAATGATAAATATTTAGCAGCACTTAAACTGCACAATAAAACGTCCAACAAGGTGAATGCGTTGCGGCTGTAACCCAAAAAGACACTGTTGATAACTATGACACAGATAAACAGCTTAAAACACAAATGGAGCCAGATGCATAACCCGCACAGAAAATAAAAACACCACCAATAGTTTTGTATAATGCAAACCTACTGAAATATCAAGAAAGAACAAAACATCAGGCTACAAACGAATTTACCATTATATATAAATGAAATCAACTACAGATTAAGCTAACATCTGTTAAAGATTAATGAAAATAATCTTGACTATAACCCGTTCAAAAACCTCGAAGTGATTGATTTTAAAAGTAACCAAGTTATAACACAAACAAAAGCCTCCAATGGCGCTATGTGCTGCAGGGCTTACGAATACTGATAAAGAGAAGAACATATTCAAACTAACAAGAATAATATATAGCGTTATAGAAGTCGTACCAAGAAAGAAATCAAGAGATATTCCACAATGCAAGAAATGCCAAAGGTATGGACACACCAGGAACTACTGCCATCGGAGCCCCGCCGAGTCAAGTGCATAGGTAAACATTTATTCACGGATTGCGCCAAACGCCCCAATGAAGATCCACCGTGCGCTAACCGCAGTGAGAAGCGCACGGCGAACTACATTATTTAAATATTAGTTACAGACAACAACACAGCGGTCAACATCAAATGGAAGAAAACATCACAACAGCCGCACAAATTACAAATCAGCTACACAGCTATTGGCCTACTTACTGCATGTCATGAATGATTTACTAGCTACGATTATTACAAAAATTATAGAATTACTAATTACCCATTTCCATTTTAATATACGTAATACTGCCATATCTAACAAAATAATTGAAACGCGCAAACGTCAAAATTCGTTATTTCTATAACCTAATCGTTCAGACGATTTTTAAATTTTCTTCCCAAATTAAAAATGTTGAATTTAATTTAACAAACATGTCTAGCTATAAAATGTTTTAATAAATACTATTTACATTTCTAATGTCAGTTTTGTAATTTATCAATTTAGGACAGCGGCGCAGGAACAGAATAGAATATTTTGGGATATATTCTATGATGTTTTTAAACATTTGTACATAGGGTTTTCACATCAATCTACACGAGAAATGCTCGATTTCGTTATTCTGTTGGTAAACGCGTCTTTATTTTTAGGTTGACAGTGAAGAATTCGCTATAGTCCATTTTTTTTTCATATGGAAATGCAAATGCCGAAATTGGCAAATCATTACAACAAGATTGTCACTAGGCTTCATGGTGTTGGTACATAAACTTCTGGTTATTTTTTTTGTGGTGAGCTTAGGTTTCATGTCGAGAGGTTGACATTTCATTATTTTAAATTGTAGCTTTGGCTATTATAAAGTTGAATGTGATTTTTTAATTTGGTTTTAACTAGTTAGGTAGGTATTGCACTAAAGACAATGTCAGTTTAAAATAGCCAGAATTACATTTTAAAATAATTACGGTGTCAACCAGTCAACATGAAACCTAATCTCATTGCAAAAATAATAACCAGAAATGTATGTACCAACACAGTGCAATCTAGTAACAATCTTGTTGTCAATGGTTTCCCTAAATTGCATTTCCATATGAAACAAATGAAGTGTGATCACCACATGACTTTCTTTTACTGCTTGTAAAAATTTCAATTTGCGAATTACAAAAACTATACTAACAAAAAAGTTGTTTGTTATAGATAATTACGTAATATATAACCATTTTTAACATTTTTATTAATTTTGGTTTTGGAGAAAGTTTTTGAAAAATTTTCATTTTGCGATTTTTCCAAAAACTGTTTCTTATAAACCTTTTCAACAAAAGTTATTTATAATTACGCAATATATAATCTTGTTTTATGAAATAATTTTTATAAAACAATTATAAAATTTTTCGGGAAAACAAAAAAACATAAGAGTAAAGTGCCACTCCCGGTTACCCGATTTTAACCAAAAATTACTGTCATCTCTCCAAATTTATATTTAAACAAAGATAGAAATTTTGAGGCCGATAAATTAAACCATATGAGCTGTATAGAGGACAGAGACAGACACAAACTGACAGGACCATAAACTAACAGACAGATATCACCTCGAAAACCACTTTTCTGAATGAGAAGATACGAAAACGGATATTTCCGAAAAAATCTCCAATTCTCAAAAAATTATGATTTCATTTGACGACGTAAAATAAAGTAAAAATGATGTAGACCTTTCAGGTTTTGTATCTTTCTAGCCATTCAATACGTGACTAAAAAGTATTTTAGCTTAATTGTAACTATTATAGTTATTTATGTATCAAGTGCGACTTTATTGGAGGAGTCTATTTTATGGCAGAGCCACCGTAGCGCAGCGATAAAGAGGACAAGTCAAATAAGGACTGATAATGTACGAGCTGCATGCAAATGTTTAAGCTCCACTGCACTACAGAAGATTTCCCTTTATCTAGAATAACTTTGATATTAGACACATTAGAAAATTGAAATTGTGTACTTCTAGGTTAATTGCGTTATCAATATCAAGAATAACTACCTGTTATCGTAAGGTATTAAAGATGAATTCCTTTTTATTATTGGTAAAGCTTTCAATTAATATAATCTCCCATCCTGATTGTCATGAAGACATTTATTACGATAGGAACTATTGGACATTGATAAGCGGCCGCCTTACTTTACTCTATGGACTCAAGTTGTACTTTATGGACGCTAAATAATACTAGTGTTTATGGAACAGCTGAACATAAAGCTTAGTTATGTTAAAACATTTTAAAAAATGCCCCCCCCCCATAATGACAGTAGTTCTTGTGCCTCTGAGTTAGGGTACAACTATAACATATAAAGAAAGCGTAATCACAAGCTATTATTCTATCTAACGAAACAGTTCGACATAAAAAAATTAAAATTAATTGAAAATATACTGTTACCAAATGATTACACCAAACATTTTATTACTAAAAATATAAATAAAAGATTAGAAGTTTTATAAAATTAAAGGGAAAATGATAAAATCAATTAACTTATAGCCAATTTTTTAATGGCGAATTTAATAATAATCAGGAAAAAATCAAAATTATACATCTATTCCATATGCGTATACCTCGCCTCTCTGAAAAAATCGAAGCTGACCTAAAAGTTAATAATATTATGACTGCCTTTAAAAATCGCACTACTTTTTAAAAACTTTTTATGCAAACCTTCAAGATAAAACTGAAAAATGTTATAAAATCAATTTTAATTGCTGTTATGCAAATTATATCCGTAAAAAGAGTATTTGAAAAAAAAGAATATTCCAATACCAGCAATTAATTAAAACAAAATCTCTAAAATCCACTAAACCAAATACAGCATTATCCGATCACGCAGTAAGCAAGTTACATAATTTTAATTTTGCATCATCCTATACCATAAAATCGGTGGTCTCTTTCTTTGTATGTATTTATCTTCGCTATCTCCTCCGAAAATACTGGACCGATGAAATTGTATAATAGCTTAAAATTTTGCCAATTTTTAGACTTAGATCGTAGGGCGGTTTTTATTTTCAAAACAAAAAGTAAACTTAAATTACGATTGGTTGAAACAGCTGATGTGGTACGTACACAATGAACTCTTCAGCGTCGATTTCGACGTCATTTTAAAAGAACAAATCGTGTAATTTTAATGGTCATCTATCAACATTTTTGCATGTGTAATTGGTAAGGTTGTATGTGTTTTTATGTGACATGCAGCACCCTTTCCCACCGAAGCGTAGCTCGGGTAATTCACTAGTCGAAAATAGTACTATCAAAGAATGAAGGGGGGGGGGGGGGGGGGTACTAATAAAACGTTCAGAATATAATCCAGTTTTATTCAGTAAACAAATATGTATGTTCAGTAATCAATTCTTCTAAAGTATAAAAACCTGAATGGTTAGTAAAATATTGCAAATTGCTCAACAAAAAATTACAAGTGGCCAGTAAAACATGCACGGTAATTTATTACATTTTGTACAGTTTAAAAATAATAAATGTTCAGTAACAGCGACTTCATTTGCCGGCTGGATATTTGAGGTTAGGTTTTGTATTAGGTTTCTGTTTGCATAGTCTTCTGACTGTAACTGAAATTAATTCAAATAATGCAACAAAGGAAGGTAAGTGATGCAGTAAATGTGCGATAATTATGACGAAACATCAAACTTTTATTTACTAAACATTTTTTATATTGCGTGTAATGCAGCATACCGTATGAATGGTACATTTAATTTAAATAGTATCCAGATATCTAATGTATATCATGTGATGTAACAGTTGTATGTTTAGCTGGTGAGGTTGTAAAGGGCAACTAGAGGGTTGTTTATATTGAATAGTAAAAAATAACTTGAATTGACAATCTACATGAAATAGTCACGTTAAGGGTTAAATTCCCATTAATTGTAAAGAATAATAATTGATGATTTGATAAGTAGTAGCAATATAGTATTCTCTACAATCAAATTTGACTTTCAGTCACAAATACTATTCAAATATAAAATTCAAGATTGTTTGATTCCATTTAAAGTGGTATATTACTACGAAGCCAGTAAAACTAGTGAAAGTGAGTGTGGTGGTATGCTGTTGAACTGTCTATCCACATAATAGAGGTTTCAAAGAGCTACAACGATCTTTGATTTGGTCGGGAACAAGCCAAGGAGATGTTTGCTGACTAGAATTTATCCATTTAGGAGCCGAGATAGAGTATTCAGGTACAAGATAGACGATTAGAAGGTTAGTGTCTATTTATTACGGAATATTAAGAAAGTATATAGCAAATTTGGTTGGGCAAATCATTAAGATAATTGTCATTATATTTAGAAGTTAATTTAGAAGAATTAATTTTCTAAACTTGATAGTGATTCGAGTACTCGACGTTTTTCGACCATTATATTTCGAAATTTACTTCTTGGAATTAGGTTATTTGTAGAAATTTCATTTAACTCAAGTTGGTGCGTTTCAATTGTTTTGTAAACCGTACTGTCAATTAACAATTCGCACAAGGCGTTTATAATTATTGCCTAAAAATAGTTTAGTTTTCAAAAAGTTGAGCAAATCAAAGAATAAAAATGGATTATAACCTGTACATTTAATTAAAAATTAAATGTTCGTTAGCATTTGTTTTAAGTGATGTTTTAATAGTATATTATTATACGAGCATATAATGGATGCTATTATTACACGAAGATGGCTTTTAAATAACGAGCGAGCGAAGCGAGCGAGTTCTTTAAGCCATCTGAGTGTACTAATAATAGCTATTATATGCGAGTGAAATACGCTATTTTATTTACAACTACTTTATTTACATTCATTCCAGAAAATTTTTGTATGCGATATCATAAATTTTCTTCGACTTTTCTGGGAGTAAATTTTGTGTAGCCTGTTTGCCGGCTTGGCGTACGTCAGGGGGAATACAGCACGATTGTCGCTACCGTTTTCCATTTTAGGTTTGGGACGAAAGAAGTGTAAATTATTATTTTCAAACTGACAGACTGATAACTGTCAACTCGAAAAAGCAGTTCATGGCCTGTTTGATTATATGCACATAAATTCGTATTAGCGATGTAATTATGGTGGTATCCATGCATTTATGGCGGTATCGATGTAATTATGAAATGTAAACAACAGGCATTGTGATTTTAGTTAATAATATATATCATAATTGACAAATAATCGCAAAATAACAACGGTATTGTTTAACAGTTGTAAATAAACATATTAAAAATTTCCATTATACGTCAAAGAAGCACGAGGTAAATAACCTATAAATTGAGAAGTTTATACAGTGACCGCCAAAAAACTCGGCATCTTATAAGAAAAATGTTTATTTTTTATCTTTCAAAAAACCTTTTTAGCCTCTGTCATATATACCAAGTGAATTTTACTTATTTAGAAAATCGAGTTTTTCGAAATTGTCCAAAACCAACCAGTTCTATATTTTTTATATTAAGTAAGATTTCAGTGAGATTTTTTAGCGAGTGTTAGTTTTAGTTAAGTAAACAATCTCAAGGCCAGAAAACACCTATTTCTCTGTAACTTTAGCATTTAATCTTTTAAATATTTTTCGAAATTTCACGTACCAAGACTTAATTTTAAATCATCTTTTAGATGAAGAGTTTAAAGATTTATAATTAGAAAAAAGAATATAAAATGTTAATTACGCCTTTCGATTTTTTATCATCTACCGAAAAGTAGTAAGTTTGCATAATTTTTACGTTTTTTGTGCAAGGCGCCTTTTAGGAGAAATATTTTTCAGTGATAATTAATATCTATTTAAATATCTTCTAAAAAATATAATTTAGCCCTGTTAATAAATTATTTTTACAAAAAATCCTGTAAATGTTCTTTTACAGTTGTCTAAATGAGATCTTTTAGAACATTAAACTGGATCAAGAAAAATCTCCTCATTTAGACAAGTATAAAAGAACAGTTACAGGAGTTTTGTCACAGTAATTTGTTAACGGGTAGATTAGAGTTTTTAATAACCATTTAAATAGATATTAATTATATCATTGAAAAATATTTTCCTAAAAGCGCCTTACATAGAAAACTTAAAACTTATGCGAATATATTAATTTTCGGTAAATAATAAAAAATCTAAAGGCAAAATTAACATTTTATATTATTTTTTGCCAATGATAAATCTTTAGTCTCCCTGATTTTTGAGGCTTTCATGGCCATTGTCATTAAGTAACAAACGACATCCGGGATTGGACCGTGTCATGGAGGAAACCCGTTACGAAAGTAGGCGAAACGTTGAGTTCTTCGATCTCAATCATGACACGGTCCAATCCCGGAAGTCGTTTGTTACTTTAGTCTCCACTTTAAAAAAAATAATTTTAAAATTAAGTCTTGGTATGTGAATATTTGGAAAATATTTTACAAAATTCACAATTAAATGTTTGCTAAAGTTAAAGAAAATTAGGTGTTTTCTAGCTTTGAGATTGTTCAGTTAGCTAAAACTAGCACACTAAAAAATCTCATTGAAATCTAACTTAATTTCCTTCTTAGAACAGGGCCATGCCTCTATCTCCTCTATTTATGAATATGAATTTGGATGAAATTTGATACAAGGATACTAATCATAATTTCGGATTGATAGGTAAATGTAATTAAAATGATACTAACTTTTTGAAGTGGATCACCCTATATATTTTATGTTTTTCGGAATTTTCGACTCAAATTACATACAACAGTGCTAAATTTGCTGGAGTATTCCACAAAAATATTTAATAAAACTATAATTAATTATTTTTCAGTTTTAAGTATAGTTAAAGTAGCGCATGATGAATATCCTTAGATTGATAATTAAATTTTCTATTTAATAGCAAGATGGCTCTTAGTAAGGGTCATTTAAAAAAAGTGATTTTTTTTAAAAACATGTTGGTCAAATTTTATTATTCCAATAAGGGTTTGTTATTGACTTAATTGATAAAATAGCAATTATTATGAGTTCCTAAAGTCACTTAGAACAGATTTCCTCCAGTTATCGCCTTCTAGGTAAAAAATAAAATTAAAAAAAAAAATTTGTTTAAAAATCTGTAAAAAGCTTTACCCAGAACTTCCCTCGTCCACATTGTGACACTAAAAAATTTTAAAAATCAAATTAAGTTAGGAGTAAAAATATCTTCACGTTTCTAATAAATTAAATACATTTTCAAATATAAAAAATGGGGGGTTTGAACCCGCCGCATCTGCAGAGCGATCGTAACTGCACCCCTATATAGAGATCGTATCTGGACCGATAAAGCCAACTACGCTACCGAGCCTCTACCAAACAAGTCTGGCGCGCGTCTTTCTTGAACAGAACGGTGTTATTGTTGAAATGTTTTTACTCTTTTGTGACATTATCCTGTATCGGTTGACTTTTATTTTCGGCAAATTATTACTTCCTTCTACTTCCAAATTAACCCAAAAATAAACAAAATTTTATTTTTTAAGGTGCTCACCCTGTATATATTTGTATGAAATTGTACCGATTTCATGTGAGGTAGATATTTAATATGTATGCAAAATATCGTCTTCCTTCGGCAAATAGTTTTTGAGCTATACTGCCAACAGACCAGACAGACAGACAGATATACAGACGGAATTAAGAAAACCTCTTTTTCGTCATCTAGGGACCTTGAAACGTGAAGATCTGAAGAAATCTCGGAAGGTGATTTTTATTTCGTGATTACAATACTTCCTTCGTCTTTCAGACGAGGGAAGTAAAAAATCAAGACCGTTGTATGTAGTTTGATTCGTAGATTCCGAAAAGCGTAAAATATACAGGGTGGTCCATTTAAAAAATAAAAGTTGGTATTATTTTCGGTCAAACCGGAAATGGACTATATCTGTCGGTCAATCAGAAAGTATGTCTAGTATCTTTATATAAAATTTTATCCAAATCTTGATCGATTTGATAAAATTTTATACCAAGATACTAGACATAATTTCTGATTGGTCTATAGACATAGTCAAAATGGCTGACTTCCTGTTTTACCGGAAATGATACCAACTTTGATTTTTTAAATGGAACACCCTATATATTTTATGTTTTTCTAATTCTATGAGTTAAATTACATACAATAGTCTTGCCAAATTTAAATTTTTTTAAACAAAAAAATAATTTTTTCAATTTTAATTTTTTACCACAGAAGGCCTTGACTTAGAATTTTTTTTTCTAATTGACTCTAGCAACTCTTAATACTAGCTATTTTATCAATAAGGTCAATAACAAACCTTTAATAAAAGAATATAATTTGCTAAACTCGTTTTTTAAAGAAATAGTCACTTTTTACAAATGGCACCTACCTACCAAAAAAATTGAAATTTGGCAGGACTATTATATGTAATTTGACTCGTAGATGCAGAAAAATATAAAATATACAGGGTGTTCTATTTAAAAAAACAAAGTTAATATCATTTCCGGTAAAACCGGAAGTCAACCATTTTGACTATATCTATCAGCCAATCAGAAATATGTCTAGTATCTTGGTATAAAATTTTATCCAAATCGATTCATAAATAAAGAAGATATAAGCATGGCCCTAGTCTCATTGTCACCCTGTATGATAGGGGCTAAATAGGTTTTTGAACAAGTACAAATTATTGAAGTAAAAAGTTTTTTTGAAGGAAACAAAATATAAACCTTTCCCATATGATGCCGACTTTTTGGCGGTCACTGTATAATCATAAATTTACCGCTTTCAAAATTGCAATAGGATTATTTGCTTCTCTGACTTTCAAACCAACCTCAAAATTAAAAACGAAATCTTTCAAATATCAATTAATTGTTATAAAAATATATTTCTGAATTCTGAAGACGTTGAGAAATATGTTAGCGAAACGGAACTGAAACTGTAAAAGTTTGTTTAAAGTACACAATATGTTTTGACTGCATTTATTCACGAGGAAAAATATCGTTTTTGTTCCCATAATTTACTTTTTTTACGACCACTACTAAAAGTAGGCCTTTAAGCACTAGCTTGTTTCACTAAAAGTGACGTTTTATAATTTATCGTGTTCAAAGAGATTAGCTGTTTACTTTTAGCGCATGTGTAGTATAAAGTGAAGTGAGGTTATAAACCACAATTTCGAACTGGAAGTGAAGTCGTAAAGTTATTCTAGTTGCTTCTTGCGTTGGAGGTAAAGTGTTTTTTAAACAATTAAAGCGTTATGTAATGAATACAGTCATATGTGGAGTATAAATAATTAAATTTCGTACCTGTCCTTGACAGCACGGGCGTGGCCAAAACAATCGCCAGCCGCGTAGGCTACTATTCATTATGATGCAGCGTCGCAGATGCGAACCTTTCTTAAATCGATATTTATGGATTAATAACGGTAAAATTAAGGTCGTAGATAAAATATTGTATGCAACGCGTGCTAAAAGTCGTTTATGCGCGAGACATGTTATGAAACTCAGCCTTCGGCTTCGTTTCATAATTTTCATGTCTCGCGCATAAAAGTCGACTTTTAGCACTTGTTGCATAAATAGCTATTTTCTACGACCACTACTAAAAGTAGGCCTTTTAGCACTAGCTTGTTTCACTAAAAGTGACGTTTTATAATTTAGCGTTTTCAAAGAGATTAGCTGTTTACTTTTAGCACGTGTTATAAAGTGAAGTGAGGTTATAAACCACAATTTCGAACTGGAAGTGAAGTCGTAAAGTTATTCTAGTTACTTGTTGAATTAGAGGTAAAGTGTTTTTTTAAACAATTAAAGCGTTATGTAATGAATACAGTCAGATGTGTAGTATTAATAATTACTTTTGATAACTGACTTTGACAGTACTGGCTCCACAAACATTCACCTGCGCGTCAAGGCCTACTGTTTATTATGACATAAATTATAACTGTCGTAGATGCAAACGTTTGTTAAATCGACATTTATGGATTAATAACAGTAAATTTAAGGTCGTAGACAAAATATTGTATGAAAACTCGTGCTAAATGTGTTATTGCACTCGACATGTTATGAAACTCAGCCTTCATAATTTTCATGTCTCGTGCATAAACCTCAACTTTTAGCACTTGTTGCATAAATAGCTATTATATGCAATAAGTATGAAAAGTATAAATACTTTTATTTTTTATATTTTTTCATGCCTTAAAGGGGACTCGTCCCCTTCGTTGATTTATCCTATTACTGATAAAATGTATGTACTGACTGTTCTGTTAATTTAAAGCTCAAATTTGATAAATCCATCGTCTAGCCGCATCAACTTTCTGAACCATTAAGAATTTAATATCTATCTATAAACATACTCTGGAAGAGGAATTCCAAGCGAGAGTCGGACCGAGCGCGGCCGAACGCTGCCGAACGGCCGGTTGCAGCACGAAGCCGGCGAATCCTACCTGTTGCTGTCCTCGCCAGGTGCAAGCCGAACGGTTGGACGGTTAAACTAGCAAGTGTGCGTTTTTTGCCCAAAAACTACAATGTGAGTGTCTGCAGAGTTCGGACGATTCGCCCTGCGTAGTGAGAGTGAGTCTGTCTTCGCAGCAGTGTTTGCCATTTCGGAAACTGGATCACATCTCCCCGTTGAATTCCGGTAAGTGTTGCTCAACCGCTTGGAAAATGGGATTGGCCGGCGTTTAAAGAACAATGGATTTTAACGCCAAAAAGACCGCGTCACCGGCCAGGCCGCGATGTAGATGGATGGTTTCGTGTGCCCTGTCAAAACAGGCCGCTTGCAAAAATAAAGCAGGTTTGCGATGGGTATGTAAATCGAGTACTTCATAGGCGTGCGGCTCCTGCACTTGCAGATATTTCCTTGGAGACGGGAACTGGATTACTGGACCAATTATATCTTTGTTTATGGTCCTAATAATTTTAGTCTGGGCTTTTCTAGCTGATTTATTGCGAGCATAAGTAGATAGTGAGTGTTCTAAGTATTCGTTATCTAGTGTTTGAAGCATAGAAAATTGCCTGGGATATAATTGCGGATGCGACAACAAAAATGAGTTCTAATTGCTTCTATCTTCTCAATCGAGACTAGTCTGCTGTCAACCCACGCTGCTGGCAGCAAAAACTTGCTCCAGTTGAAGCAATTTATTAGAATAAATAATAGCTAGTTTCCATAATGTTTCCTCTTGTCAACATGCCATCTAAATAACTGGAAAATATTGGATGTTACGTCGTATGTCCGGAATAAGCACACATCTTATAAAACCATACGAAATAGAAACCCAGTTAAATTAGAAAAAACATTTTAGGATCCCAAGTCCTACTTTATTTTACTGAAGACTTTAGGTAATACTCATTCTGACGACACAAGTAAAGGCATTTATGCTTTTCACTTGTTATAAAAGTCTTAAAAGATGTTTCAAAATTGTACAGGGTTATTCATTATAAATTACCCACCCCTTATCATCGTTATTATTGCCTATAGCAAAAAAGTTTTAAATAAAAGTTGTGTGGTTATGACCGAATTTTGTTAAAATGCTATCAAAAGTACAGTGGCGTGCAGATTTCGGAGAATACAAAAAAATTTAATATTTTTTTAAATGGGATACCCTGTATATTATTAAAATTTTTGGAATAATCTTTTTTCCTGCTTTCAAAAATATACCATATGTTACCCCTACTTTATACCGTTTTTGAGTTATTAAACGTCTAATATCTTCGTTAAACTAATTAACATTGTTAAATATAACAAAGTTTTATTTTGGAAATTTAAATATAAATAAATGATAACTCATTTTGATTATTTCATTAAAGAAATGTCACTTATCAAACAAAATAGTTGTCATTTTCATAGCTTACTTTAATAATGTTAACTTTTCCCTATTTACAGTAACTAGTTTCTCTGTTTAATGATTGGTTTAATTTTGCAATTAAAATATAGAAAATCATTTCAAATTAAGGAAGAATATTTACTTAAATAGCTGAAAAAGAAACCCAGTAAAGAAAAATACATACCTTGAAAACGCCGAAACAGACAAATGCTCAAATGTAATAGTGAAGTTTATTTTTATCCGTCATGTGATTTATTTGTCTCGGTCCTACGGGCCTCGACAACTACATTCCACATTGGCGATCAAAAGTAAAAAAGTTTAGTGCCTAGATATACAGATAGCTATTTCTATAACCATCAGAAAAGGGCAACAATCACGCTTTTTTGACATGACAAAATGGGTTATTTATTTTACGTTACCATTGATGACATACGATAAAATATTTCGCGTACTAGGACGCAAATCAACATCGACCTTCTTTTTTGACGGTTGTAGACAAAAAATTGTTTGTATTTCGTGAGAGACTAGTTTTTTTGCGTATTCAAAGTACTTTTTTAGTGGCATTCTCACGCGTCCAAAAAAAAAACACTAATTCCGCACATTTAATACAAAACTATTTTTTTCGTCTATGATAAATCTATTAAATTACACAAAAGAGTGAGCTTATAGATCTTATGAGTGCTTTGATAGTCCACTACAATTCACTTTTACAAAGTTGGTAGCTTTGAAATGTGTTAAAGGGCGGTAAATAGATTACTGACAGTTTTTTCAGCGTTTTCTTGTGTTTTTGTGAAAAATATTCTTCTACAGTCTACACTAATATTTAATTAAACTTAATAAAAATGTGCAAGAGAAAGTTGATAAGAATTTCAATTATTATCAACAGAATTTCCTAAATTTTGAAACTGATTTTTATTAAGAAGGGATAAAATTCACAAAATAGAAAAAATAATGTAAGGAACTCGTTTCATAAGTCATTTATAGCAATCGTCTCTTAGAATGCCTCCCGCTTCGCGGCTCGCGTTCTAAACTTGGACTCGTGCAGTAAAACCTGCCGTGTGAAACTTGTTCCTTAATATACTACAAAAGCATTGTTACTAGATACTATTTGGAAAGTTGATAATTCGAAAATATTGACCTAATAAAACATACTGTCTTGCTGTACCTCGCTTGTAAGTAAGTTGGTTGTAAATTGCCAGTAAATGAATATAAGGGTGTATACGAATTCGACCGACAAACTTTGAGTGCATATTTCTCTCACTAAATACAGCCTAAAAGATTAGACAACCTTGATTCTTATCTGCAAGATAAACTCTGCACAGGTCAAAACACTTCGAAAAAACGCTATAAATTTTTCAAGATTTATTTTATTAAATAAAATAAAAATGAGAAGAAATCCATTAGCTTGAATATTAAGAATAACATTTATTATCAGCTATGGCCTAGCTATCTTCTTTAAAGAATTCTAGACTTCCAAAAACCATTAAAAATTAGTGTTCCTACACATTACACGCATTCAAATCTCCAAACTTGAATATTTTATTTCCACTGGTAGTCTGATTAATTAAATGTCATGTTTCATAGGTACCTAATGTCATTAATTAATTAGTATAGTTTGATATTTGAGTAAAATTTCATTCGACGATTTCAGTGTTAGATTAAAAGAAAAGTCACAAAAGAAGTTCTAACTTTGAAATAAAAGGAGATTGGTTATAAGTATACGAATAATTTAGGTACATCTTTAGGGAGTAAATACACCCTCAAAGTTTGTCGGTCGAATTCGTATACACCCTGTATATATAAATAAAATATGAAATGAACATACTGTCGCGAATTCGTCTAAAGTCGGGTAACTGGGAATCCTTTTAGTCAAAATATACTTGTACACGAAGACTAAAGCGACTGTTGCGAGATTAATAACACACTTAAGTATAAATACTTGCATTTATTTTCTGCCGTTTAAAGAACAACTTACGTTTAACACCGTTACTTATTAACTAACTAAATTCTAAGGCCAGTTTCACCAAGAAAACTCGGTAGACGTTTTCAAAATTTCAAATAAGCCTATCGGAGCAGTTCTAAATTTTGAACTTCTGTCACGTACAAACGTACATGACAATTCATAATTGCTCTATGAATTCGACAAATTTTGTAGGTTTCACACGCTAAAATTGGTCAAGCGGTCGACACCACAAATTATCGCTAATAAAGTGTTACAATTCTACTAAAAGGAATTTGCTCCAGTCGGCACGTAGTTCTGCCTAATTTTTCGGCTTACGAAGTAAACCTTGCATAAATTTGCCCTTAATCATTCCGTGGGCTTGGAATATTTCCATCGTCCCAGACAAAGGCACGTTTCTAAAGACCGGCTAAATACTCGCCTGTTGCAACTTTAATATGACCATTTTGCCTACGAAATTTTACCTTAAAAATATCCACGATACCAATAGCGTATGGCTAACCAAAGTACAGTCTCTATTCATCCTACCGCGTATAGTTGATTTTCACTCAAAACGCAAATCGTAACAATACAAACATCTAAAAAATATTAAACTTCTTTATACTCTTCTGTATACCCCGAACTTGAGTTTTAATTTTTCCAGATATATTGATCTCATTGAAAAACTGTTTTTCTGGAAAACCGGTAATTAAGGGAAGATCGAGGGGCAAACCACCTAGTAAAAATTTGTACACCTAATGCCAAAATGGCATTAAAATGCCAATTAATGCCTTTAATGCCAGTGACAGGAATTAATGCTAAAACTGCCAAATAATGCCATTAATGCTATCAATGCCAATTAATGCTGGCCAATGCCAATAAAATGCTACTTTTGTGACTGAATTCAGTGAGGATCCCATGTGTTTCCCTTAAGCCTATATATGTAGCTATTGGAAAATCGTTAACAAGGAGATTCACTAACATTAAAACTGGTCTAATATGACAGTTGGGGGTTTAAACTGACAACTGTAAGAGTAAGACAACTAAATTTTGTACTGTAAAATAGTCTATCGTTTTTTCTTTAATTTATGAACCAAAAAGCTTTAAAGCATGCTCTGTTCGCATTAACAGAACTATATCCATTTCCGCAACATGTTCCAAGACAAAAATATATTTAAAATACAAACAAATTGCAGAAAAATAGAATAAACTGTAAGTTTCACATGTTAGCAATGTCACGTTCAAAATATGTCAAAACTGAGCTGGCTAATTATGTGGACTAAATTTAAGCCAGTACTAAGTTTTAGTGAATTTTAAAAATAAAAATGTGTACAGTATTTTTCTTAAAAGTGAGTGTTGAAAAATATAGGTAAATTAAATTTTGATTATGCTTTTCTATGCCAAGAATATATTATCAAAAAGAAACTGTATCCACATTAAAAAAATTTATTTGCATTAATATTTGTACAATATAATATTAATAATAATAATAACATTACAATAATGAAATGTCTTTATTTAAAACATGAATAAATTACTACAAAAACAATTGTATTTTGGGTGGCGGTATCCAACTACTGCTTTCGGTATCTAAGGATTCCTTTTTATTAAAAATAAACACAAAAATGGGTTCTTAAAAAATAAACTTTGATTAAAAAATGTAAATAAAAGGATCAGAGCGAGGTTCAGAGTAACTAATTACTAGAAATGCCAGTGGCGGACGGAGAAATTTCAAAGTGCTATATCTCGGTTGTTAGTTACGGGACCCACACCAAATTTAGTGGCTTTAATAATGGGCCCACTTAAAGGCATTTTGTTGAAGAAAAAAACATTTTTGAAAATCGCGAAAGAAAAGGAATTTTTGGGTTTCTTAAAAAATTTGAATAGTTTATTTTTAAATTAGTTTTTACCTTATTTTATTGGGAAAATTTTAATTTCAGGAAAAAAAGATTTACTAAAAAGTAGCAGTCATTTAAAATTTTTTTAAAACCCTAAATTTTTTCAGGATCCCATATTTCTTTTTTGCAAATTTCAAAAACACATTTTTTCTTCACCAAAACGCTTTTAGTGAGCCCATTATTAAGGCCCCTACATTTGTTGTGAGTCCCGTAACTAACAACCGAGACATAGCCTTTTGAAATTTCTACGTCCTCCCCTGAGAAATAGCCAATCAGTTAGTTACTATAATCCTTTTTTTAAATGGACAAGTTCCTGTTAGCTGAAAAGGGCCATAAAATATATATTTGTTGTCAACTTCGGCTACGTCGGGATTGGGCCATGTGTAATGATTTAAATTAAGTGTTAAAAATTTAATTACGCTCTTTTCAGTATTTGTTTCTATAAAACGCCCTATGTACCACCGCAAATCATAAAACACGGCATAATATTCTTCTATGCCAGTGTTAATCTTGTTACGTTCAGCGGGGTTTCCATCGCGTTCTAAATCTGAAAACTCTTCGCTTAAGGCATCAGATTTTAATGAAAAATCGCCATCAGTAGCAGTTGTGTCGTCACCGGAAACATCAACCCAAGAATTATTTTTATGTTTTTTTTTGTTTGCATTTGCATTAATTTTTTTTTGTCTTGTTTTTTTAAGGGCTATCGCCCGGGGTTTTGTGGAATTACCAGTCATTCCTCTGACTCTGTGTATTCTATCTGTTGATAAACGGCCAGTTTTACCACCGAAAAACCAACAGACGGCGGATTTTCTTACGACACGTTTTTGGTTGTCATTTAATACCACTTCGATATAAGGAGTGAGGAGAAACAGTTTTAGTTGTGGTATAATCTTTAAGTTTTAAGTCAGCAAAAGAATTGAAAATGGAAAGATCATTTTGGATTTCTTGGTCTTCGGCTTCAATTTGGTTTTCTTGTAAAATTTCCCTATCATAGTCTATCTGGGATGTTTCTCCATATTTTGTTATAGTTTTGTCAGCAATTTTAAAATGCATACTTGGGATTAACATATCAGTTGCTGCTTTCACCTGATGTTGTAATATCATTTATTCGCAATCACATTGTAATGTGTCAATTTCATGACATGACAACAGCTGGGAACTAGATGATTACTTGAAACTAGTCAGGAAATTATTACATACCCCGAAAAATATTACATACCTGAACAGCGGTGTGTTTCCATGGTAACAAAACATTGAGTGGGTTGTTTTCATGGTAACAAAAATATTAGCTACATCAAGATATCTATTATTCATAATTCAATTGTAGTTATTTTTAAAATTAGATGATTGCAAATAAAATAGTTTACATACCACGGTGGAAAGTTTCATCCCTGTCTCGAGATAAAGTTAACCTCGACGCTACGCGTCTCGGTAAACTACCTAATCTCTCGACAGTAATGAAACACTTCCCACCTCGGTATGTAATATACTATTCCAAATCTTGAGCTGAACTTATAGCGTCATTTCTGGCCGTTTCGATTAGGAGACTTATTTGTGCAGTATCGGGTAGTATTATTTCTGTTTGGATAGAATACCCCATTTTCTTGTTTTATTCTCGAGGAAAATGATAGATTGTTCCTAGAAAAATGCCGGTAAATGTCAATTCAATGCCGATAATGCCAATCCAATGCCGATAATGCTAATCCAATGCCGATGTTGCCATGAAAATGCCATTAATGCCAATAAAATGGCATAATGCTAATTAATGCTGTCAATGCCAGTGATGTGTACACCAAATGCCAGTGGTGGTTGGCCCCTCGGGGAAGATATTAAAAATCAAAATTTTCTTTTACGTATTGTTACACATGTTTGTTTATTCACTATTTGTTTAGTAAGCTATTATTATTGTTCTATTAGCTATATTCTTGTAATTATGCTCTTTGAATTAATTGGCAAGTAATTCACCAAATGATATATCTTTTAGCTCACAACAATGTGGACATTTTAAACATTTTACTTATTTTAAAACAAAGTAATTGACATTTAATGCACATTGTAAAAACTATTGCTGTTTTAGCTAGTAGTCTTTTAACTCAGATTTTCTCAAAAATTAAATTTTTCTACAACTCGGGAAAAATATGTTTTTTGCAAAATTTCCATTTCTTTTTCTGGGCCTTCAAACTATTGCAAACCTATTTTTTCTATTCTATGATTCTTATATTTGTTACATAACACATCTGTTCAAGAATTGAGTGTTAATTTCTAAAATGTGAGTTCAGCTGTCCCTTAGTTTCTGTGTGTGTGTGGGTCTATTGACTTTAACCAAATGGGCAGTAAACCAATGAGCCTCTGAAATGTATGGTTAGATTGGTCAGGTAGTTTTCCAAGACGATATTTTATTTTATCATGTTATACTCTTATACTCTTTTCCCGTCGTCAGTCTATTTCATTGATAACTCGGATATATTAATCAGTGGTGGCTCATGATGAATTTCAGTGGTAGAACAAACCGAACGGATAATGCATTTTCAACCCCGTCACAGACAAAATAGATTCCAACATCCTGAGATTTAATTATTTCCCCTATGAACTGGCCAAAGTGAGCATCGGTGAACAAATTACCAAACTTTATAGGCCAATTAATGATGATGAACTGAATTGAATATCTCGATTTCATGTTTTGTTTAAAGTATAATTCGGCCAAAAAGATCATCTCCACTGTTCAAGAATTAAGTTTATCTACGGACCCGTGTGGAAGAGCATTTTATACGCTGTTTCAGCTTTGTAATTTAAAAAAAGTAATGGATGGTTTTTATGTTTCTAATTTTAATTATTGTTTATAAGTAAGAAAAATAATCACTAAATCAGTTAATTACTATTGAAAATTATTTGTATTCCAAGACCATACGCAATTATTTAGGATTAAAAATATCCACTGTGGCTCATTACTTCTTTCTTTATGTTACAAAACCTGAAACTATGTATGAAATGCTTTAGTTAGGTCACAGATGCGTATCCAAAAATGATGATAATAAAAAAACTCGAAACGTAATTAAACCATAATGTGTAATACGTACATTGTTGAATTCAGAATAAAAAGGGCTTCTAAAATTTGCCATTAGAAAATCAGGACCGTATTTAAAAAATGATGTTGATGATAGTTGCTCGAAGACGAAACGTCGGAAAAAAATTGATAACGTAATCTTTAAGTACATGAAAAGTTGCTATAAAGTAATTTTCGAGATAATTTTATCAGTTTTGCTCTAACTTTAATATTAATAAAAAGAATAGAATAAAATATCCAAAAATTCGGTTTTTAAGATAACTCAAAAACGAAAAATTATATCAAAGACTTATAAGCATCATTTTGTTAGTTCCGTAATTACTCAACTTTCCCCCACTTAACCAAATTTGTATCTCGTACTATTAACGAATTCCCCTCTTTATCTTGGACACACTGTATAATATTTTTCCACGTACGTGGAGAAGACTACTGCGTTTTATTGCTTCTAATTAAGACACCTCCCCTATCAGCATGATGGATCACCTCCCTGTTTTTCTATGATGTTGATAAATATTATATAATATACATATCGTAGTTATTTATAATACAAAACTACACTAGTTTTTCACCTCTTGTCATTTATGATTCCATGTTCAAAGTTTGCTGTAGATTTTTCTTTCCCTTCAGTTGTAAATCCGATTTTAGCATTAGTCTCCTTGTATAGTTAATGGAATTCAGTATTATTCTCCATTATCTTTGCTTTCCCCCCAGAGTATATTAAGAAATTAACAATTTTGCTTGCTGTGCAAAACTATGTTTTTAGTTAAAACCCTTAGTTGTAGTAAAAATCATACCCATATCAATAAAAACGATCAAAATAGCTGTATCATGTCGGCATGGTTACTTCTAACGCACATTTGTAAAGCAAGACAATTATTATATTCATACTTTAAAAGATCTAGAAAATATTCGAGAGTTTAGACTGGAAATTTACAAGAACAAATGTCATGAACAAGGCGCTATCAATGAAAACTTGACCATACGCCAGAAAGGAATTATTCGGAATTATTTTAATATGAATCATGGTAGTAAGTACTTGCTATACTTTAGGAGATTTCCAAATATAGACTTACGTCCTGGCCACATTGTATGTTATACATAAAAATTAAGTACTAAGTACATTTATTATTTTATAAGAATTAGAGGTTAGTTCCTAGAAACCGTTACAGTAATGATTTTGTTATAAACATACAAGCCTACAACAAAATGTGTTGCAAAAACGCCTATGTATTCTGATTCAGCACGAGCTCCACTGTACTCACAATTTAAAGCACATTTAAATATAAAAGAAGTCCTAATTGACGGAAACGCACACACCAGAAAGAGCCTTTTAGAGCTATTAGAAGGCGACTGAAACTTGTTCTCACCTAGCAGATGTCACCGGAAACGCTATATTTTGCCCATGTTATTATCTAGCGCAATTTGGGAACTTTCGAGAAATGATTCACAACATCTCATGTCTCATATCCATTTTAAGTGCTCTTCTACGTAATTTTGCCTAGAATTCGCCACTAATGCGTTTTCAGGACAGCATAAAAAGACGTGGGAATAACCTATAGGTCTTCTGCAAACAGTTGTTGAATCTTTTTTTATATTTATTAACCACAGGAGAAAAATGAATGCAGCACTGAAAATGTTGAAGTAGGTTATGACAACATTTTGGAAATTCTAGAATCATTCTAGATTCTAGATTATAGAAGTTTAATCTTGAACACAAGTTCGCATAATGTAAGACTAAGAAAAAGAACCAGTACTACTATCATTTCCTCGACTGTAATGTACCTGTATCGAATAAATTATATCTGAACTTCGATTTTTTTAGGTTAGGCAAACATCTATATCCATCTTAAGCTTCAGTTATTATTTTTAGTCTTGATGAAACAACACTTTTGAACATACACATTTTTAAGGTTTGGTGAAATGATTACTACAATTTTGTATACAAATAGGTATTTCGGTTTCTTATATATTTTTCAGTAGTTAAACAGATTTCTGATACTTGTAAAGACAATACCACCTGAAGAACACAGACTCAGCTCTGCGGCTTGACGTCAGCACAGATAGGTTGAATTGGCGAATGCTGATGCCACGCCGGAGACCTGAAGTCTTGTTCTTGAACTGGTATTGATAAAGTTCTGTTTTCAGTCATGGCTTAATTTTAGTGTTACTCTTCCAGAGTGGGTTTTTCTAACAATTGTATCTATAGAGAAAAATGTAGATGGTGGTTTACTACTTTTTAAAAATTATGGATCAAGGAAAACCTTTTGAAGCTGAAGAACTAATCTCCCCCACAAATACCATCCAAGGAGATTCGGTTAAATTGCTAGGAGTAGTGTTAGATGACTCTTTAAACTGGTCTTACCATGTTCAACATCTTAGTGCGAAACTTTCCAGTGTCATATTTTTGCTGCGCAATTTAAAACAGTTAGTTACACCAGAATTGCTAAGAATAACTTATTTTTCTCTGTTTCACTCAAATATTTCTTACGCTTTGATTTTATGGGGAAATTCTTCTCACGCTTTACGTATCTTTCGTCAACAGAAACAAGCTGTTAGAATTTTAGCTAACGTTGGTAGTAGGGACCATTGTCGTCCACTGTTCATTAACCTGGGTATTATGTCTCTACCGTGTTTATTTATATATGTCACTCTGTGTGAAATACAAAAAAACATAGATACGTTCTCTACTAATCGTGATTATCACAATTATTTCACGAGATCTAATAATGCTTTACGCAATCCACGATTTAGACTGACCAAATCTATTAAAAATTCTTACAATTTGAACCTGTACAATCATATTCCACAGCGTATAAAATCTATGTCATTAAGTAGTTTTAAGACTAATGTGAAGCGACATCTATTACAGTTATGTTTTTATTCCACAAAAGAGTATATAGATACACCATTTATGTAATTGCATATATTTATGTGTTAATTCAATTTGTTAATTATTTCGACTTGCTACAAATATATGTATGTATATAACGTGGTAAAATAAACATTATTATTATTATTATTATTATTATACCAATTTTAATCCGTACGTAAACTGTGATATACCAAAATGATATTTGGACTAAACATAACATTAATTTCTCCTATTGAAACCCATCTGTATAATTTCATTGATCAATTGGCATAAATTATTAATAACTAATAAACTAACGTTTATTTTTGTTCGTTTTAGTAATCGTGTGCGATGAAGGGATGTAGGGGGCTCAGACTTATGTTTATTGATCAAACTTCACATTTCCTGTAAGGGTTATTACCGACGATAATATTATTTTGATCGATACCATTACAATGTTTGTATGATTAAATGACGACGAGCTATAGGCATAAACGTGGTTTCCAATACAAATTCTCTGTGTTCGGATTGGAAGGGTTTCACCCTATACAGAGAGATTTTTCTTACTACGAACACGGCAGACGATATGTCGAATTTACAAATGCCGAGAATTTAACTTTGACAGTTCGCGTATTTTGTCAGTAGATAATATCTGCTGTCATTTCTATCTTAAAATCGATAACTACGCAGCAACGGATCAGTGCAAATTGTAAAGTGGTATTATCAGGGTCCAACGGTCCGGGAAATTCAAAATTCTTTCACAACATTTGAAAATAGGAGTTATTTATCGTTATCAAAGTTACATGGAGTTATTTCAAATTTTGGAAACTTTGGATGTGTTTCTCCCCAAAAGCACAAAAGCCCTAATGTTCCCAACGAAGACAGGTATTTAAAAGAGGTTTGTATTACCGCTAATGACTATCCAAACTATTTATTTAAATAAATTGCAGAACTAGTAGATTTAGCTGCGATATTCTTCCCGTTGGCCATTTCAGAAGTATGGAATTTTGTGAAATTGTGACAGATATGCCTAAAACTTCCTCTGAAAAGTCGTTTTCACTACAAATAACGATTTGAAGAACTGCGTTTAAAAATTAAAAGGGTTGTTCAGAGTACTAGCACTAATACGTTTCTATGATCGCTTAGGATATTGTTTAGCCCAAGAAAGCAGGCTCTTTGGACAAGAGCTAATTTAAACTTCTTGAATTTTGTTGTTTGAAATAAAAATAGTTTCATTTTTGTTTGCATCTTTTTTTTACTGAGTTAGTTTGTTCGGAAGAAATTATTTCTTTCTTCAGAATGCGTTTTACTTTAAGAACTACCTTCTTTTACTGTACTGTTAATCTCTAAAAATCCTGTTTTTCAACTCTGAATTTATCACCTGAATTAATCACAGAATAACAGTACCTCATCCATTCTATCTCTGATATAATAATTAATTTAAAAAAATTACACTAGGCGTCTGCATTGAACAATTGCTTAAACAATCAACGCAGACGACCCGTGGATTAATATCAGAGTACCTTAGACCGACTGTCCATCGGTCTTGGCGTATTTTTAGGCAATCGTAAATTCGCCTTGATTTACTCGTGTTCGCAGTTCATGAATTTTCACTGTATAAGTACGTTGTAGTAAATTTAAACTCAACTGAAAGATGTTAAGCCGAACCATCAATAGTTTCAAGCAGTTTGATAGATCGTTAAATAAGTGCTATATAAAACCAATGTTTTCTGGTCTTTTAAAAACTTAATAGCTTACTACATTAAAAGTATTTGAACATCAAGGAAGATAGTCTAAATTTGCAGAATTTTGATTTAAATACCTACTTTCAGTCTAGAAGAATACCGTTAGCTAGATAAATTATTAGTTATTCATGTTTCTTTCTAACTAACTTAAAATTCTATAGTCAAATTTACGTTTTCTTCTGAATCATCCTGCTTATAAAATTGCACTAAAAGAAATGATCTTCCAATTCGTCGATTTTCTTTGGCAACTAGAGTTTAATCGTCTCTGCTTATTCGTCTTTGAGGCATGTGCCAGGGTAGTCTTCTGGTAGATTGACTATCTTCCTCTCAGTTCATGTTTCTTTATAACTACGTGTAACACCGATACCAGAAGTCCCAGGTTGTTGTGTTACTTTGGGAATGGAAGTGCCACGATAAAAGGGATATAAATGTCATCATGCGCGAAACCCGTCGTACACATGAAGACGTTTTAATACAATAAGATTCTTCAGGTCACTATCAGCAAAACCATTAGAAAACGTATCCATTCGAAGCAATATAAATAGTTCATTCCAACGATTCACCCTGAACTGCAAGCTGTAACCAAAGGTGATGTGCTGCTTTAGAAATTGTTGAAGGCAAATAATTTTTTTATTAATAAAAAAAATTACGACCAAATATTTGTAAAATTATCATTTACGGTTATACTTACATCTGTTGTAAACAACTATGATTTATGGTATAATTTAGGAAGTAGTAAGTTATTTGGCGTATTATTTGAATTGTTCGCTTTAAGCTTCCTTACTGTGACCGCAAGGTCGCGGTGAGCCCAAATTGTTGAGACAGCCCTGACCTAAATACCATGGGGGCTGCTGATGTCAACAAGGAGCTTATAGTCTGTTCAGAGAGCCGTCACGCCAAGGGAGCGGCCGTTAAGTTTGTGCACTTATTAGCTACTTCATGAACTTATGAATCTTGTGAACTGCGTCCACGCCTTGTGCTCAATTTTTAAAATTTCCAGTGAAGTTTAAATTGTGTCATTTCGATTGAGACTTTATTATTAATAACAGCGTGTTTGACTGAATACTTCCAGGCTTTCTCGAATTTAACATTTGGTTATTGAGTGATAATTTGATTTTGTTCTTGTTCGTTGCATCTTGCGTTGTGCTTGGCGCCAGCGCCTCCGATGAGTTTTTCTTAAAGGCTCATCGAAGCTTAAGTTGCCTTAATAATGTTATTCACTTTTCAATTTTAACAATCTGTGTAGTTTATCCATTTAATGTAACTGTTATATTGTAGACCTTATGTTTATTAGGTGCAGCCGTCGTACTGGTAGTTTGTATCAAAATAACATACTTTTGACGATTATGCATTCTACTATGAATATGTGTTTAGGTACAAAGTTATGACCTGGTTAAGATATTTATTGCATTCACACTATTGTGATTTTGGTTAAGCTTTGAGTTTATGAGTTCTCGTTTCTACATGAGCAGATGTGTTGTATAGAGTTATAGACCCATTGGTGCTGCTTTTGTATTGATTAAACGAATCTAAGCTTTTGTAAAGAATTGCACGCCGGCTTTACTGTTAGCTAGCCGGCCCTCAAATATGCCAATGTAGTCAACGTTTCTAGTTATATTATGGAATTCAAATGAAGTCGTTTTAGGGTTTGCCATGGCTATATCTTGATGACTGCATACTTTGAAATAACCAGTTTAATTACAACTGGTCTAGTTAATATTCCTTTTAAAGAAATGGCATCGTCTATCCATATACTTACTACCCGAGTATCTTTATTTATTATTTTAAAACAGGTTTTATAATACGTGAAATAAATATTAAATTATATAAAAACCTGTAGACCGGTAACTTTTAAAATACTTACAAATACAATAAAAAAATTATATTAATAATTTTGCTTGCAGAATTGTCGATAACTTCTCTCCATAAATATAAAAAATGAATTTTTATTCCCGCAGATTGTGGAGCATTTGCCCTAGTTCACGAAAATTAATTAAAATCCGTAGTGATGAAGTCCGGGACGAAAAAGAACAAATCAACTTCAAGAGATTGTATCATGCCATGGGGAGTTATAAGCTATATATTTATACAAACCCTTCTCATTAATTTTCTGGGCGTAATCACACTAAAGCCCTTTCCTTACACCCCTGCTCAAATGTTATCGATAATTTTGATACGGGTTTAAGTATCAGTGGAAAGAATAAAAACGAAAGTAATTTAAACGAAAGACATAAATCACCTTGCTCAAGGCGGACGCAGTATAATTATTTATACAAGCTGAACAATTAATCAATGAAATCAGACAGAAGAATTCATCTCCGAGATAAACCGAACTGACTGCCCTGGTTAGAATGCAAGTCTTCGTGAAGCAAGCCTTTCATAGCAATTTAAATGCATATTGGTTACTGGCTGTAAATTTTACTTGCATAACAAGCAACGTTCGGCTTGTGACTGGAAATTCTCTATTTATTTAAACGTAGAAACCATTCTTGGATGCTTTTTGTTTCAACCCTTTCGTGAAATTTGTCTTCCATCTCAGTCAACAAGTATTTATCTTTAAATTATAAAATAAAATGTGAATTAACGAACATTTTTTGATTTTGTGATGCGAAGTACTTTGTGTGAGTAGTATCAAAAATGTGCTCGGTTAATGTTAGTTAAGTTGTATCGCATAATCTCTAAAAGTAGCATGTTGGTTAGGTTATTTTGTTAGTTTCTAGTCATGCCTTTTGGAAGTTTGAAAAATATAAAAATGGACGTTTTCGGAATATCCAGAATTATAAAGAAGCAACCATATGTATATACAGTTTTATTTATGTAATATTCATCAAATACTTGCATTAAATTTCCAGTAAGCAATAATTTTCGTGCTTGTTGTGTGGGAAACATCCCATATATTCATTACACGTAGAAGCTTATTTACGATATGGCACCCAACGTGTTACATAATATGTCAGTGGCCGTTACATAATCAATTAAATCGCCCAGCACTAGAATAAATTCTCTTAACTAATACTAATCAGCTAATCACCTTCGTTGCGGTATGGATTACATTAAGTTTCTATTACTCACACAACTTTAATTAAAAGACTGCAAAAAGGAAATCGATAAAAATTCAAACAGGGGTATGAATAACACCCATAAATTGAAATAGGCAACTGGTTGAAAAATGCACATAAACCTTGACAAACGACCATTTCAACCTTGCAATGGCAACATTTCAGCAAATAGTTATGACCATGTAAATTTTTAATAATTTCAAATAAAGCCAATGTATTTAAATTAGCAATTAGTAACCAGACGTTAAGAAAATGTGTAATTATTTAAAGCAAAGATTACATATTAAACCTACGCGGGTCATAAATCACCTTTGTAGGAATTTAATCGAAAATACCATCAGCGCCACCTCCTCATATTAGAATTCAAAGTACCATAATATGGTTTTAATTAAAGGCCATTCTAACCTAACTAATTAAAATTTCACTTTCTCATACTAGTACAACGGTATGGAGATCGTAAAAAACTTAAAGCGATAATTGTGAGGGAAATATTCATAACTAACAATTTGGAACTCTTTCACATGACGTTGGAAACATTAGACAAACTAAAAATCGAATTGTAAGTTTAAATACATCGAACATCGGCCAGATATTTATATATCTCAAAATGTAGAAACCGCAATTTTAAAAGATTTATTAGTATATCTTCAAAATATGATGATTTAAAGGCATGTCGACTACTGTTGCATAGGAGTCTACAAAAAAGACATGCTAAATGACGCACAAAGGTTAAACCGTTAAAAGAGTAAAGTTGAATTTCTCTCTAAGGGATCAGAACAAATCTACCAGCTTGAACTATAGAATACCGCCAATGTAAATTGCGTTTTTAGATATTTTTAAGTCCCCATGAATATTGACAACTTATATGCATATAACATAATTTTAATTCTTTGATTATCTTTCCATTTGAATTTTAGAGACATTTAGGGTATTGGTAGGTAGCATGATTATTGAAAGCTGTTGTGCACTCAAATAATGACAACAATGTAAGCCCATAATTAAAATTTAATAAAATTAGGGAAACACGGAAGTCATGCCATAACTATGTAGAGGAACGTTGATAATGAAATATTCTAATGTGTGTGTTTGCTTGATTTCTATATTAAAAATTAGTTTCATTTTATGTCAGTAACTATCATCGTTTCACACGCGGTGCATTAATGCATTTACATCTAAAGAAATCTTTCACATTATAAAATTGTTGAAATTGTTATGTGATCGCATGAAACTATTGTGCAAATATGTGAATTTGCCAAGAAGTGACATGAAATTTTCTCTAAATTCTTCACATTAAATACAACAAAATATTGTAAAATAATTCAGAGGAAATTGTTCCTTATTTTTTTTATAAATTACTGAACAAATATGAAATTAGTAAAATGATTATAAATATTATTGTAAAATAAAATGAAATTGACTGGATGTTATATAACTTACTACAAAATTGTCCTGAATTTCCACTATTATCGAAATTTTGTAGCAACCCAGAGGGCCTCTACAAGGATGTTTCTAATTTTCTTTTTTGAATTGGTGGTTTTGAGGGCTTCTGTCCCTGTGGTTATCCTGAACGTCTAGTCTTTTGTTTATGTGCTTCAAAATAATTTCCGTATTTTATTTTAAGATACTTCTCAGATATCTTGCGAAGGAAGGGGGTTTGTAATTTTGCAAAAACTTCAGAGTACAGCTATTTTCGGCTCACATTTTTGGAAATGTTAGTATCTTAACTTCCGAAGGCTCCGTTTAGTGAATTTAGCCCTAAAAACGTGAGTAATTAAGTGCAGATTTAGTGAGATGAATTAGTGAATTGCTGCAGCTGTCTGTTTGATTCAGGATTTTTATGCTATTTTGGAAATAAAGCCTGTCGACTGCCCAAAATCAATTTTTGCTGCTCTATCTTCACGTAGTTTGACTATTTATCGGATCTATTTTTAGACCGTTTTCAAATAACCCCGATGTTCTCTAAGTTATCTTTAAGAGACTCTTAATAATTGGTGTCCACCGTCTACTAAAAAAATACCCCTAATGTCTTTCGACGCAAGCGAAGTTAATTTCAATTGTATAACTGGTGAGCAGTTATGAGTTGTTTACCAATTTCATTTGCGGGGTTTGTGCTATATTTTCTGTAAAAAATTATAGACTTTGGTTTCGCTTATATATACGCGTTATCCTGCAACTGTGCTTTGTATGCGATAAACAGTGCCATACCTGTAATGGCGTATGTTCGATGAGGCCTCGTCGTACGTCAGAATCCGCGAATCATTGTACTCAACTTTTTTTTAATACTAGGTAATGATTTGAAATTTTTATGACATTCTATGTAATTATTGAAATGACTCTGACGCGTGATATAAAATTATTATAAAATACTTTGAAATTATTAGCAAAGAACATCATAACATAATGTTAACATTTTAACATTATTACATGCAGTCGTAAGTACTATACAAGAGAAAAAACTGGGACTACTATTGATTTTAGCATTATTTGATTACCTTAAACAAGGCTTTAAATAATTGCATTTACTATAACAGTTTGTATTCATAGCAACATCGAAAGGAGTTGGCGATTAAGTTAGAAATGGCAACTTTACAGATTAAATCAACCACGTTCGCAACTGAAAATATTAACTGCCTCAAGTTTTTTTTGTCTTGGATAGTACAAATACATACAAAATCTTAAAACGATAGAAAAAGTGAAAACTCATTCCGTAGCCGTATTTTTACCTGATAAACCCGGCTACAATTCAATTAGTCTCCAAGATGCTGGTAAATTTCCATCCAGTTCATGTACAATAGTATATGTAAAAAAATTAAAACTGATATTTTTCAAAATACTGGATATGGTGCGGGATAATGGACAAATTGTTTGATAAGTCCTATACGAATATCCTTGGCATTCGTTGCTTTCTCTCTCCTCAAACTCGAGCAGTGCCCTACTCTACAAATACAATAAAATCGGCGAATACAATCGTACTTTGAACAAAGCATGCCGGGGGCCTGCTAAGCAGAAAGAAAAAATGAGATTATTTCCCTTACCTATGCAATTTGAATTGATTTCCAACAGACTTGGAGCTAGTACGGCAAAGCTTGGCTTTAAAAGCCTTTTTAAATCGCATTTTTAAGTTGCTGTCTTCCAACAAAGGCGAACGATTACTGCCGAGTGCGATCACAGCATGGTACTGTTATGGCGATCGGTCAGCTTTAGTAAATTATGGTTTTACTTGGTTATTCTAATTTATTACTTACATGGCTTGAATTAACATATAATTAATGGTTCTTATTGCCTTTATAATATAACAAACTGCCGTAATAAATAAGCGTAACTGTACCACGTGCCGCACGTTTCACATCACAAGAAAATAGAAAAGCATTTCTATGTACATAGCATGGGTTAATTGTACTCTAATATCCTAGTTTTAATTACACTTACTGCTACAGATTTCCAGCCATCTGTTTGCTTAAAGTGAATATGCATGCATCTGGTTGCTTTCCTGCATTCATTTTAATCACATTCATGAGAGATAATTCATCACAGCTTTCATTCCTGTGTGCTAAGTTTTCTCTCGACTAAAATAAAATCTTAACTACTTTTAGAATATTACTTATTGACTTTTTAAAAATAGTAACCTAGAGAAATCAGTGCTTGATTCCGTTGAGGCTAACTTATACTCGCAGCAATAAAGAAACTGTTAGAATATGAAATAATCAGGACATTTAAAGTGCACACTTAACATTATTACATTCACACAGGAAGAATGGGGCCAAATAAAAGAATAAAATCTGCAGGGAGCTACGATGGACGATGATAATTCAGATATGAACCGGAATCTTTGTGTAATATTTTATTGTGTTGACCTTTTTTCGATGCAACTCATAATATATCTATAAAATTACTTTTACACATCATTCTTCACTTGGTGCTTATCTTTTTCAAATCCCACTTTTGTTAGTGCTTCTGTCAATGGGTCAAAAAGATGATAATCGCGTGTGAACTGTTTCATATCAGAGCATTTTGGGTCAAAATGGTAATATAGGATTTAGCATTGAGACGGAGGAGTCGAGCAATTATTGTCAGCTTAGTTCTTCGCTTAGTCCGATAGCTTCACTGTCACCCTTAATTGCAATGAAGAAAAGCATTTACTGTTCTTTGTCGTGTAAGATAATGAATGCACTCGGCGCTAATATATTTCTAGCATACAGTGTCTGTTTAAAGTTTTGGGCTTGCTTGTGCTTTGTTGTCGATATCAAGAATTTTTAGCATAACTGAAATAATTCATCTTAGGAACTGTTATACAATTTTGATTAACAGTCAGGAACCCGAATTCATATTGAAACGAAATAATGCAATAGTAATCCCAATTGTAATCGGTAACTCCAGGGAACCACCTAAATGAAACTTTAAACGTAAATTACGCATAGGATACCGGTTGTCTTGACAAAAATGGATATCGGCTAGGATACTATTTTCATCAAAAGGGTGAAAAAATAATTAGACCGTATCTCAACTTGGAACTTAGTCCAATAAGCATTTGAATTGCACAGAAAATTCAAAAATATATATTCAAATTCTGCGACGTGGCACTGTTGATGGGCGCATTTTTTACTAATAACAAGGCATATTTGATGAGAATAGTATCGTTCTAAATTGTACTCCATTCTTTTCAGTTGACAAAAAATGTTTAATAAGTGTAGGTGTAAAACGTACTACTTATAATAAGTAGTTTTCAAGGTACCATATATCTAAGTTTTTATATCAATTATTGAAATATTTATGCCAATGAAGTTAAAAGTTCATAATTCACATAAAATTTGCATTTAATTATGTTTTGCACCTTTATTTCTCACACTAGATGTGCGTATATATGGTATTAGTGATAATAACTCCACCGTTACATAAGATTTTCTATTGCAGTATAATAGATATTAACAGACGTTACCTTGCTTAAGAGCGCGACCGCTGCGATATTCACTTAGAGATGGCAGCAGGCGAAAAATGCAGGTCTATTTTTAAACGATCAAATCATGCATTTCGACTAAATATTTCTTATCGGAACGTTATTTTCTCTTATACACATATCTAATTAGGAAATGGCCAAATATCTAAAATTCCAACTATTTTAGGTAAAAAATTACCTTGAAAAATAAAAGTTTATTTTTTTCCGTCGAACTTCTATAGTTTTTCTTCTATATTCCTTTAAGACAGTATTTGAAAACGTAATTCCAAATTTTAAATGATGTACTTGCAATAATAACGCCAATCTGACTTCAAAAGCTTACTCATCTATGAAAATGGCTACCTATTACTAGTCCGAAAGTTGAGCTATAATATCACAGATGGCGCGTACTTTAATGCAGAAGATTATGCAGGACACAAATTTGTGGGGTAGCCGACGAATGCTGTCACATCTGGTTGTAGGGGTCGAATAATAGATTTTTAAGGTTTCGCCAAAACAGAGAACGTGGTTTGAATTCTAATTTTTACACTAATACTTCTTGCATCTCTTATCATTCAATCGCATTCCATTGTTTTTCAAAACGCAACTAATCATGCATTTTTATATTGGTAAAAGACAAACTTTTTCCTTGGAATTTTATCAGTTTTATTTTTATCACTTGTTTCTATGACAGTCACCAAATATTGTTTTAATCAAGATGGCATTTCAAAGATGCAATTTAAACTGTTATTGTGCGTCAGTATTAATGTAATTCATTGCGTACGGACTACTGATACAATATGAACCGATAATAGAGAAATACAGTAGTCGCTCGATTATGTGCACTTGTGCATACAACCGAGATATCTTGGCAGAAGATTACATGTTTGCAGAACACTAAAGGCGATTGTTATTAATAATAACCACAAATTAAATAAAATCCAAATGGAAAATATATTATTACAAAACTATTACAATGATAGGTAACTACGTATTAACTACAACAAAGTGTCCTGTTGACGAGATAATCCAATGCCGTTATTTTTGTATTTGAATATGAGAATCTAAAGGGAACCAATATTTTAAAAACCACCTGTTAGTAAATTATTTTTGAATTGAAGTATTGAAAATGTTCCAGATAATTTAAACCGCCCTTTAAAAAATTGTACCATTTTATTTTTTGTGAGTTTGTTTTGTATACATACAAATTTATTTATCTTAGTCAGCTTGTTATTAAACGTACTAATGTTTACAGTTAAATAAAATAAGCGGATCTAGTTGATATAAAACCTCTTTTTGTTAAAAAGTATTCACTATTGTAACTGCTGAATTGTGACCCTTTAACTTCTAAAATGGAAAATTATCTAATGACTCCCAACAGAAGACGCTTATCAAAATAAGCGCGTTCGTATTATCTTGCCAAAAAGCTTTTGTTTTTGAACTGAGTTCAAAGTAAGTTACCCTCAAATCGTTTTAACTTTAATAAAATCTACTTTCATACCGTATATGATTTAGATTCCAGCCAGTGTTGATTCCAGGGGGGTGACCGGGGGGGGGGGAAATTCCCCCCCGGGCATTACAAAATTCACTCCCGGAAACATTACCACTTCATATTCATGTTTTTTTCTATCTATAGGAGAATGGGTGGATTGCGCGGGAGGTAAAAATACCTTCCAGACGTTTCATCCCCCCCCCCCCCCCGGACTAATGAATCTGAATTCAACACTGATTCCAGCGAATAAATTTCTTAAGCTTTAGTTTTCCTGAGCTTCTGCTCTTTATTAATTGTCTGGTTTCTTAAGGCAAATTAAGGTCTTTAATCATCTTTCAAAAAAAGACGTCATAAATTTGTTAAGACTTAACGATCGTGGTTAAGACTCTGACGTCATTGGGATGTTGGGATGTTAAGTACAATTTCGTAGTTATGTCAATAATTCCATTCTAATGTTTAATGAATTTCGTGTATATGCAGGGTGCTTCACAAATGGCGGATTAACTCCACGTTAAGAGGCACTTCCTGAGTAGGAAAAAAAAGTTATTATATTTTTTAAGACGGAGTTTTAGTAACCTCAAAACTAGCTAAACTGACAACATTGTTTAATAGATTCTTGCACTGTTAATAAAACCCGCTTAAATGTGTACTTTAAAGCTGCATGAATTAGGAATTATACCATTTTTTTGTTAAAGCTATATTAAGGAGTTATTGCATATTTCGTACTCAGGAAGTTGTCGTTAATAACGTAACATGAAATTAATCCGCTATATTTGCAGGACTCTGTATATAAAATGTAGGCACTAATTTTTGCCACTGAACATATCAAAATCGCAATTTCTTGTAAAAATAGTACTTAAGGTTGTATTGCTAACGATGATCCCACGTGCACTGAATATTCCCAGAGAATTTCTTCTTGTTAATCTAGTACTTTTTGTAAATGCATTCACAAGCTCGAAAAAATATTGGTAATATTCACTGGACCGTTTTGTCAAAAAGACTAGGTATATATGTCATCCTTATTATTCATAATATAATTTTTCTACGACCCCTATTAGATGTAGGTCTTTTACCAATAAAAATGTCATATTATACACTAACTTGCTAAAAGTAAAATCAGCTGTTTACTTTTCGCTTGCTGATTTTGAATTTACGAATTTTAAACTGGAAGTGAGTTTATAAAGTTATTCTAGTTATTTCTTTCGTAAGAGGTAAAGCGTTTTAAATAATTGAAGCATCATTTAATGAATAAAGTAACATTGTTACTAACTTTTGAGAACTAACTTTGACGTCTACCGGCTGTAGAAATATTCATGGGTCCACTGTCATTCTTTTATTGTTACAAAGGAATACCGTTCTCGGTATAAATATAAAATTTAACTAACAAGCCATATTCAAAAACATAATTTAATAATAATTGATTATTATAAATTGCTTCAAATATATAAATCCAATCGCAAGGTTCACTGGAGTGGTATTGGAAGAATTGGATCTTGAAAAAAAATATTGAACTTCATGATATCGAAAAAATATCGATTCATTTATTGAAGCACTGAATATGTCGACTATCGATGTACGATGTAGTGAAATGGGAAATATATCGAATATACCTATAGATATGAGTACACTGATATGTCGAAGTATCTATATTTCGGGTCTGTACTGTTAATTGCGAGTGGCAGGGCATGGATACCCATAAAAACAAAAATGTATGCAAAAATTGAAAGCTTATTCTTTCGGCAGGTTTTAGTTGCAATTTTAAGAGGTTTGCCTTAAATCGTAGAGAGTCATTTTTTTTATTTTCATAGGTTTTGTGTTAATAATAATAGTAATAATAGTTATTTTTGCTTAAAATATATAACAATTATCGCCCAAATCAAAATAAAAACATGAAAATGTCACAGCAATACTAGGGGGATGATATTAAAAAAAAATCATTTAGAGTAAAATGAATGTTCAATCAATCAATTTTGTTGTTGTTGCAGGTAATCAAATTCAAGTCAATGATACCAGATATCTTATTTAATATTGTTATTTACTTTTTATAATTTGTAACAGATTGTAGATATCTTATGAAATCAAAAAAATATATACCTAAAACTTTCGATTTTTTTTGTGATGTACCTAATCTATGAAAAGGTACCCAGACAGCATCTCGATTCGAAGTATTATAACTTTATACCAACGGAAAACAGTTTATTAATAACTCATTATCGTATGTAATAACGACATTATTTGCCACGTTATTGATATATATCAAGAATAAAATGGGAGCTAAATTGGTTCCTTGGGGGACTTCTATGTTAATTGCAAATTGATCAGAATTAACCGTTTTTATTTATTTCTGATTTTGATATTCTGGAATTCCAAAACATTCATCAGTATGTCCTGACACAATCGAAAGCCCTGATGTTGAGGTCATCAAGGACCGCAACAGGGCACTCATAGTTTTTTAAATCGTTAATAATGTTCGGGTAGCAGGCATGAATTACAGAGGACTTATAAAGTCCAAAATGAAACCAAATTGATTAGCTGAAAAAATATTCGTATTTAGGAAGACTTAAATCTGTCGAACTAAGAAGCAGTATTCAAATATAGTTGAAAATACAAGTAATTGTCACTGGACGGTAATTGCAAGAATTGGAAGATGTTTGTCATATAACGAATAAAAGCTTTCGAAAGAACCGAGTTTATACCAAATTTTGCGTATACTGATAGCCAATTTACCTAAGAAAGCTTCTACATTCAATTATCAACCTTTCGATGGGAAGAAAAGGTATTAATGTTAGTATTTTCGATATACCCTTTTAAATACAGTTTAACCGTTTTGCGGCTAGAGATACAATTTCTGCCCCTCACACTACGAGTGACTTGGGATTTCTGGACTAACAAAAACAAGGTCAATAGTTTATATATTAATATCTCGAGTGGGTTTGGTTACAACGTTCTTAAGATTAAATGAAAAATGAATATTGTTCACCAGACACCATGGAAGTTCCGCGGAATGATTTTCGGGAAATAATTTTCTACAATTATAAAAGAAGTTTGACTTATGCCAAACTTACCAAAAGTGGTAACTTTTGGCAGCCATAGTCGTTAGTTATCCACGCTAACTGATTCTGTGAATTGAAACGTGAACGATGTACGATAGAACATGGACTGATCGCTAGAGGCCTCCAGTAGCTGTCGAAAATGTTAGTGCTACCGAAAAGCTGATTTCGAGACATGGTAGCATGTGTTTAATATTGTTACAGGTGGTGAGTCTTAAATTTATAATAATTATGAAAATGAACGAATCTGGAATCCATGTACTCACGCTCCATACGGTCCACTATTACCGCCAAAATTTCTGTTTCCAAGCATTAAAAAAGCATATGTGGTAAGGATACTTCCAAACAATCAGCAAATGTCGTATGGCTAAGAAACAAGGTTTCGAAAATCCATAAAATTATTTTCTTTGCTTTTCTTATAACTAACAATTACCAGAATTGCTTTAATATCGATTATATTGATACATCAACATGTCGATGTATCGAATATATCGATACAAAGCTATATCGTTAAATATATTCCTAACCTGGTTGCTATAGTCGAGGATAACATATTCGGCATTCAGATGTATTTGCTTCAGTGGCATCTAAGGCTTGAATTCAGCCACATTAACTGTCTACGAAAGGTACTATTCTACCTTAGAAGTAGTTGAACGATCTGAATTAGTAGAAGGTGAAGAGAGTGTAAAAACGTTGATTACTATATTGGTTACATTTAAAAACCACTCTCTGTATTTATTATCCTATTTCAGAACTTTAATTAGAGGAAACATTGTTGTTAATAAGTTAAGGAGAGTAAGACAACACTTCTGAATTATACATGTGATGGTGATTGCGCGAATACCCCTAGTCTCTCATGATATGTGCAAATCGCAATGGTATATTATTTTTTTAGTCCCGTATCAATGTAATTAGCAGACTGATAGAATTTGCAGTTGCATACACAGCATTTGATACTGTAAGAGCCCGCACAGTGTTAGTTTCATAATTTATTGCTCAACCAAGCTCCAGAGCATCCTCGTTTCCCACGAAGCTAATCTGTTTTTCGTGGGAACTAAATTTAAATGAAGTCCTGCCGCCTGTTAAATTACATTTAATAGCTGAAACTGGGAATTCGGATCCGCATGTAATACAGTATCAGGTTGCATGTGCACTTGCTCAGAGATCATATCTCGCGCACTTTGCTTTGTCCCACCCAATAGGTACGCACTTGCGACGTTCCCGTTTCTCGAACCTATTAATTATGAAGGAGAATCTGAACACGCTACGAATTATACAGGGCGTAGGAATTATGCTATTGTGATAAATATTATAAGAAGTGCAGTGGCGTGACTTAATTTTTACCGTTCCTAAATTTTGCCGCTGAAATCACCAATTATTACGAGTTGAGGAATCATTTTCTAAGTTACCTTATATCAAGCTAAAGTAAATGTCTTAATAATACATATTGGGTATCTATATGTGTAGCTATGATGTGTGTAGCCTACATTGGATTGCAGCCCCGAAAAGTAAGGGGTTCCAAGTTATGTGACCCACCAATGCTTAAAACTACTGTATGTGTTACTACTACATTGTCTGTTATTTATACCTGGGAGACGAAATGTATAAACAACTCCATGACAACCGGGGCATTATGAGCGGGCATTAAGAGTCATAACGTTAATATATAATTTGAGTTATTAAAGAACATAAAATATAAGATTTTGTTTGTTCTACCGACATTCCTTGATACTTATGTCTTTGGGGGACTTACAAATCCTCGGGCCAAAAGCCTTTGAGCTTGTAAGCTCTCGAAGGACATAAAGATCTTCATAATGCCCTTGGTACATAATATTACTTACAACCTACTGTAAATATATAGAACAGACGTAATATTATGTAAAAGCTAACTTTTATTTATTTTATGGCAGCTAGACAAGACTTGATCTCCAAAAAAATAATTAAGAATTGAGAAGAGCATTTGAAGGAGACTTGCATTTCGGATGTTTACAGTTAGCCAGTTACGCCACTGTTGGCACTATGGAAATATACAAACCTAATTAGCATTCATCAGGATGTTCACATGCCATGCTCTCGAATCAGTATCGCGAATTTATCGGCATATTAAACGTTCATAAATAAGAGGCAATCGGATCTGTCATAGGCAAAGCCACGATCGCCGGTTCGATATGTATGAGGGACGTCGGCGCAATTTCTGGAATGTAGAGTCATTACAGTTCAAGTTTTTCAATTTTTGTAGTAGTGTCGTCGGGTATTTCTGGTTTTGCGTAGCTTTTTATCGAACTGCTAATCCTGTTTGTCAATTACACCGCATAGCGGCCGCAATATAGAGCTTTGGGTTTTTGTTGCCGTTGTAGATGGTCAGCCTTGTTACGCTGTAAGGAACTCGCTGTAACGGAAGTTGGTGTTGGGTTCTAACTATCTCGGAAACTAATGATGTGGAATAAGAAATTGTAGTTAAAACAGACTAGAACAAGTTTTAATACGATTAGTTGCTACTGACTGTTGATAACATCGAAGAGTTTGTACACAAGTCATTAATTAGTAGCACACCATACTAATTTTGATTATAAAACCAGTGTTAGGTTTTGTCCTGTGTGATTCCACTTGGTGTTTGAATTGCAGTCTTCAACGTTCCATTTCCAGTCCTTGAAATTGTTTGAATTTTGTAGTTTCGTCTGGTGAAATGATTATCACCCATTTTATCTACTACTTCTGGATTTGACTAGAAAATTCAAAAAATAGGATAATTATTAGATGTTTTCACCATGAACATGGAGTAAAACGAGAATAGATGTTGTCCTCTCAACTATTTTTAATTATGCTAAAGTTAATATTAAAAAAGCGCTGTCTGTAGACTGTGACAAAAAACGTGGGAATTCTTTCTGTTATCAATGACGAAACAGCAATGTAAAATACGTAGTTAATAGATGAACCTGAAATATGAGCAGCAAAAAACCACCTTAACACATAAACATCAAAGTTTTGTCAACAAATACCGTAGAGTTTTTGGAATTCATTGCCAAAAATATATTAAGTGAAGAAGTGTGGTAACTAACAAGTCTGAAGGAAATACAGGCGCATATCAAACAAACGATATAAACATGAATATGTATAAGAAGAAAACAACAACACATTCGAACACAGATCCTAATAGGAAACTCTTAACGTCAAAGAGAGAAAACTGCCGAAGAGACCTGCAAAATATCTGTAATGAACAATAAACAGAGAAACTTCAACTGTGTACTTAGTTTCACGATATAATGAAAGGGCGGGAGACAGAGAGAGGGGGAGAGAAAGAAAGGGAGAGTCTAAATATATCAAGCAGATGTTATATTCTTTGTAAGATATATGTAAATAAGTACTTAAGTATGACTATATAATCCAGTAACTGATGTGATTATATGCACTTCAAAAATTATTCTTCTTCCTCCTATTATATGCTAGTCAGTGAACTCAATCACAACTGGAAAGGACCCTAAATGCTGTGAAAGTGAGGCAAGTTGATTTTTAGGCAACCCGCAAGTGTGTAGTATCTCCCTCTCTGTTTAACATATTGAATAAATGGCAGAAATGAGCAAATTTGAAGGTTTTATTTTTTATTTCCTATCCTATCTTTTTTTAAATAATTTATTAAAATTTATACAGATTATTTGATTGATTTTTAATCTTTTAAGAGGTAAAAGAATTATATAACTGTTTCTAGTATTTGTGGAATATTTAATAAAATTCTGGATAGGCGACCATATAAATTTAGCAGTCATTGAAATTTTTTAAAACCCTTATTTGACTGATAACACAATATTTAAAATCTATATTGTTATATGTTTAGATTACATTATAGATACACATATAGAGAACAATTACAAATGAAAAAAGGTACAAAAATCAATAAGTAACTGGATTTCGTAACACTTTTATTTCAACAATGATTTTATTTCAATTTAAAATATTACGGCTAATGCAAATGGTGAAACGCTTAATATCGATAATTGTTTGTAAACATTATTATAAACACTTACAAGAGCAAATAAAGAAATAGTGATATTAAACATTTCAGCAGTTGTAATTAGCAATAAATTATAAAGAATAAATGCTTTTTTATTATACCTGCATCAGAATCGCCGTTTAAAGCACGCCTGAGCGTGCGAATACAGGCGATTAAAGCTCGCCGAGCTTTAAAGGTTGTCAAGGAAACGACTGAATGCAACAACGGACATGGACGCGAAAAAACGTAAATAATTCTCGTAACTATAGTAGCAATATTATTATGCCCTCTCGATTTATCACGACAGAAATTATTTCTAAGTTTTTAGTGCGTAATTTATTTCCAGTATTAGAGGTATAATAAAAAATAGCGTAAAGTATTCGTGAATAACTGGTCTTTAAAACACTTGCTCTGTTTCGAGCACTCCGGCTACGCCGTCGTGCTCGAAAACTCGCGCGTGTTTTAAAGACCTTGTTATCCACTCATACTTTAATATACTTTTTTATTATACCTGCATCAGAATCGCCATTTAAAACACGCCTGAGCGTGCGAATACAGGCGATTAAAGCTCGCCAAGCTTTAAAGGTTGTCCAGGAAACGACTGAATGCAACAACGGACATGGACGCGACAAAAACGTAAATAATGCTCGTAACTAT
>OW679197.1:133945342-133991018 GCA_940337035.1 Agriotes lineatus | reverse complement strand
GTGTCCGCCAAAAAGTCGGCATAATATGGGAAACATTTGTATTTTTGATTTTTCAAAAAAACTCACGTCAATAATTTGTGCTTGTCTAAAAACCTATTTAGCCCCTATCATATATACCGAGCGATTTTTACTTATTTAGAAAATGGAATTTTTCGAAATTGTCAAAATCAAAAAGTGCTATTTTTCGAAAATTAAGTAAGATTTCAATGAGATTTTTTTAGAATTTGTTATCTTTAGTTAACTGAACAATCTCAAGGCCAGAAAACACCTATTTTTTTAAACTTCAGCTAAAAATTCTTTTTTAAATCTTTAAAATATTTTTTCAAAATTTCAGAGACCAAGACTTAATATTAAAATTCAATTTTTTTTATGTGAAGACTTTCAAGATTTATAATTGGCAAAAATAATATAAAATGTTAACTACTTTAGATTTTTTATTATTTACCAAAAAGTAGAATGTTTGCATAATTTTTACGTTTTATGCAAGGTGCTTTTTAGGAGAAATATTTCTCAATTCTAATTAATATCTATTTAAATGGTTTCTAGAAACACTAATCGAGCCCTGTTAATGAATTGCTGTTACAAAAATCCTGCAAAGGTTCTTTTACAGTTGTCTAAATAAGGAGATTTTTCTTGATTCAATTATATGTTGTAAAAAGTATCCGACAACACCGATTACTTTCTGGAAAAGTTAAATTTAATATCGTTCACTCGGCGGCGATAAAAAATAAGACGATTTACAGACGGGGGGTTTTCATTACACTTCAAGTTCATATATGTTCATGTTAGTGGTTATAAGAAATACGTAAAATTATAAATTATGATGAAACTAGAAAAAGATATTTTCGAGGGGGCCAGGCCCCTCTGAAAATTATTTGAGGGGGCCATTGGCCCCCGTGGCCCCCGCGGCTCCTACGCGCCTGCGAATTGCTCCAATAAATGTTCCTGCATAATACGGATTATTGGTGTGCGTCTCGATGAAATGACGTGGAAACTGTGATTGCAACTATTTCTTTGTACTCCTCTAAATGAATTAAATAATTAATACTTCCGATTTTTTGGATTCGGTTGTTGTTCTTCACTGACTATTTTTATATTCTTCTTATTATTATGAACACGTTAGTTTTCTTTTTCCTGCTTGCTTTTCATATATTTCTACTACTGTTAAGCGTTTTGTAGCCGCTGTTGCGACATGATCTTTGCACTGTTTCAGATGTTCTTCGATTTTTGTCTTTTCTTGCATTATGGTTTTTCCATCAGCATTGATTGAAGTTGTGGCGCTATGTTATTCGGGAAAAGATCTATTTCCGTTGTGACATTCCTATATTAAACACTCAAAAATATATGAAATGATTCTAGTGTGTTCATCCATTTTCATATTCTTCTTCGTCTACTTTTATTTTATTTTCCACAGATTAGGCTCCGTTGCCTGTTCCAACACCTATCTTTTTGCTGGTCTAGCAATATCGCTTTCCCCTGATGGTTTATACTTCTGTATTTCAACATTCTATCCAAGTAATCTTTGTAAGTCTCAGGCCAAATTCCTCAATGGAGTACCGCGTTCCAAACTTTTAATATCAGTTCTGATTTCTGGTAATCATTATTATATATTTTAACTCTCGATGGCTACAGACATAATAATATTAATTTTCCTATAGGATGTCTTTCTATATTCAGATATTTTTAAATATTGAATTTCTTACTTCGCTGCTTCATATTTTGCAACTTGATACTGTTGCATACAATTTGAGGTTAGATGGTATCAATTCCGTTGCTATTATCAAGCTCTTTGTTTTGTCGTTTGGCACTAACCTATTTCAATTCTTTTACAGTAAAATTACGGACCGATAATAATTTTTCCCTGTGAAAACAGCGTTGTCGGCATAACTATGTCCCCTTTTGTCGCTTAAGAACTCCACAACGTTGTTATTTAGGATCTTAAAGAGAGCAAACCATAATACGCCTCTCTAATTTCTGTTGTTATTACGTACTATTTCCCCTGTGAGTTATGTTTGGATCTTTTACTTGCTGTGTTTATGTACTCAGCTGAATTATGGTCGTAGGAGTTGACTTCTCTAATAACCATATTATTAGCTGAAGTGTGTCGATTCAAATTCAATGTAGATTGTAATGCATTGTAAATATACATTTTCCTGTAGGAGATTGCTGACAACTTTCATATCGCTTCCCAAGCTTTATAAAACGTTTCCGGAAGTCCTTAAAAAGTGATCACGACACCACCTTCTTCCATTGTGTGGACGGTCACACCAGTTTATATAATTTTATAGCTGTCACTCATACAGTTTCCGTTTTGTCAACAGGTGTATAACACAAATAAATTAACCGAATAGTTGATAGTCTGAAAATTGTCAAAATTGTATAAGCAAGAATTGAATTAAATTTGCTGTGTAAATCACTATACTCATTCGTAAATGCAAAGTTGTCCAAGCTTTTAAAAAGGCGTGTTTAAAATATGGATACCCGCAGAGCGGAAAACTGCCATGTAAAATTATTACAGCGAAATTTGCTGAATTCAGTGGCTCCTTCTAGCAGCTGTCATTAAAACTTGTTCTTCTGGTTATTACATTTCATGGCTGTAAGTTAAAAGTGTTGAAATTAATAATGAAGATGTTTTATTAGACATCCCAAACCAACAGCGGCAGATATGCTTCTCATACCGCTACTATAAAACGTTCCCTGAGATTTTTTACGTATAATCTTAACTAGGTAGTCGAATTTGTATTAGATAATTTAATATAATTTTTATTTTCGATAAAGTTACACAATTGACTATTAAAAATATTATTTTCATGTTTTGCAAGGCTCTTTTGTAAGGATGTAATGAGATTTTAGATAATTTTTTCCACTATATCCTTGTTCAGCTTGAAATAAACTCTACCGAGCAACTCGTTCATTGATTTAATATTCCACATTTATAAAATATGCAAATTTTCTTGAATAGGTTGCTTCCGCTTTAATTATGTTCACGAGCCCACACATCCTTAATTATTACTATAACATATGCCATAACAGCTCCATAGATTGGAAGATACGTCCAATAAGACTTCATTTCATAGGTCACACGAGATGGTGAAGCGTTACAATGCCAAAACTAGTATATTTCCGCCGCAATAAGTCGTTGACTTATCTCACGAAAATAGTAAAAGTAGTACTTCGAGTTGGTACCTAGCGCAATAGGAACTCCTAACTAGCGTGCAGCCTCGAAGATTATAACACATTACACTTTCATAGTCGCATATGCAGATCTTTAATTCTCAGACCTCCGTAAGATTCTCCACTTTCCCTGTTCAGAATTGTGGTAATTGGCAATCCTTTTCTGTACAAAACGAGAAGGTGTAGGTTTGAGTGAAAGTAGAGTAAATCACAGGTACCGGAAATAGCATTCGTAAATTTACATTTCACAACTACCTTTCCACAAAAGTATAAAGACGTGCGTCTGCTACGAGAGCGAAGACGCGCCATATTAATTATAGCTACTTTTGTGTGTAACCGTTTTCTAAGTACCTATATCAAAATGTATAGCCAGCTTCTTGTTGATACATTTTTAAGAAGGATTACTGTAGCAATAATTGTCGGCACGTTCTAAACATAATGCAGTAGAATCGCCCAAACAACCAGCTTATTAGAATTATTATGTAGGACCCGCCCTTGCAATTTTTGAAATATCAAGTCAGGTGTTCCGTAGGGCTCCATACATGGGCCCCTGCTTTTTTGGCGGTGGAAACCATTTTCATCACTTAATCTACGTACCTAAAAGATAAAGTATTTAATTACTGACGGAATAAAAAAATTGCCTGCTATTCGAATGCTCGCGTTAATCTCAAATGCAGGTTGGCTTCAATTAAAAAAAAATCGTAACACCAGTTAAATTATTTATTTCGCCCAAATTAATTTGGCGATCCGAATTGAAACCAGGGCTTACAAGGCCATAATAACTAGTTGGAGTGGACAAAAACTAAAAGATATATTTTAAATTTGTCTCACGGTCCAGATTCAGCTTTAAAGTTGTTCTTTGTTTTGTAAATGGTTTCACACTTCGATGAACAACTACAAGACAAACTAAGTGTTTATAACCGTATTGTCTACCTTTTCTCAACGCTTCCATTATCATTTCCATGCAAATAATGCCGATTGAGAGAAAGAAAGAGGAGAAGTCGACGTTTTAGCTGTCTGTCCAAATTATTTATGGCATTACATACACATCGCATTACTTTCGTTTTTATATAAGCCGGCGCTCAGGAACTCGGGTATAATTATGATGTAGGTTACTAGATCAATTGTCAATTTATTTCGCATATAAATTACCTTACGACAGTTGGAAGCTAACATTAAGTAACTTTCCATAAAGCTACCCTGCCTAAACCACCCATTCGATAGCTGATAAAATGGATATCTTTAATATCACAGTAGTAGTTGTAATTATAACGTTAAATTTGGGTTATATTCTGCTCTTAGAAACAGCGACTGTCTTGGTGCCCATTAAGGTAAAATCCAGTAAGTAAAAAGAGTTTTCCGTTGATTCTACACGTGTGAATTCACTACCGCAAGGAACCATGCTTGGTTGCACGGTTTGATGATATTGTGGGTGGCCATTCTTAGGCCGTTCCTACCAGTTGCCCTGCCACTAAATCACCATCTTTCTGCCAGAGATAGAGATACAGCTTTCTTTCTGCTATGCATTACAATCGGAATATCAATCACTGTATACAGTCCGGTAGATGAACGTTGGAATGATGGTTTCTCCTGATTTACATGTTGACGTTTTGTTTATACCTTTTTTGGATGTGTCTGATTGCACTTAACCTTAACGTTGTGTGACTATCATTATATGCTTGAAAAAACTGATGGTTTTGATCATTTTTAATTATTTAGCAATCAAGACTATACATTTAATTTTTTAATTATTAATATAGAACTACTTATCTTAAATACATATATATATATTGCAATAATATCGTTTTATTTATGTAACATAAATATATTAGAATACTCAATTTTGTGTTATCAAAATCTATATCAAATACTTTTTAAAGTCTTTATACTATTATAAATGTAACTAATGAATATTCAATAATCTAGCTCAGTTATTAATTACAAGAATCTGATTCTCCCTTTACTCAGTTTGGAACATGCATCTAGTTTGGCTTACTTTGAATATTATTTTATGATCAAATTTAAAATAAAGTTTCTATCTTTCTTTCTAAGTAAATAATGACATTTCTCAAAATATACAGTAAACAACACTTATTTATCTTATATAAATGTGTCGCTGCTTAATTAGTTCCCCCTTTAATATTGCCTCTGTGCTACTAATTATTCTTCACACTTCCATTGATGTCCATCAGCCATCTACTTCCACAACTCTGACTTGTCCTTTTCCAAGATATTAACTCGCAGCATCCTCACCAATGTACCACTCAACAACTTCCTCTCGTTCTTAATTCATGAGCAAACAGCTCCCTCTTGTTTTTCCAAGGTATTCATTCCCAATGACTTCGCCAATTTAATTCCAAATAGCTCCTTGTTGTTCTTAACAACAGGTCACCAAATAATCTCTTTTTCTAAATATATCATCAAACAGCTCTCACTCGTACTTTGAAATGCCCTCTGCAACCTTCGGCTTCCAATATTTTCTTTCAGTTCATTTGATTTATTATATTGTCTACTTAAATATCTTCTCCTTCATTTAAATTGCACTGGGTTGAGACCTGGACTGCGTGGAGACCATGAAATGAATCCACCCCGATCGATCTATCTTTGCGGAAAGATAGTGCCCAGGTAATCTCGTACAGCATGACTAAAATGTGAAAGACAGCAGTCATGCATAAACCACATGGTACGGCGCACATCCAAAGAAACATTATCGAGGAGCTCTGGCAGAACTTTTTGTAAAAACTACAAATAAGAATGGCCATTAAGGCGTGCTGGTAATTCGTAAGGCCGTATAAAGGTATTGTTTAAAATACCGGCCCACAGATTCTAAAACGCTGCTGGAAGCTACTCTGGCGAATCGCGTGCGGATTTTAATCAGCTCATATGTGAGAATTGTGGACGTTGAGAACACCATTTCTAGTAAAACAGCATTCATCCGTGACCAGTACGTGTATTGGAAATTCTGCTTTCTTATTAGTGTAGCAGCCATTCGCAAAACTGCTGCCGCAGCAGATAATCCGTAGGAGTCAGTCCTTGCACTTTTTGCAGATGATAGGGGTACAAACCATTGCTGCTCAATGTGCACCAAACAAAGAATGGAGAAACTCTAATTTGGTGTGAAATTAGGCGTGTACTTGTAGTTGCATTAGCATCAACCATTTCTAAAAGTTCTTTCTCCACGTTCACCCTATGTTGATTTAGTCTGCCGTCTGACCTTTCTTAGGTTGTAAATTTCCAGTCTCTTCCGCGTTGGACTACTCGAAGAAAATTATTTTTGGAAGGCGTTTGGCGATCTGGAAATCTTTCCGAATACCTACATCTTACACGTGCAGCGTTTTCTTCAGCAGCTTCATATATAATAATCATATCTACATATTCTTCGTTACTGTAGTTAGCCATTCAAGTCGAATTATACAATTCATAGCTGATGTATCTTAATTTAAATGAATTAACACTCAAACAAATTTGTACTGCTACTGCTCCATCAGTGAACACTAATTTATAACCATTTAAAAGAAAACTTTAAATAGCCGTAATTTTTATATTATTCATTTTTTATTAATTATTTAACTCAGCATTGTTTAGCTAACACTCAAATATCCCCTGCTTGAACTTAAAACGTAAATTACTACTTCGGTTTGTAAAGAATGCTCGTAAATTTTGTTACGGTATTAAAACAACTTTACGACACCCACCCAAGGTGAGCATCGCACCACGGAATCAGTCCTGGGAAACTGGCACACTTGCCCTGAGATTTGCTAGAAACAGGCTAAAGGCCACGGCTGGAACGCTCAGGGAGTCGGGCGTGAGTCACACGATACGTTCTGGGCAAGCGTGTTGAGGCATATATATAGGGTACGTCAAAATTATGAGGGCGCCACCAAGCCTGTCTTAGCTCGAATAACCGGGCCTGGGCGGTTAAACGGGAGCGAAGTATTCAAGATACTCCGTCGATAAGAATTGTCATGAGCTGCAAGCTCAAATAACAATTTCGTACTGGAATGGTAATATTGGGACTCTTTGGCCGAGACTGCGCAATCACTGAACCTACCTGCACGCTCTGATCTCTCACGTCTCGCCGTACACCAATCTTTACACTGTAAAAGGCGCTATCTGAAACAAAGCATGCACAGGTCGAATAGGAATAATACGTCCCTTAACTAAATATGCGTCTATTGATCGCTAATTACATCTGGGCAGCAAATCGTGCCGCCAAGCTTATGTTACTGCTTACGTTAAGCACCAGCTGATGGACGCGCTATGCTAATGAACAACACGCTATATTAGAGTACAGTTTAGAAATACGCGCTCCGGCAAAAGGGCGCGTTAGTGCGCGATAACAGACGCCGACCTGCGGTTAACACCTAGGAAGCAAAGCACAAAGCCCTCGCAAACATAAACAAAGAAAAACTCGAACAGCTTAGGGCGCGCCAGGCCCAGCACGGCGAGGCGTTAATTCTATTTAGGTATTAATCGGTACAATATAGCGAAACTCGCGCACCTAACGTTACTGAATTAAAAATTAGCACAAACGTAACACCAAATCGTAAGCGCAGAGTTCTTTAGCTATTTAGGCGATGAAACGCGAAACTCGCGCACATGAACTTACTAGCAGGCTACCAAAGTAGCGTCTTGCAGCATGGTGGCCTCAAACCGGCATTAAAAGCCGCGACAAGCAAGCAAGGGGCATGCATCCGCCCACATAAAGTTGAGCACAAAGCACCAACGCTCGCACAAGTGACAGTTACTATGTTTAAATGGTTGCAATTACAAATACCTTAGTCCGCAGACGGTCCATGAGAGTGGCGTGCAGTCAGTTGGTAGAAGGCGGCAGTCTGTGGCAGCTCAATCGCCAAAACACGGCATTAGGGGTAAACGGGCTGGAATCCGCCAAGATGGCGGCGTTAGGACGCTCTCCTGAGAGCACACTACAGCGGCAAAGAGGCCTACTTCGTCCTGCCTAGAAAGATCCTCGAAACAGCGAGTTGCAAAAGGGAAAGCCCCTTTTCTCACCAACGCAGAACTGGCCCCAAGAAGCCCTTCACACACCTACGCCTTGGCGTAAAGACGTGCCACTCACACAACCACACGCGACCTCTTAAAGGATGGCATATTCGACAACATTCGCTGAAACAGCACGAGACGGGAAAAACAGGCTGGCGTCCCCGCAAATAGCGGGAACGCCGCGAAACGGCACACTCTGCGACTTCTTCGATCAACGGCCTGACTTGAACTCTTCCAAGCAAAAAGCGTTGGGACGCTTAAAGTGGCGTGAGCCAAACGGCGTTGCCACGTGACTCTCGACAGCCAATGGCGATGCGCTCCATAAAACAAATTAATTCCGGTATCAAAGACAGCCAATGGCGAAGCGCCTCAACGGAGTGATTTCTAGAAGCTTCGGAATTCTTGCGAGCGATAACACCCGGCTGCCAAAGTAGCAGCAAAGGGGTGCTCCAACTGACGAGAAATACTGCGTTTGGGGTCAAATATGTGCAAAATCATTATTGTAGAATTAGGCGATGGAGCCAAATAAGTAACTAAAAGGGTTTAACATACGGGTACGCTGCCCTAAAGCCTAGGTGGCTACTTAAAATACCAAAATGACCTGAATCAAATGTGCGGAAGATGAGATTGTACTTGTGCGCAAAAATTGAAAATGGTTTTAAAATAGCAACAAGTTGCCCTAAAGGCGTGAAATGCAATTAAGCATCTACAACAGCAAAATGACTTAACAATTTATTCAACTTTAACTTGCTGTAACTTTCTTGGTGTTGGGTTTTGGTCAGAAGTTTATTAAAAAAATAACTTTATTGTGGTTCCCTCTAGCTACCCTTTTAGTCTCCTCCTTACGTTATGAAAAACACTCTTGTGTATTCTTAACAAAATATAAAGTAGAAGTAATTATTAAATATAATAATATTCCATCAAGCAAAGGACTTAATTTACTTTTGTAAACTTTTTCGTTTCTATACAAGTTTCTAGTATGGACGAATTACTAGCTGGAATACTATTAAAGGTATGTAATTAACGTCTGTGAGAAGTCGCAAAATCAGTTAATGCCCGGAACAAATTACAATTAAGATTTTTTCAGACAACGTACATGAATCCATTTCATTCTAGGAAATATTTGTTAAACGTAATGGCCCGAACATAAGAAAAAACTAAAATATTAGTGAGATATTTAATGGACAGAACCAAGATATATCCGAAACATGAAATTTCGGCCATGTAACATTCCTAACAAAAACATACATATTGTTATGTCATAATTATGATCATTGTTTCTATTTTTAACTGTGTAGGTTGCAGACTTTAACTCTATAATAATGTGCTATTTATTTTAAATACTTAGTAGCGTACGTTGAATATTTTTGAGAAGATCGAAATTTAGTAAAATTGTCGTCAATAACGTCAACTGTCTTTTGACTTTTAAATTTCTAGGGTGGTTGTAATAAATACTCATGCCTTATTGCTTTATTTAAAAAATGTTTGTATTGATTTTTTTAAAATAACTATTAAAATAACTGAGTAATGAATGAATGACAAATATTGAAGCAAAACTTAGAGAAATTGTATTCGGAAGACAATTCAGTTAAACAATAATGTTCATCTGTTCAAGTTTATCTGATATAAATATTGTCGCTACAATACTCTCCTGCTGCATTTCAGTTGAAGTTAGTATTACCAAAATAAGAAACAATACGAGTATAAGGCGGTTGATTGCACAGGAATGTAAGCATTTAATTGGTCTCTTTAATTTGAATTGAATTATAATCACAATAATCTTATAAAGCCTTTGTATTGAGTCGGTAGCTGAACCCAAAAAAATTAGCACAATGGTGTTTGTTGTAGAATATAAGGCTCAATCATAGGGCGCCATTACATTTTAAGATATTGTAAAACTGAATAAGAAAATGCCAAAAATATAATTAGCCGTCTATTTCAAACAATTCTTTTGTATTTGTTAAATAGCTTTTATATTTATAACTTTGTTAGAACTCTGGGTTTCTTTAATTGTTCACCTATATACTTTCTCTTAACGAAAGTTTTAATAGCTTATTGAAGTGCATATCGTAATTTTTATTCACTAATTTTTGCTCAATTATACTAGAAAAATGTTTTCAGTGATCATCTTCACACTTTTTTCACCGATTTACCAAATTACTGGTTAGCGGTTTCATGTTTCTCCTTCGATTTTGCCGGTAATAATAATGATTGAACTGTTAATAGTGCCAGTTCGTCTGTATTTAGACATAGTATTAGAAATTTTCGGCTTCATTTTCTTTATTTTTCTTCGCCAAAAAACGCACACACCTGCTGACAGCTAATCGAAGTGCACATACAGGAGCTATTCATAAAAGGTTTCAGCGGTTTGTTGGTGCAACAAAGACTTTAACTTCATTGGAATAATATTTTTATGTGTGTAGTGTCTAATAAAAAATCGATCTGGCAAACTTTGTTTTTAAACCAATCCAAAACATGAAAAATTCGCATGATACAAACTCTCTTTTTCTTCTACTTCTCATTGGCGGACACCAACTACAGCATTAATAAGCAACTAGCTTGCAATGCATGCGTTGGAATGAGAATCACATTTTTGTGAAAGCTTTTTAGTGTTTTTTAAGTGTCAAGGCGTTATGAATTTATTCGAAACTTAATGGTGCTGAAGATAGTAAATAAGCACAGCTCCAGAGGCGTAAACTTTACGTTTTAGAATATGTCTAAAAATGAAAAGTGCATTCCACAGAGCGACGTCGTAAAACGGCAGATTTATAGAATTCCGTGGTTAATAGATATTCATAAAACTAAACAATGTGAAACTCCGTCATTCACTATGTTGAGATTATCGCTACTGAAAAGTATATTGTGGTTATCTAATTGTAAATTTAGTAATTTTACAATTTCTTATCCGTTTTCATTAGTGATACTTATTTATGTCTCACCTTTATATGTTATAACACGTTAGTATTATTCCGGATTCTCTGGAAACTTTTAGATACTACTTCTTGTGTCATTTAAATGTTTTCTTTTTCTGTTGATTTACTTTGGCATAGTGACACTCTTTTGCTATGGTTTACTAAAACTATAATCCGTTAAGAGTGACTTTACAGTGTTAATACTAATTTCAATCTGTTTTATTTGCAAGTCTACTTCAAAAGGTAATGATATATCGTGTGTTACATAATTTATTTAGTGTATCATTACCCGTAACTGCATTGACCACCAGCCTAGCATGTCGCTGTAAATACACTTTTTCTCTGTGACCCTTCGTCATCCTTTTTACTATTTGCTATTCTTAGTCTAATTACATTATAAATTACTTATGAATTACGGTTTATAAATGTATCAATGTTTAATACTGCTAGTATTTCTATCTGTAGCGATTAATAAAGTACCAGTTCTGTTCATGTTTGATTTCCATTTATTTAATAATAATAAAGGAGCCAGCATTACCATAGGTAGCATACCATCTAAATATTTCTCTTGATTTAGTTAGCTTTATTATTCCCTTTGTTCCTATGCCTAGTTTGGATTTCAAGACTTTCATATTTCCATTATTTTCAACTGTGTTTTTAAATAGTTCTTCATTATGTTGTTGTCTGATATGTTTCCTTACTTCTCCTCTTTCTTAGTTTATTGAGTTCAGCATATTCTTTGAAGTTTAGTTTGCCCTTAGGGTTCTTTTTTTTATTCATAAGATTCTCTTTGCTATTGGAGGTGGTAGATCTCGCAGTTTCAGATAATATCTATACGAAATTTTCGTTCATTGTATTTAATTTTCTTCTTTTCTTTGCTCTTTTATTTAGCTCTGACTTACATCTGTATTCGTCCTTTTGCTTGAAAAATATCTATCTACTTTTGTTTACGTCTCATTATTTTTTGTCTTTCTAGTTTTGTGTCGATTTTAATTTTTGGCGGTTTGATGGTGTTACAGATTTGATCAGCACGAATACGTCTTGCACTATATGTTTATGATTACATATGATGTAATCTATTTCATTTCTACCCACTCGTTGGGGCTTATCCATGTCCATTTGCAGTTACCTTTCTTTTTATAGAAACTATTCATGGCGTAGCATCTGGGAAGATGTAAGACGTCCAGGAGCGTTCTTTCTTGCCTAATTTGGCATTAAAATCTCCAATTAAAAGGTTGCAATTTTTCACGATCTTGTACAAACTTCTTTAAAATAAATCGATTGGATTGATCTCGATCCAGTTTTGGAACAATTATTGTGTAACTGCAATTATTAATATTTTCTTTTGTTTGAGTCTTAGTGCAAGGGTGATCAAAATCTACCTGATGTAAAATCTGAAATGTATAGAAGACAATTCTGTGTTTCTGAAGGTAACAATCGTGGCCTTCCTTTGTTTCTTATATTTTTTTAAATTTTGAAAGCTTTTGGTTTGTAGGATTTACTGCCAATGAAATGGAGTCTTGAACAGAAACTGAATTTCAATAAACACGAATGCAAAGTCGTGAGTTGTACTTGTGCATTATAAAGATGAACATAGTTTACCGTTGTATTTATGTCGAATTCAAATGTGTACGCTCATGCAACACACGTTCTCATATCATATTTCGCATTAAACTAAATTACACTAATTAAACGACCAGAACTTGCTTTAGAAAATATGGGCTATAAATCCGCCAAGTTAATAAAATATTTTTCAAAACAAACAGGCACTTGATATAAAGTTTATGTCTGCCTCCATGCTGCTGGGAAATAATTCAAAAACAGTTGTCAACACAAGATGAAGAATGGAAGAAACGGAATTTCAATTACAAGACAGGACGGTGGAGCGAGGAGTTAGCCGCGTGGTGTCCTTTGTTCAGAACTGGATTATAATAATTTACTTTTCATTTGTAGAATAGGAAAGGGTATTCACATATGCAATTTGCCAGTCAGCATTATTCAAGCTTCCTGGAATGCGATTTATTCAACTTTTCTAGTTTTGAAAGAGGCTGCTGGTCTTTGTCCAGTGGCTTCTTTTTGTATATTTAAACTGGAAATTTGTAACGAGTACCACTGAACTTCAACTATCTTTGTAGCTTTATGATTTTCAGCATTTTGCAAAACTTAGAACAAAGGCACGAACAGTACCCACGATTCCTGCGTTTGGCCAATAGATGAAATAATGTAAGAGATATATACATTTATGACTTTAAATTCCTATACTGCAAGCATGTCGAAAATAGTTAAAATTCTTGGTGAACTCCAGAAGCAACAGTGTAACTAACTGACTTAAGCTTTCTCCAATGTACAGCTAGATTTTAAAAATCACTTCAAGTGTTCTATAGTCTGTGTATAAGACTGTTGTAAATAGGAATTGCCTCCAATTTAAACCACAGTTATGTTATGGTTTCGCACTATTTGCATCCACTTTTAAAATAAACGTCAGAATGATGTATTGTCGTGTGTTTGGTTTCACTCCATCAATCCTTTTTGCACTATGTATTGTGTGAACTGCAGCGAACAGCATATTTACGAGGTTTTGTGGTCTTCAAGCGTGAAAGGAAATTTAATTGGATCACAATAAGCAGGTAATTACTATGGAATACCGCTAGTTCTCTCAAATACCTACTGTGCGCTTAATCTTTTCAAGAGGCTGTTGCACAAAGACTAACAGTCACACCTGTTTATTAAAAATCTGTTGAGCATTGCTATTGATTTTTAGTGTTAGAGAAATACTGTTAGCTTCCTTGCAGTAAATTTATTTTTATATAATTAAAACTAACGACTTGTAAAATTATCACATTTAATACTACGCATTGAAGAAGTTTAAAGCAATAAATCAAGATATACGTTGATTGCGAATTCACCAGGTACTAAGTACCTGTATATATATAAGTATTATTATATTAAACAATAAATTTATTAATTGTACAAATGTGTGGGTTTTAACTGTATGCGTCAGGCTATTTTAAACTTTTAAAGGTATAAACAAAGTAATCCCAGTGAATGATCTAATCCCTCAAGTGAATAGTTTATGACTTCCATGCTAGTAGGTGATGCGACCTTCAAGGATGGGTTCAGCTCTTGTTAAGCATTTACTACAATAGAAGGCAGGAATTTATGTAGGCATTTCCTTGGAAACGGCATTTATGGGAAACCCCATTGAAATAAGTGCTTTCATGTGGTCTTTCGGCACGTTGAAGATAATTGCTTTAAAACTAGAACTAAATAAGCGTTTATACGTCAAAATGGCATTTATGTAGAAAATCCACCAAAATATGCATTTTCAGGCATTTTAGGCATTTTTCCTAAAGTTCAGACACTAAAAATTGTTAAAATATGCAGGCATTCAAGCACTACAAAAGTTCAAAATAGGCAGTATAAATAGGCACTTATTTTTAAACATTTTTACTTTTGGCATTTTTATATGTGCAGGGTATACGATATATACCATAACTGATACCACGATCAAGGTCAAATTGAAAACCAAACTAAAACTAAACTTCAATATATTAGGGGTATAAACAAATTGGAAATTGTGGATTTTTCCAGTTTTTGTGAGTAATAAACCCAGTGAATGATTTAAGCCCTGTAATGAATAGTTTATTACTTCTCTGGAGGTAGGTGGTATAACCTTCAAGGGTAGGTTCAGCTCTTGTTCAGCTTTTACTACACTACAAGAATTTATGTAAGTATTTACTCGGAAACGGCATTTATGAGAAAAATCATTAAAATTAAGTATTTTCAGACGGTCTTTCGGTATGTTTAAGATCTATTGCTTTAAAAATAGAATCAAGCAGGCGTTTATACGTAAAAATAGATAGTTCTCGTCTTAATCTCAACAAACTGGACCTGTTACGGTACTCTTGCTTTACTTCTCACAAGTGACTTTTGCTGGATCAAGATATTGTCCTTCATGATTTTTTATTCTTACTATAGTACCCGCGTTTCCTGTATATTTTCCTTTGATATTATCCTGTAATTAACGACGTTTGTTTTTCTTTGACTACACTGATGTTTCTTTCCAACATTGTTTCTCGGTTAATTACGCTCGTCATTTTACTAGGAAGTCGCCACTGCCAATCTCTGGCATTCGTCTAACTCTCACATCTTTTATTTTCCTCCCATTTCTCCATATTTACTAAGAAGTAGGCCCCCTCTATTTTGTACGTAACGAAGCTTGTCGTGCAATTATCTGACCGATAACAAAATCTCCCTAACTGATTCTGCCATTGCAATGACATTTAGGCAGTCGATATTAAAAGCGACCTTTATGCTCATATGTGCCCAGCCGTATTGCCCTGGGGCTATTAGGTCGACTATGATACTTAGTAGCGTGTTGGAGCAGCGAATTCGTATCAAAATTTTTAAAAACTTGTGCGTTCGTATGCAAGCGATGAATTTTGGGTCTGTCACTATGACTCCGAGACAACAGTCTTCTCAGTGCAAAATTCCGGACGAAGATAGATCAAAGAAAGCTCATCGAAGTAGAAGCAATAACAATGCGTACTGTTTTTGAACACCAAGGTGTTGTTCACGTCGGGGTCACCAATTGTAAGAATGGGGCCTTTGGGGCGTTATTTCTTACGTAAATGTGTTCATATATAGAGGTTGAAATAAAACGCGTGTTGCTTCATGAACCAATATAATGAACTAAATAAACTTTGTTTTCGATTGTCACCTTAACAACACAAACCAAGTGACAATCGTAACAGTACTTTCCATAAGGTCAGACGATGAAAGGAATATTATCAGATAGTTTTGAGAAAGTTGAGAGATGAAGTTAGGAGAAAGTTGCTTCTCTCTAGCAGCTTCACCAAGACAGCGCACCCGCCCACTCATCGCGTATTATCCAGGATTTTTTTAACAAATAATTCGCTAGTCACGTCCTCAGTGAATTTTTGGCTGGGTCCAAATTGAAATCGCCCTTAAAGGTAAAGAGATTTGAGGATGTGAAGCTTATCAAGGAAAGTACTACGAAGTAGCTAAAAACGATTCTCTAAGTTCAGTAGGAAAATTGCTTGGAGACGTGTAAGGGGCCTGGAATAAGACTACGGCTTTTCAAGTGGAGTACTTGGTTGGTGTAGATTAGGTTAGATTAGATTTGGACGTCCCGGTAATGTTATCTCTCTTATACTGCGACCTACAAAATCTGTTTTAATAAGAACCCCTAGTTAAAGTTGAGTCCTATGCCTCCAATTAAGCATAATTCTTCTTTGGGGTGACGTGGTTGGTCTAGCTAGAGCATCCATGTACTTTTCACCATAAGGTTGGATAATTACATTTTGTGTCCATTATTATAACATCATTTCATATACAAAAGTAGAAAATTGTTATTGCATTGATGTTTTCTTGGACGTCTCCTTGATTACCTAAATAATTCTCTATTTCGTAGTTCATATTACCAACCCTCCCATTAAATCTTCCAATGTATGATGTAATTCCCTTATTACTAATCTGTTATTTTTGTAATTCTTTTGAAAAATTTGCCTTTATTTCTTCTTTCACATCATCGCTTGGCCCATATGTCATTATCATTTACCAGACTTTTGGTTGTATTAGAGTACACAGTACTTATTAGTATTTAATTCAAAATTTCCGTGCAATATGGACATCCTCGTGATTTTCACATTCGTTACGTGTAAATTATGCTTTAGCTAAAAATTAAGTTATTTGTGCAGGAATTGTCTGGAATTTCCAACTATTCGTCGGTGTGTAGTTGGTTGCATATCCTCCTGGTCGACTTTTGTGTGAAATTTGTGAAAATGCTTGGGGTTAGGGGAATTTGTGTGTCCTTTGGAAAAGAATGCCTGTATTGAGGGAGCGATTTCCGGTAGCAATCTTGGATAGATTGGTTGATAGATTGCTTCTGATGTGTGTTGGATCACTTAAATGGAGATTTGAAACCACTTATTATCCTGGATAGTTATTTCAGGACATTTATTTTGTGTGCAGTAGCTAAAATTCATCTGGTTATGCTACGATTCAAAAGCATTTCAGACTCTGGCCGGTTTTCAATATTCGGTAGGTCAATCTGGTTTTTATTTTGCACATTGCGTGACGATCAGGTGACATTTTAGCTTCTTATTAGCCCGCTTAGTATTTTTTCCTTTTGGGGCTCTGATGCCATCACCTGGAGAAAAGCTTTCTCAGCGTTTCTGGGTGTCCTGTCAAGCTATGTAGGTACCTCGCTTCTAAGGGGGTTGCTGTCCTTTCCCTCGTGTGATAGCACATTTGCACCTCTAGCGAAAAGCTCGTGAAACTTGACCCTGCAGTTTGCGAGCAGCTTCTCCACAGAACCTTGAATCAAAACTTCCTGTGGCGTATTCGTAGCAGCCGTCCTACAAACGCAAAACTGTAAAAATATCTTTCGCGTATATGCTGAATCTATTGTAGTATTTTAATTACGGTTTGCAATCACGATCCCACGCAGAATGTTAAGGAGAATTCGAAAATAGGCTTCAGTTTTACTTATGGTGTACCGATTAAGTGGCTACTAAGCTTCGGCCATTGTGGTTGCAATCAATTAGTGCAGGACGCGTTAGCAACATTTTTGTTCGCGATGATGTTATGTTTGAGGGAGGACTGGAACATTTGAAGCCCTTGTAATCGGTCTCACGCCAATAGAAGTGTGCCATAATCCAGTCGCAAAAGGCGTATTTCTCGAATTCCGGTTTATAATATATCGAACCTCATATATACGAATTTTAGCTTTCGTGCTCCGCTTTCGCCTGGTTTTTCACTAGCGGTTAGGGGACGTGTGTTCGTGTAGGGCATTACGAGGAAAATGCTATTTACTCACTTTATTTGAATTGCATTTCGCCAATACAACTGTGTATACATAATTTTACATTCACAACTAGTAAACTTAAAATAATAAATACAACGTCATATTCACTACAATTACAACAAAGTAAAACTTTAGGTTAATATGACATCACTACAAATAAAAATATACAAAATCATAGGTTTATCTTTTATAATTTTATTTGAATTTACATAAATCATTTCCTCTTTTGCCCCTTCGAGGATTTCCGTGGACGCAAATATTATGTTATGTTTTGGAGCTTATTATATATTTATATTGCGTTAGTTACCATTGCACTATTTTCTCCCGTTTCATCCATATTAAATAGTTCTGACTTAAAGACGTAAAGATTTGTGGATATTATATTCTTAAATGTTACAGAAATCCATGAAAATGTTAAGCTCAAATGGTTAAAGTTGCTATCATATAAAAATAATGCGCTAAATGTAGCATTAGTTGAATTGAAAATGAGTATTCACAGTGATTCCCTACAGTCTCCAATAATAACAGTCTATGAAACTCCTGTCGCGAAAAGACTAATTAATTTCAATATAAATCGAAGAATATGGTCAAATTTAGTAATAATAAATATACAGGTGTCATTATTTTGAATATTTGCAGATAAATTATTATTAATATATTGTGAAGTCTCGTACTATTACACGTTACTAGAAGTTTTAGCGATCATCCAAACTAACAGCCGTTTCTATTAGGTGGAGCTTCATGTAGACTAGAACATTGGTGTGAAGATCGTATCAGCAAAACGAAATTGGACATAACAACCGTAAACCGTTATACATCGCCACAACTAGTATGCTGTAAACACGAACAAGCTATATCTGATAAATGACTGTTGCAATACCAATCTTCCGAACTAGGAAATCATACTGAAATTTGTATGTGGGTTTATCGTCGTAATTTATTTGGTCGCAGCGATGCCATAAAATGTTTACGATGATTTTGATTTGAACAGATTTCGTCACAGAAAATATGTCTGGAACATTTGCACGACCCACTAATTTGGGATACTTTTTAATAGTACACTCAGTCGGTTGAAAACTGATCGAATTTTATAATAAATTGATAATTAGCATATGTGCGTGATGAGTTATAACCAAAGTATGCACAAATTGAATAAATTGCATACTTTAAATGTTTTATTTGTTTGCGATGATTTTATTGAACTGTTTGAATCGCTGGTATACAAATTTGGGTGTATATTATTTTTAATTGTACGTCTTAGCCGTGGTGTTTGCTTTCCTATTTATACGTATTTGAAATTGTAGATAATACCGTTTGGGTTGCGGATTAAGAATAGACCCGGTGAACCTCCAGTCTGTCGCAACAGACGACGATCTATGTTAGCTTTCCTTTTCTTTAACTATATCTAAACATCCTTCTTTATCGTGGTCCATTCCCTTAACCAGTGGGGCTAGTATCATACCTGCAAGTGTTAATTCGAATATGGAAGAGCATCTAGCAAGGGCGTAGCCAGGATTCCAGTTAGAGGGGGGCATAAATTTAATTACCCAATCAAGTACTACTGTTATTATAGCTTTTTAATTTTTTACAAATTACAAAAATTATAAGTTGAAACATCATCAGTTTCCGCAAATCTGCTGCAGATCGTAGCTTATTATTTTTAAATTTTGTAGAATGTGAATTGCAATAATGATTATAAATCAACTGCCTTTTGCTGTTTATAAATGTTTAGGGTGGGCAATTGCCCACCCCTGCCCCTCCCTGGCTACTCCCATGGCATCTAGCGGTGGTGATGTTCATACTTACTCTCTACTGGTTATGGATCCCAAAGTAGAATGTCAGTAGTAACCTCTACTGCAAGAAAAGGACCTGTAGAAGACAACTCATCTTACTCGCCGTTGAAGATTGTGGATCTGCACTAACTTTAGGTAATCCTGGAAGGAAAAGGTCTTAATAAATCTGAAATCTACAAATGTAACTGTATGTTGAGGATGAAAGAGGACAACTTTATCCAGAAACGGAGGGATTCAGTACAGCCATGCAAGGGAGAGTTACACCAAGAAGACTAGAAAGAAGACCTAACTCGATGAAAATTGAGTGGAGGGGATAAATCACAAGTTCAATGCAAACCCATAATATATGCAACCCGTGCAACAGATGATTAATTATATCTCGTGTATATATGCGAAGTTGAGCGAAAGCGGAAAGTCATTAGAGAATAGAAGCGAGTAATGGTCGCAACTGGAAGATTTAATAGCCTACATTATGTATTGCCGTAATTCGATATCAAAATCAATGTTAAAGAAACTTAACCTCGAATCATCTGTTGCACGGGTTGTATTAAACTTGTGATCGGCTCGTAAGAAGAGTTTCGCTTCTGGGGTGGTTTACACGTTGAGTTACCGTGCTCTTCTATCCCTTTCCTTGCAAAAAGAGTTTCGCCTCTGGCGTGGTTTACACGATCAGTTAGCGTGCTCTTTAGCTTTTCCTCCTGATGAAGCCCCTTACGAAAGTTGAATTCTTCGACCTCAGTAATGACACGGTCCGATCCCGGAAGTCGCTTGTTACTTAATAACAATGGCCGTGAAAACCTCCGAAATCCACTGCAGTATGCCGACAACTGCAACAATGCTTAATTAGGACGATATCATTAGGTAGCGAAGATTTTTCACCGGGAAATTACCATTAACCCGGCAGTGCACGGGTCACGGTCAAATTGACCGGGTTTTTAGTTTTTGCCTTATTGTTAAAAAAAATCAAATGTAAACAGTGTCTAATATTTTAGGTATACCTCCCTTGATTGTTGGTTGGCACGATTGATAGCATAAGTATTTTTTTTCGGTTTGATTGTTTATACAAAGTTGGCTTATTACTTACAAAGTGACGGAGCACGGTCGATTCGACCGGGTTCATGCACTTGTGTACGTAGCACTAGGCACTAAGAACATACAAATGTTTTGTGTACCAACTGCGCGGAGGGCACAAATTATAAAGATATTGAATAATTTATATCCACAATGCATTAAATGTTACAATTTTTGTGGTATTGTTTTGAAAATCAAATTTTTTCGTTTGTATTCTTATATCCCGTAGTTTCTTGTGTAGAAATATTTGTTTAGGTTTTTTATACTTAGCTTTTTTAAATGTTAATTTGTCATTAAATTTTTGTGGTAACTTGGTATTATTATTATTGCAATCCTAAAAATCGATATTTGAATGAATTAAGGCCATCATATTTGATAGCAAACGCTTTTGAGCGAAAAAGATACACACGGTCATTTTGACCGGGTTTGTGCACTGGTGTTCGGCAATTTCACCCGTGTACCGGCCGGTTAACTACAATTTATTGAAACAGGAGCATCAGTATTATAAATACCCACCTTCAGCCGTACTAGAAAACAGATATTTACTGTTCTATTGGCATAAACCTGGCATTCAGAATAAGCAGTAGATTGTAATCTCCCCGGCATTCTACTGATTGATAAAATCGCCAAAAAAGCTACCATAATTCATTCGAGACCTCTTTCTCATAAGTCATAACATCACAAAAACCTAGAGAAAGATTGTTATTCCACCAAATACGAAAATCTGGTTCTGGAAGAAGCTGGGAACTTACCTGCACACCCATTATGCCAATTGTGTCAGTTGAATTAGTAATTTTAAAGAAACCCTCCAATAATTTAAGGAATAGTACTCAAGTTAATTAATACTAAGTCAGAAGGAATAGAAATTTATATCCGCATCTTTGGATAACTTTAAAAAAATCTTGCCCGGACAGAGATTCAAACTCACGACCTCAGCCCCGTCCACGAGTGCGGCACTGCACCACTCTCAACAGCGTCGTTAAGCAGCTGCTTACAATCTCTTACTGGTAACGTGAATAAAAATTGACAAATGCATACATACAAATAAAAATGCAAACAATCTCGCCCGAAAGCTTTTCAGTTCTTATTACTTCCCTCATCTAAAAGACGAAGGAAGTATTGTAATCGCGAGAAAATCACCTTTCGAGATTTCTTCAGATCTTCACGTTTAAGGGTCCCTAGATGACGAAAAACAGGTTTTTTTTCAATTCTGTCTGTCTGTCTATCTGTTTGTCTGTATGTCTGTCTGTATGTTGGCGGTATAACTCAAAAACTATTTGTCGGACGAAGACAATATTTTGCATACACATTATATATCTACCTGGCATGAAATCGAGAAAATTTCAGACAAATGTATACAGGGTGAGCACCTTAAAAAATACAATTTTGTTTATTTTATATTTAACTTAGCAATAAATACAAGTAATAATTTGTACATAGCGCGGGCTTTATTCTTACCAAAAATGGGCCCCAGTAGATACAGAATAAATGTTGTAAGATACAAAAAGGAGCAACAAATTAGTGCGGTACTTAATAGAGCTGCAACGCAGGAATTGGAAGGGTCGATGCTCCGTAGCTCAGGTAGAAATATCCCGTTCCCTTGCAATATCACACAAAACGTTGGGGCTGCATACGGGGTCCTCCTGCCGTTCGAATTCGACCACCAGTAACGGTTTTTGTTATTTGAAAATGTATTTAATTTATTAGAAACGTGAAGATATTTTTACTTCTAATTTAATTTCAATTTTAAAATTATTTAGTTTCACAATGTCGACCAGAGAAGTTCTGGGTAAAGCCTTTTACAGATTTTTTGTATTAATATTCACTCAAAATGGAGGTTATCCTTATGGTGACGTCGTTCTCGAGTTAGCGTGTTTAAATGCAACCTGTATGACACATTTCACTAGACTTCGCAAAAGTTATGTAGTTTCGCGACACCTTTCATGTAGACTGATAGAGCGGTGCGATAAAAATTGCAAATTAGTAAACATGAGCGAGATCGAAAGTAATAAGATAATAAAGTAAGAATCAAATACAGTTGTTGGCAATCAAAAATTAATTATGTAAGGAATACTAAATCTAGAAAATACGTCTACTATTTGAATCAGCAAACATCCTCGTATAGCTAACATCTTTACACAAACAGCTTAAAGATCCCTTAAACTTGTGCATACTATACATTCCGCAAGGAATGTTAAAATGCTAAACATCAGACCGAACACAACCATAATGTGAACTATAAATATTAAACTCTGATAGGAGGTGGTTATGTGAAAAGGAAGTTATTTATAGTTGTGAAAATGCGCGAGTAAATAATCATAATTGCGAACAGCATTTCTGTTCTCATTTGAAAATAACAATAGGAGTTAAAGAAAATTAAATTTGTTTCATTTAATTAAACATGTTCGTTAATTCAAAACCACATTAGCGCGATGCTTTTACACTAAATTAGGAAATCATAGTTTCAAGTTATTTATTGCTCTATTATAAGGTATGAGAAAACAGACCGAACGAAGCCTTGCTTGTAATAATACATATAATGTGTGATTTATTCAATTTTCTATTGTTGCTAAGCTAAATACAACAACGAATGTTATCTATTTTACGGCAGAATTACTATGTCAAAATTGTTAAATATGTTAACAATCTTAGATCTAATTCATGTCTCTGCAAATTAAAGACACAAAGTTGTCTGTATGTTCTTTAAACACAGCTGCAGTGGTCAGTTATCACTTTACATGTGCCATAAATATTGTGGTTTCAGCATAAGGTGTCGACATGTTCAGATACATATTTTGGAATCACTTCATTGATAACGCGAATTTCACACCTTCTAGAGAGTTAATTAGATCATTAATATTCATTAAAAACAATGCCCCACACTCGTTCAAAAATGAGCAACATGGCGGTTGAGCAATTAATTACTATACTAAAGTGGGCACAATAAAAACGAAAGCTACAACTACGCTTCTAGGAATTGCCGAAATTCCAGGTTTAATTATGGGTATGTTCTCATATAATGCGGGTTTGTCCATTTTTAAGTAGCTTAAAACGTGAGTATATAATACACAGAATAACGTTTCATCAATCGTATCGAAGATGTGCGTTTATTATTAGATTTATCATAACCGTTCCTCCTAAAATATAAAGCTTTTTTTAGTTACGTTTCGAAAAGTTTTTGGTTTCAGAATCCATGGTAATTAAGTTTGACAAAGACTACCAGTTATTATTGTAACAGAAGCTATATTTATCATAAATATTAACAGTAAGTTTTTTACAATTGGTAATTATAACTTCGTGACGTTTCTTTGAAAAACTGGAGCTATTTATATTAACAACTATTTTAGAAGCTACCTGAAGTTTCCTTTCCACTAGTTTTCAATATATCCAATTGCAACACTGTCTTCCACGATGTCCTTTTGAGAGTGATTATCCCCTAAATCCGTCGAAGATCCAACGGTTCGACAATTTAAAAAAAATCTGCATTTACCATTGGTCATTCAATGTTTCCGCGTGAAATTGTAAATTCTCTTCGTATATTAGTTTGTACCACCCTTAAACGCGAGATGGTGCAGCCCTAGCTAGCTCTAACCTTCGGCAGAATAATGGCGTGAGTAAGAACTAGGCAGCGATCCTTAAGAGTTATAAAAAATAAACTTCATAAGTTAACAAATTTTGAGCGCCTGTCGTTAAACACAACATATGCCAAATCTAGCTAATAAATCAGATCTCACCTGCCTTTAGACTCTTTTGGCCTCATACCTATTTAAAAACGCACAGGTGGAAGGAGGGTTGACCAACGCCCACGGAAGTGATTTTTGAGGAGGCAGCAACAGTACTCGGCATTCTTGCAAAGATTATCGCCACTTCGCGAACATACAAAAAAAAATCAATTACACCTGCCTCTAAAACGGCAGATTCACAAACGAGGACATATCGTGGTATGGTGGCAACAGCAGCAGCAGATTAAGGCCGCAGGAACAAGCCTAAATACCACGATATAGGTCAAAATAAAAAACTAAAAGGAAAATATCACCAGAGGTTCTGGAGGACGCCACAGCTCGTACCTTCAATTGTTACGAAAACAAAGCCGCGGCTAAATAGTCTACTTGATGCCAAATCCTATCGGGAGGCTTAATTTGTTCGAAAGCACAGCTGCCCTCGATCAATGCTTGGAATTCTTACACCCTCTGCCGGAGAGGTGCGGACGGAAAATAAAATTAGAGATGCGGGTTGCATCGAGGAGCGAAATACAAAAGTAACGCATAAATGAAATGGGGCGTTACAAGATTTGTATTAGGAATCTCAATCGGTATAACTAATCCCTTTTCTTTAATATTTCCAAGCTGAAACAATTATCTCGTCACTGCAGAGCAGTATGTAATTTTGAAAAACCCTAAAATTTACATTTAAGGGCGATCATCACCAAGCGAGTTGTCATACACTTCTTTCAAGAATTTTTTGTTATAAATTGTATTAGAGCAGGGGATATCTTTTCATGAAACTTATTAAAAACTAACTAAAAACGCATGCTTTTACTTTACAGCAATTTTCGAATTGTTAATAAGCAAGTTCATATTTCTCCTGGAATTTCACTGAAAATAACGTTGCCAATTCTTGTATATCTCATCTATAAGACATGTTTGACTAACAATGTCCTTTTTTGCTTTTCGGGCAAAACATGCACTTAAACAACTATCGCTATTCATGATACCATTCCCCCGTAAAAAGCGAAGCGTTCTTGACACTAAATTTTTTTTTCTATTCAAATGACGTATAAAAATATCAAATTCAAATTTTTTAAAATACCATTTTAAAAGACAGTAGAAAAGGAAATAGTTAAACCACCAGTAAATATTGCAAGGTACATAAAACGCTTCTTAGAACAGAGTTCATAAAACGTTTTTGCACTGTAATCGTTGGTCATAATCTAAAATGTAAAATGACTTTTGAGTGACGTGAGAATCTAAAATTCAGATAATTATTGCTGCATAACAGCTTCGTAAACGCTGCTTGAGAAGTAACGTATTTTGTATATACCGCAAACACATGCACATGCTTTCGAAGAATAATTAAATAATAAATAATACAGTTACACACGTAGGTAACACATGATTGTATAACTTAAGTAAATGAAGAGAATCTATTCCACGCTAGAAGCTTCATAGACATGAATAATTCTTCTCAATGGATTACATTGCTTCTAACGCACAGAAAACGTCGCCCCATTAAGATTATAATTTTCCATTTGAGTGGAAGCAATGAAATTCTTGAAATTATTATTAATATGAATTAGTATTAGTATTATTGATATTGAAATGGTACCGAATTGTTAACATGGTGCTATTGAACTAATAATAACATCGATTTTTCAATCATTTCAACGAAACCTCCAATAAGTTGGATATCATTGCTATAAAACTAATAACATTACCAATTATCGCCCAAAAATTACATGTAAAGCAAATTTTTATAATATAATAACTACATTATTTAAAAGATCTAATGCCTAGTTAGTATTCAAGCATTCAAATGTTCGAGCAGAAAGTGAAATCACTCATTTTTCGTAGTCAAGAAGGAGCATCTACCGTGCAATCGCCTGCAGAATGAAATGTAATCAATGTTATTCAAATTATTTAAAACTACTAAAGTTGGCAAAATTAATTACAACCACATAACCAAGCAGATAAAAGTTGAAGAACTAGGTCGTAAATGAAAGTCTCGTTTCTGCTGCATTACACAAATTATGATAAAAAATCTGATATGAGTCTGGATCCATTGTGAAGGAAGAAGTAGAGAAGAAGCATGGTGTGAGGGTTCATGTTTGATCAAATAGCTGACTGACTGTACGGTGTGTATGGAATAATAAATCCAACTAATTACATTGACGTGCAGGAAAAAGCTTTATTTTGCATACGCATAATCGACGACAATGAAGGACTTGTAACAATTATGATTATGCATCATACTCAAAGATAACTGGCGCAAAAGCGACTTAAGGGAAACCCTAGATATGATGCTTTTGCAGTATTTCGAAGGAGCATCCAAATATTATAATTAGTTGAAATAATGTCCTGGCTAAATTGTGGGGGCATTATTATAGTTTAAATTGTAATGCTTTTGCAATTTTCAGTAATCTTAATTTTTAAAATTTTTTTTAATCGAATATCTAAAATGTATGTTTGTAATTCTGTTTAAATATCAGTTTTCCTGAATTTGTAAAGCATTCCTGGACTTCTAAAGTTACTGTGTAGTAATAAGACACTATGGGTTTATTATCAAACGCAATTAAAATATTGAAACTATTACGAACTACTTATATTATGAAACTATGTTGAAATTATTATTATGCAATGAAATGAAGTTATTTCGGATTATTGAAACTATTACAAAATCTTGCATATGAAAATCCTATCATATTCTACAGCACATATGTACCATTGTAAATCTTTTTTCTTATTTCCTATTTACGCCTTATGGCGTTGTATCGTGTATCAATTTTCTAGCTATTTCTCTCATTACTCCCGTGGCTTTGTAATGTTTTTTCCTCTCTTCCTTGCTATGTTATTAATGTTTTCCTTCCATTGGACTTGCCTGTCTCGTACTTTTCTGCTCTCACTATATTGTAGTGTCCATATAATTAAATATATTTCTTTTCAGTTTCAATTTACGGGACTTGCCCATATTGTCCACTCATACATTCTTTTCATTCAAATCATTCGCGTAGAAACTTTTCTGATTTTGCAAGTCTGCAGGTCTTACGAGAAACTTACTTAGACTGTGCGCCAGCTTGCAACGATTGCATGAAGAACGTAGCCTGTTCTTTGAATAAAAGCTCACTCACTGCAGTACCTACCATTTGTGTCTACATGATGGAAACCAAATATATCTTCTTGCGTCCATTAAATTATTTGTAGAACATTTAGAAAACGGGACACCACAAACTGCTATATATCTGATTTTTACAGTGCTTTTATGTAAATATAGAACATAAGTATCGTACTAAAGGAAAACATACTAAATGATAACTACAAAATTTTACTCAAGGAGATGTTTGTGTGATAACATCTACAAGAAAATAATATCTACAATACTACTTGCTCTTTTGCTTTTCCTCCTGATGAAGCCCCTTACGAAAGTGGGCGAAACGTTGAGTTTTTCGATCTCAATCATGACACGGTCCAATCCCGGAAGTCGTTTGTTACTTAATGACAATGGCCGTGAAAGCCTCAAAAATCATCCATATTACTTACATGAGCAATTTATCAATTCTTATTTAATACTTGCAGAGACGATGATATTTATAGCAGTAATGCCGTAAAAATTAGAATTCCTCGATAGAAATTGCGAAAAACTTTGCAAACATATTGGAGGGTTCTGAAATGGTTTTGAAGTAGTTAATGTGGTCCTAGTAAGTTTTAACTGGCTTATCCCTTGGTGCTCTACCATTTTGTTCAACGGTAAATGTTATTGGCACCCAACTTACACATAGGGTTAATTTTCCACCTCCGCCCATAGGTGAAAAACATTCGCTTCTGCGCCACCTGTGAACGTGCCCTCTAGGGCGCTACAGATTTCCCTGGGGGAATTGCAACAGTATAAATGGGAGATTTTCGATGAACATTCTCAAGAACTTATAGTTATAAAATTGTAATAGATTAGTCTGGTATTATAAAATAGTTATAAAATCAGTAAAATGTATATGAACGTTGAATTATTATTAGCGCTTACTTACCAAATAACGCAATCTCATCGAAACCATAGGTAATATATGCACATTTTATATCTTCGGGGAACAATTATTGGTCCCGTCACATGACGACGCGACGGTCCGTACAATGGCATAACTTATAGTTGCAAAAATGTGTTGGCAAAATTTACAATGCGACCGTGTGAATCAGTCTCGTGACGTCTGTGGATGACGTATGGTACACCGCAATTTGAAGAACCTGGAGAGACATAAAATAGTTCCAGCTACTGGGTGCCGAGCTCTGTGATCCGCGGAGGGATTCCGATAAACACAGATAACATCATTCTGCACTGAAAATAATAATAATAATGAAAAATTATTGCAATCCCTTCATATTATACATGTTAAGAAAAGCTGTCTCCAGTTTCAGTAATAAGCAGATAAGCGTATAACACTAATAATTAATTACGATAGTATTGACAAATTGGAATCCTTGTGAATGCAACTACATTGTTGTCAGATCCATTAAAAGGCCGTAAACGTGTGCTAAGAAGCACTTACGTTGCAGCTCCAAATTTTTAATTAATTCCCCGTTTCTTTTTCTAACAAGGAACACAATACACTATTACAGCCAGCAGCGAATTAACGTCGTTACGGACCGTAACATAACGCTCTCAATTCACATAAGTAACGACGTGCTTTCCGCTTTTTATGTTAATACAGATATAATCTACGCCCCTCCATCACAGCCTTAGATTGCACTGCTAAAACAATGCTGGCGCTTCCTTAGTATGAAATTTCTTGTAAGTGAGATAAGGTTGTCGTAAGAAACGGTGGAATTCGGATTCGCGCGCGATTTAAATGGACGTGAAAGCATTTGTCAGCTGGTGCTGACGGTTCCATAAGTGAGTTAGTGTATGTGTGAATAATTTTTATTCAAAGCCCGTTAAAAAATTGAGCTAATTAGTGAAATGGCCATTAATTGGTCGTACTTGGAGCGACGTAACGAATCATATAGCACGCATCGAAGCTACTTAAGTATAACCCTACCGTTATTGAGTAACTACAAGAGTACAAATAAGCTATTGGCATTATTGTAATAATTCAGATTTTTTTATCTTTTGCAACCGATTAAAAGAAACAGCCTTGATTAATTTTGCCCCAACTTCGCAGTGTCACAACGAATCCAACATAATGGTGGCAGTTCTCAGCAATTGATTTGAAATATTCAAATCGCAAGGAACGGTACCCGTTCCCAACAGAATCGTATATAATGAAGTAACGGAAATGCAAATTTTTCTATAGATGGACAGCTTTCAGGCAGGTGAACTGAACTGGGTTAGAAGAATGGTAACGGAGGAAGCGTAGTATATGCTGATTCCGAATACGCGTGGGCGTTTGCTTATAGTCGCCTTATATTAAAAACGCGTTAACGGAATAGTGCAGCCACGCTTGTATCAAAGGACCTACTTAACGAAAACAACAAAACGTGAAGGTGTCTTACCAACAGGCAGAGTTTGAAATCGCAATTCTACTTTTAGTGGACAAGAGGTTACTCATGTTTTAACTGTAATTTTCTGCGTTTTAGTACTTGAGGATACAAACTTCGACTCGATGATAAAGCAGAAAATTCGTTTCTAAAGATTATAAAATGGATTACAATTCCCCAAAGTTGCTCGTAAGCCACCATCCTTCTAATTTATTGCTGCTTACTGCTGCGTAGCAACTAAATAGGCTAAAGAGTCTTCAACCATAGTTCCTTGGCCATGCTAGAAATAACATGGTGTTATCGTGAGGTATACAATTTGTAGGGAAGTATTGTTGCCTTCAACGCCACAGGCAGGAAGGAATCATTCTTGGTTTTAGACACATTAATTTTCGTTGCCTCGATCATCGCTTTTCTTATCGAAAACAAATGTTACCAATTCTCCCAGTCGCAATTATTAATGTTTGTATTTTTGGCTTAAAACGCTTATCACAAAGATATGTATGGAAAAGTAAGAGTAGAATGTACATTTCCAGTTTGATGACTTCCTCGTATTACAACTCACACGCCATGAAATTCAATTCACTCCAGATTTTTAGCTGTAGTTATCTGCTTAGTAACGACTTTCGAATATCGCGGGAAGTATCTGAAACAAATACCAAGCTTTCTAACAATTTGCCAAATTATTCATCCTAGTTGAAGGATTTTCTGTATGGTGAACCATTTTCCATCTACCAATTTGAATTAATTATTAGAACTGACGACTGTATGCTGGTATCATCTACGTCTCTTTACTGTAGGTTCCATAATTATAAATGTGTTTACTTCTGCTCCTGAAAGGATTATACGTGAGTTTGAAATTATTATGGCTACCGGTTTTAGGCGTTAATTTATATCTCCTACTGCTTCATAAATTCTCATATTATCACCTGATATAGCGTTAAATAAAGACATTGAGAATATCCTTTTAGATCCATCCATTCCAGTTTTTCATATTTAACAGGCTCGTTTCCTTGGAATTAATCGTCTTCTTTTTTCTCTATGTGCTGACTTTTCTAGTCACAGTTTCTTCGATATTGATTATTTGAAATGTAGTTACGAGTATGTCATTTTAAGCACTGTTTATTTATGAAGGATTCCATAATGACCATACATTTACTTGGTTGAGATTGGGTGCTGTTCAGAATATTGTATTCCATTTTGTATGTATTATAACGTAACTAACTGTTCTTTTAAGGAAGTGGTGTCGGATTTTTGTTTTTGTCACGTTATTGTATTGCTATATTAACTTTGTTAGATTTCTACCAATTTGTTAATATTTTTTGATATATAGATCACTAGTAGATAACACAAGGAAGTTTGTAAACTGTGCATATCCCCATCACATTTTATATACGTCGTTCAGATTTTGAAAATCAACGCATTAGGAATAGTTTCCTAAAAATGATTAAAAAAGCAACTAAAATTAATAACTTGAACGATAAACAACGTTCCACTCCTGGTTGCAGGTTATTTTCGTGAAATTTTATCTCAGCCTTGCTGAACTGTAATACCTTACTCAACCTAAGTCACATTGTTTCGGTTGTGACACTAACCATGTGAGAACTGGCTAGAAAGCAATTGGGTAAATCTTTTCCAACTGTACATCCAGAGATGTCTAAGAAATTGTTGTGAAATCATAACTAAATTGCAACAGTTTAGCGTATTTGGTTTAATAGTTAATAGTTAAATGCAAAAATAAAAGTATGAAATACTTAAAAAATAGTAAAGTTGTGGAAATGTTGGCTCTGGATATTACCGAACTTTGCGAACAGACATTTTTAGTTTTCCAACCAAACTAGAAGATTATAGAAACCTCGTTTTGGTAATAGGCTCCATAGTACGTGTGGTTTTGCAGTGTCGTGAATTAAATTGAAATTGCACGAATGAGGTTTTTAAGTAAACGTTCGTAATTTTGAAAATGCTTTATTCAAGCTCTTAAATATATAATTAGATGCATTTCTAGACCAACGACTTCTTGCTTTTAGTCCAGTTTCATTTCACCGGTTCCTATGAATTCGGTGGCTTTTAACTTTTTTGTTGTGGGAAGATAAAAACCGCGATTAGTAGATGGCGGTTGCTTAATACGTGAAAAAAGGAGTCGGCCTTGACCCGGATAACGTTTTGTTTCTAATTCGTATTTTATAATAGTTAAAATATTTAGGTAAACGTCTTCCAGTCAAGTTTGCAAATAAAGGCCAACTTTACTTAAATATAGAAATATTGCTAAAACCCTAGGAGTAGCGAATTCCTAAGTCTTCATAGCTATGCAATGTGATATGTGAATTATTGTTTTAATTTCTACATACTACTAAAATAACTAAACTTTAATTTGATCACGAAGTTGTCGCGTGATGACGAAGTTATTGAAGCACTAGTCACTGAGGTGTTAGATAAATAGTACAGATATTGAACAATTTTTTTAAATTATTATTTACGAAAGTATTTCTTGTCTGTTTCATAAATTGCACTAGGACACTGTATATTTAAAATAGTTTGCCATTATACCTTATAGAGATGACGAGACGTCTTCGAGTGTCTAGTACATAAATGAAATTTAAACCCCAGATCATACACACCTATAGCTAGATCAAAGTTCAGAAAACAAATAGTTGCTCTATCTGTAGGATCATACTTCTATGGCATTAAAACGTTTAGATTGATTTATAATTATCTCTTGAGGCGTTACCAACATTTTTATTATGTAACCTGGGAAGAACACATTAATCATGCACCAAAGCAAGAAATATAGCGTATGCGTGTTATACGATTCGATTAATGCCAGCTATTTAAATTAATTTCATTGCCTCGAGGGGCGACCACTGACCATATCTCTAATTAGTATTCCAACATCTTCATGCAGAAACGACATTGTCGAAACTCCACGGCCGCTGTGTTATGCAAGAGCAGTCTTAGGCAAGTCGTGAAAACGATCATCGTCGCAGTGCTTGGGCACCCACAACAATTGCTATGGAGGATACTCCAAGGATAATAGCCTTCACATACTTGTAACCCCGGCAGCGCGTAATAAAGACTTGTAGTGCTAAAGTTGGTGCTTCCAAAGAATGTCGCCATGTAATGGCTTCAGGTCGTACAGTGCGCCAGGTGAAGCATGGAGAACGGCTGCGAAGGTCCCAAAATTCCCTGACTCCGCCGATTCCAGCCCCAGACAAATGCCTAGCTGCTGGAGCACCCAAGAAGTCCTCTTCTTGTGAGGCTGTAGGTAGGTTGTGATATATATGAGGTGTACGTAAACGACCTTTAGTACTTAAGCACGCGCTTATCAGCGCGCTGATTGGGTCATGCATAGTGTAATAATAAAAGAGACTAACTACCATATTACCAGAAGAGTCTAGACGGAAAACTGGACTTCTTAACATACGAAACGATCATAAATAAAAATTTCGGACGAAAGTCGGAATTAATTTATTTACAAGCGGTTGTACTGCCATTAAGGATATTTTCAAGACAAAACTGCAACTAACCTAACAAGCTATAATAACATACCTCTTCGTTGTATTGCACCGTCAGCTGCGATTTTTGCAGGAATTAATTCATGGTCTTTGTACCGTTTTTGTTACTACAACATTTATACGGCTCTAAGCAATATCGTCTGATATAATTATATTAGTCAGTCATTTGAGATCAGGTGTAACGCTCTAGTCCATCAACAGTATATACTAGGCAATTATTTTCTTGAAATCTCATTGACAAGCAACAAAAACCATCTCTTCAATAAAGGCATTAGGAAATTGTCTTGAATCCTAAGAATATTTAATTTCTATTTTACCACAGCGCGGTAAAATTAGTTGCTGGCAATTGTTTTTATATAAAATAAGTATTTTAGGTGTAATAAAAATATGTTCAATGCGTAAGTATCTCAATAATTACTAAGTGGAAGGGGGGCGGAATAGTGAGACGTTATAGTAAAGCCATTATTTGTAAATTGGCACTGAGGGGGAACCACAAAGGGAAGGGGCGGGGAGTTTTGGGAAAATTTATCTTTTGTAGTGGTCTAACAAATGGCCAAAACTCATATTTTTCCTAATTATTCCCAACGTCATCCCTTTATTTCCTGGGTTACGTGGTGCAAATCAATGATCGGCAAGGTGCGACACGCTTATAACTCAAAGTATCAGCCGAAAATAAATTGTATTTTTTATAGCAACAAAGGTAATTCTTTCACTAAAATGTCTTCGTTCTTTGCTTCATATTTCATACCCTGGAAATATCTATTTATGTGCAGTAGTTTTCAAAATACGTCGATGCTGAAGTTTATAGCGCGCTTTTCCGGTATGCCGTATTTAAACAATTCTTATAGCATTTATTAAAAATAATTCCGAAATTAGTGTGACCCTATGTGAATCCAAAAAGAATAAGATTTCTACTAGTTGTCAAATCATTGAAAAATATTCAAAAATGCGCTTGTAAATGCGATGTAAAGATAAAATTCATCAATTTTCAGTACTAGAAAAATCGGAAAATAGTTTTGCGCAACTTGCTGCCCTCGTTCGCTTCGCTCACTCAGTTATGTCCTCGGTAGTGTAAATCTTACCTGCATCCCTTGTAAAGTAATATACTATTGTGTTTTCGCAACCTATTAAATTCTTTTTATGATCGTTTTACTTTTATCTGTCTACTATAATAATAATAATGATAATGTTTTTATTTTTATCACATTAAATAAACAATTCCAATTCTTTGAACCTTTACAATTCATGATAACAAAAGGCGAAATTTTGGTAAAATTACTGCTCTTCCACTTAACCAAGTTAGAGCAATTAATATTATAAATAATTACTTATATGCCATAAACATAATTTAGTGACTTATATGCCATAGAAATAATTGTTTTCACTACCTTCTTTGTAAGTGATCCTTATACTGTCAGATTTGAAGGATGTAGGAAAGATTTACAAAAATTGTTACAGTTGCCATGACAAGGTACTTACTTCCTTAGAGAAGTGAATTACTTACATCCCGCATATATTACAATTGATAAGATGCCATGTCTGCCACTTCGTTAACACGAAGAAAACCATAATCGTTCGTACTATTATCAATTTTTAATCAGAATACAATCACAAAGTTCACAAAACAGCACTCGCAATCGTATTCACGCATTTTTACTAAGAATGTTTCACAGTGCGTTTATAACTGCCAAACAAAACGTCACAGAGGTATAAGGCTACTACCTTCCCTCGTCTAAAAGACGAAGGAAGTATGGTAATCGCGAAGAAATCACCTTCGGAGATTTCTTTAAATCTTCACGTTTCAGTCTCTCGTTAACGAAAACAGGTTTTCTCAATTCCGTCTGGCTGTCCTTCTGTCTGTCTGGCTATGTGTCTGTCTGTGTGTCTGTTGGCCATATAACTCAAAAACTGTTTGTTGGGGGATGACGATATTTTGTATGCAGTTTATATGTCTGCCTGGCAAACCAAGAAAATTTCAGACTAACATATACAGGGTAAGCACCTTAAAAAAATAAGTTTTATTTATTTTTGCTTTAACTGAGAGATATATAAAAGTAATAATTTGCACATCGATCAGGCTTTACACTTGACAAAAATAGGACCTAACAGATACAGAATAATGTCGCAAAAGAGTCAAAACGTTTCAATAATAAGACGGTTCTGTTAAATACAACCGCGCGTCGCACACGTATCAGTGGGGCTGCATGACCCGCTGTAACATTTCGATGTTGTTACAATCGCATACGGAGTTGATGTAGATCGAATCTCAGCGCCGGTATTTTTTTAAAATTGATAGTAGATGTAATTAGCATAACCAAGTGTTTCATTTTATTGTATCAATATTATTGGGCTCGTTACGATATTTTTAGCCTATTTTCCTTTGATTTTTAAAATTGTGTAGGGTTACTTGCGTGGGACGTTCACAGTAATAGTTATTTAACCAACAAGTGTGTTAATGAAGGCGATTAATAATCGAAACTGTTTAAAGCAAGAACGAGCGATAGTGAGTGAGTGCCTTTAATAGTTGAGATTATTAATCGCCCATTAACAAACGAGTTGATTACAAAATTTTTTCGTTGACCGCAAAATCTTTTTTTGTGGCGAAAAATTTGATTAATACAACTAACCTCCATGCAAAATATCATCAAAACGTCAAAATCACAAATTGAGTTAATTATTGAAAAAGAGTGTATTAATCAAAAACAGTGTATTAATGACGGCTAGTAATCCATCCTTTTTCAGGAAATATAATTCATTAATATTGAAATTAACAAGCGGTCAACGAAAAAATATTTTTACCCCTAGTTGCCTTTAATTTTTCAAAATATTTAGTGACACAACTTCCACCTCGTTTATTTGCAAAAGATAAAAGTAATAATTTGCATATAGATATAGCTCAGCCTATATCATTGGCGAAAATGAGACCCCTGTGTCTGAAGGGTAAACATCAGAAATGGGGCAGAATAGTATTGTATCTTTATAACGCAGCAGAAACTCGTCAAATTTGAACGCACCCGTGGCTCAGTTATTATATTATATAGCGGACTATATTTTTTAATTTGCAAATTGATCTAATTCGCGCAAGGGAAGTTCTGTGTAAACCCTTTACAGATTTTTTTATTAAGCAACGACTCATAATTTGTAAATACATAGTTGATGCACTAGTATTTCAAAAAATATTCATGGTTATATAACGAAAACAACAAAAATTCCTTTTTTTTAACAATAATTGTTAAAATTATTGTCTATACAATTATTATAGACTAGCTGACCCGGCAAACGTTGTTTTGGATTATGACATGATGGGGAAAACCATTAAGCACAGAATCATAAAAGTATGACTGCAAATAGAAAGTCATACAGTGTATAGAAAAACACACTTCCGATATTTACCAATTTTCCGGTCTTCCCTTTGGATTCTTCCGAATTTTCTTTTTGCTAAACCACCTCGGAAGTAAGACGAACAAAACAAAAAGAATCATGCAAATCGGTCAAGTCGTTCTCGAGTTTTTGAGTTACTAACACATGGCGATTGATTTATATATATAGATAACGCACTTTTTTTGGAAAGTATCGATCACATTCAAAAAATGCTATTTTAATGGATTATTGTTATTGTTATTCCGATTCTATATCATTATCATTGGCGTATCTTGCACGTATTTCTATAACTTTCCATAAAGTAAAAAAATAAAACTAATTAGGTATAGATAATTCAATTACATATAGCTTCCATCCAAAACTCTAAACAGTTGTTACTTTGATAATTTTCTTTGTAGAAAGACAAAAATTAAACGATTTTAACGGGAATGTAATAGTCTACAAAAAATGATGAGAAAGTTTTTTGATGAAAGTTATAGTTTCTGAGATAGACATTTGTCAATCTTGTCCCATTTTCACCCACCTAAAGGGGAAATAACAGGCCTAGGTATTGGTAACTTCATTAATTTATTAAAAAAATGTAGTTGTGAACCTTTTCATCCATGAAAGTCATTGGCTCCCATTTTTTTTCTTTTATAGATACATTTCTACTGTACTAATACATCGGAGTGCGATAGAAGTTGGTGAGAAAGCCACAAGCAAATATTTTCGAAAACAAGACGAGATAACTCATCAGTCTTCAGCTAGTAGCAAAAGTAAAAAGATACATCGACTACCCCAGTAGTATTATGCATTTATATGACGAACGTTTGATAAATAAGGTACCTGACTATGAAGGAGTGGAATAATAAAATTACTTTTATTTATGTTTCAATATAATCTTCTCAATGCACTTTTTACAATTTAAAAACGTAAATAAGGAATCACCTCTTTTTTCAAGACTTGCAAAGAAATTTTCTCAGAAGTGGACGTCTGTTTTTCCACTGCGTGGATTGTTTACTCTCAATGTCAAGGTAATAAATCCACGTTTCATCCCCAATTACAATTATCCAATCATCTAAAATGATCAACTCTCCGTTGGTTAACGAAGGGAGCCAACATTCGGGGTACCTATCTTGTGCTCACTTTTGATATCTCTAAATGTTGAAAACTCGTTTTGCACTAATGCCTAGACTCTAGAGTCTCGGCTATCTGGTGAATTCGAATTCGTCAATCTTTGTGTTATGTTGTGACGGAGTTGGAGTGTTCGAGAATCTAATGACATCCTACGCCAGTTAAACTGTTTGAACAAAAATCTAACGGTTTTCTAAGACTGTGCAAATTCACTGTAAACCACAGACATTCTATCATGTATTTCTTTTAGCCAATTTCCTTCGTTCGTTAGACATTTTATTATTGACCCATGTTGGATTTTATCTAATTTAAGAGTAACAGTACACAACAACTTTAAAAAATTACAATTTCGACACTAATAATACAGGGTGCCCAATTTAAATGTACGCAGCTTTAAGCAGGTGAGTATGCAACACACATTACAATCGCCATTGAACTGTAATGTGTGTTGCATACTCACCTGCTAAAAGCTGCGTACATTTAAGTTGGGCACCCTGTATTGTATGAATGCCACTTGGCATATAATTTTTTTTTTGCAATTTGTTGTAGATTTGTGGCCTCCTTGATAGTCGGTACCTTACAGTGATACCAAACACGTTGACTTTTAAATACCACAATTCTAACCACTGTGGTTTAATCTAAATCAGCTGTTGACTTGTGGGTGAATTAATATGAATATGCTTGAATACACGTGAGACGAGTTACAATGTTGGTATGATATCCATGAAAACTCAGATGTTTTTCTAAGTTCACTAGCTACAGATGCTCGTTATTACTATCCAATACATCTTCTGGGTTTGCTTTAAATATATTGCTACTGATACAGATTTTCAGAAACGTTTACTTTGATGACATTCAAATATCAGAGAGCGTTGCACTAATTTTCCACAGGATAAAGCGGTTGCAACTTGCACAGGGTAGTAGAACTACATTTTTATAAACGTTTTACTGTATATTTCCGTTACAGGCTACTTTTTCTCTCGGTTAATACCTAGTGCTTAGCTATTGACGTATATTTAAAAAAACTAGGAAATTCAATGCTGCTTATTACGAAAGCTATATGCTGCCGCACGTATACTATTACAGGTGTGAAATGGGGAAAGTTTCGTCAATAACATGATCAGCTTCTGTATTGTAGAACTGGCTGCAAGAGCTAACAAAGAAAGAACATCTTGTGTTGTTAGGACAATGATATTGCGTATACATCCAACCATTTTACATGCAACACACTGGTTATTAATTTCCAATTAGAGAATATGTAGTAGATATGCTAAACCACACAAAACACATCAATATTCATGAAATTGATTGCCTACACTCTCTAAACAACCCTAAACATTTAAACGATTAGGTAAAGGCCAATTACTCAACCTCAATTCAAATAATTAAAAATCGTTGATATTTAGTAGCATTATGTGCGAAGTAACATTGACTTATAGCCTTTCACCAATATTAAAATCGATCATACAGTCAAATTCTAAAAATGGTTGTAGCTGTAGGCGTATATAACTTTTGCGGCATAGATCATTCACAATTTTTGCCTTGTCATTGATCGAAAATGGTACCTAACAGGGAAACTTATGTAGCCAGTTAATTTAGAGTTCATTTAAAGCAAGGTTAGGAAATGAAATGCTTTGATTATGGAATAGTGGAAAGTTGAATAAAGCAACTACGTTTCAACTTCTAAAAAACAAATTTCCACTAAACTTATCCGAGGTATTTATGATAGCACACATTCAATAAGTTTTAATATTGCGTAAAAGTTGAAAGACTGGCACTTTAGGTCGAGTAATAAATATGATGAGTACTTACTACATTATAAAAAAAAGTATATCAAAACGAAACGATTAATTTGTAAAAGCATTCTATCCAAAACGTATTACAAACATTTTGTTATTTACATCGTGTACTGGTTCGTGTAAATCATACATTTGATCACACAATAGGCAATACAGTATATTTGTTGCCCTTATTTTTTTATCGTCATAACTTGTGGCTTATGACGCAGTAGAGGTTAAAGAATATTCAGCGGAGGAGGAAATCAATACATTATCTCCAAAATACCGAGTTGGTGTGAAGAATTGGGGGCTATGACACAACGCCCACTGGTCACAAACCCCAACTCAGAATTTGGTCATAACGCCCAACTTCGATTCTGGTCACAACGCCCAACTTGGTCACAACGCCCAATTTTGATTTTGGTCACAACGCCCAACTTGGTCATAACGCCCAAAAGCGATATTGGTCACAACGCCCAACTTGGTCACAACGCCCACCGACGCCTGTTATAGGAGAGAGTTATCGACGCCACTTAAAGCACCGTTTTGGTCATAACGCCCAACTTCGATTTTGGTCACAACGCCCAACTTGGTCACAACGCCCAATTTCGATTTTGGTCACAACGCCCAATTTGGTCACAACGCCGAATTTCGATTTTGGTCACAACGCCCAACTTGGTCACAAAGCCCAATTTAGATTTTGGTCACAACGCCCAACTTGGTCACAACGCCCAACTTTGATTCTGGTCACAACGCCCACTTTTGATTCTGGTCACAACGCCCAACTTGGTCATAACGTCCAAGTTTGATTTTGGTCACAACGCCCAACTTTGATTTTGGACATATCGGCCAGGCGGCACAGAAAGTAAGAAAAATGTGTATCTAAAATGAATAATAATAAATTAAACTTTTAAGATGAGGTAATAGGTAGGAAAATTTTCAAGTTCCCGTAAGTAGTATTAATATTATTTATTTTTCATAATTCAGTGGCGTAATGCGTTGTCCAAAAAATTTCTAAATTCGGATTATAACATATATAAAGTTGTATTTTTTATATAGAACTCATAGTTAGCTGTGGCATTATGAGAAAACGGATTTTCTCCCATTTCAGTGACATATGTCGTATGGGATCGAATTATTAATTTTCACTACTTTATAGCAACAACTCACAATTTTTAATATTTCGTAGTTTTCTAGTTGAAAACTTGTGCCATTTAGAATATACGTGATTACACAAAGTTTTTGCGTTGTTTTAATAACAACGTTTGATTGACAGAATTAATCACGTATGATTGTTGCTTATAATATTATAGTGCCCTTCATATATCCATTCATCAGAACATTTTATTGTCCATTAAAACCTCTGCAGTTTCCCAAATTAAAAATGCATTTGCAAAAATGTAAATATCCTACATCTATACAAAGGAGGTTCGAAAATATGAAAATGATTGAAGAAAAAAGTACTCTTATTTTTCAAAATACACAAAAATGTTAATTGGAAGTATTTGTTATAACATATCTATTAATAGTTATTTAACAAATAAGTATGTTAATGAGAACGATTAATAATCGAGACATTTTAATGCGCGAGCGCTAGCGAGCGAGTTAATTGTAGATATTATTAATCGCCGATTAACATACGAGTTAGTTACAATATTTTTCTGTTGATCGTACATTATTAATTTGAAGAAAATCTAATTTTATTCCATGAAAAGAATTTGACACTTAAAGTTTTGACATTAATGGTACCGGGTGACCATAAATGGTTGTGATTTTTTTCTTAGGTTGGCACTGTTTATGTTGGTGACATTGTAAGTCTATGTCAAATATGAGGTTAGCAGGTTAGGTTTTGAGTCAGTTTGTGTCAAAACTGACGCAAAATCTAACCTGCTAACCTCGAATTTGACATAGACTTACAGTGCCACCAACATAAACAGATTTTTAAAATCGTTTATTAATAAAAAATCATTCATTAATAAGTGTCATTAATAGACGATTCTCTATACATTAATGAAACCCATAAATAGACGATCAACGGAAAAAATTATAATTGATTTTTACCTAATTGTTATTTGGTCCGTTTGTTAATAAATTATTTAAAAATTTGACACAAAAATTAAATTTGTTTGCACTGATTCCGAATCACGTCATATCCTGGTTGCTAAGTGAGGGAAAACTCAGGTTTGACAATACTCGTTTATCGTATCCGTTGATAAGTTAACTTTGAAGTATTTCATTTGGTAATACACAGCGTGGTAAGAAAAAAAATTAGAGAAACCAGAAAAAAATATTTTCGGAGCAAGTAACTGTGACTTTATGTTTGGCACCTACTTTTAACCTCTTTAAATAATATTTTTGTCTATTTTTGTTTTTTGACAATATCTCACTTATTTATAATAGTTATTTAACCAACAAGTGTGTTAATGAAGGCGATTAATAATCGAAACTGTTTAAAGCACAAACGAGCGATAGCGAGTGAGTGCCTTTAATAGTTGAGATTATTAATCGCCCATTAACAAACGAGTTGATTACAAAATTTTTTCGTTGACCGCAACATCTTTTTTTGTGGCGAAAAATTTGATTAATACAACTAACCTCCATGCAAAATATCATCAAAACGCCAAAATCACAAAAACAGTTAATTAATGAAAAAGAGTGTATTAATCAAAAACAGTGTATTAATAGATCTATTAATCCATCCTTTTTAAAAAACAGTTAATTGATGCAAAAGAGTGTATTAATCAAAAACAGTGTATTAATGACGCCTATTAATCCATCCTTTTTTAGGAAAAATAATTAATTAAAATTGAAATTAACAAGCGGTCAACGAAAAAAATAGATAAAAGTAATTTGACGTTCTTCTGGCACCTTTTCGATACGAATGCAGTGGGTAGTCAGTAGATGAAATTCATAGTTGTAGGTGGTATCATGAGTAAGAGGATTTTTTTTTGGTAGCGGAAAATGTGAACATAAGTAATCAAATGTGTGTGAATACAGTTTACGGACTTGGTATGCGTTAGGCATAAACAGACCTATATGCGATTAACATCTAGTATTCGCAGAATCAAAAAGTTTTGTTTTTAGAAAACACTGAATTCTAGGATACTAGATTTTAAATCATATATGTCTACTTCTGTCTAACGCATACAAAGCCCATAAACTGTATTCTAGCTCAATGGACTGCCTATGTTCACACTATCCACCACCAATCTGTATAATATAACATATACTGTCCCTCATAAATTTGTAACACATGGATTTTTGTATCATCCATTTATCAGAGTGTTTTATTCCTGATACAAGTTTCTACATCTTCTCAAACTAAAAATGCACTTGCCAAAATGTAAATATATTCGTTTACAGGGGAGGTTCAAAAATATGAAAATGGTTCAAGAATAAAGTACCGTTATTTTTCAAAATAGACAAAAATGTTATTTAAAGAGGTTAAAAGAAAGTGTCAAACATAAAGTCACAGTTACTTGCTCCGAAAACTTTTTTTTTTCTGGTTTCTCCTATTTTTTCTTACCACGCTGTGTATTACCAAATGAAATACTTCAAAGTTAACTTATCAAGGGATACGATAAACGAGTATTGTCAAATCTGAGTTTTCCCTCACTTAGCAACCAGGATATTACGTGATTCGAAATCAGTGCAAACAAATTTCATTTTTGTGTCAAATTTTTAAGTAATTCGTTTCACTCTGACTACGCAGTGTACAGGGATAGCAAGATGCTTAAAACTGAACACGAAGACGTCAATCATAATAAATCCGCCTTTTGTATTGCAATCGGCTTATTTGTTAATACCTTGTTGAAGTAAACCCTTTTTGTCGCTTCTGCGTCAATTTGAAAAGAGCAGCATACAGTATACCTGAGTGCGGTCTACAAGCAGCAACGCAGCAAGCGAAGTTTGCCTTTAAATAACATTGTCGTATGTTCTCTGTACTGCATAGTCAGAGTGAAACGAGCTATAGAGAATCGTATATTAATGACCCTTATTAATGAATGATTTTTTATTAATAAACGATTTTAAAAATTTGTTTATGTTGGTGGAACTGTAAGTGTATGTCAAATTCGAGGTTAACAGGTTAGGTTTTGCGTCAGTTTTGACACAAACTGACTCAAAACCTAACCTGCTAACCTCATATTTAATATAGACTTACAATGTCACCAACATAAACAGTGCCAACCTAAGAAAAAAATCACAACCATTTATGGTCACCCGGTACCATTAATGTCAAAACTTTAAGTGTCAAATTCTTTTCATGGAATAAAATTAGATTCTCTTCAAATTAATAATGTACGATCAACGGAAAAATATTGTAACTAACTCGTATGTTAATCGGCGATTAATAATATCTACAATTAACTCGCTCGCTAGCGCTCGCGCATTAAAATGTCTCGATTATTAATCGTTCTCATTAACATACTTGTTTGTTAAATAACTATTAATAGATATGTTATAACAAATACTTCCAATTAACATTTTTGTGTATTTTGAAAAATAAGAGTACTTTTTTCTTCAATCATTTTCATATTTTCGAACCTCCTTTGTATAGAAGTAGGATATTTACATTTTTGCAAATGAATTTTTAATTTGGGAAACTGCAGAGGTTTTAATGGACAATAAAATGTTCTGATAAAATGGATATATGAAGGACACTATAATATTATAAGCAACAATCAAACGTGATTAATTCTGTCAATCAAACGGTGGTATTGTAACAACGCAAAAACATTGTTTAATCACGTATATTCTAAATGGCACAAGTTTTCAACTAGAAAACGACGAAATATTAAAAATTGTGAATTGTTGCTATAAAGTAGTGAAAATTAATAAATCGATCCCATACGACATATGTCTCATAATGCCACAGCTAACTATGAGTTCCATATAAAAAATACAACTTTATATGTTATAATCCGAATTTAGAAACTTTTTGGACAACGCATTACGCCACTCAATTATTATGAAAAATAAATAATATTAATACTACTTACGGGAACTTGAAAAATGTTCCTACCTATTACCTCACCTTAAAAGTTTAATTTATTATTATTCATTTTACTTTCTGTGCCGCCTGGGCGATATGTCCAAAATCAAAGTTGGGCGTTGTGACCAAAATCAAACTTGGGCGTTATGACCAAGTTGGGCGTTGTGACCAGAATCAAAAGTGGGCGTTGTGACCAGAATCCAAAGTGGGCGTTGTGACCAGAATCAAAGTTGGGCGTTGTGACCAAGTTGGGCGTTGTGACCAAAATCGAAATTGGGCGTTGTGACCAAGTTGGGCGTTGTGACCAAAATCGAAATTGGGCGTTGTGACCAAGTTGGGCGTTGTGACCAAAATCGAAATTGGGCGTTGTGACCAAGTTGGGCGTTGTGACCAAAATCGAAATTGGGCGTTGTGACCAAGTTGGGCGTTGTGACCAAAATCAAAGTTGGGCGTTATGACCAAAACGGTGGTTTAAGTGGCGTCGATAGCTCTCTCCTATAACAGGCGTCGGTGGGCGTTGTGACCAAGTTGGGCGTTGTGACCAATATCGATTTTGGGCGTTATGACCAAGTTGGGAGTTGTGACCAAAATCAAAATTGGGCGTTGTGACCAAGTTGGGCGTTGTGACCAGAATCGAAGTTGGGCGTTATGACCAAATTCTGAGTTGGGGTTTGTGACCAGTGGGCGTTGTGTCCAGGCCCCAAACCTAATAGGGAGAGTTATTTAATTATAAAAAGTATAACAATATATAAATATATACACTGTGGTTCTTTTTATCTAGTTACAACACATATTACGTCCAGCATTTTTCTTGAGTGTTTAGCACTTTGATAACATTTTAAATAAATTGATTTCATAGTTGCCGCTGCGGCAATATAATTTTAAAGCCTTTATACTAACCCTTCGATGCTTTTCTGTGTTCAAATCAGAGTACTCGTGA
>OW679197.1:133913468-133945242 GCA_940337035.1 Agriotes lineatus | reverse complement strand
GTTTGTTACTTAATGACAATGGCCGTGAAAGCCTCCGAAATCAACTGCAGCATGCCTACAACTGCAACAATGCTTAATTAGGACGATATCATTAGGTAGCGAAGATTTTTCACCGAGAAATTACCATTAACTACAATTTATTGAAAGAGGAGCATCAGTATTATAAATACCCACCTTCAGCCGTACTAGAAAACAGATATTTACTGTTCTATTGGCATAAGCCTGGCATTCAGAATAAGCAGTAGATTGTAATCTCCCCGGCATTCTACTGATTGATAAAATCGCCAAAAAAGCTACCATAATTCATTCGAGACCTCTTTCTCATAAGTCATAACATCACAAAAACCTAGAGAAAGATTGTTATTCCACCAAATACGAAAATCTGGTTCTGGAAGAAGCTGGGAACTTACCTGCACACCCATTATGCCAATGTGTCAGTTGAATTAGTAATTTTAAAGAAACCCTCCAATAAATTAAAGGAATAGTACTTACTTATCAAGTTAATTAATACTAAGTCAGAAGGAATAGATATTTATATCCGCATCTTTGGATAACTTTAAAAAAATCTTGCCCGGACAGAGATTCAAACTCGCGACCTCAGGCCCGTCCACGAGTGCGGCACTGCACCACTCTCAACAGCGTGGTTAAGCAGCTGCTTACAATCTCTTACTGGTAACGTGAATAAAAATTGACAAATGCTTACATACAAATAAAAATGCAAACAATCTCGCCCGAAAGCTTTTCAGTTCTTTTTACTTCCCTCGTCTAAAAGACGAAGGAAGTATTGTAATCCCGAAAAAATCACCTTTCGAGATTTCTTCAGATCTTCACGTTTAAGGGTCCCTAGATGACGAAAAACAGGTTTTTTTCAATTCTGTCTGTCTGTCTATCTGTCTGCCTGTATGTCTGTTGGCGGTATAACTCAAAAACTATTTTTCGGACGAAGACAATATTTTGCATACATATTATATATCTACCTGGCATGAAACCGAGAAAATTTCAGACAAATGTATACAGGGTGAGCACCTTAAAAAATACAATTTTGTTTATTTTATATTTAACTTAGCAATAAGTAATAATTTGTACATAGCGTAGGCTTTATTCTTACCAAAAATGGGCCCCAGTAGATACAGAATAAACGTTGTTAAGATACAAAAAGGAGCAACAAATTAGTGGAGTACTTAATAGAGCTGCAACGCAGGAATTGGAAGGGTCGATGCTCCGTAACTCAGGTAGAAATATCCCGTGCCCTTGCAATATTCCACAAAACGTTGGGGCTGCATACGGGGTCCTCCTGCCGTTCGAATTCGATCACCAGTAACGGTTTTTTTTAAATTTGAAAATGTATTTAATGTATTAGAAACGTGAAGATATTTTGACTCCTAACTTAATTTCAATTTTAAAATTATTTAGTGTCACAATGTCGACCAGGGAAGTTCTGGGTAAAGCCTTTTACAAATTTTTTGCATTAATATTCCACACCAAATGGAGGTTATCCTTATAGGTGACGTCGTTCTCGAGTTAGCGTGTTTAAATGCAACCTGTATGACACATTTCACTAGACTTCGCAAAAGTTTTGTAGTTTCGCTACACCTTTCATATAGACTGATAGAGCGGTGCGATAAAAATTGCGAATTAGTAAACATGAGCGAGATCGAAAGTAATAAGATAATAAAGTAAGAATCAAATACAGTAGTTGTTGGCAATCAAAAATTAACTATGTAAGGAATACTAAATCTAGAAAATACGTCTACTATTTGAATCAGCAAACATCCTCGTATAGCTAACATCTTTACACAAACAACTTAAAGCTTCCTTTAACTTGTGCATACTATACATTCCGCAAGGAATGTTAAAATGCTAAACATCACACCGAACACAATCATAATGTGAACTATAAATATTAAACTTTGATAGGAGGTGGTTATGTGAAAAGGAAGTTATTTATAGTTGTGAAAATGCGCGTAAATAATCATAATTGCGAACAGCATTTCTGTTCTCATTCGAAAATAACAATAGGAGTTAAAGAAAATTAAATTTGTTTCATTTAATTAAACATGTTCGTTAATTCAAAACCACATTAGCGTGATGCTTTTACACTAAATTAGGAAATCATAGTTTCAAGTTATTTATTGCTCTATTATAAGGTATGAGAAAACAGACCGAACGAAGCCTTGCTTGTAATAATACATATAATGTGTGATTTATTAAATTTTCTATTGTTGCTAAGCTAAATACAACAACGAATGTTATCTAATTTTACGGCAGAATTACTATGTCAAAATTGTTAAATATGTTAACAATCTTAGATCTAATTCATGTCTCTGCAAATTAAAGACACAAAGTTGTCTGTATGTTATTTAAACACAGCTGCAGTGGTCAGTTATCACTTTACATGTGCCATAAATATTGTGGTTTCAGCATAAGGTGTCGACATGTTCAGATACATATTTTGGAATCACTTCATTGATAGCGCGAATTTCACACCTTCTAGAGAGTTAATTAGATCATTAATATTCATTAAAAACAATGCCCCACACTCGTTCAAAAATGAGCAACATGGCGGTTGAGCAATTAATTACTATACTAAAGTGGGCACAATAAAAACGAAAGCTACAACTACGCTTCTAGGAATTGCCGAAATTCCAGGTTTAATTATGGGTATGTTCTCATATAATGCAGGTTTGTCCATTTTTAAGAAGCTTAAAACGTGAGTATGTAATACACAGCATAACGTTTCATCAATCGTAACGAAGATGTGCGTTTATTATTAGATTTATCATAACCGTTCCTCCTAAAATGTAAAGCTTTTTTTAGTTACGTTTAGAAAAGTTTTTGGTTTCAGAATCCATGGTAATTAAGAACATTTGAAGTACAAGTTTGACAAAGACTACCAGTTATTATTGTAACAGAAGCTATATTTATCATAAATATCAGTAAGTTTTTTACAATTGGTAATTATAACTTCGTGACATTTCTTTGAAAAACTGGAGCTATTTAACAACTATTTTAGAAGCTACCTGAAGTTTCGTTTCCACTAGTTTTCAATATATCTAATTGCAACACTGTCTTCCACAATGTCCTTTTGAGAGTGATTATCTCCTAAATCCGTCGAAGATCCAACGGTTCGACAATTTAAAAAAAATTGAGGCTCCAATACCATTGGTCATTCAATGTTTCCACGTGAAATTGTAAATTCTCTTCGTATATTAGTTTGTACCACCCTTAAACGCGAGATGGTGCAGCCCTAGCTAGCTCTAACCTTCGGCAGAATAATGGTGTGAGTAAGAACTAGGCAGCGATCCTTAGAGTTATAAAATAAACTTCATAAGTTAAAAAATTTTGGGCGCCTGTCGTTAAACACAACATATGCCAAATCTAGCTAATAAATTAGATCTCACCTACCTTTAGACTCTTTTGGCCTCATACCTATTTAAAAACGCACAGGTGGAAGGAGGGTTGACCAACGCCCACGGAAGTGATTTTTGAGGAGGCAGCAACAGTACTCGGCATTCTCGCAAAGATTATCGCCACTTCGCGAACATCGGTATACCAAAAAATTCAATTACACCTGCCTCTAAAACGGCAGATTCACAAAAGAGGACATATCGTGATATGGTGGCAACAGCAGCAGCAATAAAATCAAGTTACAGATTAAGGCCGCAGGAACAAGCCTATATACCACGAAATAGGTCAAAATAAAAAACTAAAAGCAAAATATCACCAGAGATGGAAATCGGCTTAACGTGTGTTCTGAAGGACGCCACAGCTCGTACCTTCAATTGTTACGAAAACAAAGCCACGGCTAAATAGTCTACTTGATGCCAAATCCTATCGGGAGGCTTAATTTGTTCGAAATCACAGCTGCCCTCGATCAATGCTTGGAATTCTTACACCCTCTGCCGGAGAGGTGCGGGCGGAAAATAAAATTAGAGATGCGGGTTGCATCGAGGAGCGAAATACAAAAGTAACGCATAAATGAAATGAGGCGTTACAAGATTTGTATTAGGAATCTCAATCGGTATAGGTAACTAATCCCTTTTCTTTAATATTTCTAAGCTGAAACAATTCTCGTCACTGCAGAGCAGTATGTAATTTTGAAAAACCCTAAAATTTACATTTAAGGGCGATCATCACCAAGCGAGTTGTCATACACTTCTTTCAAGAATTTTTTGTTATAAATTGTATTAGAGCAGGGGATATCTTTCCATGAAACTTATTAAAAACTAACTAAAAACGCATGCTTTTACTTTACAGCTATTTTCGAATTGTTAATAAGCAAGTTCATATTTCTCCTGGAATTTTACTGGAAATAACGTTGCCAATTCTTGTATATCTCATCTATAAGACATGTTTGACTAACAATGTCCTTTTTTGCTTTTCGGTCAAAACATGCACTTAAACAACTATTGCTATTCATGATATCATTCCCCCGTAAAAAGCGAAGCGTTCTTGACACTAAAATTTTTTTTTCTATTTAAATGACGTATAAAAAATATCAAATTCAAATTTTTTAAAATACCATTTTAAAAGACAGTAGAAAAGGAAGTGGTTAAACCACCAGTAAATATTGCAAGGTAAATAAAACGCTTCTTAGAACAGAGTTCATAAAACGTTTTTGCACTGTAATCGTTGGTCATAATCTAAAATGTAAAATGACTTTTGAGTGACGTGAGAATCTAAAATTCAGATAATTATTGCTGCATAACAGCTTCGTAAACGCTCCTTGAGAAGTAACGTATTTTGTATATACCGCAAACACATACACATGCTTTCGTAGAATAATTAAATAATAAATAATACAGTTACACACGTAGGTGATACATGATTGTATAACTTAAGTAAAGGAAGAGAATCTATTCCACGCTAGAAGCTTCATAGACATGAATAATTCTTCTCAATGGATTACATTGCTACTAACACACAGAAAACGTCGCCCCATTAAGATTATAATTTTCCATTTAAGTGGAAGCAATGAAATTCTTGAAATTATTATTAATATGAATTAGTATTAGTATTATTGATATTGAAATGGTACCGAATTGTTAACATGGTGCTATTGAACTAATAATAACATCGATTTTTCAATCATTTCAACAAAACCTCCAATAAGTTGGATATCATTGCTATAAAACTAATAACATTACCAATTATCGCCCAAAAATTACATGTAAAGCAAATTTTTATAATGAGTTATACCGTAACTTCCATTTTAAATAATGTAGTTATTAGAAAGATCTAATGCCTAGTTAGTATTCAAGCATTCAAATGTTCGAGCAGAAAGTGGAATCAATCATTTTTCGCAGTAAAGAAGGAGCCTATAGCGTGCAATCCCCTGCAGAATGAAATGTAATCAATGTTACTCAAATTATTTAAAACTACTAAAGTTGGCAAAATTCATTACAACCACATAACCAAGCAGAGAAAAGTTGAAGAACTAGGTCGTAAATGAAAGTCTCGTTTCTGCTGCATTACACAAATTATTATAAAAAATCTTATATGAGTCTGGATCCATTGTGAAGGAAGAAGTAGAGAAGAAGCATGGTGTGAGGGTTCAAGTTTGATCAAATGGCGGACTGACTGTACGGTGTGTATGGAATAATAAATCCAACGAATTACATTGACGTGCAGGAAAGAGCTTTATTTTGCATAAGCATAATCGACGACAATGAAGAACTTGTAACAATTATGATTATACATCATACTCAAAGACAACTGGCGCAAAAGCAACTTAAGGGAAACCCTAGATATGATGCTTTTGCAGTATTTCGAAGGAGCATCCAAATATTTATTTATTCTAATTGTGTATAATACCACTTGCGTCATCAACTGTATGTTATTTGTTATTTATTTATTTATTTTTTTATATACTTATGTGTCACTATGTAATGATGCACCGTATTGACTTCTCACATCTGTGTATTTTAGCAGCTACGTGAATAAATTTATCTTATCTTATCTTATTATAATTAGTTGAAATAATGTCCTGGCTAAATTGTGTAATGCTTTTGCAATTTTCAATAATCTTAATTTTTAACATTTTTTTGAATCCGAATATCTAAAATGTATATTTATCTACTCCTACTGCACAATGGCCATGAATTATGATTCATAATTCACGGTTTGCAACCAATCATAAAATTCTATTTTCATTATTCAATAGTTTGCAAATTGCAACCAATCAGAAAATTCTATTTTCATTATTCAATAGGTTGTAGCCAATCACAAAATTCATTCTTATTATTAATAGTATATTATTATATGAGCGATTATGACAGCCATTATTCACGAAGATGACATTTGCGCCACAAGCCGAAGGCGCGTGGCGCAAGTCATCGGAGTGAATAATGGCCATAATCGCGAATATAATACGATATTTTATCCACTCCTATGCAATAGGAGCCTTGTGTTCATATTTCCGAATTATGACATTTGTAACAGCTGTTAACTTCAAAAGTCATTTAATAATAAGAATGAATTTTGTGATTGGCTACAACCTATTGAATAATGAAAATATAATTTTCTGATTGGTTGCAATTTGCAAACTATTGAATAATGAAAATAGATTTTTATGATTGGCTGCAAACCGTGAATTATGAATCATAATTCATGGCCATTGTGCAGTAGGAGTAGATAAATGACTTTTGAAGTTAACAGCTGTCACAAATGTCATAATTCTGAAATATGAACACAAGGCTCCTATTGCATAGGAGTAGATAAAATATCGTATTATATTCGCGATTATGGCCATTATTCACTCAGATGACTTGCGCCACGCGCCTTCGGCTTGTGGCGCAAATGTCATCTTCGTGAATAATGGCTGTCATAATCGCTCATATAATAATATACTATTGTAATTCTGTTTAAATATCAATTTTCCTAAATTTGTAAAGCATTCCTGGATTTCTAAAGTTACTGTGTAGTAATAAGACACTATGGGTTTATTATCAAACGCAATTAAAATATTGAAACTATTACGAACTACTTATATTATGAAACTATGTTGAAATTTTTATTATGCAATGAAATGAAGTTATTTCGGATTATTGAAACTATTACAAAATCTTGCATATGAAAATCCTATCATATTCTACAGCACATAAGTACCATTGTAAATATTTTTTCTTATTTCCTATTTACGCCTTATGGCGTTGTATCGTCTCTCCATTTTTTAGCTATTTCTCTCATTCTATTTCCTTCCCATTCCCATTCCTTGCTATCTTATTAATGCTTTCCTTCCATTGGACTTGTCTACCTCGTACTTTTCGGCTCTCATTTGGTACACTATATTGTAGTATCTTTCGGCATCCACGGTACAGGGTGTCCATATAATTAAATATATTTCTTTTCAATTTCAATTTACGAGACATTCTTTTCATTCAAATCATTCGCGTAGAAACTTTTTTGATTTTGCAAGTCTGCAGGTCTCACGAGAAACTTGCTTAGACTGTGCCAGCTTGCAACGATTGCATGAATAACGTAGCCTGTTCTTTGAATAAAAGCTCACCCCCTGCAGTACCTACCATTTGTCTACATGATCGAAACCAAATATATCTTCTTGCCTCCATTAAATTATTTCTAGAAAATTTAGAAGACGGTATACCACAAATTGCTATATATTTGCTTTTTACAGTGCTTTTATGTAAATATAGAACATAAGTATCGTATTGTAACGTTTATTCATTTTTGACAGTTTGTTTTACAATCTTATTTATATCACAGTGACCAGAGTTAATTAATTTATTTAAATATTATTTTGGTAACCTAAGGAATTAGAGCAGGAGCGGATTGTTGCTCGAAATGGCTCGCATGACATTGTCCCCTCTTTAAGAGGTAGTTCCTCCTGGAACTTTTACGGAACTGGAACTGAATGGTTGTATTTGCAACTGAATCCTCTTCTACAATTTCCAGTTGCATGGAAGTAACAAGGGACGGTCCTTGCTGTAACGTGGACACTGGGCGAATAGCTGCAGACCAGTATTTGGACTTCGGTATCTTGGAAGATTACTTCCACCATGTTTCGAACGATCTCCAATCCAGCTGGTTGCACTCTATCTTCGGGATGGCTAGTTTCTGCACGTTGGACTCCAGTACGTGCTCCCTCAAACTAAGTAATGCTTCCCATACATCATGATAAGTGGATTGATCGTAGAAAGTATTCTTTGTGAGCAGATAGAAAAGGTAACGTGATCCATCTTGCAGTTTCAAGGCTTTTCCAGGGACTGGTAACTGACCTTGAAGTTCTGGTAATCGACCAAACTTCTTTCGGAAAACGGATGCCAGTTCTTGTGCGTCGATGATACTGGCATGAATGCTATGGGCCAACGAGTAGTCTTCTGGAAGCGTGAGCAGATCTTGCTGTTGCTCAATGGTAACGCCATATCTTGCTTTCCCGGTACCTCCATATGCACCCATAAATTCTTCAAAGGCAAGGTTAGGTGTTTCTTGGAGTTGGTTTACTTCTTCTTCTTGGTCATGGTCAGCCTCAAATGGAGCCAGCCGGTTTTGATGCACTACCTTCGGTTTTCCGGTTGGAATCTTGTTTATACGGTAAATGACGTCATTAATTTTTTTCTTGATAACCCTTCTGTCTTCTTGGGTTGTGGAGCCAGACTTTGTCGCCTTCCTTGAAACATCCTTCTGTGGCTTGGGTATCGTACCGTTTCTTCATCCTATCGCTGGCTATTTGAAGATACGAGCAAACCAACTCATGCATATCGTCCATTCTTCTTCGCAAGTGGATTACACAGTCTTCACCAGCTATATCTTCTCCAGGTCGGTATCCAAACAGGTCGCACGGTAGTCTCATCTCACGACCAAACAGGACTTTTGCTGGTGTTTGACCTGTCGATTCATTGACGGCGGATCTATAGGCCATTGCGAAGAGCGAGATATACTGATCCCAATCTCGCTGATTATTGGACACCACTTTTGACAGGTATTTGCCAATGGTCTTATTCATTCGCTCTACCATTCCATCCGACTGTGGGTGCAATGCTGTAGTTCTTGTTTTCTTCATGCCTAGTTTGTCACAAATTCCTTGGAAAAGCTGGTTTTCGAAATTTTTGCCTTGATCACTGTGGATTTCCTAGGGCACTCCAAATCGACTGATAAACTCTCTTATTAACACGTCTGCAACAGTTGCGGCCTCTTGATTTGGAATGGCGTAGACTTCCACCCATTTCGTGAAATAATCCATAACCACTATCATATATTTATTAACAATCTCGGTCATGGGGAATGGTCCAGCAATATCTAAGGCGATCCTCTCGAATGGATTTCCGAAGTTGTATTGTTTTATGGGAGTCTTCCTTTTTCGATGAGGTCCATTACTCGTAGCACAGGTAATACATTTCTTACACCAGTCCTTTACATTATCGGAACTGTTCATCCAATAAAACCTTTCACGAACCCTCTGAAGGGTTTTCTTAACACCGAGATGCCCTTCTGATGGACTGTCGTGTAACTCACAAAGTACTTCGGCTACTCTGGCCTTTGGAATAACCAATTATTTTCTGTTTTTAGAACCATCATCATTTCCGAGTACTCGCATTAATAAGCCTTCTTCCAGGATAAAAGAGTCCTACTGAGCTCAATATGTCTTAACTACTGGAGAGAGCTTTGATGATACTTCTTGCCAAGTGCTGCGTACATGTCCGATCTCACCACAATGCCAGCACCTGATAGTCTTCGTCTTCTTATTAATAAGGCTTTTTCTCATGTTAACCAGTTGGTCGAATTTATCTTCATTTTCTTCTTCTTTTACGGTCCTTACTTTACTTTATCTACCGGAAGCCTGCGTAGCCGCTTCGTATTCAGGAGCAGCGGACAATACATCGACCAATGTTTTGCGACGAGCTAAACGGAGTGTTCTTTGCATTTCAAGGTCACGGAGTCCATCCACAAATGTTTGGACAGCCAAACATTCCATAATTTTTTCTGAAGCTGATGGGTAGGCAAATCGTACCAACCTGGCAATATCCACTTCGTATTCTTGAAGGGTCTCGTCTCGCTTCTGTTTGCGATTCTTTAACTGTGATTGGTACACATGCTCCAAGTGTTCGTGGTCATATCGCAAGGTTAATCTTTTTTTAAGTTGTTCAAAGTCATCCGTCTCTTCAACAGGTATGGTCTGAAGAATATCCAAAGCATCTCCTCGAAGGGCGATGGTCAGATTTACTGCTTTTTTTCTTTCAGACCATTCGTTCGCTCTTGCAGCTGTTTCGAACTGTTTTAGGTAATTGGTCCATGACACCTTTCCGTCGAAGGTTGGGGATTTAATACGAGCAGAACTTCCAATTCTTTCCAATTTTGGTTTTGACTGCACTTCATTTCATCGTCCTCCATCTCTTCTGTATTTTCCACAACTTGTCTTTCCGTTTTCTCCATTTCCTCTATTTTCTTCTCCATCTCTTTTATTTTCTCCTCAACAGAAGACATCTTATTTTCCACAGAAGAAATATCAGAAGAAATTTCAGTTTTTCATACAAGACATATCTGAAGCTACCTTACTTTCTAAAGCAGAAATATCAGAAGAAATTTCAGTTTTCATAGAAGACATTTTATTTTCCAAATCGGAGGAAATTTCGTTTTTCAAAGAGATTTTTTTTCCAAAGATAAAATATCGGAAGAGATTGCAGAAATTATAGCAGACGACGTACCATCACCATCCAAACCCTCACTTTCTATTGCTTGTCTAAGTCGAGCAACTCTGGTTTTTTTGCTGTTGTTTCCAGTTCACGATCGTCTAGACATTTTTACACACTATTTATTTAAAGTAACGTTTATTTATTTTTGACAGTTTGTTTTACAATCTTGTTTATATCACAGTGACCAGAGTTAATTAACTTATTTACATATTATCTTGGTAACCTAAGGGATTAGAGCAGGAGCGGATTATTGCCCGAAATGGCTCGCATGACAGTATTAAAGGAAAAAAATGCTAAATGATAACCAACAATTTTTACTCAAGGAGATCGTTTGTGTGATAACGTCTACAAGAAAATAATATCTATAATATTACTTAGATGAGCCATCTATCAATTCTCATATTTGCAGACACGATGATATTTATAGCAGTAATGCCGTAGTAATGAGAATTCTTCGATAGAAATCGCGAAAAACTTTGCAAACATGTTGGAGGGTTCTGAAATTATCTTGAAGTAGTTAATGTGATCCTAGTAAGTTTTAAGTGGTTTGTCCCTTGGTGCTCTGCCATTGTTTTCAATGGTAAATGTTAGTGGCACCCAACTGACACAGAGGGTTTATTTTCCACCTCCTCCCATATGTGAAAAGCATTCGCCTCTCCGCCAACTGGTGACCCTCCCTCCCCCGCCCCTCTAAGGCACTACATATTTCACTGGGGGAATAACAACAGTATAAATGGGAGATTTTCGATGAACATTCTCAAGAAGTTGTAGTTATGAAATTGGATAAAATTAGTCTGGTATGATAAAATTGTTATAAAATACGCTTTGGAAACAGTGAAAATATGAACGTTGAATTATTAGCGCTTACTTACCAAATAACGTAATCCCATCAAAACCATAATATATGCACATTTTATATCTTCGGGGAACAATTTTATTGGTCCCGTCACATGACGACGGTCCGTACAATGGCATAACTCATAATTGCAAAAATGTGTTGCCAAAATTTACAATGCGACCGTGTGAATCAGCCTCGTGACGTCTGTGGATGACTTATGGTACACCGCAATTGGAAGAACTTGAAGAGACATAAAATAGTTCCAGCTACTGGGTGCCGAGCTCTGTGATCCGTGGAAGGATTCCCTGAAACACAGATAACATCATTCTGCACTGAAAATAATAATAATAATGAAAATTTATTGCAATCCCTTCATATTATACATGTTAAGAAAAGCTGTCTCCAGTTTCCGTAATAAGCAGATTAGCGTATAACACTAATAATAATTAATTACGATAGTATTGACAATTTGGAATCCTTGTGAATGCAACGACATTGTTGTCAGATCCATTAAAAGGCCGTAAACGTGTGCTAAGAAGCACTTACGTTGCAGCTCCAAATTTTTAATTAATTCCCCGTTTCTTTTTCTAACAAGGAACACAATACACTATTACAGCCAGCAGCGAATTAACGTCGTTACGGACCGTAACATAACGCTCTCAATTCACATAAGTAACGACGTGCTTTCCGCTTTTTATGTTAATACAGATATAATCTACGCCCCTCCATCACAGCCTTAGATTGCACTGCTAAAACAATGCTGGCGCTTCCTTAGTATGAAATTTCTTGTAAGTGAGATAAGGTTGTCGTAAGAAACGGTGGAATTCAGATTCGCGCGCGATTTAAATGGACGTGAAAACATTTGTCAGCTGGCGCTGACGGTTCCATAAGTGAGTTAGTGTATGTGTGAATAATTTATTCAAAGCGCGTTAAAAAATTGAGCTAATTAGTGAAATGGCCATTAATTGGTCGTACTTGGCGCGACGTAACGAATCATATAGCACGCATCGAAGCTACTTAAGTATAACCCTACCGTTATTGAGTAACAACAAGAGTACAAATAAGCTATTGGCATTTTTTATAATAATTCAGATTTTTTTATCTTTTGCAACCGATTAAAAGAAACAGCCTTGATTAATTTTGCCCCAACTTCGCAGTGTCACAACGAAGCCAACATAATGGTGGCAGTTCTCAGCAATTGATTTGAAATATTCAAATCGCAAGGAACGGTACCCGTTCCCAACAGAATCGTATATAATGAAGTAACGGAAATGCAAATTTTTCTATAGATGGACAGCTTTCAGGCAGGTGAACTGAACTGGGTTAGAAGAATGGTAACGGAGGAAGCGTAGTATATGCTGATTCCGAATACGCGTGGGCGTTTGCTTATAGTCGCCTTGTATTAAAAACGCGTTAACGGAATAGTGCAGCCACGCTTGTATCAAAGGACCTACTTAACGAAAACAACAAAACGTGAAGGTGTCTTACCAACAGGCAGAGTTTGAAATCGCAATTCTACTTTTAGTGGACAAGAGGTTACTCATGTTTTAACTGTAATTTTCTGCGTTTTAGTACTTGAGGATACAAATTTCGACTCGATGATAAAGCAGAAAATTCGTTTCTAAAGATTATAAAATGGATTACAATTCCCCAAAGTTGCTCGTAAGCCACCATCCTTCTAATTTATTGCTGCTTACTGCTGCGTAGCAACTAAATAGGCTAAAGAGTCTTCAACCATAGTTCCTTGGCTATGCTAGAAATAACATGGTGTTATCGTGAGGTATACAATTTGTAGGGAAGTATTGTTGCCTTCAACGCCACAGGCAGGAAGGAATCATTCTTGGTTTTAGACACATTAATTTTCGTTGCCTCGATCATCGCTTTTCTTATCGAAAACAAATGTTACCAATTCTCCCAGTCGCAATTATTAATGTTTGTATTTTTGGCTTAAAACGCTTATCACAAAGATATGTATGGAAAAGTAAGAGTAGAATGTATATTTCCAGATTGATGACTTCCTCGTATTACAACTCACACGCCATGAAATTCAATTCACTCCAGATTTTTAGCTGTAGTTATCTGCTTAGTAACGACTTTCGAATATCGCGGGAAGTATCTGAAACAAATACCAAGCTTTCTAACAATTTGCCAAATTATTCATCCTAGTTGAAGGATTTTCTGTGTGGTGAACCATTTTCCATCTACCAATTTGAATTAATTATTAGAACTGACGACTGTATGCTGGTATCATCTACGTCTCTTTACTGTAGGTTCCGTAATTATAAATGTGTTTACTTCTACTCCTGAAAGGATTATACGTGAGTTTGAAATTATTATGGCTACCGGTTTTAGGCGTTAATTTATATCTCCTACTGCTTCATAAATTCTCATATTATCACCTGATATAGCGTTAAATAAAGACATTGAGAATATCCTTTTAGATCCATCCATTCCAGTTTTTCATATTTAACAGTCTCGTTTCCTTGGAATTAATCTTCTTCTTTTTTCTCCATGTGCTGACTTTTCTAGTCACAGTTTCTTCGATATTGATTATTTGAAATGTAGTTACGAGTATGTCATTTTAAGCACTGTTTATTTATGAAGGATTCCATAATTATCATACATTTACTTGGTTGAGATTGGGTGCTGTTCAGAATATTGTATTCCATTTTGTATGTATTATAACGTAACTAACTGTTCTTTTAAAGAAGTGGTGTCGGATTTTTGTTTTTGTCACTGTATCGTATTGCTATATTAACTTTGTTAGATTTCTACCAATTTGTTCATATTTTTTGACATATAGATTACTAGTAGATAACACAAGGAAGTTTGTAAACTGTGCATATCCCCATCACATTTTATATACGTCGTTCAGATTTTGAAAATCAACGCATTAGGAATAGTTTCCTAAAAATGATTAAAAAAGCAACTAAAATTGATAACTTTAACGATAAACAACGTTCCACTCCTGGTTGCAGGTTATTTTCGTGAAATTTTATCTCAGCCTTGCTGAACTGTAATACCTTACTCAAACTAAGTCACATTGTTTCGGTTGTGACACTAACCATGTGAGAACTGGCTAGAAAGCAATTGGGTAAATCTTTTCCAAGTATACATCCAGAGATGTCTAAGAAATTGTTGTGGAATCATAACTAAATTGCAACAGTTTAGCGTATTTGGTTTAATAGTTAATAGTTAAATGCAAAAATAAAAGTATGAAATAGTAAAGTTGTGGAAATGTTGGCTCTGGATATTACCGAACTTTGCGAACAGACATTTTTAGTTTTCCAATCAAACTAGAAGATTATACAAACCTCGTTTTGGTAATAGGCTCCATAGTACGTGTGGTTTTGCAGTGTCGTGAATTAAATTGAAATTGCACAAATGTAACTGAGGTTTTTAAGTAAACGTTCGTAATTTTTGAAAATGCTTTATTCGAGCTCTGAAATATATAATTAGATGCATTTCTAGACCAACGACTTCTTGCTTTTAGTCCAGTTTCATTTCACCGCTTCCTATGAATTCGGTGGCTTTTAACTTTTTTGTTGTGGGAAGATAAAAACCGCGATTAGTAGATGGCGGTTGCTTAATACGTGAAAAAAGGAGTCGGCCTTGACCCGGATAACGTTTTGTTTCTAATTCGTATTTTATAATAGTTAAAATATTTAGGTAAACGTCTTCCAGTCAAGTTTGCAGATAAAGGCCAACTTTACTTAGATATAGAAATATTGCTAAAACCCTAGGAGTAGCGAATTCCTAAAAGTCTTCATAGCTATGCAATGTAATATGTGAATTATTGTTTTAATTTCTACATACTACTAAAATAACTAAACTTTAATTTGATCACGAAGTTGTCGCGTGATGACGAAGTTATTGAAGCACTAGTCACTGAGGTGTTAGATAAATAGTACAGATATTGAACTATTCTTTTAAATTATTATTTACGAAAGTATTTCTTGTCTGTTTCATAAATTGCACTAGGACACTGTATATGTAAAATAGTTTGCCATTATACCTTATAGACATGACGAGACGTCTTCGAGTGTCTAGTACATAAATGAAATGTAATCCCCAGATCATACACACCTATAGCTAGATCAAAGTTCAGAAAACAAATAGTTGCTCTATCTGTAGGATTATACTTCTATGGCATTAAAAAGTTTAGATTGATTTATAATTATCTCTTGAGGCGTTACCAACATTTTTATTATGTAACCTGGGAAGAACACATTAATCATGCACCAAAGCAAGAAATATAGCGTATGCGTGTTATACGATTCGATTAATGCCAGCTATTTAAATTAATTTCATTGCCTCGAGGGGCGACCACTGACCATATCTCTAATTAGTATTCCAACATCTTCATGCAGAAACGACATTGTCGAAACTCCACGGCCGCTGCGTTATGCAAGAGCAGTCTTAGGCAAGTCGTGAAAACGATCATCGTCGCAGTGCTTGGGCACCCACAACAATTGCTATGGAGGATACTCCAAGGATAATAGCCTTCACATACTTGTAACCGCGGCAGCGCGTAATAAAGACTTGTAGTGCTAAAGTTGGTGCTTCCAAAGAATGTCGCCATGTAATGGCTTCAGGTCGTACAGTGCGCCAGGTGAAGCATGGAGAACGGCTGCGAAGGTCCCAAAATTCCCTGACTCCGCCGATTCCAGCCCCAGACCAATGCCTAGCTGCTGGAGCCCCCAAGAAGTCCTCTTCTTGTGAGGCTGTAGGTAGGTTGTGATATATGTATATGAGGTGTACGTAAACGACCTTTAGTACTTATCAGCGCGCTGATTGGGTCATGCATAGTGTAATAATAAAAGAGACTAACTACCATATTACCAGAAGAGTCTAGACAGAAAACTGGACTTCTTAACATACGAAACGATCATAAATAAAAATTTCGGACGAAAGTCGGAATTAATTTATTTACAAGCGGTTGTAGGCAATTATTTTCTTGAAATCTCATTGACAAGCAACAAAAACCATCTCTTCAATAAAGGCATTAGGAAATTGTCTTGAATCCTAAGAATATTTAACTTCTATTTTACCACAGCGCGGTAAAATTAGTTGCTGGCAATTGTTTTTATATAAAATAGGTATTTTAGGTGTAATAAAAATATGTCCAATGCGTAAGTATCTCAATAATTAGTAAGTGGAAGGGGGGCGGAATAGTGAGACGTTATAGTAAAGCCATTATTTGTAAATTGGCACTGAGGGGGAACCACAAAGGGAAGGGGCGGGGAGTTTTGGAAAAATTTATCTCTTGTAGTGGTCTAACAAATGGCCAAAACTCATATTTTTCCTAATTATTCCCGACGTCATCCCTTTATTTCCTGGGGTACGTGGTGCAAATCAATGATCGGCAAGGTGCGACACGCTTATAACTCAAAGTATCAACCGAAAATAAATTGTATTTTTATAGCAACAAAGGTAATTCTTTCACTAAAATGTCTTCGTTCTTTGCTACATATTTCATACCCTGGAAATATCTATTTATGTGCAGTAGTTTTCAAAATACGTCGATGCTGAAGTTTATACCGCGCTTTTCCAGTATGCCCTATTTTTACAATTTTTATAGCATTTATTAAAAATAATTCCGAAATTAGTGTGACCCTATGTGAATCCAAAAAGAATAAGATTTCTACTAGTTGTCAAATCATTGAAAAATATTCAAAAATGCGCTTGTAAATGCGATGTAAAAATAAAATTCATCAATTTTCAGTACTAGAAAAATCGGAAAATAGTTTTTCACACCTTGCTGCCCAAGTTCGCTTCGCTCACTCAGTTGATGTCCTCGGTAGTGTATCTTACCTACATCTCTTGTAAAGTAATATACTATTGTTTTTTTCGCAACCTATTAAATTATTTTTATGATCGTTTTACTTTTATCTGTCTACTATAATAATAATGTTTTTATTGTTATCACATTAAATAAACAATTCCAATTCTTTCAACCCTTACAATTCATGATAACAAAAGACGAAGTTCAGTAATTTTTGTAAAATTACTGCTCTTCCACTTAACCCAGTTAGAGCAACTCATATTATAGATAATTACTTATATGTCATAAAGATAATTTAGTGACTTATATGCCATAGAAATAATTTAGTGTCTTAGTAACATGACTATCAGTCTACCTGTAGGTAAAACTAACCAAATTACGAGGGTTTCGAGCGTTTTCTTTTTTTTCCTTTACTCGTCTAAAAGACGAAGGAAGTATTGTAATCGCGAAGAAAACACCTTCCAAGATTTCTTCAGATCTTCACGTTTTAGAGTCTCTCGATGACTAAAAACAAGTTTTCTCAATTCCGTCTGCCTGTTTTTCTGTCTGTCTGTCTGCTATATGTCTGTCTGTCTGTCTGTTGGCCATATAACTCAAAAACTGTTTATTGGGGGATGACGATATTTTGTATGCAGATTATATGTCTACTTGGCAAACCGAGAAAATTTCAGACAAATATATACAAGGTGAGCACCTTAAAAAAATTAAGCTTTATTTATTTTCGCTTTAACTGAGAGATAGATAAAAGTAATAATTTGCACATAGGGCTGGCTTTACACTTGACGAAAATAAGACCTAACAGATACAGAATAATGTCGCAAAAGAGTCAAAATGTTTCAATAATAAGACGGTTCTGTTAAATACAAATGCGCGTCGCACACGTATCAGTGGGGCTGCATGACCCGCTGTAACATTTCGATGTCGTTACAATCGCATACGCAGGTGATGTAGATCAAATCTCACCGCCGGTAACTTTTTTAAATTGATAATAGATTTATTTTGCTCATTTCATTGGTTTTTAATATTTAAACTTTAAGACCATTTTTCTTGATTTTTTTTAGATGTAACATATTGGAAATTTTATATCATTGAAAACAACATAAAAAGTATTACCAAAATGAATCATAAAAAATACAGGTTGTCATTTAAACTTTTAAAACAAATGACGTAGCAACATAAAGGGGGTTGTAGTGTATGTCTTACAATTAAACTCGCTCTACCCCTTCAAGATTTTTTTCATAAAAATTAACATTAACAAAGTTAATAAATTTATCCGTTACTTTATTTCCACACTGTATAGATCGCACTTTTTTTAGAAAGTATCTATCACATTGAAAATGCTATTTTAACGAATTTTTGTTATTGTAATTACACATGACAGTATAATATTTAACAAGTATATTACATTCAGCTTCTTGCACGTATTTCTATAACTTTCCATAAAATAAAAAAGGAAAACAAAGTAGGTATAGACAATTCAATTACATATAGCTTCCATCCAAAACTCTAAACCGTTGTTACTTTGATATTTTTCTTTGTAGAAAGACAAAAATTAATGGTATTTAACATTACTAGCTTGGTAAGAGGGTTTTTACTGGCTGCTGCTCGCCAGTCACCTTCTTGAGCCAGTAAAACCTGTTACCTTGCGTGTATTGTTGAATATTTTATTTGTTCCTCACTTGTAAATCACTAGAAATTTACCATTTATTCAAAATGTCAAACTGACAAGCAACTAAATTCATCAATATGACACATACTAAGGAAGACAACTCTGGCTTTGCACGCTATCATTTATCTATGAGCACGCTTGTAAAACTGACAGTTAACTTGTAAAGATTTTACAAGATAGTAAGTTGTTAAAATTAAAATTTCTTGATTAATACAGTGACTTGATAAATTGATGTTTACAAATGTGGAACAAATAAACTATTTTAACGGGAATGTAATAGTCTAAAAAAAATTGTGAAAGTTTTTTGATGAAACTTATAGTTTCTGAAATAGACATTTGTCAAACTTGTTCCATTTTCACCCACCTCAAATGGGAAAGTACAGGCCTAACTATCGGTAACGTGATTAATATATTAAAAAAATGTAGTTGTGAACCTTTTCATCCATGAACGTCATTGGCTCCCATTTCTTACTTCCTTTTACAATCAAGGAAGTATTGGATTCACCCCAAAAATTCGAAGTTGAGTTTTCAACTGATCTTCACGTTTTAGAGTCCCCTGAACCCAAAAACCATTTTTTTTCATTGGTTTATCTGTGTGCTGCTGAGTGTGTCTGTGTGTGTGTCTGCTTATGAACAGAATATCTCAAAAACGAAAAGAGGTTTGGCGTTGAAACTTCATATATAAGTTTTGTGTACTATGTAGATGTGACAGCAAGCTTTTGAAGAAAATCGCATAACCGGAAGTAGGTGTTTACTCTTTATTACATTTTTTCTATTTTTTTTATTAACTCCTATTCTAAATAGAACACCCGGTATGTTATTACATTTTTGAATTCAGCTTACAATACTAGACAAAATTTGTCTCTTCAACTAACGTTCTATTTTGTACCGTTTTTGCAGAATTTGTAATTTTGAAAATTTTTGACAAATGCTTAAAAATTTAAAATACATTTTTTGGCTAATTATAAGATCACTGTAAAAGGAAGTGGTGTGCGTGTATCACACCAGATTTTTTCTTTTATAGATACATTTCTACTGTACTAATACAGCGGAGTGTGATAGAAGTTTATGGGAAAGAAACAAGCAAATATTTTCGATAACAAGACGAGATAACTCATCAGTCTTCATTACTTCGTTTATATCAGTACAGCTAGTAGCAAAAATAAAGAGATAAATCGAACCCCAGTATTATTATGCATTTATATGAGGAACGTTTGATAAATAAGGTACCTGACTATGAAGGAGTGGAATAATTAAATTACTTTTATTTATGTTTCAATATAATCTTCTCCAAGCTCAATGCCCTTTTTACAATTTAAAAACGTAAATAAGGAATCAACTCTTTTTTCGAGACTTGCAAAGAAATCTTCACAGAAGTGCACCCCTGCTACTGTAGTTCATAGGCAAGGTAATCTTTAGACAGAATTCTTTCAGAGTCCCAGAAAATCACGACTGTTACTTGGCCTGCCGATGATTGAACCTTGAGGCGTTTGTTTTTCCACTGCATCGATTGTTTACTCTCAATGTCAAGGTAATGAATCCACGTTTCATCAACAGTTACAATTATCCAATCATCTAAAATGTTCAACTCTCCGTTTGGTAACGAAGGGAGCCAACATTCGGGGCACCTATCTTGTGCTCACTTTTGACATCCCTAAATGTTGAAAACTCGTTTTGCACTAATGTCTAAACTGAGTCTCGGCTATCTAGTGAATTCGAATTCGTCAATCTTTGTGTTATGTTGTGACGGAGTTGGAGTGTTCGAGAATCTAATGACGCCAGTTAAACTGTTTGGACAAAAATCTAACGGTTTTCTAAGACTGTGCAAATTCACTGTAAACCACAGACATTCTATCATGTATTTCTTTTAGCAAATTTCCTTCGTTCGTTAGACATTTTATTATTGACCCATGTTGGATTTTATCTAAATTAAGAGTATCAGTACACAACAACTTTAAAAAATTACAATTTCGACACTAATAGTACAGGGTGCCCAATCGCCATTGAAATGTAATGTGTGTTGCATACTCACCTGCTTAAAGCTGCGTACATTTAAGTTGGGCACCCTCTATTGTATGAATGCCACTTGGCATATAATTTTTTTTGCAATTTGTTGTAGATTTGTGGCCTCCTTGATAGTCGGTACCTTACAGTGATACCAAACACGTTGACTTTTAAATGTTGCATCTTAAAATCGCAATTCTGACCACTATGATTTAATCTAAATCAGCTGTTGACTTGTGGGTGAATTAATATGAATATGCTTGAATACACGTGAGATGAGTTACAATCTTGGTATGATATCCATGAAAACTCAGCTGTTTTTCTAAGTTCGCTAGCTACAGATGCTCGTTATTACTATCCAATACATCTTCTGGGTTTGCTTTAAATATATTGCTACTGATACAGATTTTCAGAAACGTTTACTTTGATGACATTCAAATATCAGAGAGCGTTGCACTAATTTTCCACAGGATAAAGCGGTTGCAACTTGCACAGGGTAGTAGAACTACATTTTTATAAACGTTTTACTGTATATTTCCGTTACAGGCTACTTTTTCTCTCGGTTAATACCTAGTGCTTAGCTATTGACGTATATTTAAAAAAACTAGGAAATTCAATGCTGCTTATTACGAAAGCTATATGCTGCCGCACGTATACTATTACAGGTGTGAAATGGGGAAAGTTTCGTCAATAACATGATCAGCTTCTGTATTGTAGAACTGGCTGCAAGAGCTAACAAAGAAAGAACATCTTGTGTTGTTAGGACAATGATATTGCGTATACATCCAACCATTTTACATGCAACACACTGGTTATTAATTTCCAATTAGAGAATATGTAGTAGATATGCTAAACCACACAAAACACATCAATATTCATGAAATTGATTGCCTACACTCTCTAAACAACCCTAAACATTTAAACGATTAGGTAAAGGCCAATTACTCAACCTCAATTCAAATAATTAAAAATCGTTGATATTTAGCAGCATTATGTGCGAAGTAACATTGACTTATAGCCTTTCACCAATATTAAAATCGATCATACAGTCAAATTCTAAAAATGGTTGTAGCTGTAGGCGTATATAACTTTTGCGGCATAGATCATTCACAATTTTTGCCTTGTCATTGATCGAAAATGGTACCTAACAGGGAAACTTATGTAGCCAGTTAATTTAGAGTTCATTTAATGCAAGGTTAGTAAATGAAATGCTTTGATTATGGAATAGTGGAAAGTTGAATAAAGCAACTACGTTTCAACTTCTAAAAAACAAATTTTCACTAAACTTATCCGAGGTATTTATGATAGCACACATTCAATAAGTTTTAATATTGCGTAAAAGTTGAAAGACTGGCACTTTAGGTCGAGTAATAAATATGATGAGTACTTACTACATTATAAAAAAAAGTATATCAAAACGAAACGATTAATTTGTAAAAGCATTCTATCCAAAACGTATTACAAACATTTTGTTATTTACATCGTGTACTGGTTCGTGTAAATCATACATTTGATCACACAATAGGCAATACAGTATATTTGTTGCCCTTATTTTTTTATCGTCATAACTTGTGGCTTATGACGCAGTAGAGGTTAAAGAATATTCAGCGGAGGAGGAAATCAATACATTATCTCCAAAATACCGAGTTGGTGTGAAGAATTGAAGTAATTTTCAAATTAGATAGCCTTAAGGATGATTCTGTTCTCTGTTGCGTGCCACTCAGGTGCAACTGCAAAATTTGGAAGTGTCTTGGAGCCAGTCTAATCGAAAAGACGCGGATTATGAAAATAATCAGAATGCACTTTTGCTTTTCCCCAATGGGCGAGAGTTTTTCCAGCAAAAGCAAAATTACAAACGTACGTGCTTCAACCGATCTTCCAGCTTCCCACAAATATTATTCCAATTCGATCGAAAAATTAACTAAATTGTGAATATATTCTACCAGTAAAACAAAATAGAGGAAATATTCATCCGTTAATGCTATTAAAACGTTTTTTAAGGTATAATTAAGAATTAATAATTCAAAATACCTCAGTGCTATTGTCTTCCCCCACTCGTCTCTATATTTCATTGCAGCCATTGTACTGATGAATTTTATAGGTTAGATTTTTATAGATTAAGATACAATTGAAAAAATATATTTATTTACAGTAATTAACCACGCTCTATGTGTCAGAACATGTAGTGGATCATAAATTTTGCAATAATAATGCTTACTGAACACGTGTTGTTAGAGATTGCTTCGATTTCTTGTGTTATCGTCAATTTGACTTACCATATCGAGCACAACTTGTCTTTAATGAAGCTTGCGTATTTTCCCCTCCTACTTCTTTAGTGAATGGTCGATAAACATCAGCGGAAGAAGAAAGCAGGTTTTGCATTCAATGAACAGCAATTACCGATAATGTCCTTTAAACAGTCTGATTTTGCAGCGTACACGCAGCGGAGCTGTAATTTGCTTTACACCGTGTAAATGGTTACCATTGATTCGATAAATATTTTCACTGGCGTTATAAAATGTCTGATAATCGATATAAACTGTTGTTAGCCTTTGTTAAAAAACTGGCAACTTTGCATTGCTATTTGCAGATAAATTATTAGAAATGTTTCCAACCATGACCATCATAGTATTTTGAAGCATCTTTTTGTTTTCTATCACTTTTCGTCTTGGTTTACCATTATTCAATTCTAAGCCAAACCTAAACTAGCAGCAAACTCAAACTGTGTGACCAGTAAACTATACATCACATTAATTGGATGTATTCTCTTTCAGTTGAGGTCGAAGGGTATGGGCCTTATAAGCCGGTACCTCCTCCCAAACCTCTTCCTCAGCAAAGTTCCGGTTGTCTCACACCTCCCCCCTACAGAATGCCACCATATCCATTATACAGCGAACCAAATATTCCAGGAGCTGCCGGTTTGGACACCCCTACAGCCACGTCAAGCCCTGCCAACCCTCAAGGACTGCAAACGCATTCTAGTAAATTTCCTGTAAGTATTGCATTTTTTAAATACCAACCAAATTTGTTGTCGGCTTTGGCCTTTAATTTGAGTCCATCCAATTCTTCTACTGTGTTTTATTTGAATTTCGTCTAAGGTTTAACATATAGATTTAGATACTTAAAGGTCCTAGAACTACCAGTAAATAGGAACTTTCATGACCTGTAGTCCTGTGTTGTAGCAAGTTGCTCAGATGCGCTTTATAATGTAAAATTAATCACCCAGCCTCTCTCTTATGCAATCTGACCTTGGTAAAACTCTTATCCACCATTGTTGCAAACTTCAAGTGTGATAAATTCGAGCTTGGAAATTCTGACGGCTCTAATTAAATTTGTAACCTTTCAGCGATTACAACATTCCCACCCATGCAGCTTCACCTCGTAAATTATCCACACTATTGCTCCGGCCCAAGACCCTGCTATTAAAGCCAATCCTACCTGCATGCTTAAACTCGCACAAATGAAATTTTAATCTACCAGCAATTCCTGCCGAAGCCGCGGTACATTACGGTTTTGATTTATGGATGTGTTCTATTCGAACTGTTGGCGCTAAGTACCTGCCTTGTGCGATTATTGCTAATTGGCAGAACATGCCGAGTAGGTTTCATTCGTATTTCCGTAAACTCTCTCAGATTGGCAATTTGTAACTAGCCTGGTATGTCACCGTCCTGTGATATATGAAACGTAGAAGCGAAAATGACGCAGCCAGTCTGCATCGTGTCTTGATACTTTATTGCCGTGTCTTAACCGTTAAGGTCTGCTGGATAACGTACACCTTTGTAACCTTCGTCAGTTCACAATCCCCAACGGTGGTGTTGATGACACGCACTGAACTTGACTTCAACATTTTAGGTTGGAGGTATCAACGACTGAAATTTAAACGCCATTACGACAATTCCCGAATTGCAAGTTTATATATTGCAATATTCAGTACACATTTAGTTTAATACTAGCTTTCGAGCCCACCACATAGGTGGCCTTGCTCTACTTAAAATAGTTTTTGCATTTTTAAAATTGTATTGTATACTTATAAAGAAATTGCAGGAAGAAAATGTTTTAACGTCTTTAATATAGTGTTCAAAATAAGTAAAAACATCTTAATGATACTAATATTGAAACAGCAAAAGGAAACCCTTAGCAATGCAAATTACTTTAACTTTAACTAAAAAAATGCCGTCGGTGGAATTCAAACTTGAGGAATCCAATATAACCACTTGCCTACAAAGGCGTACGCATCATGTTCGTTTGTCGCTGCGTTATAAAAAAACACTGCCGATCACGGAAAAAGTGCGCCCGATCTTGCAGATGAAAAGGTTACGCCGAGATGCAGGCACAAACACGTATATATATACAGGGTGTCCCAAAATTAGCCTGCCAAACTTTAATAGCGAATTCAAGAACCGGAAATATTAAGAACACTTTATATAACGGTTTTCCAGATACACGGTGTTGAAAGTGTAATGCTGAGGATCGTTTTTATTTAATATTTTCTAAACGTTCAAAGATAATTATTTGAAACTTTGTATGTATGTACACCTACTAAACTTTTTCAAGTTATAAAGATTAAGTTACCCTTGGCGATGTAAAATGCACATAGACGGGTAAAACTGGGGGGGGGGGGGGGGGCTAAGGAAAATATTGACCCAGCTTTTTGTGTGGGAGTTTTTATCAATTTTGATAAGAAAATGTAGTAGCCTGAAGTTTTTGACAACAAAAAGATACTCTTGTCTCATGGGCCTATTGTGTCCCGATATCAAGTAAAATCAGGGTCTTTATGATAGCTAGAGCGCCTTGTTGTCTTCGGAATTACGTCGCTGGATGAATTGACCTTCAACGTGATATGTATCTCTGTATCAAATGTGGGTATTAAATAAATATAATTTTAAAAAATCTTAAGTATTATCACTTTATCACGTATCTTTTGTTATTCTTTGCTTAACCAAAGCATACATGAGCTTTGCATACACGCTATAACCATTCTCTTGAACTCTCTTGAGTCCACCGATCCCGCCCAGCAAATGCTCTAACCTGGAATAACTTTCCGCTCTAAGCCCTCCCTGATCCTGTCCGTCGAACTTGAGTTCATGCCACTTCAGTTCATCCCGACTTGAGTCTTTGGACTTCCCTTTATCCTTAAACCCTCTCCTAGCGTCAACATGTGGCTGTGTCTGCCGGTTTCCTGACGTATTCCTAATTAATTCCCAAACCCCATGTTCACGTTATTACCGTATGCGAGGAGAGTAATATAATTTATTCCTAGACCAAACCTATAGGAATTATTTTGCACGTTCTGCCTGACGGCGGCGCGAATAAAATAATTGGCGTAATTAATTTACCTGTTTGGACAACCCTATATGTCCAGCGACGCCTTCCTGCAGCCTAAAAAGGCGAAATCAGCGACCGAAGTCTGAGTCTGGGGAATCTCGCTGCATCCAAAGGCCGAGCTGTCAAATACTTTTACCCGGCTAAAATCGGCAAACTTCACCTGCAGGATTCTGCGGCCCAATCATCCTCGGGAACAGCGCACTGTCCTCCCGGAGCACGAACACCAGTAGCACCAACCCTCACGCACTTCAGAGTCTTAGGTATCGGTTAAAACCCCTGAATTCCGTATATAATTCCAGACCGGCAAATGTAAACAAACAGCTAACCTACAAGGCCTTGGTGAATATATATACTTGGCGTACCCCCTGATGCACTCGCCTTCCGTAATTACCTGCTACCCTTAGTACAACGCCGGATACAACCGTTTTCCGTGCAGACCTGCTAGGTGAGTTGCAGTTCACCAAGGAGCAAAGAAAACACGATCCCCCAGAAGAATTTGTTATTTTCATAATGTACAACTCAGTTAATTTAAAATTAATAGTTATTTTGTGTAAATATCTGAACCCAATATATTAATGGTAATTACAGTATGTTTTTATTAGCGTATATATTTGAGTTGAGTGAATATATTTCTCCGATTTGAGATAACCCGAGGTAGAAACTAATGAACATTGGAGATTTTCCGAAATTAATGGAGGTCATATCACACCAGCTTTAAAACGTTACATGACCAGAATTGGATGTTGGATGCCCAATCTCTTAGGGGCATGAATAGCATTAACCGCTCCATGGTTCTTTGGACAACACGCATATTACGTGCTGACTTTTTTGTAAGTGTAAGTTTCTGCACCCTAAGTCAATACCGGCAGAACATATTGGTTATATAATACCTTTATTTTAAGGCAAATGATTAGCTATAAGCAGACCGCGTCATTAAGGTGGATCAGAGGTACGAGCCTGAGGTTCTAAGCCGGAAGCGTTAAACAACCAGAGTAACTCTAACGGGGTTCACTGCATTCCTCAATCAGGCTTTGGCAAAAGTGGGGTGTTAATGTCTAAAACCTCATCAAGGACAGGCCGATGTCCTTGCAGTGGGGATGTTAACAATAAGGTTGGAAATAGCAACAAGATATCCATGGCATTATTCCACTGAGACGGGGTTATTTTTTTCGACGGGCATTCGTTTAAGAGAATGGTTATAGCGTGTATGCAAAGCTCATGTATGCTTTGGTTTGCGTGAGGGTTGGTGCTACTGGTGTTCGTGCTCCGGGAGGACAGTGCGCTGTTCCCGAGGATGATTGGGCCGCAGAATGCTCCAGGTGAAGTTTGCCAATTTTAGCCGGGCAAAAGTATTTGACAGCTCGGCCTTTGGATGCAGCGAGATTCCCCAGACTCAGACTTCGGTCGCTGATTTCGCCTTTTTAGGCTGCAGGAAGGCGTCGCTGGACATATAGGGTTGTCCAAACAGGTAAATTAATTACGCCAATTATTTTATTCGCGCCGCCGCCAGGCAGAACGTGCAAAATAATTCCTATAGGTTTGGTCTAGGAATAAATTATATTACTCTCCTCGCATACGGTAATAACGTGAACGTGGGGTTTGGGAATTAATTAGGAATACGTCAGGAAACCGGCAGACACAGCCACATGTTGACGCTAGGAGAGGGTTTAAGGATAAAGGGAAGTCCAAAGACTCAAGTCGGGATGAACTCAAGTGCGATGAACTCAAGTTCAACGGATAGGATCAGGTTCTAAGCCGAAGAGGGCCTAGAGCGGAAAGTTCTTCCATGTTAGAACATTTGCTGGTCGGGATCGGTGGACTCGAGAGAGTTCAAATGGCTGCGGAGTCTTCTTATATACTCCTCGGGCCGGGTTATCAGAACAGCCGCTTCAGGTATTGTTGAGTGGGAGGCGACGCGGTCGGTCATTATGCGCAACTTTGCGCATAGCGGATATGAATTTGCTATCGTTGGTTCGAGCGCTGGTTAGATGTAACACTCGATAAGGCGATGTATCAAATTTAATACATTTTGTGTATAATTAAAATTTGATGCAGGAGCTAGCGTTACAGTTTGGCAACTACATTGGGATGCAGTGTAAGTCTTTCGCGATAACTTACACAACACTTTTTAATTTCTTTCATGGTTGTAGTAATAGGGATGTCACGTAGGATGACTTTATTCGGCATGCCCCATAGTACGTCCACGATGGCACGAAGCACTTTATTTGAAATCGTTCAAGTATTTCGACATTACAGTTGGCAGCCGATACCCAGAGTTGGAGTCGTATGTCCAGATTGGCTTAGGAATGGTTTTATAGAGTAGTACCTTGTTCTGCAAAGTCAATTGAGATTTTCTTCAATTATCCATTACAGTTAAAGGTTAGGCAACTAACAATGGGACTTAGAATAGGGTGTATTACGCGATAGAAACAAGAAAGACGAAATATGACAAAGCACAAAGACATCGTACAGGGTCGATGCAGTATATAGATAAAACGCATATATAAAAAACTGCGGACTAAGAAAAAACACTAAAAAATACTGCAATAAAATAAAGGCAGTTGTAGAATTATTTTGTATATAGGTCGTGCATAAGACAGGAAACCGGGATATCTGAGGAACGCGTATGCTCAATATTGGGAATATAAATGCCAGGAATGGCGAATACTTTTCCTATTCGAAAACATTACATTACAATCTCAAATTTCTAGATTTTAACCAAATTTGGTATTGGATCGTATTATTTCAACTATTTCGAGATTCTATGCTATTAATTTCTATTTGACAACGATTTCTAAATACTTACGCAGATGAAGCTTGTTCTCATCTGCAGGGAACATATTTGTTTTGCTGCTATTTTGACTTAACTACGTATATATTATAACCAGTGGTGGCTCGTGGAGAATTTTGATGATAGAGCCAATCACCGAATATAAAATAATTTTTTTCGCATATGAACTTGCAAAAGCTAGTATAAGTGATAAAAATTACCAAACTTTACATGCTAGTTAAAGATGTTAAACAGAATATGTAATATATATTTTAACGAGTTCAAGAAAGATACCATCTTTGTATTAAACCTTTTTGAGAGATTGTGATAAGCACTTTTATGCAACTGTTGCTTTTCGGTGTATTTTTATTTTCTTTTTGATTTTTTAAAAATTGTATGGCCTTACAGCTTCCTACAGTTTTACTTTGTTAAGTTTTATCAAATCCACAAAGATTCTATGTACTACCACACTTGATAAATATGTCTGTGTTTAGTACTGACAATGTTGTCTACAATGTGCCTTCGTGGACAGAAAACCCTTCCTTCTTCAAGCTCTTCTATTCCTGCTAGGGTACTTGGTAACTGGTCTAACTGCAAACTGGTCTAAACTGAGTTAGACCAGTTTACACTTTTGTGTTCTTAAAACTGGTCTAACTGAAAACTGGTCTAAATTGAGTAGACCAGTTTACACTCTTGTGTTCTTAAAACTGGTCTAACTTAAAACTGATCTAAAGTGAGTTAGACCAGTTTTAAGAACACAAGAGTGTAAACTGGTCTAACTCAATTTAGACCAGTTTTAAGAACACAAAAGTGTAAACTAGTCTAACTCAATTTAGACCAGTTTTAAGAACACAAGAGTGTAAGCTAGTCTAACTCACTTTAGACCAGTTTTAAGTTCTACAATATTTTTACTATTTATATGGGTCTATTGCAACTGGTCTAAACTGAGTTAGACCAGTTTACACTTTTGTGTTCTTAAAACTGGTCTAACTGAAAACTGGTCTAAATTGAGTAGACCAGTTTACACTCTTGTGTTCTTAAAACTGGTCTAACTTAAAACTGGTCTAAAGTGAGTTAGACTAGCTTACACTCTTGTGTTCTTAAAACTGGTCTAAATTGAGTTAGACTAGTTTACAATTTTGTGTTCTTAAAACTGGTCTAAATTGAGTTAGACCAGTTTACACTCTTGTGTTCTTAAAACTGGTCTAACTCACTTTAGATCAGTTTTAAGTTAGACCAGTTTTAAGAACACAAGAGTGTAAACTGGTCTACTCAATTTAGACCAGTTTTCAGTTAGACCAGTTTTAAGAACACAAAAGTGTAAACTGGTCTAACTCAGTTTAGACCAGTTTTCAGTTAGACCAGTTGCAATAGACCCATATAAATAGTAAAAATATTGTAGAAATAACAACTGAAGAACTATCAACACAGTCACGATAAAGAATAGTAAGTCACTTGACTTGTACATATCCTCATTAGAATGGTAAAATCTATCCCTGAAAACGATTAAAAAAGTTAACGTGTAAAACATGGCAATGTTTCGCCACAGTAGCAGGAAGGGTGTGACTGTGTTGATAGTTCTTCAGTTGTTATTTCTACAATATTTTTACTATTTATATTATCAGTTGCTTTACAACCCAAGGCAAACAGACTTTACATAGCTTCAAGTAAGTTTAAAATTTACTAAATTTCATTATACTACCTAACACAGCACTACATTTTAGTTCCCATTTCGTTCATTTGCTATACAGGGTGTCCAACTTAAATGTACGCAGCTTTAAGCAGGTGAGTATTCAACTCAAATTAAATTTCAATGGCGAATGGTGTATGCGTTGCATACTCACCTGCTTAAAGCTGCGTACATTAAGTTGGGCACCCTGTATATGTGTATTTTTAGATGGCTTTCTTCTATGATTATGTACTTGATTTCTCTGCGTTACATAATTTTTTCGTTTGTTTTGATTAATATTAAGTCCCAGAAAAAACACCCTACCTGATTTTAAAACTGTCTAACTGATAAGCTCTAATCTTCCCTATTAATTTTCCAATTCTTAACGTATACTGGAAAAAAGGTGAAGTTCTAGGATAAAAGTAGCCAAAACAGCATTCGGTTTCTCTAAACTATAAGTGTCCATTTCATATTTTTGCTATGAGTTCACCAAATAGCAAAATAATTGTTTTAGTTTTTACCCTTAACGGAATAGAATAACAATATTATCGTCTAGTTCTCATGCTAGTTAGAAAATTCCCGAATAATACTATAAAGAAATTTACTTACTTTCATAAGATACAGAAATACTTGATTCAACAACGCTGTAAAAGGAACTGACAATAAGACCATCCTTCTACCATTAAGAATTTGCATCCATCCGTAACTGTCTATTCTTCGATGCTCATTTTGCAGTTACATTGCTCATTTAGATGCTGCTAATTTTTTCGTTAACTGAAATGAACTCGAGCATCTCGTTAAATTGAGTTGACGGGTGAAAGAGGCATATTGTGTAATAGTTCCGCGGCTATAATGATCCCCATTATTTACACATTAAAGGCTGGACTGCTACAATACAGTTATTTTCTTATTATGAGAAACTCTATTGAAACGTCTTGTAATAATGTTGCGTGTCGTGCTGTTGTATGCGTTTGCTCCGGATACGCAACAAGTAGATTATCTTCTATTTCTGCATTCGTAATGGCTTGAATGGTATTGTTAGCAAACTATTCTCCCCCTTCTTAA
>OW679197.1:133713468-133910968 GCA_940337035.1 Agriotes lineatus | reverse complement strand
TTCACATAGGTCAGGCTTTACATTTGCCGATAATAAGACTTAACCGATAAAGGATAATGCCACAAAAGAGTAAAAATTTTTCAACCATAACCCCGTGCTCTTCAAGAGAGGTGCGCGCCGAACTTTCCTCGAAGAGACTCGGTAGCGCAGATGGAATTTCGCAGTAGTTGTATTCAATGAAGAAATGCGGTTAGGATCGAGCGATATCCAGAGCTGCAGATGCAGCGGGTTCAAACCCCAGCGGGAATTTTTTTATTAATTTGAAAATGTATTTAATTTATTAGAAACGTGAAGATATTTTTACTCCTAACTTAATTTGATTTTTAAAATTATTTAGTGTCAGAATGTCGACGATGGAAGTTCTGGGTAAATCCTTTTACAGATTTTATTCAGATAAGTATTGAGTGTCTGTGAGGGGCTTAAAGTTTTGTGGCCCACCTAAACACTGCATATTTCGTGTAAACTATTATACCATTATAGATATAACATAGTGAAGATAAGTAAGTAAAATTATATAGATGAAATTGTATAAATAAAACAAAATATTCAAGAGAGCAAGGAATCATATTCAGCCTTCTAAACAGAAGCAACTTTGATATAAGTGTAATAAACAGCAAATTTTACATTCTCCTAAAATATGGTTTACTAATATAGATTTACCCTTAATCTACTCGTATTAACAACATTCGCAAACATATCTAAGTATTCTTAGATACTATTCACTTAGCTTAGCTTACGACAACTATAATAAAAACTTTAAAATTACACAAAACACATTTCGTCCGCATTAATTAGCTACTACACTATGGAACAAACAACTAGGTGGCATTAGCATATAATGAAACAATTAGTTAAAGGTGAATGTAAATGTATGAATGAGTTGTTCTGTGCTATTATTAACTTATTAGCAAATACTATATCAAACTGACACCGAGATAACCAGCCAATTCGACACTACTAGGTCCTCGGTGGCGCAGGTTGTCTTGTTCATATACAGCCTTGCATAACGAGAAACGTGTGAACGAACTCATAAAGATCGGCGTGATTACGTCTACTTCTTTTCCTCTGCGTTTCGAGCACTCCAGCCGGGCCTTCACCTTTTGCCTTGATCCACTCCCTCATTGCCGCTACTTTTTGCACGTACTTTTTTTGGCATCTCACCACCATTCCGGCTAATCAAGACCACTTTGTGCAGCTTTTACATGGAATGGGTTGGTGAGTCTAATACTCATGTTCCCTAAGTAATTCTGATTTGAATAAAATCCATTGATATGTACATTTTACCCTTTCATTTGAACTTGATGACCTATATCCATACAGATTTGTAGTTGAATAAATTAAATATCGTGACTTTAACATTAAACAAGGGAAAATGTTGACTTGTCAATGAAATAATCCAATAGGGATAATACTACAAATACAGGTATTTTTAAATTTAAACATATTCTTTTATCATTTTCGCTATATGATTTATATTTCTACAAGCGAACGCAAAAGTCCAGTTACTCGCCTAAGCTTCATTTTGTTGTCATAAACCCTTTGGTAAGATAATATTCATTCATTGTCAATCTACTAAACGGATGTGATGTATATCATAAGCCAAACAACATTGTAGGACAACCTCATTTATATGGAAAAAGCAAAAGGCGGAGTTGCATAACTTGTTGCTATTTTAACAGCTCATAAATAATAGAAAGCGTCACTAGCATTCAAGCAATATAGAACCTTCTTTGTTTATTTACATGGCCCAATACGACTTGAAAACTTGTATTTAGAGTACTTAATTATATACAAATTTGCCTTTGAAACAATCGAAAATGTATGTGTTCTTGTTGGCCCCACGTCTATGCGAAAAAAAATGAATATTCAGACGTATTGAATAATAACAATAATAATAATGTCTGTTTTGACTTAATAATATAACAATAAAATACATATGGTACATAAAAAAGTACAAGTCAACCTCTAGGCGAAGTTTAATTATTCCAAAGCGCTTCTGCTCTTCCACAACAAATATGAGTTAATTACATAATGAAACTTAAATTTTAAATTTAATACCTGATTGCATATACCTTATTCAATTGCAAAAATATTGAAATTATGTTGATGACACACAATTTAAATTCAAACAGTGACTTTCAGATCAGATTTTTAAGGTCTTAGTTGATATTGTCAGTTGTAGTGTCTATATTATTAATGTTAAACGATTAGAATAATTGAGTATCGTGTGCGCATATGCATGTGATTTGCCATGGACCAAATATTGAACTAAATTAAGAAGTTCAGAACGTTCGTAGCCTAGAATTACATATTGTAAGCGATTGTTCAAGTAATTCTGAATTAATTTAGAGGCAGCATTACTAAAATTTAAGTGTGTTAGGCCTTTGAGTAGTCTAGCAAGATGCCAACATGCCAGCATCGATAATTTTAAATATATCGTCGGTAATGTGTAAAAGAGAGGTTGTGCAGCTATGGCCTTTTCTAAAACCTGACTGCAGTTCTGGAAATAGTTGAAGTTTTTAAAAAATCTCAATATTTGAACGTCAATGACCTTTTCTAAAAATTTTGACATGCTACATAATAAAGTTATTGGTCTGAAATCTTTTAATTCATTTGGTTGATTTACTTTAGACAAAGAAATTACTTAAGCGATTTTCCATTGCTACGGAAAAACATTGTTAACAAGACAAAAGTTGATAATGTTGTTTTATATACGGTAAAATTAACGGTGTGCAATGTGTTATCATCCTGATATTAATATTATCAATTAAATAATATTATAATTTTCTAAATTTCTTACTTAACTGCTAAATTGGAATGAATAAATTATTGGTTGAATTCATTAACAGAAAACAATTCGGGAGGAATTTGCTTTTGTTTGGATTTGTTGTAAATGTCCATTGCACTTAGTTCTTTCCACAGACTCATCGACTCCTTCTGGCGCAGTCTATGCTCAAGATAAGCTTTTCCCTCATCCCTGCAGAATGCAGTAGCAATATTCCTTAAGGATTTGTGATAATTAGTGGGAAACATTCTTGGTTTTCTTGTAACGTTTATAGATGTTGTCTCTAAGAGGCATCATAAACTTTAGAGTTTCTGTGACCCAAGGAGAGTTTTTCTTTGTAAAGCGAGTAGATTTTACTGGAGTATGAATGTTACACAAACTGGTAATATGACTATTTAGGAAGGTGAGCTTAGAATCAATATCAGGTATATCCATCAAAAGGTAAAGCTGCAATCCACTATCAATATTATCAAAATTACCTTTAACTTTAGCTGTAGAGACTGCAAGTCCCTCGCAAATTCGACATGATTAAATTTAGAAAAATCTATATAAGTTTTGAATGCAGTTGAAAGTTTAGGACGATTAATGGAATCATTGCAGAAAATTAAGTCATGATCAGACAAGCCATGCATCGGCTCCAGACAATGATTGGTAATCAGTTCTTTGTTTGAAGTTAAAGTTAAATCAATTCGCCTGTACGTCATTGGCATATGACTTGAAAAGTATCTAGAGTAGATTGTAATTCGTTTGCATTAGCACTATTGAAGTCACCGACACAAACTATTTCTTGATATGTAGATATCATGTCAGATAAGGGTTCCTCCAGCACTTTTACTTGGGAGGTCTATAGACAACTCCAATACCAATTTGTTGAAATTGTTGTAATTTGTTGAGTTTTAATGATTAACCATAACTCTTTAAGAGGTCGAGTGGGTAGCATTTTTAATTTATATGCCAACGTCTCCTCCCCTAGTACTTATATCCGAAAAAACATTATAACCAAGTACATATATAGACCGCATCGTCAGAAATAATTTGAGATAACCAGGTTTCGCTCACTGCAACAATGTAGTAATTCCAATTGCCAACCAGCGTCTTAAAATCTGTAAACTTTAATAATGGAGAACGAACATTTAAGTACGATATTGTTAAATTCATTGGATTATTATATTCCTATTGATGGACAAAAATAGTAACCCTACCAAAACAATTCATAATTTTTTTGTAAATAATAATATGTAGGTAACTGTTCTTTCGAAGGAAACCTACGAAATTAAATAATATTTGAAGGTACATAGAAGAAAAATAATCACGTAGTAAATTAATAATCAAATCGCTAATTGTTCAATCATCAAATTATGACAAGTACATTTTATATAGTTGATTATTAACAGAGTCAAATATTTCAGTTGGCAACCACGTTTCGAATAAAAACAAACAGACAAAATAAAATAAACTCGCTGCAATTTGATAAACACATGCAGCCATATGTATAAAATTGAAGATTATTTTAATCGGAACAAGAGAAATGGAACGTATTATACAAAAATTCAAACCAAATCCTGGTAGTTTCGTATTCGTTTAATTACACTGCCTACTTTAACGAATACATTTCTCTTATTCGTCCACACACACTTCACACCATATTTTATTGCATCCTCTTTAAGTAGAACCACCCTAGTTTTAGTCCTCCCTAATAACTCTTCTTGTACCATTTAACTTCTTATTTGTATCAACAGTGTTTTGAATTTCGGCTAATAAATTTTACAATAATAGGCCGATGCACGCCTTCCCTACAAGGGAGGCGATGGCTACAACCGATTCGGTGTGTGCAGTCGAAATATTTAACCCTAGTTTTTCATATACAGTTTCATCAATCACAATGTTAGCTGTGTTTTCATTAGATTCCTCTGGAACGCCGAAGATTCACTATTTGCCCGCGTATATTGCTCCAGCACTTCTGTTGAAACGGAAGCTTCTTGCTTAACCCTCAAAGTTCTTTATTGGTCCTTACAAATTTATCTTCCGTTTTGGAGAGTTTTTCTTTCAACCGGTTAATTGTATCCGCACACACCTTAAAGCGATCTTCATGTAGGCCAGTGATTCCCAAAGTGGGCGATATCGCCCCTTGGGGAACGATCTAGGGGGGCGATAGTAGTCTCGGATGCATTTGGGGGGCGGTGAATAAAAGTATAAAGAAGGAGGAGAAGATAAGAAGATTTAGAAAAACCATTCGTCCATATTTCATCTGTTATGTAACATAGTGTAACATTATTTTTCAAATAAACACGCAAAATGCAAGTTAAAGATTTATTTATTCCATGGAGACTATTTATCATCATTAAATGTCCTTATTCTTCTTCATACCATTTGTTACTTTATTTATTCAGTCTGTTTATTCTCCGTTTCTTTAATTTTACTTAATACACGATCCAGAAAGTAAATGCCATTATAATAAAGGGTTTTTATTATTCAAATTTGCTGTTACTCAAAATACAGGTTACAAATTCAGAAAAGATTTGTTTATTTTAAAAATATCATTTTCTCTAGCAATAATAATTTATAAAAAATTTCTATATGGTATATTTTATTATAAAATTTCATAATTGACTTTTTCAGATAATCATTTGAGTTTGGCTTTCACTTTAGTTATTCCGATTGTCAGTTAATACCTACAAATTAAAATCTAAGCTCTGATGTTACCAAACAACTGTCCCAACTAAATCAACTTATATGCTCGAACCTTTTTAATAAACTATTCACAGTTTAACAGTAACTGTATCTAATGTATCATTCATTAAACAATTCTCAAATATTTATGTTGTACATTTAGTGTATAAATCCCCCCTTGTACTTTTCAATTGCTAATGAATTTATTCTTTCAAAATAATTTCCTACCTAGAAATACTCTTATAGATAATTATCAGTCTCAAAAAGCTACCACTACAATATCTTTCTGTTTATTCGCTTAAAGAATGTTGATTTCCAGGGGGTGCTGAGTAATTTTTTTCGGAAAAGGGGGCGGTAGGCCAAATAAGTTTGGGAACCACTGATGTAGGCGATCGAAGTTACACTGCATTTTATCAGCATTTTTTCGAGTAATTCATAGGACTCCAGCACACTATCAACAATTTTGCGAATAAGCACTTTTTTCCTCATATTTCAGAGCGGCACGGTTTTTAACTTCAGACATTTTGTCAAAGATAATGGATTTGACTTAGATTAAGTACGTTTGCTATTCTGTAATGTGTAATATGTCTATTCATGACGACAGCCCATCACTGAATGACTTCTGACTTGAAATTAAAATACTAGAGAAATATTTTTTATAATATTAATAAACTATATGGAAACGACATAGTTTTAAGAGCAAGTTCGCCTGAACGTGATTATTAAAGCGGATAATTATATGCTCTCAAATGTACGAAAATATGCGCATATATATATGCATACATTTTGTTGAGTATATGCACCCAAAGTTATAATATATGCACATAATATGCTCGATTTTTTTTAAATAAGTAGGAGTATTCTAAATAATGTAATCATTTTAATTATTTTGTATGAGTATATTTATTTGTCTAATTTTTATTCAAAGACGTCATCCATTTAACGTTTGACTATATATACATGGACTACCAACGCCAACTTCACGTTGTAAGCCAACATAAATATGAGATTTTCCCTAACCCCGCCAGACTAGTATTTACCCAACACTCGAAGTTCGACTCTTGAAATGGATTCTATGTTGGCTGATTCCTTATACTTATTTCGATACGGATAAATATGCAAAATATGCAAAATGAAACTTGGCTTAAACGATATGTTTTCAATTAGTATACATATGCAAAAAGTTTTGCCGGCATATCAATTATACAAAATATGCATTTGCCATAAGCTTTAGTGATTATACCCAGCTATGGTGCCATTGCTACTACGAAAATAACTGCAAGTCAGCGTATAACTCTTTGATCATGAAATAAATGCCGCCGAATGTAGCTATTATGTTTTAATTTATAATCATTGGCAGAAATAGCTCTGCAGATACAACCTGATACGGACGATAGACTAAATGGTGTTAATCTACCGCGTCATTTAAAAAAAAAAGGAATTACAGCACCCCGTGGTAATGATCCGGATCAGGTTATCGCACGATATTTATTTGTTCTTTTGGGTACAATATCATCAATTTATGTACACTTGTGCTCATAAAAATGGAATACACTTACTATTGTTCCAATTTGAAAAGGCGTATTATTCGCATTATTAAATAAATTTTTATACGATATTTTTATTGAACTATTTTCTTGTAACAATTTCACTTTATCGATGTTTCAAACCAACCGGTATTACAACTCTAAAATATTACAAAAATCGGTTGCAATACTTGCATTCCATTACGTACACTGGTTAGTGAAATTTGCATTTTTTTGTATTTTATTATTCATTTCAATGCTCATCAATGCCCAAAACTTGAAATATACGCAAGGTGTCTTTAGCCATATGTTTTATAATACGCTAGGGCTAGACAGTTGTAGGATATAAAATATTAACATAGAGTTTAAAGTTTAAGCATAGTCTTCTATTGTTTTGAAATGCTACAAAATGAATGATATTATACAAAATGTGATATTTATTTTATTCGATGTTGACAGTTTAAAGTGAAATTATTAACTCCATAACAACCTTCATAAACAGTCTATAATTCACAAGTGAAATAAAAGTGTTTTAATTCACTAGAGAATTAAAAAAGTTTAATTCACTATTGAATTAAAAAAGTTTAATTCACTAGACAATTAAAAAAGATTCAATGAAGAACAACATATTTTTATTATTTCTACAAATATTTACATTCAATTATTCGTTCTCTTTCTAGTGTGTAATATATAATTACTAAAATTTACATCAAATCGACGATGAATGGGGAAATTTATATCTTAATTTGAATGTTTTTTAATTTTTTATTCAAAATTTCCTCAAAATTGAATAAAAACAAATACGCCACGTGAATTGAACATTTATTAACTCAAAGATATGATCTCACTCGCACTACGTACTCGTGAGCTTAGAATGCTGTTAGCCGTTGAACGGTCTGACAGTAATAACACCAAGCTAAACTAATGATCATCATAACACTCTTCAAAGCAAGTTAAATAGCGAATTGTGTATCAATGTCCAAAAATGGCACCGTGATCATTGCGTTCAACTGGGCTCACTAACTAAACTCGGGCAGTAGGGACTGGGTTAACATTAAACTGGATTTAACTAAATACAGGCGTCACCAAATTAAATAACAAAAAATTCGCAACATTTATACTGGAAAATTCGCCGATAATATTGAGTATCAAAACTTGCAAGGAATATTAAATTTCAAAGGTGATCTCTCAAAAATGTACCCTTACTATACATATACTCCTTGATAAGTCATAATCTATCACAGCTCAAATGAGACATAAATTCGATAAAATCACAGTGACGTTTATTTTAATATGTATATGCAGGTAAATAAAAAATGTATATGCGTATAAAGACAGTTTCTCGTACCGAAGTAATATATGTCAGATTTTATGTACTCCTTAAAAATAATATTAATTACACGACGTGATCACATGGCGTTTACAAATATAAGTTTAGCGTTTTATTCATTAAGTTAGTAGGCACGTGTATATAGGGTACTACTGCTTTGATACATGAAGGACAAAACCAGCATAAGCAGGAATATTTCAAAAACGTACGTTATCAAACTAATTCATGTTACTATATTTTTTATTACAAAATGCTCATTTGAATATAAATAAGTGGTTTTTCTTAGAATCGAGGCGCAAACAGAGACTCGCAAACTATTCACAAACAAAAATCGGGAGCACTAATAAATACTCATTCGTCGAAACACAAATTCCACACAAATATCTACAAATTGTTTTCTACTTAGCTCAAATTATTTTCTTTATCGAAACTGAAAGTTACTACGAACGAGCTGTCAGTTAGGGTGACTTTTATGAGACGAGAGGCACATCCTTCCCCAAATGTCAAAGTCAGCAGATAAATAAGACGTCGTATTTCTTTAAGAAGCACAACAAAACTCGATGAGTTCCCTGATCATAAGCAAAACTGTTAGTCCACTATAACCGTAGGGGAAATCAGGATGCATATAGTTTTCATCTCTGTATAGCAATTAAGTGCATTAAGGGTAACTCAGGCAAGGTATACGTTTTAGGAATATACCCCAACTTCATTCTTGAGTTATCTGAAGAGTGCATATTTGATTCTATTCTCCCTAATTGTGGCAATACAGTTGATTGTTCCGTTTTTCAACCGTATTTTTTTCTTCTTTAACTGTAAGATTCAAAGGGTTCGTGAAATATTGCGCGTTCTTCAACTTCGATATTATTTCGAATAACAGTTGCAACATCCATAATCTCAGCGTACCTCTTCCAATACTTTGAACTTTAACGTTTATCTGTTTTTCTTCGTCACTGCGTTCATCATCATTATCAGAATAGTTTCCATCCTTAGGGTAGCGCAATATGAGCTCTACTTTATCACATTTATATATTGTTTGGGCGAAATCATCATAGTCTTCTAACTCCTCTAATATAGTACGCAGCAACTCTTCTGCATTTGCAGGATTACCAGGATCAGGCTTTCTATTTTATGTCATGTAAAACCAAAGAAAATACATATTCAGTAATCACTTGCAGTTCAATACACCACACTGCTCAATGTATTATAAATCATATGTTGACTTGGAAATTCTCTGTATTGTGTATCTTTGCGAATATTCCTAACGTCACTGTATCACGCAACAATTTAATGGGTATTTTCACAAAATGTTCAAACATCTTCGAAATATTCTCAAAAATTAACTAAATTACTAATCATACCACTCCTATCAGCCTGCAAAACGCCAAATAAATAACAGTTTGACAAAACAACCGACCAAACCCTTGGTTTACAAAGTTCCGCAATGGCGGCCATATTGTTTCAGAAATGGCATCATTCAGTGAATTATTTTTTACAAGTTTAGTATTTGAGTTGCATTGTTAAAAGTTATAGTTGTGTTATTAAATACTAAGTAAATTATTAAAAGTCGAACCTAAAAGAATGGTTCGCTCCTCTGTATTAAGAAAATAATTGCAAAGGAGCTGTGTCTACTGAATGCCCATGTTCCGTTGAACGGTGCCATGTTTGAAACAATATGGCCGGCATTGCGGGACGTTGTAAACCAAGGGTTTCTTCGACTGCATTGTGGTCTGAAAGCCATCAGCGACAGTTGATGTCACTTCAAATAACTAATAGTTTTGTTTTCTCCGAATAGGTAGAGGTAAGAAGAGTTAAACACCCGTATGCATAGTCGTTCGCCAGCGGCTCGCCGGCGACTCGCCGGGGTATCGTTGAGTCATATGTTGGTGGCACTGTACGTCTATGTCAAATTCGAGGTTAGCAGGTTAGGTTTTGCGTCAGTTTTGACACGCGTATTATATGTATACAAATAGTGGGCATGAATGCGTTGATAGTATACATGAAAAATTGGTGGTTAAATATCCCAGCCTTTGTATGTAAATGATAACATTTTTTAAAGCGTAAAGTATCCCTGTTTAATTAATACTTCAAAAGAAACCGCTCGAACACCCGTTCAACTTTAAAGGAAAAATATGAAAATTGTGTGGCACTAAATGAAAAATCATAACAAGCAGAAATGAAAAAAAACCTCTAACGAAGATGTGATACAAAAAGTATATAAGAAAACAGGTGTTAGGCAGTAATACTACCGAAAGGCAAATGTTTAGAGGGGGACGTAGGATGGAAGAACGTTTTAAAACTTTAGGTACTTACAAAAATTAACTCGTCAGCGAGAAAGGCTCGTACGGAAGATAATATAGTTGATAAGCTTAAAAATGCATTGAAATAAAGACAAAATCATAGCAAACACGGCATATTTGAAAAACGAACGTTAAAATAATGAATTATAATTGAAACGTCAGTCCGTAATCAAATATATAAAAATTGCGTAATCAAATGAGAAAAGAAGTTACATACTGTTAAATTATAAAGGAATTAAAACCAGATTCAATTAACAAAAGACATATAATCGCCGAAAAATGAATACAGATTTCTTTCAAAGGTGACTTTAGCTTCGAAGTGCCGCTGTTCGAATTCAAGCAGCGAATGTCCCCGTCTCGATCATGCCGTGTCCAAAGGGCCGCTTCCCTGCACGTGTAGATCCCGTAACAGAGCCCAATTGTTCTCGCCTTGGCGCCATTCCGGGTGACTGCCACTGCACCCCATTAGCGCCGGGAAGGAATTTTGGGACCAGCTCGCGGGTCAGAAACGTGCTTAGCAACCAATTCTTAACACGGCCTTTCCTGACGGAACTGAGTGTCCTCACTCGGGTAACACGGCACGGAAGTCTGAAACTTGTACAGAATGTCTGAGACAGAGCACCTTGACAAATAAAATAGAATAAAAAAATGAACACGGCAGGTTGCACTCCTTAGGTAACAGCAATCCAACCTATACCCTAATGAGAATACAATACACTGGGCCCAGTTTATTATTAATTAATAAAAAGTTGAAAAAGTAAAATATCTACATATAATAATTAAAAATTTGGTCACGTCACCAGTAGCCTTGCGCCCGCATACCTCAGTGACCCCAGGCATATGATGTGAATACCACTACCATTCGACCACAATGTGTTCCCGCCAAAACAGAACTATGTGTTACCTGTACTTGACCACAAAGTGTTACCGCCGAAGCCCATAGCAAGATAATCACAAAATACCCCTGACCCTTACCATCACCCTCCATTATCACCCGACTCTCCTACTCGAATCGGATCCATGGCCTGATGTTATCCACACCAGCCACGCTGTGATACCTCAACTGAGAGCGACTACTGCCTGGGATGTCTGACACTTCATATCGGTCGTTTCCCAACACCTTTGAAATCCGGAAAGGACCTCGCCATCTCGGTTGTAGCTTATGGCTTGTCCCCGTAGCAGGAGTACTCGTAATTCGCAGCAGTACCAGTTCCCCTACGAGGTACGGACGAGACTGACTCCTTTTCTGGTCAAACCTCCGCTTTTGTTCGTCCTGATAGCGATTCATATGTCCTTCCATTCGTGCTCGGATTTCGGTCACGTCGACCACCTCCTCTGTGTTAGTCACAAGTTGTGCCTGTGAAATAACTCTATACCCCATTAAAGCTTCGCTTGGCGTCACGCCAATCGCCTGATTAAGTGTACCATTTAACCCTATCTGAATATTATTAATGTTCTCGTCCCATTTCTTTTCAGCTTTATTTGCTCCTATGGTAGCTAACGAGTCTGTTATAGTTTTGTTATAGCGCTCAACCTGACCGTTTCCGCGAGGCATAGCCACTGCATTTAAATGATGTTTAATGCCAACTTTCAAGCAGAAATCTTTGAATTCATTACTCGTGAATGAGGTTCCTCTATCACTTATCAGCCTATTGGGGACTCCGAACACTTTAATCATATCATTGAGAACCCTTATTGTAGATTTAGAGTTAGTGTTTTTTACTGCATAGATTAGGATAAATTTTGTAAAGGCGTCTATTATAACAAGAACATTTGTATTACCTGTCGTGCTTCTGATAAAAGGCCCTAAATGATCGATGTGAATAGTGTGAAACGGTTTTGGAATTTTTTTAATAGGGTGCAATTCTCCCTGCGGTTTACCTGAAGGTGATTTAAAATATAAACAATTTAAGCAGTTTTTCACATACTTCTTAATAAATCTACGCATCTTCGGAAACCAATATTGACTTGCAACCAACTCATAAGTTTTTGCAAAAGCAAAATGGCCAACATCGTCGTGCGTCATACTCAATATTTGATATTTCGCTTGTTTTGGGGCTACCCATCGTAACCCGTGCGAAGTAATTTTGTACACTATTCCCCCTTTTAATGCATAGTTTTGAAATACATCTTTATTAGGTGTAACATTTCCAGTCTCAAGAGTTGATTTAATGTGTTGAGTACTTTTGTCATATTGTTGGGCTGCCAACAACCAATCTTTGTCAGAGATGACTATTGTACATACCGTTTTTGTTGTAGTCGGAGGATTCCGACTTAGCGCGTCTACATGCTGCATCTGTTTGCCTGGCCTGTGTATAATTTGAAACTGATATTCGCTTAAAGCTAGCACCCATCGACCTATACGAGCATTTACTTCGTGCTTTGCAAATGTGTGTTTAACCGCCGCACAGTCAGTAATAATAGTGAAAGAACGCCCTAAAAGATATTGTCGAAACCTCTTAACAGATGCCACTATAGCAAGTGTTTCTAAGACAAACGAATGTAATTTTTGTTCGTCTTTAAGCATTCTTGTAAAATTTTGCGTTACTATCTTGTCCTGATCTTATAACATTTACGTGCCTATATTCAATTGCTTTTTGACGTGAAGTTCCCTGCGGACAGCTTCTTTTAAAATGACCGCCCTGTCCACATTGATAACATGTTCTTAAATTACTTTTCCCTTTGTCCCTTTTAGATACGCCTACCTCATTCTTTTCATCTAACGTTTTAAAGTGGCTCGCTAATACTGCAGGATCTCGAATTCCCGCCGTTTCTACAGAAAATTTGATTTGTTCGTCACTTATTCCGCCCATAATCAAATTAACTTTATCCTCATCCGAAATGCCCAATTTCAGTTTATGAATTAATGCTAATTTCTCAAACGTATATTCGTACAATGTAGTGCCTGATTTTGGTATACACGACATCATATTATGCAAAGCTTTATTTAAATCCCGTTTTGGTTTGAAATTTTGCAACAACATTGCTTTCCACTCGGACCACTCAAATATCCGTGTGGGCAAGCCACGATACCATATCTCGGCGGGACCTCGTAATTTGCTTAATGCCAAATGTGAGACAGTTTTGTCATCCCAGTGATAAATATAGGCATTTCTTCGACAGATTCTAACCACTCGGTAACATTTTGGGCAAGTGGATTAAATTCGTCGATTAAATTAGCTGTAAGCGTATTGATACTTGAGAATTGGTTTTTATCTTTTACCTGAAGCTGGCGTGCAAACTTGGCCATACCTTCAACGATGGCATCGCCTAATTGTGACACTGTTGTCACACTTTCCGGCGACCTCCTCATCCGTCCTTGACCTTCGTCGCAAGAGCGCCTCGATACCTCCAGAGTCCAGGTGTCCCGAGGTCTCCGATCGACGGGATGACGATCCAGCACCACCTGCCTGAGAACGTCCAGCGACCGACCGCTCCGAAAAGGCCCTTCGCCGCTTTCCAAGATCAGCTCCTGGACTTCGGGTTCGGGGTCGGCGAGCCCGGTGCTGTCGCTCCACAGAACGCCGCCGGCTGGTCGACCGCCGAGTACCGGCACGCCGCTCCTCTCCATTTACGACGGCCCTTCCTGGTTCAGCCATAATTCACTATCTCACTAATTATCGGGCGCGCAAACAAATACGACTGCTACCTAAGTAGATATGATCTTTATCCCACTTCTGATGTTAAATTATAAAGGAATTAAAACCAGATTCAATTAACAAAAGACATATAATCGCCGAAAAATGAATACAGATTTCTTTCAAAGGTGACTTTAGCTTCGAAGTGCCGCTGTTCGAATTCAAGCAGCGAATGTCCCCGTCTCGATCATGCCGTGTCCAAAGGGCCGCTTCCCTGCACGTGTAGATCCCGTAACAGAGCCCAATTGTTCTCGCCTTGGCGCCATTCCGGGTGACTGCCACTGCACCCCATTAGCGCCGGGAAGGAATTTTGGGACCAGCTCGCGGGTCAGAAACGTGCTTAGCAACCAATTCTTAACAATACTAAGGATTACAAACATTGACGTCACAATATACATATTTTGTTAGATTTTATTATTACCAAAATTAGTACTATTGATACTATTTGATGTTAAATGTTGCTATATTGCCTAAATAAAGATATTATAGTATATCCCCATGTCTGAAACTGTGTGGTAGTTATTTTATTATTTTTGACTGATTACATTATGCTTTAGCTGATCCTAAACCCATTTGCCTCTCATAAAGGTATGGTGACAAATGAGGCCATGGTCATAAATTAATTCTGATTCTCATATTTTACCACCTTGGCTAGGTTGTTAAATTATTTGATGGATTAGAATATTTATGTGACCAATCCAAAGTAACGGTGACGATCCTTTATTTTCCTTTAGTTTTCATAACGTCTTTTTTATCAAGGTGCTCAAAATGTCGTACGTACGACTAATATATTTGAGTCGCCATTTTGTTTCTTCGTTCATATCAAGTTCTATACTACGGTTAATTCGATGAGCCGTCCAAAATATTTTCTTTTTTGATTACCCAAGTTTTCTTCTATATTTTTAAAGAATTTAAATTTAAAACGGTTTTATTACATTTTTAGATGGAATTGAAATTCACTGTACGAAATCGAAATCGCATGGCAGAATGCAATGCATTATGGGGAATGGGACGTCAGCTGTCATTCAGAGCCTTCTGAGTCAATAATTAGTATAATTTAAAAAAACACTGGCAACTTACCAAAATAGGAGCACGATGAAATCAAAATATCTAACACTGAAAAGTACTGTTTTTAAAATATTAAAATTAAACACCAGCGACAGCAAAGAAATGTTTTTTTAGATTATACTTGTTTAATTTTGGAGGTGGGGGGGGGCAGCCATAATTTTATAGTTACGTCATTGTACCTTAGTTCTGTACTAATTACCACTCCGTATTTCCTCCTGACTTTTAAAAATCTCTTCATTACAACTTCAGGTTCGTGAGAGGCCTTTATCAAGGTCTCATCGGCATATCACAGATCTTCCTCCGATTGTTACTAATTTTTCCCATACTTCAAGTACAGTTTCCATTATGCACTTGCTATAGTTATTAAATGGCATTGGGGATAAGCTACAGCCTCGCTTGTAGTGGCAAATACCGGTGAGAGATCCTTATTGCGGGAAATAAATTTTTCTGACGAAATGAACCAGGTGAGAGGTGTTCACATCTTCACAATCTTCCATAGTTTCGTCCACTAAACAGAATTAAAAGCTGTATAGTAGTCGATGGGGCATCGAAACTAGCAAAAACAACCAGTAATTAATTTCGCTTTCTGAAACAGAATGAACCCATTATTCTGGTAATTTAAATGCCAAACTTTTAACGTGTGTTGAGTCCAGGAAGTGTAAATTCAACATTCCCATTTAATGAGTTCGAATGCCTGGAAGTCGTTATTCTAAGTCAGAAGAGAAGTAATAAGACCGCTTTGAGCTTTCAGCCGAATCTTGTTAGAATGTTTGTACATAACTTTATGGATAGAGTAAAAAATAGATCCACATTCTTCGCATTTGCAGTCGTAAAAGCGAATAATTCGATTTCGAGATAGCTTGTGAATATTTTGATGTCACGATAAATAGCTATAAAATTGACAAAGAAATTCTGACCCTTATATTCTCTCACCTGCGTTAAGAGATTATCAAAAACAATGCAAACTGTAAATAGTTAAAACAAACGAAAGTTGTTATTGGCCCTATCAACACGTAACACCGCTACGTTTTCATCTAGTATTTGTCATAGATATAATAAATAACCTGTTGGTGTGATTGTTAAAAAGATGCCACTATTAGTCACAAACTACGCATGGAACCTGACGACTGGTTTAGTGCCACCCAGTCATTACTTTGTAATGAATGCTGAACGAATGCTAAACGTACTATGTAATATGAACCTATTACTAAAATAATTATCAACAAGAAGTTGCATATAATTAGAGCAGCAGATAATAACCTTACCAGAGCGGAAAACTTTTTACTTAATTAATTTCCAAGAAACGAACCTGTTCGAAGGGAGTAATGGCATCTTTCATTCATACTTAGTACATAAAGAAAAGCTACTAAAAAGGATTTGCTATTCCAGATTATTAGTATAAAATTGATGTTTGAATCTTAGTCTATACTGCTGTCATGCATTTAACATGTAGGTTTTCAAGGCTATCACGAAAATGCGTAAAGTGTAATTGTAATCTACTCGAAAATATATGTAGCATTCAACATTTACTACAAATTCTTGTATAATTTATATTTAGAAAAGTTTTGGGTCCCAAAATAGTTTTATAAATCTTAAGGTTGCATATAAATGCCTATGCATTTGGTGCAGTTGGTAGATCTAATATTCCAACTACACATATCATTAGTAGATGTGTTCTATCCAAAAGCCGATTTAGGCTTTTACTTAATTCATTTCGATGTTGTTTGATTTATTTTTCTCTATCACATTTCATCATTTCCTTTATAGTCTCCATTTAGCAGTGGCGGCTCGTGATAACTGTATTTGGGGGCTCTTAATTTTTAACAATAACCGCACAAAAATTTTAATTAATGACTAACCGAGATTCTCTCGATGATTCACTCCAAATATAAAGATGATTTTTAATTTTAATAGTCCAAATGAAGCGTCATAAATACAATACAGAACAAAAAGTATTCAAATACAACACAAAATGTACACTAGAGTTAAAAGGGAAACGCGACAATAGTATGTTTAGTAATGGAATAAAAACTATGGCTTATACATGCTTCAACTGCAACCATTATTAGCGAACACGACGCAGATCCGTACAAGGATACTCGAATTCTCCTTCTACTTGGCAATTTATTTTCAGTGTCAAAGCTTGCAATATTTCCAACAAGTTATTCTATCACGCGGCGGTCGCTAAACCGGCGGATCGAATTACGTTTTCGGGAGTGCAATATTTTTAAATACACTATACGACTACTATATCGCCGATTCTGCAGCGATAACGTATTACCCCGTAATTCCTATATACGTTTGGAGAGTATTTCGGAGCGCCCTCAACAGTTGCCAGCTGCTTGGTGGATATGATATGAGCGAGTATGTTGACACATAACGACATAACTCATGTTATGCTGATACAGTAGTTGAATATTGTTTCCAAGTTTTGATGAAATATATTTTCAGTTATAGAATAGTACTTTTTCTAATGACAGATAGGCTATTGGCGGTTGAAAGACTTGCATCATCCTTATTCTTTTCTTACAGCGTGACCAGCCCAATTCACTTTCCTGATGTCATTTGTCATATCCATTCCTCAGACTAACTATTGTTTCTTGGCATTTTCATTCAATGCGGAACTCTCTGATGTATGCTTAATTTATATATTTTTTTATTCTTTAACTATGTCACAAGTTTTCCGTTACGATACTGCTTTTTAAAATCATCAAATGCACTCCATGGAAATAAGTTCCATTCTCTTATTTTTTCAACTATAATACTTGCCTTGTAAATAAGTTCGATTCTGTTATTTTTTCTGCTGTACTTTAGTCTTTTCTAAATCCGACTTCTTCTTTTCTGATGAGAAAATCTATCTGGCTGATCTGTTGATTAATATTCACGCAAAAAAATTATAGATATTAACGATACTAGTTCTATTATGACTATTGTAACGAAACGAGTTTTATTGCCAGAACAAGGCGGTGAACCGAGTTCTGCGGCAATCAAACAAGTTGCGTTCAGTACCATAAGCAAACATGTGTTCAATATTTTATCTTCATCAATAATTTCTGGTTTAATGTATTCTTTGTTTTATAAAAGAGTGCGGTAATATCTATTACCGCAGTGATATCTATTTGTAACAGCACTGAGTGCGGCAAGATTCATAACCGCACTGAGTGCGGTAATGAAGTTCTTAACGATACTCAAATTAATTTGGTAAATAGTCTATACACCGATGAAAATAATAAGTAATAACAAGATTAATTTAACGATATGTGTTTAGATTTTTGTTATCACATTTTCATATAGCGGTATAACTACAACATCCTTCCACATTCGATATTTCCTGTGCCAATGCATTTTCTCTTTGAGTTAACGTTTATTTGCTTCTCTCCATTGTTACCATACGCCATTATCTTCTCTGTGTGAATATAGTTTTTGATACACTGTTGCGTTTCCCCTTCATCTTTTAATTTTACTATCGTTTTAAATGCTTTCTGTTCACCTTTTAACGTCATAGTTTGCCATTTTGCAATGTACATTTGTTTTCTCTTAATTACATCTATTCATTTTTCAAACATTGGTTTTGTTATGGTAATTTCGACTTTAGCCTCTATTTTTGTCTTGATTTACTAAAGTTAACCCTAGCGATGTAACTTGCCTTAATTTCCCTTAAAAACTACTTATTGGGCATGCAAATTCAAAGGATATAGGAAGTTTTTTCTGCCACGGGCCTGTAGGTTATGTTGAGAATAAAATTACAGGTGCATGTTTCAGTTGGACTCTTGCATTTTCTCTCCTCGTGTTATGTGAGATTTCCTGGTTTTGTTAAGCCACTTTTGAAAGAGTTACTGAGGTTAATTAGCTCGGAGAACTTGACCTTTACCTGACAAATTAAGAGTTTATTAGAAAATGTGGTGGGTTAACAGCAGACATTCGAATGTAGTGTCTCTTGTACCACTTGTTTCAATTTGACAGTTTATTCTCGATATTACATTGTTTGGCTTGTTTGAGCGAATCTGTGCGTGATATATATTGAATAGCTTTTCAAACGATTTCTGTTGGGTTTTGACTTGGTTGCCGTGAGTGTTGGCAGGACCGTTTAGTTACTTCCGCCTGAGTAATCAGTTTTGTTTTGGTTGCCAAGTGAATCGGGACTAGCTAAAAACAATTCCTCAAAATCGCCAAAGATTTTGCGTCTGATCCGTTACGGGGATTTGTGATTTAGTGGTTGATAGTTCTCAGTTATTTTACCCTTTCCTTATGGCCGATTAGTATGATGGAATTTGGGAAAATACACCAGCAGGTAAATCTAGTGGAGATAGCAGATTTTTAAGCTAAGACAAGTCGTTGAACAATTGCAGGCAAATTCACCTTATGCAATTTTCATCCCATTTTAAGATGCTTTTCGGTAAATCTGCACCTTCTTTGTGGTTGAGTGGTTGATCCCAAAAGCATCTGCACGGTGATGACGTCTTTTTCGCTGCATGGCTTTTTCTAGTTTTTCCAGAATTTTCAACATTTTTAGATTTTCGTATGGAAGGCTTTTCTTTTCTGAATGTTGGATCTCATTCTGGACTCGGGTCTCTGGAATTTTTAGTTTATGTACTTGGTGGCAATTTCTGTTCTGCTTTGACTTCGCCGCAATTCAGAAATGTATCAGTTTAAATAAGTGTATGAATTTATATATTATACAGCAGTGATTTATATACGTATTTCCTACGTACCTTGCGTGTCGTTTATTTCGGCGTTAAACTTACATCTGAAATTATAAATTACATACGTTCACAGCGTATACACGCCACGAGATTATTATTGGATTTGGCCCAATTACGTACCTACCGTGTCTTTAACTACCCTACATAAAATATTTTATTTTGATACGAGGAACTACCTACCCTCTTATATTACTTGAAAATAAATATCACTTTAATTGTGCCGTATTTATGTTTTTTTCTTTTCTATAGCAGGTTATAACTTATCAAAGAGCCTGCATCTAATAAGTATAATTTTGAGATTTCTCCCTTTAATGTATGTTGCGGTTACCAGTTCACCGGGAAATCTTTCAACCTGAATTTGCGAGTTGGAACAGCCAACAGCAGAACAACCAAGTTGGTGGTGCCCGTATTTGGTTTTGATCATTTTAATACTAACCCACCCCTCTTCCGGAGTAGCTCAGCTGGCCTGTTGAACGCTGTTGGTTACGGGACTGTTTTGGGTATTTATTGAAGTCTTGTAAGGTTATCATCAATTTAGTCTATTGGCGAATTGGAACGTTCAGCGGTGTCAATTTGTTTTTTTTTTATTAGCATCTGTCTCTTTTGTAGTAATATCTTTCTAGCTGTTTGCTCTTCTTCATAGAGCACATTTAGTCTATTTTTGAAATGTTCTTTATATTTAGCGTTATTCTAGTCACATTCAACTTTTATCGTGTGTTTAATTAAATCATATCTGGCTGCACAAAATGCAAAATATAATGTAAGGTTTATTTTTCAGATCGAGCGAGAAGTAATATTGTCGAGCGCCGACAAGAATTCGAAAATTCCTATCCTTCACGAGTACAAGAAACGAACCAAAGTTGCCATTGCTCCAGACGTGCCCCCAAAACAAATGGCTGCGTGGACGCAAGCCCAAGGCCAAATTCCCCAGCAGTCTCAAATTCTCAGCCCGGATCAGGTTCGTACCTTATTTAAACTAATTAGAATTGCACGTCCATGTATTAAGAATTATATTAGTACCCCGCCGTTAGGGTTTATAGTAGCTAGACTAGATCACTAAGATGGAACCGCCCAACATTTCATGAAAGTAATAGATGCAAAACTGACAATATAATTCATAGAATGGCTTACCTAATGCTAAATAATAAAAAGAGTTAGGTAACGTTACTTTATTATTAATAAATTTATGTACAACAATAATTTGGGATAACGTACTGTCGAACCGGGGTTGCATTTTCTCGTATACATCTGCGGTTTGCGTTAGTCATGTCTTGGAGTTTAGCATGGTCGTAATCGCTAGAAATTGCCAAACTTCTTCTCAAGAGGACATTTATGATCTTATAAGTTTTTGAATTTTTCCATAAATTGTGTTACCGTATTTATAAGAGGGAAGGGGAAATGTTTTACCGTTCTCTATCTCGTGTGCATTTAAAAATGTATCTTATTACCTCTTCCCGTATCTTATCGTAAGTCAAGCTGGAAAGTTTTGTCCCCATTTGTTATAAACTTTAAGATTTTATCGTCGATTTAATAGTGTGCTGTGATAATTTCTGGAACTTGACAAAATTAAACACCGGGCAGTGATCGAATTCTTGACTAGCGAGGGTGTTCATTTTGAAATAGCAAAAACGTTGAAAACGATTTACTAGAATGTTCTTCGTCAAAATCGGCCATCCTTTGATGAGCAAATGTGTTGGGGCGTCACAGATAGAGCGTCGAATGGTGCAAGGAGTGGAAAACCTGCAACGGCACAGAACTGTGAAATTGTGGCAAAGTTAGATTAAGTTAGTGATGGAAGATACGTGACTACTACTAAAACGGTAGCCAAGACTAAAGAGAAGGAATCGGTTAGATGGATACTGCATAACATTTTGCATATTAATAATGGACAGCAGTTGGGTCCATCACTATGACCCCGTCGCCAAACAGTCCAACATGGAGTTGCGGCATTCCAACTCTCCGCCTCCAAATTGATGCTCTCGGTTTTTGGGGATTATCGACTTTCGTGAGGATAGTCGTAGCAGAGTATTACTGCGACATCAAAAGCGGCAGAACTGGGCTTTTAGACATTCTTCCATAACTACTGTATTGTTTCTCTTCGGAAAATTGGAAGCTCACCTTCTAGGAACGCATTTCAATGACGATAACAGAATAAAAACTGCGCTGACATCATGGTTAGTCAAGCTGCGGAATTCTGTAAGTAGAGGATGAAACACTGATAGCCCACGTGAATCGATTTGGTAGAAGACTACATAGAGAAGACCTAAGATGTGTTAATAATGTCAGAATTAAAGCATTAATAGTTCTTTCCTTGGTATAATACAAAACTCTACTCATCTTACAACATTGTTAATTATGTTGCGCCGCCCTTCAGCCAAAGGCGATCACAACCCGGGCTAGCTCAAAGTCCTGGCGATTGTTGTCACGAGTAAGGATAAGACAATAATTTTTAAGGTTATTCAATGAAACAAAAAGAAGCAAAATACAAAAGGGCGCCAGTCCTCAACCACGACAATAACAATACTAGTCGAATTCACAGTCTTAATAAAATTCACTTACCGTGTACGGCCTCAGCCTAGTAGAACCTAAACTCGAGAAAAAACGAGGAGGTTGCAATATATAAAAATACCAAAAGTTAAATTAGGCGCCCAAGCTTTAATTACGTAACAACTAAACTCGAATAAACATATTCTCAAAAGCCAGGCGTCACATATTCAATATAACAAACAGAGATTCATGTTAAAAAATACAATCAAGTGGACAATAACAAACACTAACTGACTTCTTCCATTCATTCAGAAATTTAAAGAATGTATTGACGTATTAAAAAAAGCTAGATCATGTTACATAACCCGCGGACACCACACTTATCTAAAGGCCTTGAGATAACGAAGCGTAATGATAATTACGTAATCTTAACGCTTTGATAAAAAAGACTTCGCTCAATGCCAATACGTTATCTAAACCAAAAACAGAAAACCCGTTGAGTACAATTCAATGAAGCGAGTTATGTGAATACACGAAGCACATAGCGATCAAAGTGATACATCTCAAAGACTGTTTAAAAATATAATCGTTAATAAAGCAAAAATTTAGAAAAAATGATTGTATGTAAGTTACTAAATTTTAAATACATTGAAATAATTTTATTAAACCTCTTATAACCTTCTTCGACCCCGGGATATCTGGGAAAATACGGCAAACTCACCAGGTTCTTTTTGTAAACCTGCTGCTGTGGAAAACTGCCGCTATAGTCACCTCGCTACACTGCAAACGATCTCAAGGCTGTCCCAAAACGCACATGGATGGCTACAGCTCCTCAACAAGGGAAATCAAAGCCTGCAATCGCATTTCATCACAAGCAAAACACGGACGGTATGGCGGTAAGAAATCGGGCATGCAACCGCAAAACCTCCCTTTACGCTACAAGAACATCAAATAAAACGATCTCTACCTGCAGATCTAAAGCAGCCCTCAGATGACCCAAATTAAAAGGGATGTCGAACAGCAAGGAAATCATGGCGTGTTAACGCCTCGATCTGGGACCGCATGAAGCACCGTACGTCCAGTAGTTTCGCAATGACAAGAGAAGTGTAAAAACTTGCGAAGGAACCGTAAAAACCCGCGACACTCTGTAGCTAGACGCTGAAGGCAGGGAGTGCCATACCTAATAGTTTAAACAATTTGTGGTAAAGCAAAAGCAATTTGTATTGCTACCACTAAAAATTACTAAGTCTACCATACAATTAACGGCGCTCTCTGAATACTGGCCCGCGAGGTAGAGTAACAAAACTACACACATTACACCTACACAGACGTGACTTGAAGTTAGCACAACGGGCACACCTTGAGGCCTAAGTGCGCGTGAAGTTGGTTCATCCATCGCCCTCCACTTAAAAATCCAAACATCTAATGTGACTGGGTATCTAGAAAGGGGTAAAAACATTATGGCAAAATATTACTCTGCGTACTCCCCAGAAATTTCTTATTTTTATAGAAACGGCTGCGAACAGAACATATATCAATTTTTCTACAATCGAAGTACACATCCTTTCGTTTTTCTTCCTTTATTATGTTACTGGAAAAAGACCGAAACATTTCAAATTTCTATTAAATACAGTTCATTTTATTAAACAACCCCCTTCTAAAGGCAAATTGTACGAAGCTACTCACCAATTTGTAATTTACTATAATATACTTATCAGTCAAAGAATGAAACTGATACTTCAAAAGATCAATGCATTTAACGAAATATGCTGACGCTAAGCACTTGTAAATTTCAAATAATACAATACAACAAATAATAATTATAACATTCATATGACGATCTGAAATCGTTTGCCCTATTCGTAAAAGCAATTAACGTAATCCAACAGCGGCTCTCCTATCTCATGTTAATGTGTAACTTTATATCTTAGCTATTATGGTGTCATTAAACATAGTAGTCAGTTACTGCAGAGAATTATGAACTTTGGAAAATACGCTACTGTTGTGTTTGCTAGTTATTATTGTTAAGTGATTTTATACGTTTCTCCCAGCACTTAACAGCACATTGCATAGCGTTGAACTCAGTGCAACAATAAAACACACCTTTTCACCTCGCATATTGGCGAGTCACTTCTTCCTTCCCGCATTATGAATACTAAATAATTACCAAACTTAGCTATTTGCTAGGCTGAATTAGTGAATATATTTATTGGAAGAAGCTTAATGATTTTAATTTTACGAATAACAGTAAAATTCAGAGAAGGAAAATGACGATAATATTCTTCCACACAACTATTAGCGAGGATTTTTCTTTATTAAATCTACTATACACAATAGGTTACATAAAGGAACGCATAAGTTTAGAAGCAGGTAATTCTTAGAAGTTCCAATCATTGTGAAATTTTATAAATATCGGTTTTCATGTATTGTACGTATATTCGACTTTAATTTGAATTCATATGTAATTTATTGTTCCTTCGCTGTTCTGGAAAATTTTATTATGTATTATATATTAGTCATCTTATGGGGGGGGGGGGGGGGCTGGAAGAAATGTGAAATGTTCGCTAGCTGTAGTCAGAAATTGGTTGTATCGTAAAGACACTGGGCAAATTCGGGTAATTCTTAGGCGGCGTATGTTGTGTCTCCGCCGGGATGAAGTGGGGTGCTCTCAAAGGGACCAGAGGCTCAGAGGAACGATAAGATCTTCCGGGTTATGCCAGCTTCTTCAGAAGAAACGTCGACGTCGTCCACAGCATAACTCGAAAGACGTTACCGTTATGGCTTACCTTGTTTAGAAGATATGCTTAATTTAAAAATGCGCGTAACTGCATTCTCTTTCAAAAATATATCACAAAGCATTAAACTACTCGAGAACAGATATATTCAAAATAACGCACACAAATACATTTAGGACATGTCGCAGCTGAAGGCTGGTGACCGTAATAGATAATGGTACTTACTACTACACGCGAAACAAGCGTTTATAGGAAGGTGGCGGATTCGTAGCTGTTCACTCATACTCCCAACGAGAATTTTCTCAATCCTTCGATCTACGTAGCATAATATATTCGGAACAAAATATTGCGCAACATTCTTTACTTAATTGATAGGCATATTCAACTGTTCTTGGAATGCAGCAGTTTGGTTGGCGGCATGAATACAAAATCCGGAAGTCAACACTTGGGCCGATGCGAAAGTTATCGGGAGCTCGGCGAGTGAAATATAGACTCAGAGGGCTTAAATAATAGCTACAGTTGATTAGCGTCAATATACAGAAGCGGCCTACGACGTTTCGGCGTAGCCGATTCGGCGCGACCGATTCGGCGCAGCCCTTTCGGCGCGAAGACGTTTCAGCGTTTCACAAACTAATAAAATGTTATATTTTGTAAATTTCCGTATTCTTTTGAATATATTTTAGTTAGAGGATAATTAAAATTCTACATAAATAAAAATAGAAAATATTACCTTTTGCGTCAGAACACAACGCTACAATTTGGTATATTTTTATGTTGTATGTAAAGAAAAGTTTTAAAAGCATAATTCTAAAAATATTAGAAGGTTAAATAATACTTAAAAAGCGTTTGTTCAATATGTAGGTGTAGGTACCTCCCCTAGTTAACATTTTCAAATAAAAGTAAGCACAAATTAATGTGGACCTAACATTGACTTCTTCCCAAATGTGTATACAAACTCTGTAAGTTTTTTGGTTTTGTGGTCTTGAAAATAATATCTATTTTAAAATCTACCGAAAATCAAATATTTTGCTGATCGTTTAAATGTGTAATATGCTAGTTCCTTTTGAACGAAATTAAGAAACCACCAATAGATTTTGAAATAACTACGAAAACATAATATAATTAGTAAATTAAATTTACAATTGTATTTTTTAATGTTTTCTACGTTACTTAGTATGTCAAGAAAAATACATGACGAGCAATGAACGCGTTTTCATTAAAATGAATTTAGATATACCCCATTTACTCCATTTGTGATTCTATACAGGTCTTGAATGTGAATATTTTTACTAGTCTATCAAATATTAAGTTACAAAAAATTACTAATGTCAAAATGGCATTTACGTTCTGTAACTTTTTAAAAGCACTACTGTAATAGAAAACTCCTCATTCTTGGAATCTTGCTGAACTGCAGGAATCAGTTACGTTATTTTCAATAACTTTAATTTACTTCACGAGAAGAGAGAATTTTTCTTTTATTTTTTTATTTTTTTTGTTAGGAACAGTTTCTTACACCGTCAAAAGAATGCACATGCAAAGCCTGTTCAGAGTAACAAACGAAGTGAATGGGGTATAATTTTCATTATATTTTTATAAAACCTATATCTTTCACTACAGAATTTTAAAAAAATTAATGATTTTTTAATGTTCCTTATATAAACTATGGCTAAACGTAATTTGATTACCGAGGAGGTATCACAAATAATTATTCTTCTTCACAAGGGTCATTCTCAAAGGTAAGAGGCTGGGGCTTTGAATACCAACAAATTTGTGGTACAGAGAACTGCCGTGTGGCTTAGCTTCAAAACAAGAGGTGTGCATTTGCTAATTTTATTAAAACGGGTCACGTTTTTATAACATTATTTAGAATTTTATGGCAATCCCTTAATTTGGTTCAGAAGTATATTACACGACAAAGAAAAAATAATTCCGCTTTAAGACTAATCATTCAGTTGAATCTTGTAAATATAGACTCTATCGACATTGAAAACAAAAACCCAATTCGTTGCTTCAGTAATTTAATGAATATGTAGCTTTATGCTCACTTATGCACTTGCAATGACATGCCAGGAGATGTATGTTTATCAGCAGTTCAATCAAAAATTCAAACAGCCATCGGATAATGTAAAAAATGTCAAAGGTTATTAGATGTAAGTTACCTTGTTTAAAATTACGATTAACCTAACTTGTTCACCGAACAGAAATAGTTAAGACACTACCTAGCAACATTTGAATAGAATTTTTCTATTGGTCTAACTTCTAAAACTCGTAGTACAAGCAAGTGCGTGCTTCATTTAAAACTTCTCTTGCTAATTTGCTACCTACCAGACGTGCTTTTATTAATTTGTAGCATGTGAAATGCTCCGCACACATAAATTGATAGGAGTGGATACGTTTCCGCTCCGAAACGTCTTTGAGCCGAAACGTCTTTGCGCCGAAACGTCTCGCGCCAAAACGTCTCGCGCCGAATCGTCTCCGCGTCTCAAGGGCTGCGCCGAATCGGCGGTGCCGAAACGTCTCATTTCGATACAGAAGGACTGTGGAACAGCAGAATCTTTAACATCCAACAAAATGTTGAACGTGAAATTTCGCTGCAATGTAACAATACGAAACGAGAAGTTTCACAATTTGTGGGCTATGCCCTGGGAATGTCTGATTCTACCAAAAGTCGGAATGTGTCAACAGTGCCCGATAATTTCCTAAAATGGCTACTACTTTGCACTTCACACACTCAACGGTACACACAGTGGCGTAGCTACCGGGGCTTCTGGCGCAGCGATTGCTGCACGGTGCCGGCAATGTCCACTCGCCGTAGTGGTAAAATTTAAGATGAAAACAAATAATTATTGTCAAGAAAAAGAGCATTAAGAGTAAGAGAATACAATCTTTTGCTGTTAACACCATAAATAATAATAATCGTATCATATGCTGTCACCTATGCACCTACGGCGGTTTTACACTTTGATGTTTGTAAAATCTGCGCTCGGCGTTAATAATCAGCAAATCGTACCGACAAAGAGACAGCTTGACTGGCCCGACTGTGTTTGTGATTTTAAAGATGTCACAAAACTGCTTATTTGTAATAACCACTACAATTCTTATTTCTAAGCATTTCTATACGGTTTTTTTGTTATACTTCTGACGATTATTCTGACTGCACCTTCAGCCGAAAGATGGTTCTAAACTTTAAAATAATCGAAGATTACTTACCGAGCACAATCAAGGTTAAATACTTAGCTCTTTTGAACATTGACAATTAAAGAGCTCAAGCTTCAAATTTGGAAAATTTGAATGATCTCGTTGAAAGCAAACGCACAATTTTTAATGTGATATATACTTACTAAAATTTCAACAAAACATGATTTTTTCGTAAAAACTCATATAACCCTCCTCTTTCCCCGGCTTTTTATGGGTGCCATCGTTGAGTCTGCTATCCGGCGCCACTCAGCTCAGCAACACTACTGGGCCCACGCTGCTTTTTGCTTGGTTGCGGGATGCTAACTGACTGAAGCGATTGCTCAAGAATTGGGTGAACTACCAACCCCTGCAAAAACATTTTTCCTCTTATTTTTCAGGGCGGTTTTCCTTGATAGTCTTGTAGTTTTCCCAAAAGTTTGCTGTAATAAACCTCTTTTACTGTAGCCTTATGAGGAAGGTAATCTACAAAAAAAATCCTTCACAGTTCCAGAAAATCATGCCTATCACTTTGCCCACCGATGTGATGGTTGAACCTTGAATTTCTTTGTCGGTGGAAAGTGTTTGTTTCCATTGCATGGATTCTTGTTGTCCGAGTAATGAATCCATATTACATTCACGGTTACCTCCAATAAAATCCTCTTCTTCGCAAGCAAATTTATTACCGCGCGATGTTCGATAATACCCATAACTCAATATTTTAAGAAAATTACCATTTAGACACTTAATAATATTACATGAATGACACTTGCGAAATAATTTTTGAGACTTCAAAGAATAAAATATACGGTACCCCCCCACCCAAGAAAAGCGCCCTGCCGGAGCTTTCCAAGAATACTTCGACACTCAACATCACTCCGTTTCGCTAATACAACGAAATGTTATGCACCAGTTATTTAAAAAAAAAACCTAAATTTTTGCCGACGACCATACCTCAAAAGTTGATGTTGCCTTCATTTTCGGAGGACCTATCGTATGAAAACGATCAAAGACTTCAGGAAGGTTCCTGGCGACCGGAATCGTATACACGTACGAACATACATACCCCGCACAGCACGTTTAGGCACCCCCCCAATACGGGGGAGGGATGTAGTGGGCTGGGGTCTTCACCAAAAGATCCGCACAGTGAGACGGAGATTTGGTATAGTGGGTTGATTAGTCAGTTGGCACGAATTTTAGAGATACTTGACTCAGAGTGGTTTTCGATATGAGGGAATTTTAATACTTCGTACACTTCGTGTCGAAGTAACAAAAAAATTTGTTTTATATCCATGGCCCCTTAATAGTCAAGTACGATATATCAAACATTCGTCGTACCTTATCATTGATCATTATAGCTAAGCAGCTGATCTTTTAGTTCTTCGCAACATGTTCGAATGAACTTATCCTCTACGTCCAGAATCATATAAATCTACCGAAGTTCCACAAGGACGTTTGCATAAATCCGTTTCTTATCGGCAGGAATACAGTGCTTTCGTAAAGTAGTGAATAAATTCGTTAAAAATTCAATGAATAACTTTTGGAAAAAACGCTGGGACCCGTCGATTTTTATTTTTATTTGGGCACTTTTTCAGAGTAAGTCTGTACATACAGGGTGACCCGCGTAGGAGGTATGACGTCATCTATGTTTTTTAAAAGACAACCCCCTTTTTTATTACGGAATATGAAAGAACGCTAAGTTGATTTTTGAGTATACGTCACATGATCAAAAATTAATAAAAGCAATTTTAAAATTGCAAAATACTAAATTTAATTTAGGAAGTATGATTTTACGTTTTTATCAATGGCAGCAATCAATAAAAACATGTCGGTCGTCTTGGCTACTATCAGACAGACAATCTCTTACGCGGGTCACCATGTATGTATAGATTTTATTTGAAAAAATGCTCAAATAAAAATCGACGGGTCTTAGCGTTTTTCCTAAAAGTTATTCCTTGAATTTTTAATGAATTTATCCACTACTTTACGAAAGCACTGTTTATTATCAGATGTCAGTAAACTTGTTTGTTATAAAAGTATGTACCAATTTGGGAGTATTTGGTTGTCGTTATAAATGAATCCTATTGCCTATAATGTTTGGAACATCTTGTTCCAATTAACTTATTCAAAACGGTGCTTTAATGTCGAAAATAGGTATTCATTGGCAAATTTTGCATTTTCATCATTTATTCTACTGACACCAAAGAATAGAAACGAGTTGTTAGAATCCTTCACGTAAAATAATCTAAATGCATGGTTACCTGGCTCTTTATTGCCATTTCTGGTACACACTGTATATATTGTTTTCTCCTCGCTTTAATATCGTTACAACGTATGTACCGCCCTTCAAAACTAATAGTGTTCACAATCCAGACTAGCTCAAAATTATTGTCGATTTGTAGTCGTAGGTAAGGACTAGGCGACGGCTGCTAAGGGTATTTATAAAAAAACAAAGAGGACGCCATTTGCTAACAACGACAAAAAAGGTCTAAATAGCAGTCAAATAAAACTCGCTTACCTCACACTGCCCTAAACTATAAAAAAGGATCAGATATATCGATAGGTCATACACAGGGAAAAATATACAGAGCGCCCATTTTATCGTCCTCCCTTCCCCTAAAGGTTTGCAATAGGCAACACACCTTACAATCCAGGACTGGAAAGTGGAAAAACCAATTTTGTTATAAATAATCACGTCACAAAGATGAAACTTTTAAACAAAATGTAGCCTGTTGTGGATTGCAAGTTGCGTTGTCTAATTGCAAACCTTCCGGGGAAGGGATGACAAAATGGGCACTCTGTACATTCATGCATACCAATAGTAGGAGATAATTTCTAACAAGTGCAGACAAGTGCAACAAATGAAAAATAGTAACAACCATACGAACTAACATTTTTATATTTAACAATTAGTTACTATTTACATCTATTTCTATAACAACCAAAAGCTACTGGATTTTTATAATTTTCAATTAGTATTTACATTGATTTTCAAAACGATCAAAAACTATTCGATTTGCAAAAGTTCCAATGAATCTTCGAAAGAAAGAGTTTTCGATAGCGCATTTCAAAGAGTTATGTGTTCAACACGTAGAAAAAAATGTCCTTTTCTGTACTCTGCGTGTAGTCTAGCGCCTCGTAAGGGAAATTTTAGTTTTCCTAACTTGTACAGATAACTATTCTACAACCTGTAATTTAAACAGAACTCGGATAAGACAATAAATGAGAAATTGTGTAAACATTTCACTTTTAAACTACAATATATCCATTCATAGCTGATAATTCTGATAGCGTATGTTGTTGATTGGGGAGAAAAAACGAATTTTTATCCCTAATAAGGAGTAGGCATCATCATATTATCCTAATTTAAATATATAACAGTAAAACGTCAGGAGAGTTTTATAATAGACACACTTTTTGTATAAATGTGAAGTATGGGGCTTCTTTTTTCACTGTTCTTGCAAAATATTTAAAATTTTCGCTGGGCGTGGCATGAGCTTTAGCATTCCGGTTTTTTAGAGAGGCAGATGCTCTCGATGCTAATTGAAGTTTTAACCGAGATCCCTTAATTGAAAATTCTCTGCAGACGCTAGGAGCAATCGCTATCTCGTCACGTATCTAATGGCAATCAAACTTCTAAACTGTGGCAGGTCTGCGCGTGCGTGAATATTGTCTTGGAAATGCCCATAACTGCATGTATGTATGGTACAACACGTAAAAATTACTTTGCAATTAAAATGGACAATGCGTTCGGTACATACACACGGCATTGTAAGCAGGAATATTTTATAGAATGTTGCCCAGCGAAGTACTTCCCCTGCGCATTTCCTGCCTCCTTCCGCAGCCGCCTTACTTCGCTGGGCGGCTGTATTTTCACTGAAAGATATTATCGTCGGGAATTGTTTATATTCTATGAAGATGGCTCAGCCCCGAAGAAAATGTAGACGTCCTCACTATTGTTGTGCTCGTTGCTGTGTACAGTTGCTAGGTCGATTGCTTTTGGTGGTTTGCCCACAATGGTGGAGTTTGCCTTAAACGTCGATTCCGTAAGTCAGATTAATCCAATATTTCCGTGTAATGAAACTGTTTCGAAACGTGGCCTTGCAAGGACGATTCTTGTAACAATTGTTTATAGGCGCTCGAGATATTGTGGTGCTGTAATCTGATCAACTTTAAAATTTGTAAAATTAGCTGCTACGTAACTATAATACTGAGTACAAAAAGTTGAATAAACTCCTGACCTCTACACAAGGTGTAATATAGTTAATTTTTTATTATGCGAGACTATTATACTACTCTTCCCCATAATTAATACTTGATCTAACCGTTAGTGTATAAGAACGCAAGATAATTTATAATAATTTGACGAAACCAAGACCTTCACGTATCTATAACATTTTTCTAGGACGTATTAGAAATTAGAGTACCCACTATTGAAACTATCAGAATTTTTTTTTCCACCCGCAAATTACCTTCTGCCTTAAACCTAGTAAAATGTGTAAATCAACAAAACGATTAAGCCTTTTTGATTGATACCTACCAGTTTTTTCAGGAAAATATGCCAATATCAACAATTTCCCCACTGTTTTTTTTTAGTGGTGGGACAAACCTAAAAATATGTCGGTTTATGCAAATTTTGAGTATGTCACGCCGAATTAATGTCAACACTATTACTCGAAAACGGCATAACCTTTCAGGATGCTTCTGCACCATTTTATATAGAATATTAATGTAAAGAACTGAAGCTCTTTTAGCCGAGATTGATCGCTTTTCTTTGTATGTGGTTGTCGATTTGTATTCACGTTACCAATAATAGCCGTTAAGCGGTAGGTTAACTGCCCCATCAGAGTGCCGTACGGGTACACCGCCGAACTGCCGAGTCTGAGGTCACGAGTTCGAATCTCGGTATCGCCAGATTCTTTTTTTAATTGTCTAAAGATGCTAATTCAAATATCTATCCCTTCTCACCTTTAAATTTGAAATGCCACATTATCATTGCTTGCTGTCCCATCTGCATTCTCCACTGACTCAATTTTAAACCGATTTCCTTCGCGTAGGCTTCGCAATAGTTAGATCCCGTCTCCACTGCGAATTTTCTGTAGTCGATGTCGTCGCACTTCTGGCGCGATCGTGTATAACATAATATGATAACCGCCATACCACATTGAAAACACCGGTTCAACAGATTACTAAGACTGAATGAACAATAGTGTGCCGAAGTAGTTTTATACCGCATTTATTTTATACCCCGGCAAAACGTTACAATCGAGACACACACACTTCAGTTGATTACGAGCTCGCTGAACGTATCAAGGGTAAAGCAAAATGTAGTTTAGATTTCTAAAATTTTGAGAATTAAAAAGCACGCAACATATTAAGTTTCAACTGGATTGGAAATGACGATAGCTCAAGACCAGTGCTCGGAATGAACCGGAACGCTGTTCGGGTTCGTGAAAAACCTGCCTAATACCGTTCTGCTTCGTACAAATTGCGTGATACCGTACTGGCCCGTAACTTAAAACCTTCTCAAAAATTCCGACATTTTTCAGGCCTTAACAAAGTTGGCTTCTATTTTGTCATGGCGGTGCATGCAGCAAAGTGTTAAGTAATCAGAATGAATAAAAAATAAGGGACACGCATTTTTGTGGAAATTACTGTACCTTAACTTTGTTTTGTTGGATATTCTTACTTTTCGAGCACTGATCAAAACCATAAAACAGTCCTATATTCGTTTTGGTGTAAGTAAATAAGTTTAAAATACAAGGTCCGGCAGAATGAAGTATCCATTTTAAATTGAGTTGTTTTTGTTACGGCTAAATTTTTATTCAAAAATCAAACAAAAGGTTTTTCAGGAAACACGGAAATTTTCTTTGTTAAACATTACATCAGTCAAGTGACCTCCTTCTCGCTGCTGGCACTTGAAGCTGCTCTTACCCTTTCAGCATTTTCAAGTATGCGTACAGAACGAGTGTTCCTTTTGCTTTTTCTTTGGCACATGAGGCAGTAGTGTGAAACTTGTGTGCCCACTTTTTAATTGTTATTCGACTAGGAACTGCATCTCGTGGATTTAAATGAAAGTAACAACGAAATAAACGCTGGGTGGTTACAACAGAATTGTTATTTTTAAAATAAGCTTCAACCGCAAAAGAACGTTGAATATTTGACCAATGCTCTATATTCACAGCTAAACTGACATTTCTCGCAAACACTTTGACAACTTTCTTAAATTTCCATTTATCGCGAAAGCATGGCGACTTGATTTGAATTTATATCGCATTATATTATGAAATGAATTAACTTTGTAAATGGATACGTCATTCTGCCCGACCCTGTATTTCTACCTTGATACAATTTTCAATTACACCTGTTGCAACAGTAGAACAGAAACCAATGATATAGGTACATTTCTCACCTTAGATTAACTTCGTCGTTTCTTTTCATCCAAGCAATTTGCACATTGGTTTGCTGTGTAGTATTTAGGCATTGGTCTTGTTACGATGGCAAAGAAGATCAAGAAAAGATTAATAAAGATGAGGAGCAGAGGAATTCCAACCCTCTTTTTGTTATTTTTGTTCAAAATGTACCTCTGTAAAAAGTGTAACCAAAATTTATGTTGTGTTTCTGGTTAATGGAAACTACTTGATTCATGTTTGAATGGATGTGCTTAATAGCACTTCAAACAGTCGTAACAGCGTTGTTGCTATTCAATAACAGTAAAAAGTTGTAACTGAATATGTTGACTGAAAACCCTTTTTAGGGTAGAAAGTAACAGTAAGAAACCATCGTCCGAACCAAACTATGTACTTTTGCATCTAAAAAACTGGCACAAAGCATCCATCGCTGAAGACATTGAAACAAAGCTATAATTAAATTATAACTGATCGCATCCAGCTCTAAGGTTGGTAATAGTTGCACCCTTTATGTTACTTTTCACATCAAAAAGAGTCTTTCCCCAGGAATTTTATACCAATATGCATTTTCAACTCCCTCACAGACAAAAACAGTTTTCGATAACCCCAGTTTTTAGTATTGTCGCAAATTCGTCTAAAGTCGGTGTAACTGACAATCCTTTTAGTCAAAATATACTTATGCACTAAGACTAAAGCTACTGTTTCGAGATTAGTAAGACACTTAAGTACAACTACTTGAATTTATTTTCTGCAGTTTACAGAACAACGTAAGTGTAACGCAGTTACTTATTAACTAACTAAATTTTAAGTCCAGTTTAACCAAGAAAACTCGGTAGGCGTTCTCAAAATGTCTAATAAGCCTATCAGAGCAGCTCTTAATTGTGGACTTCTGTCACGTATGTAAACGTGACCATTTCATAATCGCTATATGTATTCTACAAACTTGTAGGTTTCACACGCTAAAATTTTTCAAGGGGTCGACACCTCGCAAAGGTTCTATAATAAATTTTACAACTCTTCTAAAGAAATTTGCTCTAAGCGGCACGTATTTTTACCTAATTTTTATGATCAAGTTGCAACAGTAGGATCACATAATAATCTAGCTTCGCCCAATTTTTCGGCTTACGAGATAAACCCTGCAGAAATTTACCCTTAATCATTCCGTGAGATTCGGATATTTCCGAGGATATTTCCATCTTCCCAGAGAAAGGCACGTTCTAAACACCTGCTAAATGCTCGCCTATTGTAACTTTAATATGGCTATTTTGCCTACGAAATTCTACCTTTTGCATACGGATTGGAAAAAGTTAACATAAGTGAAAAAATTTACCAAACTTAACTGGCTAATAAAATGTGATGAACTGATTTTTCGTTCAAATATATAATTTGTTCAAAAAATAGCATCTCCGCTCTTTGAGATACGTAGATGCATGCGTGATTGGTGTATATTATTTCAAGATGTGTGACAGTATTTAAGTTATTTTGCGATCCCAACGTCCCTTCTGTTGGAATTGCACACGGTCATCAAATATTCAGGTGTACCGTGGCGTTCCTTCATCAGTCCCGTACGTGCTAAGGATATATAAGCAGCGATATCGGTAACTCTGCACGCGCGTTATTGGCAGCCGGCGAGAGCAGACTACTCGAGTGCTTTTGCCACCGTGCTCCCTTTGAATGTTAAAATATTCTTATTTTTTGACCTACTTCTTGCCGCTAAACCCCCGCGGCGGTCTATAAACTGTCGAAAAGCTATGTGCCTCTTTGATCTGGCTCCCATGCATCTGGAAAGCTAGCAGCGCTTATCATACAGTTACCCAGTATTCGTAAAATAAAAATTACTTGTGTTGTGTTTAAGATTTAAACTGAGAACAATGATGAAAAATAAGTAAAATTTTTTTTTTCATAATAAAAAAAATCTTGAGTGACTGGTTCCTTGCTGTTAGAATATTTAAAATTTTGAAACTACCGCGGAAAATGTCTTCGCGCCCGCCAATGGTCTGACCCTGTAAATGGGGATGTTGAACGTCTGACCAGCAAATTCTTTCCTGGCTCTTCAGTTCGGCACTCGACTCGAGACAGAAAGGTTGTCCTAGAGCTTAGCGCTTTTGACGCGTTTCGGCTTGACGCCCGCGGGCGTCGAGTCGTGGCTATTTACTCCTTGGAGGAGGCTGTTCGCTGTTATGGTGCTTGGTATTTTGAGAAGTTTGGTAATCTCGTTTAACATCGTATTCCGAGGTTTTCGACTTTTGGGAGACCGTTCCGAAGTGTGACTATTAAGTCGCGCGGTGGGAGCGGCCTGGGGTGTTAATGTATCGTGAAACTACGTGTTAAATCAAATTGAGGGGAAATATCGCATTCTATGTCTGTCGGTTTAAATCTCGCCGTTGCACTGCTAGAAGTTAAGAACATTCAGGATTTCGCCAGTGTTCATCTCCGTGACCTCCAGAACTATCTGGTTTTAAGAAAGACGTCACCAGGACACCTGCAGAATTGCTAGGGAAGCTGGAGTTCGCTCTAAACCCATCTTCCAAAGCAGTGCATACCTCGCTTCTATGTCGATGTTGTGAACACGTTGATTTAAATCGCTATACTTTGCAAATGGAGCCGACAAGGCGGTAGATCCTGCACGTTTATACCTTTCCTTTGTAGTTAACGCTTACTTATTTTAATATTTAAGAATTATTGTAGTTAGGTTCTCCCTAACAAGGGCAGACCGCGAATTTGTTAAAAGTACAGGTTGGATTGTGTTCAGCCTAATACGTTTGGCAATAGCTTGTAATTCCGTCACGCCACTTTTAGGGCCATATCCAGTGCAACATTTTCCTCTGTAGCTTGTGAGTTTAAAATACATCAAGTAGATATGCAGCTGCAAAATTCTACATCATCCTCGCCGAGGTCCTTCTCTTTGGAATTAGAGAACGCCATATTTTTCTTTAGGCGCCCGAAAACTGGTAATCATTGACTTTGTATGTTTCTCCTGAAATTAAGTTAGACCCCCCCCCTCGTGTCCCATTGAGCTAGCTGTGCTCTTGTCGTTTGTTACGAGGTATTAATTAGAAGTTCTACAGGCAACAATATTTGTTTTGTTCTCATGTTTTCCTGTAACATAACATGTAATGAGTTGTTTTACATAGAGTTTACATCAAAAAGACATGGACACTTTTATGTATGCCCCCCCCCCCCCTCCAGATAATTTTACTCACCATTGCTCAGAAAATTTAAAGATTCAATAACAATTACAGCGGAAAGTCATCGATTGCTGTGTGGCGCAAGAAATGCACAACAAATTTATAGCTTCCCTAGAATCTTATTTCGGTATGATTCAAAAGAAATTTAAATTTTTTGAGCTGTAATGTAATCTCTTGTTACGGCCAAACGGCTACTGAAATGTAATTTGGCTTATTTGGTAACTACAGTGCTAAATGGACGTCGATTGTGGTATGATTGAAAAGGAAGTTAAATTTCTTGAGCTATAATGTGATCTCTTGTTACGGCCAAACGGCTACTGAAATTTAGTTTAGTTTATTTCTTTCAGCGCTAAATGAACGTTGATTGTGCTGTGTCCATCTAAATCTTGGCAACGTCTAGAGGTTTGTAAACTCCTGTAAATGCAAATTAACTTTAGTGGCGTTTTGGACAAGTTGGATTTTACCTGTCAACTGAAGTTTCGTTTGACATTTGAGAGGTTAATTTGATTACGGAATTTTGGGATTAGTTTGTTAGGTTGAACGCCTGCAGTAGTAGTGGCTGGAGACCCGTCAGAGTGTCTTGAATTGACAGTTCACTCCTAAAGAATTAATCACTGGTTTGTCTTATTGAATGGATGCGTAATATCTCGTATTGCCTTAGCTTCTTCTAGACGTTCGTTGTTAAGGTTTGGAATGGTCTTGCCCTACTAACAAAGTTAGGCTTAATATGGCTCGGTTGCGTATTAACTTCCAAGGAATCTCGAGTATGTTAGCATCATTTCGCCAGTTTATGTTGGAAACCTTTATAATGAATTTGATTTGCCTATTTGTCATGATTATACTTCCGGCATAATTAACATCGAAAAACATTTTCACCAAGATTTGTCGAGGTTCGTCCTCTACTGCTTTGTCTGTGATTGGTGGGTTCTCATAATTATTCCTCGATTCGTATAGTTGGATAGTTTGGATTTGGAAAATACGTCAATAGTAAGACAGATTTGATATGGAACCAGCTTTGTTCTTACAGTAAGAAGTAATATTTTAGATACAACTCCTCGAGAGATTAGCCATGCGACAGGTTAGCGTTTATGTCGAGCTTGTATCGTGGGGACTATAAAACAATGAGTCGATAATTAACTGAAGTACGTACATAACTGTACTGTAAGGTTGTTTATTAATATGTAACATTATTACAGGGCATTTGCTGCTGGTCTTTTATTTCCTGTGTTTTTCTTCTTTCTTTTACGTAGCGGTTTGCTTCTCTTTTCTTCTCTTTGCTGTGCTGTCTTTGGAGGCTCGATTCTGCCTTCTGCATTTCCTTGTATTTATCATCCTCCGTTGCTGCAAATGGATTGATTTGATGGTGTTGCTACAAAACCAGAGTGAACTTGGGACTTCGTAATGACCTGGATCAATGCTGGAGAGATCAGATAAGCGAATGAACTTAATTTTATAGAGATATATTTATCGTGATCGTAATTCAAAGTGCATAAGCCAACCTTGAAAAAGTATAATACTCCGATAATCTCGATTTTGAATGAGCAATGATACACCACAAATTTATGGGTATTTCTAATGTGTATTGATCTGTTAATTAATCAAAATATAAACTGATTTCTGTAAACATAGATCACTTTACCTCTAGATTTTATAACTGAATTGAACCTTTACATTAATCAAAAATATTGGTAAAAGCTGCGAGTGTTAATACCCAATGATGGGTTATTTAATTATTTGCCCGCTTGTATCGATTTAAATAATATCACTTCCATTAGGTCATACTCACGTTTTGTTATTACTATAGCCAACTATAGTTTATTTGAGAGTCTTCGACTATTAAGGGTGATTTTGGACCTTCATTTTTAGTAATAGTAATGGTCAAGATCGTACCTGAACCTTCCAATTTAGGTTTGTTAGTGGATGTAATAAATAAATTGGTGGCGTCTTTTGAAATTAGTATATTGGTTATTGGGAACCCGCCCTTGTTTCTGCGGATTAGCTAGTGGGCCCCATTGAATGCAAAAGAGTGTTCTCACCTCGTTGTTTGATTTATATTAAAGTGCTTTATAAAGAGACGTCTTCTGTTGCCCTGTCTTCTAACTCTTTTATCGTTGTGCATTGATTTAGGGAAGGAAAAAGAAATAACTCGAGTATCTAGATCCATAGTAATAGTCATCTTAAACAACAGCCACTGAAACAATTGATTCGTGCTAGATAATGTACTTATGTAAATTATATAAAAAATTATATATAAGAATAATAATAAGTCATTATTTCCCGATTGAAAAACTAAAAAACACTTCTTAATAGATGGATAATTATTGTAATACAAAGTTATTTTTGGTATGGTACGGACTCATAAACTTTTTTATTGTCAAACTTATCATTTTTAAAATTTGAGCTGATACAAATCACACCACTTAGTACGAAGTGTTCTAGTTTTATATAGTAATTGACAATTGACTCTGTAAAATTCTTTATACATATGTCTCATGCTTTATCAAAAACTAATTGCTTACTAAATTTTGGATTTTCTGTTTCACAGACACATTCAGGCCATACACATTCATCTCAACAAAACAACGCACATAACGGTTCAGATCAAAGTGGATTGTACAGGGCGTCATACCACGCAGCTCAGGATCTCTATAATGGTCAAAACACTGGTGCCGTACCTCGTTCATCTTGGCAAGGTGGAGATATAATCAGACCATCACCAGCTCCTCGACAGTATCAGCAGACTGAAGAATGCCAAAGTAATTCGCAAACCGTAACTGTTCAAATCGAGGGCGGGAAAGACAATACTCACAAAGAATCTCATAAAAGCTCAAAATCGGTCACAAAAACATATCATACGATTAAGGATTTAATATCCAACCGATTCAAAAGTGGGAAGGACAATTCCGAAGACAAAGCTGATGAGACAGGTTTAAATAACGTAACGGAAGAACTGAGGAAAAGCGTGAGAAGCATAGACAGATTAGGGGAGGATCATTGTGACGACCGAGGTAGTAATTTCAAAAAAACTGCGGGCGAGCAGGGTATTTATGGGAAACCAAGAACTGATCAGAATATAACCATGCAACAACACCATTACAACCAGCACGTTATTCAACAACATATTTTGGCGCAACAAGCGTCGCAATCGCGACAGGCGATGCAGCAATATCAATTAACTCAGCAGTTCAAAAGCCAACAACAAAACTTTTACCCTAACCATCAAATTTCTCAAGCCAGATCTCAGGAAATGTTGACACCACCTGCTTCTGATCAAGTGTATTACCAAAGTTCCTATGGGTCAGCACCTCAACGACCAGTGCAACGTTACGGTATGACCCAAAGTTCTGAACAAAATTACGTACTGATGCATCATTCTCAACTGGGCGAAAGAGAAGTGATCAACGAGCGGTATGTTGATGAGCGGAGACAGATTTCTGAAAAAAGAAGCGCCCAACAGCTGGAAAGAGACAATTTAAGACAGAGGAGTTTTGAAGCCAGACGAGCGGCTTCTCAACCACAACTTGCTTGCGAAGAGGAAATGCGTGGTGAAGTGGCAGATAACCGTCCGCAGCCCCAGATTGGGCAAGCCCATGTAAGGAGAGGTTCCCATGGAAATCTCATCGAAACCATACGCACTTCAACGGATGATGCGGAGAAAGATAGTGATGATGGAGGTTTTCTCAAGCGGAACAATACAAAAGACCATCAACTGAAAGATGGTGTAGATAATAGCGGTCTAAAGATGCCGGAAAGTAACGGGAGCGAAATTCATAAAGACGAGTCGGCACCTCAAAACGATAACAACATGTACAATGATTCTAAAGTTTCGGAAGCGCTAATGGGTTCGCCCCGAAAGCGCCTCGAAGGTGAAATTGGTAAGATAGAAGGTGTATATAATATTGGCCAAAAGCCTGGTAAATCGAAAAATGAGAAAGAAGATCCCAGAGGAATAAAGAAGTCAGCTGCAGAATCTGGTGCTAGTTCAGACTACGACAAACCTGGTCAAAGCTCATCTAATGCAGACTCTGGGAGAGGGAGTGCAGCATATAGCAGTGGGAGAAGGCCAGGTGGAGTTGGAATTCATACCAATAATGAATCTCCAGACTTGCATCGTCCTGCATCCAATTTTAAAGACTTATACCACTCAAGTAAGTGAACAACTATTGTTTTTCTTCCTCTTAGAGGTCGCAGGCCCTGTAACAATACCTGTTATTTTAATATGTAATCTTGAATTGAGCAATTGATAACATTATCGATCCGCAAATACGAATACAAATGTATAACTTTGAAATGAGGCTTTTCAGGACCCCTTTGTTGGGACTTCAAATTATTTCCCCTTGTTGTTTACCTAACTAACTCAGTACACATGAAACTTTAACTTTATCTCAACTTGTGAGTAGAATGTGTCAATATCTGCTAAAAACAGAAAGCTGACCTACACTTGTAGTATTCTCGGGCTAAATGTGACTTCAAATAATATGCACAAAAAAGCCAATTTTATCACAGAAATATTGAATTCCTCGTACAAACTATTTCGCGTATGTATTTATTTGTTCATTAAATGCATTCCTTTGAGGTCACGAATTCTTCACACAACCTGAAGCGAACGCTTATCGTCTAAACTGCAAACATTTTTTGTATCAGGTTACCTTAAGCTCATGGCTTGTAACTGCAATGTAGCGGATTAGGCTGGCCCTGGAACCCAAATGACTGGCACACGTCATCAACCTTTAACGGCAAAATGCGTAGAAATTTACCAAAAACCTGCGGCGAAGTCCTTGGCTGCTGTCTCGGTCGCCGCTATACTTGATTGCGTCACGGAAAACTCACTGGTAAAATCCTTGGCGGTATCGTAATTGCGTACTTACTCAGTACGCGATTATTTTACACTTACATGGAGTGCATATACTGGTTTGCTGTTAGACAGTAGCCTATTTACTACGCGGCGGCGTCAGCCGCTTTAATTTAGATGGCCGCAGGCGAAATTTGACTGGAAGGAAGACGCTCACAGACGTGTGCCCTGAGGCTCAGTACCCCGACGACTGCTTTAAATTCCCTCGACCGCCTTTACATCCATATCGAACGCCGGTCACATACAAAACATAGCGATCCATGCACTAAAATAGCACCGTACTCGCGCACTTTTAACTATACCAAGTTACAATGATTGAGCCCAATTAACAATGCAAAAGCATAAACTGGCTATGTATGTAAATATTCAAATAATTCAGGCAAGGAAGCCCGATGCCCGTTTCAACTTTTAAAGCATCCTATTATGAATCGGTCAATTCATTTCAAATTGGTGGTTAAACGCACAAGATTTTGAATCAAAATTGGAAAAGCGTCAGATCATGATTTTCCTCTATTTTATAAGTTCAATTTGACTTACATTACCTATTTTTACAAAGAATTTAATAAAGGTATGACACTTTTATTCATCCGTGCCTTTAACCTTTTAGCAAGTCAAACTATTTTAACACTAAATCGCGCGTTTCAGGTGTTTTGTAAACCATACTGTCAATTAACAATTCATATAAGACGTTTATACGTAATTATATTAATTATTTCCTATTGAATAAATCAAACAAAAGGACAACTCCGGACTGCATTTACCACAGGCTTACGTTGGGAAGCAAGCGGTAGAAACGCCTCTGATCGACGTGGTTAACGAAACTCGTGAACCACCAACAAACGTTTCAAGTCCAAAAAAATTTGGCGATCAATCGAATTACGTTACTTACAGGATAATAACGCATCACTATGATTTGTTGAGCGGCATTGGTATAGCTTATTTACAAGCATAGAAGTAAAATCATTTTTATAATTTATAAATACCTTGTCTGAAAAGTTGATTTAGAGGAGAGGTATTTGGGGGGGGGGGGGCTGAAGGACCCTTAGAAAGCAAGCCTCGAGGTAATTTCTGAACAGGTCAGCTCGTGAACTACACTCAACACTGGCTTTTTCCGACCACCTCCAGGTTACACACAGAATAGATTCGTGACATGACAATACTTCTACATGAGTAAATTTCACCCACATATCCGGTGACGCCGCTTAACTCGGGGAAAAACTTCCACCGCGAAATGTAATTCAACACGCCCCCACAAAATATAACTACGGAACCCGAATGGGGGTACGACTCTGCACTTCATTATTCGGCGATCGGCTGCGGTATAGTCTTCGAAGTCAAGCCACTCCTCGCGGTTTCGTTCCTCTTCCATGGTAAAATCGAACGGGGCTATCTCTCTTTTAATAATTGTCTCTGCCTTGTTGTTCTTGAAAACAGAGGTGAAAGGTGCAAAACTTTTATGTAGAACACCTTGCATCCGGCCACACAGCGCACGTGCTGTTCAAATGGCAGATTTCGTGACGAAATTTAGCTGATGAAATTTCTTGATAACCGTCGCTGAACAACCGACAGCCGGGCGCCAACACGTATCAGGTTACTGTCTAGATTACGCCACTTAATCCATTAAAGCCTGACGTAAGTAATAAACGAAGAATTTCAAAACGCTACCTCAGGCGGCCTCTATTGACTAGGACCAGAGCGTGAAATACTTCAAGCAAAATCAATTATGGTGTGCACATTGCTTACTGCCGCATTTCCTCTGCTTGTTATGACGCGACTCACAATCATCAATTCGCGAATCTAGAGTTGACTATGTCATAGCGCATCCTTATAAAATGTTTATTCTCATAGCATCGATTCGGCCTCTACTCACCAGTCAGCGAATGCTTACTGAAATGTGGCTGTCATGGCTCCTTTATGTGGACCTCAAATTGAAATGGGACGTCTCGTACGCCTTAGTATTTTTATCAGTGATTTGCCCTTGGTCTCCTAGCTAACTCAGTACACATGAAGCTATTTTATCTTTTTCCCAATTGTTGTTAAGAAGTGTTTTTATTCGCAAAAAAAACATGAAGCTGACCTGCAACTCGGTTGCTGAAATCAGCTTCAAACAATATGCCTAAATTAAATGGCCTTAAATACGTAGGTTTAAAATACGAATAGATTATTGATGCGCAATAGCTCGTTGCTATACTCATTAACAATTCAAATGCTGATAGAATAGCTGTATCCAAATACCATTTACAATTAAAAAACGTTTAAAAACGCCAAAATAACTGTCTTTAATATGCAAACATTCGATGCATAGAAGTCCGTCGTCGCCAAATATTTCGTCGCGTCTTGCACTGTAATCTGATACACTTGCTCAGAACTTGCCGCCTGACGTCACTCTGTTACATAGTGGCTTAGGTGCGGCTTCAGATCGCCTCGCGGGTTTTAGACGCAATATGACGCAATCCGCTATTCTTGCAAATCCCAAAAGGCGAAAACCACTAACTTTTAATGTATAAGTACGCAAATCCGCTGTTTTACACCTGGGGCAGGCTTCTCCTCGTTACTGCAAGGAGTTGACCTCGCTCTAGAAGTCGTGCGCTTAATTGGCTTACGGCGCCTTGTCAGTGACGCTTTCAGCTTATATGCAGACGAACTCGTAGATTTACACAAACACTAGACTCAGGAACCAAACCTCTTGCAGCAAGAAATTTACTGTTTGCTGCCAAACACACTTGCAGCCCCAAAGGCCATACACCAAATGTTTTGTTGCTCACTGCCACCGTCAAACAAAGTACTTTACCGCAGTAAATATACCTCAGTTCCAGCATATTGTTAAAACCACTGCACAAGCAAAACTGTGGAATGATTCTACTGGATGCATGCGTATTGGTGCCTAAGTTAAATCTGTTCAAATTCCAATATTACTATATGCAACTGACGCTAGCGTGGCCGAGCGGTTAGGGCGTCAGGCTGCGGTGCCACGGCATGGGGTTCAATCCCAACATCTGGCAACTGGCGGGCGGCCCACCCAGTCGCTTTAAAATTTGGGTACCGCAACCACAGTTGTGGAAATAGACAAAGTAAGGCAGTCGTCGAAGGCGTGACGCTAATCACATCACTCAGTACACCGTTAACGGTGTGCCAGATGCCTGGGTTTGGTAAAGAGATATTTCGGCGACTCTGACTCGCCTTGTCTCAAGTCATGTTTCTAACTGGAATGAAGTTCCTGAACTTTACTAGATACAATTGCTCAAACTGGCTATACTTGGTGTCCATTGTCAAAGTCAAACATAGGCAATTAACATTATTGCAATCACTCGTTTTTCATTGAAATAATTCATTTTTTTATAAACAATTTTAACATACGTTGACAGAAATACCTGATTTACGCCAACCCATTACCAATTTTTTTTTCAAATGCTATCAAACTTAAAAAGCAAGGCATGGAATATTTACAAATTCCCAAGTTTTAAATTAACATTTTAAAATAAATATGGCATCTTGAATGTTATTATTGGTATCATTTGATGCGTAATAATTTTTATTCGCAACCATATATGTAATAAGATCATTACTGACTTTTAAAAAGCTGGCAAATGAGCTATTCCCAACTTGTAACTTTTCAACCGGTCGGAAAAGTGATTGCCGGTTGGAAATGAATCCATTCCCGACCGCAGAGTAGGTAGGGACACTGGGAATCTCGTTGATCCATTCATGCGCGTCACAACCTGTCGTATCATAATATAATAATTTTTCCAATTATTGTTTAGAATAAAGTGGTTGCGAATAAAATAGTATACATACCACGGTGAAAAGTTTCATTCCTGTCTCGAGATAAAGTTCACCTCGACGCTACGCGTCTCGGTTAACTACTTAATTTTTCGACAGGAATGAAACCCTTTTCACCTCGGTATGTAATATACTATATCTTTCCATTGATACCATTACCTTCCCTGTAAGTTTGATTGGCAAGCAGGAATCGGCAAAAACGTTCGATACAATGTTAATCGTCTATGTTCGACTTTGAGAACGGACACCCGGTATATGTAAATATTGAAATAAACAATCCAGGCGATGGAGGCCAGATTCCTATCTAGCAGATGTAAATAAAAATACATGTTCATTGGCAATCACATAATAATTCGAAACAATATTAAGAAGTAAGCAAACTGCCACCTTTAGCTGACTTTAGTATAGGGGTCACTTTCTGATCATATCAGTACTAATGACCTTATACTTTAGCTTATATCTACTGCACCTTTTGGACTAATCCACCTGAGCTGCATGAAAGTATTTTCACGACCGTTCCTTTAGGTGGAAATTGTGTTATAGTAGCAGTTTTGGTTGTCAATCTAGAACCACTCAAACTGAAAAACATTTTTTGCTTATGTAGACAGAATTTGCCAATAGTACCTGAAGATGGCGATGCTCAAAACGTCGCCACTTTAAGCGGCGGGTGTTAACGGCCAATGTAGATCGTACCCTAACTTTGTTTTACATTACGACAATCTTTGTTTCCATCCCATTGCTCTTTACTCCTTATCAAAAGTAGTAGAATGACCCTATTATTAGTGCTTATGTCATCAGTCACGTAATCACTGCTTGTTATTGCCGCAGGTCAGGACTCCGAATGGGTTGACGTAGTGGAAAACGAACTTCGCACTATATTAGAACCAAAACTGCATGAGCTTTCGTTGCAAGGGAATAATGTCGGTATATCAAACTCAACGTTGAGTGAAAGTATATCGTCAATGACCCCCCGCTGCCCCCTCTCTCACCTGGTGACCAGTCTTCTCCGAACCTAACCCCCAGAAACTCTGCAAAGTATAAAAAGCACAGCAGGTAGTTGTTTCTTTTTGAGTTTGCTATATTCACTACATTGTATTTTTGCAGCCTACCTTACGGAAGTAAACCTGAATATGGTCATGATAACTACAATAAGTTGTCTAAGGGACACATTGGGAGTATTGGTCCAGGAATCAACGCAGGTCGTTGGGCTGGTAGCAGTTCGCAAAAGCAACGTCCGGGGAAGAAGATGGATCATGGCTCTGCATTTAGAGCGAAACAAGGTAACTAATTAAAAGTAATAATGTGGGCATTATTTTGTTTATTGTGATGTTTCCATTTATTTTCAGCTTTTGGTTTCGATAATACTGACATCACTTCAACAACAACCCGTTCTCTGGACTTAGAATCTATGCTGGACAATCAAAGTGATTCAGAAGGAGACATTAGTACAACAGATGCCAGAGCAATTAGAAAACAGTTAGAAAGCTTAGAAGGAATGTATTCAGAGGTAGGTTTTTCTTAGAATTTGATGTATTTTATTATTTTTAAATTATGCAAACCAAGACAGATCTTTATGCCATAAGCATGAAAGGTGTTTATTAAATAGAATATGTCAGGATTATTCGATTAAAATTCCTTTTATTAGCAAAAAACAATTTCGTGTTTTCAAATCCACCTAGCGAATTTTTGTTGTTAAAACACGGTATAACACGGTGTTTTCCCGTGCCCCATACTCTGCTTTACTATGAATTTAAATTGCCCTTTGTTTGCTAGTTAACTCAGTCATAGATGCAGAAGATCCACACTTACCTTAGTATGGCTAAGGAATGTCAATATAGTATGTTTTGAGCCTGTTCGTATCCAGTACAATCCTGTAATCACACGTGTAAACCCGGCTAGGAATAAAAGCCAGTAGTTCACATAAAATACTATGTACTCTAGAAAAGGGTATACATTCATGGACACACATAAAAAGCATTCTACATAATGACGGTATATAAATGTCAACAACATATTACACAACAGATAACCACAAGCATAAAGCTTATTTCTTCACACCCCTACACACTATTAATTATTGGCGCTAAGTCAAAAACAAACTGCGCGAAAAACTTTTAAATCCCGTGCACAAATTCACTTAAGCCAGATCTGCCTTTGCTCACTGACTTGATATGATGCGTTGCTTCAGCAGCTGTTTCTGCAGGTGCAGTCGGGTTCGCAATTACTCGTCGACACTATTGCGCCGCAGTCTGTTGCAATACTTTGTAATTCCCTATTACGATTCTAATTTTCACAATGTCCCGATTCTAGTTTTCACAATTTTTCTGGACCGTGCATTTGATCCTAAGGTTTATTTATAGTACTAATCTTGGTACAGGAGATCAGCTACGTTGATTTTCTGAAGTTGTTCCAAAATGGTTTCGTACATTGGCAAGATCGACTGCGTCTCTAAAGCTAAAATAGTGGCTCTTGGCTGTGAACTGCTGGGTCTAGGGGATGCTTCCCCCAAGCTGGCAGTCGGTTGCGTTTGCACAGACGAAAACCCTTGCTAGGGCGTCCACACTGGGTCGCTACCTACATGCGACTGACTTTCCCGCACTCCCGTTTGTGCTACATTATGCTTTTGATTGTATTAATAGACGTACTCCATGACTGCATCAGCTGGTTTGCACCGCACGGTCTGGCATGCGAAACACTCAATGTGTGTTTTAAATACATAATTCGTTTTAACCTCAACATCACAATGTAAGAAATACTGTCTAGTTCTACACTAGCAGGTTAATTGTTGAAATACCTCAGGTGGAACGATCAGCCCATTACAACGGCAAAAGGAAAATTAAGAATATTTGTGAAAAGTGGAAATTGTTTGTTTCTCTATACTTGCATAAAAAGTCAATATAAAATAATCAGATGAAGAGGTGTACATGTGGTTTTAATATAATTCAGGGCAGTTTTTTTTTTTTCTAATATTTTGTATTTATTTTTGCTGTACCTATAGGGGTAGCTTTGTAGCTCTGGATCCTTCTTTGGATTTTACCATTTTTGCCAGTCCCTTATTACATTGTTTTCCTTTATTATCTTTTGGTTAAGAGGATTTCTTAATCTCCTGAATCTTCCTCACCTCTGTTATTATCACACCAAACTATTTTTTCCATTTACCTGTTATGATAACTTTCTGCTCTTCTCATATTTAATTCTTTTCTATCTCGCTTTCTGTTCCAACCTTGTAAACACTTTCTAATTCTACCTTAGTTCTTGACATCAGAACCAGATTGTCTCTATAAGCTATATGCATTGGTGTTTACAATGGTAAATTATTTTGTTTCTACCTTGCTTTCTCTCCATATTATTATCAGTACCAGATTAAAAACTGTTGGTGACATTATATCACCTCTGTGAATTGCAAACCTAGACCGATTTCCATGTGGTCTTGAGTGTTATCTTTATCATACACCTTAACTTTTTGGCATTCAGAGTTTCTCCATGGCTTCGTAACCTTTTATCTTCAAATCATCGAATTGTATGCCTGCTTGAAATTGATGAATATTATAGATGTTTCAGATTATCACAAACACTTTTGTTTTTTCTTATATGTATATAGAATATACAGGGTATTTATGGTCTTCTCTGTATATTTTTAAGGGTGATAGTACACATCAAAAGGAGTCAATAAACCTTAAAACGTCTTATAAAAAGTTGTCTACCAAGCGAGATAATAATTCTTTTAGTTTTGACATTAAACAATTAATTTGCTTTAAAACCTAGTAATCTACCACTTAATCAATATTGTCCACTACAAAAGATGTTTGAACGTTGTATACAAAGTCTGATACTGCGTACTCACGACTCTTTATACTCTGCCCAAACCTTGTTGATGATTTTCTGCCGCTGCTGTTTGCACCCGATCGCAGAGATCTTCGAGGTCGATAATTTCAGTGTTGTATACCGTGGTCTTCATAAGACCCCACAAATAAAAGTCCATCTTGGTGACCGTGGAGGCCAAGGGAAAGAGCCGCCTCAACCTAACCATTTATTTTCAAAAACGTTGTTTAAATGTTAACGAACTAAATGACTGAAATGCACTGATGCATCGTCTCGAAACCAACTTGTTTTCCCTTTCTAGTTAATCGATTTCGCAACATAAATGGGCCAATACGTTGCCCGTTACTAATCCAGCCCATACATTTAAAGAAAATCTCTGCTAAAAATGACCACGATGAAAAGCATGTGGATTTTTGACACTCCAGATGTAAATATTGTGACAGTCCTTCGGTTACAAAGCTTGTACCGATTGCACATGCAACATAGAGTTCACCAAACGATACGATTTGAAACCCCAATTTGACGAGCATTTTGGCAGTGTACTGGTTGAAGAATTTGTTCCTCAGCATCTATTCTCCAGTATGTTCAAATTCTGTTTATCTATTAATTTTAACAATTCCACTGGTATTTCATCTGGTCCAGCTGCTTTATTATCTTTATAGTTCTTAATAGCATACTCAATTTCTTCAGTAGTAATTCTTTGACCAGGTGATAATGGTTCTATTTGGTAGGTGTTGTCTCTTTCATCCGAGAATAGTTCTTTGATATATTCTTCACACCGTCTTAGTGTTGATGAAATATCTAAGATTATGTTTCCTTGTTGATCCTTTATGAATTGTTGATGTATTTTCTTGCTGGTACCAGTGAATGCCTTGATCTTCTTATGCATGTTGAACGTGTCATACTTCCGATCTAGTTCTTCTATTTCCTTGCATTGTTGTTCCATGTGTTTTTCTTTTGCTTTGTTTATCTCATTTCTAATACTTTTATTGGTAGTTTTGTATTTAACTTCATATTTCCCTTTTTGCTTTCTTTTATCTTCAATGAGATTTAAGAATTTCCTCAGTCATCCATTCTTTTTTGGCATTCTGTCTTTCGTGTTTTAGTTGTTTTTGACCTGGAGTCAGTATTGCTTGTTTTATATTCTTCCCTTTCTCATTGACATCTACATTTTGTTTAGTAATTTCTGTCACGTTTTCTGTATTTTCTGTAATACTTTTCTTAACTTCATTTCTAATGTTATCAATTTTCAGCATTCTGGTGCCAATTTTTGGTTTTGGAACTCTTTATTTGAACCTTTTCAACTTTATATTTATTAATACTTGCTACCAACGGGTTATGGTCCGAGCTTATATTGGCCCCGGGATATGTCTTTACAGATATTACGGAGTTTCTGTACTTGTTGTTTATAAGTATATAATCTATCTGGTTCTTGATTATATTTTCTTTAGTGTTTGTAGGGGATGTCCATGTACACACATCAAAAAAGTCTAAGGAACACATGGTTTTTTAATTAAAAAGACTAAGTAATGACTAGTGCTTAGCTATATTTCAATTATATACAACAACACGTAACTTCCGAATCTATACTAAGTTATTTTAACTCTCTACAGAACATTTTTATTACACTAAAAATTACTTGAAGACAAAATTAACGAAATGAAACAGTATTAACTTAATTTGTAATTTTTAATTTTTGCGTAATTTCTAATTCTGCACATGAAATTAACATTCAAACGCCATTTAGTAACTAGTGTTACCTCCTCTTGCATTTAAAACTGCTCGATCGTGGCATTGACAGAATCAGATTGTCAATTTCTTCTTGCGGTATGGCATTCCAATGACGCTGAAGGCATCTAAAAAGATCTAAATTGTTCTGCACATTCTCCATATCAACAAGAACTCTTCTTTTGAGCATGTCCCAAACATGCTCAATGGGATTTAGGTCTGGCGACTGCGCAGCCCATGGTAAAATGGATACATTGTGCGTTTCCAGCCACTGAGAAACGGTAGCAGCGACATGACATCTTGCATTATCATGCATCAGACAAAAATCTGGATGAAGTTCTTCAGCTATAGGAAGAACAACAGGCTGCAGAATGTTATCCCGATATTTATCTGCCGTTAATGATCCGTTAATTAAAACGAGCTCTGTTCTTCTGCCAGTCATTACTCCTCCCCATACCATGATCGTCCCGCCTTGGAATTTTTTTACTTGCTGAACATTACGTAGCCGTTGTTCATTGCCAGATCGTCTCCAAACACGAGTTCTTCTTGTGTCGGGACAGAGCCCAAACCGCGACTCGTCGGTAAAGAGAACTGTGTCCCATTGTTGCTGATTCCAATTTTCATGCTCTGCACACCACACATTTCGAGCTTCTCGATTACTGCGAGTAATTGCTGGGCATCTTAAAGGGCGACGAGAACGAAGATTGGCTTCATGTAATCTGTTCCTGACAGTTTGACTGGAAACAGTTACATCATGTGTATTTTGTAGAGCACTAACCAGAGCAGTTGCATTTATTGAAGGTTCCCGTAATGCCCTTAGCCTTATAAATCTATCCTGAATCGACGTTGTAATTCGCGGTTTTCCTGGGTGCTGTTCCTGTGGATGTCCAGATTCTTGATAACGTCGCCATAATCGATGAATTACTCCTCTTGATGTTCCCAAAATTCTTGCAGCATCATCCTGACTTCGACCACCTTCAATAATACCAATTGCCCGAAACATCTCATCCTGGCTTAAATGACGGCGTTGTTGATCACGCTGCATCACTATTACACACAACCGATAGCAATTGTTGCAAAATAAAAATGAAACTGCAGAAAAACATTAACTTTTCGAAGCAGCACTATAGCCTGTATAACTTCACAGCATAAATGTAAACAAACAAGATAAACAAAATAGCATCGAAACATAGCTTACCGTTGTTACCTAAGGCCACTATGTTAATATGTTCAAATCTTATTTCAGTTTATTCTAGAAACAGTAAAACTACAAATATATATGATTAAATCTTGTGTTCCTTAGACTTTTTTGATGTGTGTATATAGTCTTCGTTTGGGCAGTCGGTACCAGGTGTTAGTAACAACCATATTCCTTTCTTGGCAAAATTCAATTCATTACCTCTGTCGTTTTTTACTCCTAATCCATATTTACCGATCAAGTTACAAACTGCGCGTCTTCAATTTTCACATTAAAATCCCCTATAACAATCGTAGTGTCTCTACTCTTCGTAGGTTTTAGCGTCATTTCTAATTGGTGGTAGAATGTATTAATTTCTTTGTCGTCCTTGTCAGCTGTCTGAGCATAACCTGGATCATATTGATGTCGTGCCTGTGGTCTTTGAGCTTTAGCATAATATTTCTTTCTGTATTTCCTATTTGATGCTAAATTGTTGTACCTTTTCTAATCACCTCCCATATCTTTCACTCAGATCAGTTTTTTGGGAATATCTAATTCAACTATTATCACCCTATCATCACCTTATTGTATGCTTTTCTCTAACATTGTTCCTTGATTCACTAATAATACTGATAATGTTATGTATTATGTATTATTATGTATGTCAAACCTTGTCATTATTCAACTCTTGAATGTTACTTGTTACTTCTTCTAGAATAAGATTTATGATGAGTGGTGATGAGAGTTTTAAGTTTATGATTTTTGGATGTAGTTTTTATGGCTTTGCAATGCTTATTCTTTCTTAACTGTGTATTTTTGTTTTGCACTTTTACATAAGTGGAGGATCTGGAGTGATAATCTACTTCATATTTCCTTACATATTCTGTTGCTTTTTCAAGCTCCAATAACCCATCAAACAGCTCCTCTGTATTTTTCCTCAATATTCTTCTACCACTCTGATTGATTGATTGAATTGTAATTGATGGAAGGGATTGAGTACCACAACCACTGCAGCTTTAGGCTTATTGTATTACTTATCATATCACTTATTCAGTGAAGAGTTTTGTCGTCTTTATTATTAGTAACCTTTTCACAAGTTCTTCTCTAATTAGAACTTTTCTTGTATTAACTCCTCCCAGGAGTCAAAGATTATGTGAGAGGCTGTTTCGTCATCTTCATTACGTAGTCTGCATATGGGTTCTTCATTTAAGATACCCATTGTATGCAAGTGCTTCCGCATGTTGCAGTGACCGGTTATCAGTTATGTCACTAACCTAATTTGGTGTCTGATTAATCGCAGTATGTCATCTGTTAGTTTTTAGATGCTATTTTTGGCATAGTCTCGCTGTGTTTTAGCCCTTCCACATAGTTCCAGTGGTTATGGTGCGTTCTTTTTATCCAACCAGCCAACCAGTCACAGATGTTTTGGTAATTCCAAATACTGGTTGAGGACTATTAAATGCTGTTTCTGTTCCCTCTTTTGCGAGGACATCAGCTTTTTCATTGTCTTTTATCCCCATATACCCTGGCAGCCACATGAGGGTTAGGTACTCTATTGTGCTTTGCAAGGGTTATTAGGTTTTGTAGACAGTCCCAGACTAATTTTCAGTTAATTTGGTGGCTAAATAAAGACTTTATAGCAGCCAGGCCTTTAGTTAGGACAAGGATATCTTTGCCTTGATAGTTCCTCTTTATGTTTACCTGCAGACAAACGTCTATGGCATGAGTTTTGGCTTGTAATACTGTTACATACTTCCCCAAAGATGCTCAGGCTTCAAATTGAGAAGATTCCCCATATATTCCAGCTCTAGTGCCGCTATCAGTTCTGAAATCGTGTGTACCTGACTAGTTTTTCTTCCTGACCACGTCTTTGTGCCAGCACTTCTAGCTGGATGTTAAAGGGTTTATTGAAGTTATGCCTAATTGCACTGCCTCCTACATTTACAAGCTATGCTGTCAGACTTGGCAATATTGCATCTCTGGTAGTTGGTGGTTCTACATTACAGTTCTCCAATTTGAAATAATTTTACTTTAAAGAGCACAGTTTTTATCATATGTTTTACTCTGTAATTAACTAAAGATAGCTTCTGTAATTGTAACATTTATTTACATACTTAAGTAATACAAGCGTGTAACAGTATACTTATAAAAATGAAACAACTTAACCTATGTAACCCATGGATAATAGTATATTACCTACCGAGGTGGAAAGTATTTCATTCCTGTCGAGAGATTAAGTAGCTAACTTTATCTCGAGACAGGAATGAAACTTTTGACCGTGGTATGTATACTATTTTACTCACAATCCGTTAATAATAGGTACGTTTCTAACCTTCAAAAAAGTAGGAAAGCGAGTCATTATTCACTTTACTTTCCAGCTAGCCGGGAAAGGTTTCCCTGGCTAGCAAAACGTCACTTTCAATGAACCTGTCATGTTACCTAGCAACAGCGTCGCAGATTCCTTTGGTAAAGGGACTTATTAAATTGCAGTAAAAATATTTATTATTTCAAACTTACCTAATTAAATAAATAAATACAAAAACCGATTGTGAGTAAAATAGTATACATACCACGGTGAAAAGTTTCATTCCTGTCTCGAGATAAAGTTAACCAAGACGCTTTTGTGTCTCAGTTAACTAGATACTTAATCTTTCGACAGTAATGAAACACTTTCCACCTCAGTATGTGATATACTATTACTCACAATCGGTTTCTGTTATTTATTTAATTAAGTTGCAAATAATACGTATTTTTATTGCACTTTAACAAAGGAATATGCGACGCTGTTGCTAGGTAACATGACAAGTTCATTGAAAGTGTCATTTAGCTTTTCCCGCCTAGCTGGAAAGTAAAGTAAACAATGACTCGCTTTCCTACTGTTTTGAAGGTTAAAAACGTACCTATTATTAACCGATACTTATTTTAAAGTTTATAATTTTCTATACACCACTGCTGATTGAGATTACAACATATATGCAAAAACTATAGTGGTGCTACTGTAAATAATCTTATTTGAACATAATAAACTTATCTTTAGTAGTAAAAGGAAAGAGCAGCTAAATTTTTTTGTTGTTTTACAATTAACATAAATAACAACATATATATTTCAGCACCTGGTGCCTTCTTCAGTGTACAATTACAAACAGTTTAAAATAAGTTTTAGATAACATTCTGTAAAATAAAAACACAGTATTACAAGAATATTTATGAAAATAATAAATAAGTGAAAAAATCAACCCTCTCAAATAGTTACCTGTTATTCATTTGGCGATAAAAATTAAGTACAGAAACATTCTCCAATTATATATTGTAAGTTTTTAACATTCTGTTGTTTATTCTGTAAATGAAATACTATATTAAAAACCAAAGTAATAAGGAAACAATACGAATACTCACTCTAAAACTGTTAAAATTTTTTCCCCTTTTTTGTTATTCAAAGATTGCCATTCTATGTATAAATCCATTTATGAAGTTAGTTGCTTTTTAAAGATTTTTTCAAATATTGGGAGAAATTTAAAAAATTACCTATAGGAAGTCATACGTATTAGTTATAAATAATTTTAAAAACTGATAAAAGTACTCACGTTAAATTACTGATAAAAATTTTATTATTAAGTAGGTTCGTCTTGCTGTCGTTTTTTATTCGAGAAAAATTGTTTCTTTTTGCTTCTGTCAAATCTGTGTCATATTTAAGATAACCACCACTTCAAAAAGTAATGAAACCATCTTTATTTTATGTTATTGTTAATGGGTATATAAATATATAAGGAGCACCTATAATGAAAATGTGTGATTACTTTACTTTTGAAAGAAAACTGAAAATAGTACTTACTTTAATTGAGTTTATATATCAGCAATAATCAGCCATAAAAAAAATTTTTAATTATGAATTTTGTATTTTTTACTTCCTTTTACTACTATAAAGGAAGTATTGGATTCACCCCAAAAATTCGAAATTGAGTTTTCAACAGATCTTCACGTTTTAGAGTCCCCTGATCCCAAAAAACATATTTTTTTTCATTGGTCTGTCTGTGTGTGTGTCTGTGTGTCTGTCTGTCTGTCTGTCTGTCTGTCTGTCTGTCTGTCTGTGAACAGAATATCTCAAAAACGAAAAGAGGTATGTCATTGAAACTTCATATATAAGTTTTGTGTACTATGTAGATGAGACAGCAAGCTTTTGAAGAAAATCGCATAACCGGAAGTAGGTGTTTACTCTTGTGATTTTTCAGTTTTTTTCGATTTTTTCAAAAACGGCTCTAACGATTTTTTTTTAATTTTACATTTTTCTTACATTTTTAATGTGTATTGATGTGAGATAGGTGATTTTCCAGTTGAATACTTCTAAAGTGGGTTTCTTTTGTTTTTTTTTCTATTTTTTTTATTAACTCCTATTTTAAATAAAACACCCGGTATATTATTACATTTTTGAATTCACCTTAAAATTCTAGAGAAAATTTGTCTCTTCAACTAACACTCGATTTTGTACCGTTTTTGTAGAATTTGTAATTTTTGAAAATTTTTAACAAATGGTTAAAAATTAAAAATGAAATTTTTGACTAATTATAAGATCACTGTAAAAGGAAGTTGTGTGAGTGTATCACACCAGATTTTTTTAATAAACGATTTTTCTGTAAGATTTTGTTAAAATTAATAATTGCAATTAAGAGTTTGACAACTTACTCACTTTAGTTATTTTATCCAGATAATATTTGGTTGAAATTTCATTTTAGAAATATTAATTTTTATTTATAAAAATGGCAGAATTACTATTACAGCCATGTTTGAAATTTTTTTAAAAGAGGTGTATTCCTGTAAAAATATGTATCACTTTATATTGAGAGCATGATAATTTGAAGAAAATACTTACTTAACAGTTTAGATATTATTCATAACGTTTTAAGAGTTTTATGCAAATATCAATTTTCAGGGTCACCCGCCGAACTCGGCCATGACCGATTTATTCCAAAATTGCTGAAGTAATCTCAAAAACAGAATCTCCTGTAACTAAATCAAGCTAGATAATTTAAAATGCAATGATTATGATGAGTATACTTACAAATTAATTTTTAGATGGTTTTTGAATAATAGCGGTATTTATTGTATTAGAATTATTAATTTGTTTGAGAGCAAATTATTTCTGCCGTGTTGCGGCCATGACAGATGTAGCAAGACGAAGAAATGAAAGCAAAAGCGCATGCGCAAAAAGTTTGTCATCAAGAGTTCCAAAAATTTTTATTAGTTCCAATGATTTGTTAAGCATAAAGATTAAATTATTATTAAGTTATAAATTAATAGTATAAAAACATCTTAAATAACAATATTATAATAAATTATGATAAATCAAGTTCAAGTTTTCTATGTCAGTTCTATAATTAACAGCTTTTGGACTTCTTTTTATAGCAATCATTTAAATGAGCCGTTTTTTAAGGATTTTTTCCCTCTGAAGGATTTTTGGTGTAGAAAAATTAAAATTGTGAAAGTTTTCCAAAGTATGTTCAACTAGAGCTGTATTATTTTTATTAGGTGAAGTTAATTTGACTTTTATTGAATTTTTATGTTGATTTAAACGTTTGCAGAGCTTCTGCTTAGTCTGTCCAATGTAATTGCCATCACAATCTTTGCAATCTATTTGGTAAACTATATTAGATTCATCAGTAATTTTATTTTTATCTTTAAGGTTATTGAAAAACAAATTCCCAATTGTATTATTATTTTTATAAGCAACTTTTAAATTAAATTTATTAAGTTCTTTTTGTAATGACAAAGATAATTTTGGTATAAATGGAAGAGTAATATATTTAGGATTGTTGTTATTTTTATTGTTATTAAATTCATCTCCTAAGCAATTTGGTTGAAGATAAATAGTATTATCAGAATGTTTAGATTTAAATTTAATTTTATTTAATCTATTTTTAATTGTGTTATTAATTAGTGAATATGGGTAATTATTTTTCAACAACATAGTTTTAATTATTTTTAGGTTTTGATTATGAAATGTGTTTGATGACAATTTGATTGCTCTGTCAACTAAGTTGTTTATTATACTTTTTTTATATTGAATTGTAGTATTAGAGTAAAAATTTAAATATCTATCAGTCTTTATTTGTTTTCTATACCAATTCGTTAAAATGCTTCCATCCTGTTGTCTAAGTAACGTGAGATCTAGAAAATTTATTGAATTTAGGTCATTTTCTTTTTCTATTGTAAATTGTAATCTGGAATGTATATTATTAAATGTGTTACATATTAAATCAATATCTTTTGAATCTGCAGCAATAATGATATCATCGACATATCGTTGATAAAAAGAAATATTTTTAAGGTTATTTAAGATGTTTTCCTCGATTCCCTGTAAAACTAAATTGGCTATTGTACTGGAAAGGGGTTGTCCCATAGCAACTCCAAATTTTTGTTTATATATTTGATTATTAAATTGAAAATAGTTTGATTCCAATATATATTTAACAGCAATTAAAAATTCGTTTTTAGGGATTTGTGTTAAGGTTTTTATTTTTTCCCAATAATTTTCTATAGTTTGGATTGCAAGATGGATAGGAATATTAGTATACAGAGAAACTACGTCAAGAGAAAAGAGAACATGATTTTTAGGTAGTTTAACATTATCAATTTTTGTTTTGAATGTCCAGGAATCTTTTACACTATATTTATTTGTTTGCGTGATTTGAATTAAGATTTTTGATAAATATTTAGATAAATTGTATAAGGACTCATGTAAGAAGCAACAATAGGTCTGAGTGGAATTTCTTGTTTATGTAGTTTTGGCAATCCATAAATTTTTGGTGCTAAACCGTTATGAGTGATGAGATTTTTGTATGTAAATTCGTCAATAAAATTTGAGTCACGCCATCTTTTTAACAAATCATTATTAGAACGTTGTGTTGCTTCTGTTGGATCTTTTTTTTTCCTTTGTGTAAGTGTTAACATCATTTAAAAGGTTTAATATTTTTTCATTATAATCCTCAGATTGCATTATAACAGTGGTTTGAGTTTTATCAGCTTTAGTTACTATTATATTTTTATTTATTTTCAAAAATTTTTTTGTTATTTTGATATTATTTAAAAGTTTAGTATTAAATTTTGTTTCAATAGGTGTTAAAATATTGGTTTTTTTATTTTTGTTATTATGATTTGTTAAAATATTACATATTGATGATCTAATTTTATTTTGATCGTTTTCATTTAAATTCGAAATACCATATTCAATGTTAGTAATTATGTCTTCATTTGGAATTTTACTATGAGGATTAAAGAAATTAAAGTTAGGTCCCAATTTTAGAGTTTCTTGCACTTCTTTAGGTATTTGTATATTACTTAAATTTTTGATCCAATTCTCATTATTGTTCTCAAATAAATTTTTATTAAGATCAATGTTATTTTGATTTGACTGTTTAGGGTAACTCTTATAATAATTTTTATTATTTATTATTTCCCTAGAAGTTAATAGATTTAATTTATTAATATGTTTTTGTTTAGTTTTGGTTTTTAATACTTTTATTTGATCTGTTAATTTGGATAATTGAGGTATAACTATATCAATTGGAAATGTTCTGTCAATTACTCTTTTATGTTGCTGAATTTTTTGTTGTAAGAAATTTAATTTAGTGTATGGGTCTTTAATTAAAAGAGAAATAGACTTTTTTACAAAATCATGATATAAATTTATAAATTTTACATTATTATTAAAATTTTGAAAGAAAATATTACTAAAATTCTTTTGTAAAAATTTTGGTATTAGCAATTGGTTATTACATTTGTTGAGAAAGTTAATTTGTTCACTTACCCGTACATATGACAAACTGTGTTTTTTCAGTTTATTGAAGATATTGAAGTTTGCAGTATATCCTTGAATTGATGACATGTTGACGTAGTTTTAAATCACTCCTTTTCAATGATTCAACTGGAAATTAGTATATAGGTTGTAGCTGGATTTATTCTTAATTTAGTAGTAAAAGGAAAGAGCAGCTAAATTTTGTTGTTGTTTTACAATTAACATAAATAACAACATACAGAGAGATTTTTCTTACTACGAACACGGCAGACGATATGTCGAATTTACAAATGCCGAGAATTTAGCTTTGACAGTTCGCGTATTTTGTCAGTAGATAATATCTGCTGTCATTTCTATCTTAAAATCGATAACTATGAAGCAACGGATCAGTGCAAATTGTAAAATGGTATTATCAGGGTCCAACGGTCCGGGAAATTCAAAATTCTTTCACAACATTTGAAAATAGGCGTTCTTTATCGTTATCAACGTTACATGGAGTTATTTCAAATTTTGGAAACTTTGGATGTGTTTCTCCCAAAAGCACAAAAGCCCTAATGTTCCCAATGAAGACAGGTATTTAAAAGAGGTTTGTATTACCGCTAATGACTATCCAGACTATTTATTTAAATAAATTGCAGAACTAATAGATTTAGCTGCGATATTCTTCCCGTTGGCCATTTCAGAAGTATGGAATTTTGTGAAACTGTGACAGATATGCCTAAAACTTCCTCTGAAAAGTCGTTTGCACTACAACTAACGATTTGAAGAACTGCGTTTAAAAATTAAAAGGGTTGTTCAGAGTACTAGCACTAATACGTTTCTATGATCGCTTAGGATATTGTTTAGCGCAAGAAGGCAGGCTCTTTGAACAAGAGCTAATTTAAACTTCTTGAATTTTGTTGTTTGAAATAAAAATAGTTTTATTTTTGTTTGCATCTTTTTTTTTACTGAGTTAGTTTGTTCGGAAGAAATTATTTCTTTCTTCAGAATGCGTTTTACTTTAAGAACTACCTTCTTTTACTGTACTGTTAATATCTAAAAATCCTGTTTTTCAACTCTGAATTTATCACCTGAATTAATCACAGAATAACAGTACCTCATACATTATATCTGTGATATAATAATTAATTTAAAAAAATTACACTAGGCGTCTGCGTTGAACAATTACTTAAACAATCAACGCAGACGACCCGTGGATTAATATCAGAGTACCTTAGACCGACTGTCCATCGGTCTTGGCATATATTTAGGCAATCGTAAATTCGCCTTGATTTACTCGTGTTCGCAGTTCATGAATTTTCACTGTATATATTTCAGCACCTGGTGCCTTCTTCAGTGTACAATTACAAACAGTTTAAAATAAGTTTTAGATAACATTCTGTAAAATAAAAACACAGTATTACAAGAATATTTATGAAAATCTTGTAATACTGTGTTTTTATTTTACAGAATGTTATCTAAAACTTATTTTAAACTGTTTGTAATTGTACACTGAAGAAGGCACCAGGTGCTGAAATATATGTTGTTATTTATGTTAATTGTAAAACAACAAAAAAATTTAGCTGCTCTTTCCTTTTACTACTAAATTAAGAATAAATCCAGCTACAACCTATATACTAATTTCCATTTGAATCATTGAAAAGGAGTGATTTAAAACTACGTCAACATGTCATCAATTCAAGGATATACTGCAAACTTCAATATCTTCAATAAACTGAAAAAACACAGTTTGTCATATGTACGGGTAAGTGAACAAATTAACTTTCTCAACAAATGTAATAACCAATTGCTAATACCAAAATTTTTACAAAAGAATTTTAGTAATATTTTCTTTCAAAATTTTAATAATAATGTAAAATTTATAAATTTATATCATGATTTTGTAAAAAAGTCTATTTCTCTTTTAATTAAAGACTCATACACTAAATTAAATTTCTTACAACAAAAAATTCAGCAACATAAAAGAGTAATTGACAGAACATTTCCAATTGATATAGTTATACCTCAATTATCCAAATTAACAGATCAAATAAAAGTATTAAAAACCAAAACTAAACAAAAACATATTAATAAATTAAATCTATTAACTTCTAGGGAAATAATAAATAATAAAAATTATTATAAGAGTTACCCTAAACAGTCAAATCAAAATAACATTGATCTTAATAAAAATTTATTTGAGAACAATAATGAGAATTGGATCAAAAATTTAAGTAATATACAAATACCTAAAGAAGTGCAAGAAACTCTAAAATTGGGACCTAACTTTAATTTCTTTAATCCTCATAGTAAAATTCCAAATGAAGACATAATTACTAACATTGAATATGGTATTTCGAATTTAAATGAAAACGATCAAAATAAAATTAGATCATCAATATGTAATATTTTAACAAATCATAATAACAAAAATAAAAAAACCAATATTTTAACACCTATTGAAACAAAATTTAATACTAAACTTTTAAATAATATCAAAATAACAAAAAATTTTTTGAAAATAAATAAAAATATAATAGTAACTAAAGCTGATAAAACTCAAACCACTGTTATAATGCAATCTGAGGATTATAATGAAAAAATATTAAACCTTTTAAATGATGTTAACACTTACACAAAGGAAAAAAAGATCCAACAGAAGCAATACAACGTTCTAATAATGATTTGTTAAAAAGATGGCGTGACTCAAATTTTATTGACGAATTTACATACAAAAATCTCATCACTCATAACGGTTTAGCACCAAAAATTTATGGATTGCCAAAACTACATAAACAAGAAATTCCACTCAGACCTATTGTTGCTTCTTACATGAGTCCCTTATACAATTTATCTAAATATTTATCAAAAATCTTAATTCAAATCACGCAAACAAATAAATATAGTGTAAAAGATTCCTGGACATTCAAAACAAAAATTGATAATGTTAAACTACCTAAAAATCATGTTCTCTTTTCTCTTGACGTAGTTTCTCTGTATACTAATATTCCTATTCATCTTGCAATCCAAACTATAGAAAATTATTGGGAAAAAATAAAAACCTTAACACAAATCCCTAAAAACGAATTTTTAATTGCTGTTAAATATATATTGGAATCAAACTATTTTCAATTTAATAATCAAATATATAAACAAAAATTTGGAGTTGCTATGGGACAACCCCTTTCCAGTACAATAGCCAATTTAGTTTTACAGGGAATCGAGGAAAACATCTTAAATAACCTTAAAAATATTTCTTTTTATCAACGATATGTCGATGATATCATTATTGCTGCAGATTCAAAAGATATTGATTTAATATGTAACACATTTAATAATATACATTCCAGATTACAATTTACAATAGAAAAAGAAAATGACCTAAATTCAATAAATTTTCTAGATCTCACGTTACTTAGACAACAGGATGGAAGCATTTTAACGAATTGGTATAGAAAACAAATAAAGACTGATAGATATTTAAATTTTTACTCTAATACTACAATTCAATATAAAAAAAGTATAATAAACAACTTAGTTGACAGAGCAATCAAATTGTCATCAAACACATTTCATAATCAAAACCTAAAAATAATTAAAACTATGTTGTTGAAAAATAATTACCCATATTCACTAATTAATAACACAATTAAAAATAGATTAAATAAAATTAAATTTAAATCTAAACATTCTGATAATACTATTTATCTTCAACCAAATTGCTTAGGAGATGAATTTAATAACAATAAAAATAACAACAATCCTAAATATATTACTCTTCCATTTATACCAAAATTATCTTTGTCATTACAAAAAGAACTTAATAAATTTAATTTAAAAGTTGCTTATAAAAATAATAATACAATTGGGAATTTGTTTTTCAATAACCTTAAAGATAAAAATAAAATTACTGATGAATCTAATATAGTTTACCAAATAGATTGCAAAGATTGTGATGGCAATTACATTGGACAGACTAAGCAGAAGCTCTGCAAACGTTTAAATCAACATAAAAATTCAATAAAAGTCAAATTAACTTCACCTAATAAAAATAATACAGCTCTAGTTGAACATACTTTGGAAAACTTTCACAATTTTAATTTTTCTACACCAAAAATCCTTCAGAGGGAAAAAAACCTTAAAAAACGGCTCATTTATGAAATGATTGCTATAAAAAGAAGTCCAAAAGCTGTTAATTATAGAACTGACATAGAAAACTTGAACTTGATTTATCATAATTTATTATAATATTGTTATTTAAGATGTTTTTATACTATTAATTTATAACTTAATAATAATTTAATCTTTATGCTTAACAAATCATTGGAACTAATAAAAATTTTTGGAACTCTTGATGACAAACTTTTTGCGCATGCGCTTTTGTTTTCGTTTCTTCGTCTTGCTACATCTGTCATGGCCGCAACACGGCAGAAATAATTTGCTCTCAAACAAATTAATAATTCTAATACAATAAATACCGCTATTATTCAAAAACCATCTAAAAATTAATTTGTAAGTATACTCATCATAATCATTGCATTTTAAATTATCTAGCTTGATTTAGTTACAGGAGATTCTGTTTTTGAGATTACTTCAGCAATTTTGGAATAAATCGGTCATGGCCGAGTTCGGCGGGTGACCCTGAAAATTGATATTTGCATAAAACTCTTAAAACGTTATGAATAATATCTAAACTGTTAAGTAAGTATTTTCTTCAAATTATCATGCTCTCAATATAAAGTGATACATATTTTTACAGGAATACACCTCTTTTAAAAAAATTTCAAACATGGCTGTAATAGTAATTCTGCCATTTTTATAAATAAAAATTAATATTTCTAAAATGAAATTTCAACCAAATATTATCTGGATAAAATAACTAAAGTGAGTAAGTTGTCAAACTCTTAATTGCAATTATTAATTTTAACAAAATCTTACAGAAAAATCGTTTATTAAAAAAAATACAAAATTCATAATTAAAAATTTTTTTTATGGCTGATTATTGCTGATATATAAACTCAATTAAAGTAAGTACTATTTTCAGTTTTCTTTCAAAAGTAAAGTAATCACACATTTTCATTATAGGTGCTCCTTATATATTTATATACCCATTAACAATAACATAAAATAAAGATGGTTTCATTACTTTTTGAAGTGGTGGTTATCTTAAATATGACACAGATTTGACAGAAGCAAAAAGAAACAATTTTTCTCGAATAAAAAACGACAGCAAGACGAACCTACTTAATAATAAAATTTTTATCAGTAATTTAACGTGAGTACTTTTATCAGTTTTTAAAATTATTTATAACTAATACGTATGACTTCCTATAGGTAATTTTTTAAATTTCTCCCAATATTTGAAAAAATCTTTAAAAAGCAACTAACTTCATAAATGGATTTATACATAGAATGGCAATCTTTGAATAACAAAAAAGGGGAAAAAAATTTTAACAGTTTTAGAGTGAGTATTCGTATTGTTTCCTTATTACTTTGGTTTTTAATATAGTATTTCATTTACAGAATAAACAACAGAATGTTAAAAACTTACAATATATAATTGGAGAATGTTTCTGTACTTAATTTTTATCGCCAAATGAATAACAGGTAACTATTTGAGAGGGTTGATTTTTTCACTTATTTATTATTTTCATAAATATTCTTGTAATACTGTGTTTTTATTTTACAGAATGTTATCTAAAACTTATTTTAAACTGTTTGTAATTGTACACTGAACAAGGCACCAGGTGCTGAAATATATATGTTGTTATTTATGTTAATTGTAAAACAACAAAAAAATTTAGCTGCTCTTTCCTTTTACTACTAAATTAAGAATAAATCCAGCTACAACCTATATACTAATAAACTTATCTGCTCGGTGACATCTAAATTTGTGTGATTTAAATTGTTCCATAAACTTTGAAAAACTGCCGATGTCATCATTTGAAAACACTTTCACTGTTTGTGCATGTCTTTCCAATATTTGTTTTCTTCTACATTCAGGATTTGTCTTTTCTTCAAGCTCTTTTGACGACAAATATGTTGGTAAATTTGGAAATAGGCTTGGGACAGCATTGTCAGCTAATCGAGGGTAATTCAGCATCAGCTTCTGCAGTTCCCCACTCTTATTTCTAACGCTTTCAAATGTCTTTTCCATTAAAATGTATTTCACACAAGACAGCACTTTTTGTTGGGGTCCAACATTCTCGTGCTTTCTTTCAGATCTCGTTCATTGGAAAAGAAAATTATAGTTTGCATACGATTTTCTTTTTAAAGGTACTGTCGTGGTTGGAACACAGCGTCTTCGTGGCATTCTAAATATAAAATTAAAAGTTACAAGAAATGCGCTAAAAATGAGGTTAGGTTGTTACTTACCTCACTTGTATTTCAGTGAAATACTTATAAAAACTTATAAATATTAGCAATTTTACTTTCACTTGTCACGAACAGTACAGTAATATAAATATATGTATTTTTTCAAACTTAGAACAGTCCAACATATTAATATGTAATCACACGCCACATTTGAACAGACATTTTTGTAAATAAACAGTACAAAAATTGGCCTACAGCATGGCTTGTAACTGTAGAAGGCAGTGCTAATTGGTATTGAGTCACTGTTCATTTCTAGTAATGGGTTTGTGATAAAAGTTGTTCTTCTGATGTAACCAAATACAAAACTTGCCAGTTTCCATTATATTTTAGTCTATACGCCACCGTCCTAGCCTCTGCCTTGATTATAATATCTAAGGAAGGAAGGCATAGCAGGATTTCCATGGCTGCAGTTGGAGTGCTTCTCATCACCCCTATTATACATATACAAGCCAGTCTTTGGAGTTTGGAAAGCTCCAGCTTGGCTTGCTTCTGTTTTACTTTGGCCATCAGATCAGTGATCCGTCGGTAACCATAAGTCTTACCACGGCAATATACAGCCAATGTACCATGCTTTATTTAAGTCATCAGGTTTTGATCAGTGCCCCGTTTGTTGTCACAATACTTGTTTTGCGTTTGTTTGCAAGTTTTTGTATGTGTGAGCTCCAGGTTAGCTGAGCATCTAGGATTATGCACAGATATTTAGCCTGTTGACCCACTTGCAACTGTTCATTGAAGAGGTTCGGCGTTTTGAGTCTGTCCAGTTTCATTCTTCTAGTAAATGGAACCAATACCATTTTCTGCAGATTTACACTCTTTCCACAATTCTTAGAGATTTTTGTATGATGCCTAAGACTGTCTTATCAAATTTTCCCGAGATAAGTATTGCCAGATCATTGGCATACCCCTACATGCAGTAACCTTCCGTATTTAGTTCGACTAGGAGCTCATTCACTACCTGGTTCAGCAACAGGGGTGACAAAATTTCCCCTTCGTGCATCTTTTAGCAGCTTCCACCTCCATTGTCTCACCGGATAGAGTTGATTGAATTTTTCTTTCGTGTAACATGTTACTGATCCACCTGCAAATGGTGTCTTCTACCCCACTGTTTTTTACTGCAGCTGTCATTGACTCGAAGGAGGTATAATCAAAAACTCCTCAATGTCAATAAAAGTTGTCATTGCAATTTCTTGGTAGTTAATTGCCGCCTCAATTCTTCTCCCTAGTTGGTGAAGAGCAGTTTCTCATGATTTCCCCGATTGGTATGCATGTTGATAGGGGTAAAATAGGCTTCCTGAAGGAAAGCTTCCTCTGATCTGTCTTTCAATCAGTTTTTCTATCAGCTTTAACATAAAAGAAGATAGATTGATAGGTCCTTAGTTCTTCATATTCTTCTTGCTTCAATCTTGTTGGTTTTTGGATTAGCTTCTCGCTGGCCACATTTCTTTTCTCCTTTGCTTCTCTACATTTCACTTACACATCACTTGTTTCTTTTAAAAATATGAAGACATTTTCCTAGTCTTATAATTTTCTATAATAACTGTTTGGATTATAGCACAAAAATAGAATTTTAAGGACATTAATTAAATGCAGGTTAAATTTTTCAGGTACTGAAGCTGTTAGGAGTCAAAAAATATATGGGTCGTTACCAGCCATCGGATCCGCGCTTTAGTAAACGAAGGTACGGCAGCATGTCCTCCCTGCCTTCCAGCTCAGTTAGCAGCAGGCCAATACGCGACAAGAGGCGAGCACACGAAGATCGGAAAAAGGTTAAAGATATTCGTGGCATCAACAAGCGCTTCCAGCGGTTGGAGTCTCATGTTGTTACTCTGGCGAGGTCTGTAGCCCACTTGTCCTCTGAAATGAGGACTCAGCACCTCATGATTCAAGAAATGGAGAGCATACGGGGCGAAATTGCTGCATTAAGAACACAGACAAACATGCTTAACGTCAGATCCCAGTCGGCTTCGAGGGCGGTCAACAGCTCCAAGGACTTGCCCAGCTTGACTAACCCAACACGAGTTAAAAAACTGACTAAGTTTTTTGGAGACGAGCCGCCATTACTTCGACTCTTCCTGAGGAAATTAGGTTATGAGGTAGCTTGAATTATTTATTTAGTGGAGTGAATAATATTTTTAAAAAATGCATTGATTTTTTTAAACTCGATCAAACCGATTAAGCACATTATTTTCCATATAAATGGATGATTGTAAAGCTCCCAGGTGGCCGGGATCTTTTTTCAAATAAGCCCATTAATTTTGATGCATTGCTGAACTCATATAAGTACCGAATTTGATCAATTGCCAAAATGAATTTGGCCAATGCTGCAATTGAGCAAATTAATTCGACAATTGGGCGAATGTAGGTTTTTACGCAATTCCCAGACTGAGAATTCCATTTCAGCAATTGAGCGAATTCAGCATGTGAGTCTAACATAATATAGGTATCTTGAACAAAATATCACCCATAACAACCAAGGCCGTTTAAATGTATCACCTGCGGCCATTATAACTGTTGCTGCATTACCAATTTACATGTTTTAACTTATTGGAAAACGAATTTGTATACATTCGTTGCTACACTACCAAATTAAGTAAGGGACTCAGGTTATTAGCAAGTTTTATTTAAATTGAAGTCATTTAGCTTAAAATTGGCAATTTTAGTAGATATTACGCATAACTGACTCGAATAATTTATTAGCCTCGGCCACAAAATATATCCTCGTCCATTATATGCTCAATATAGGCGTAATACCATTAAATACTTTTGTTGGTTAACGTCATTTTACTCAGCAGCATTGTGTTACCTTAATTTTTATTGTACTCTAGATTTGCACAGACACTCGGCAGAGAAAAGATGCAACATTAATAAGTAGTTTAAATATTCCAAATGCAAGCAGCAACATGATTTTTTCCTGATCAACTTGATGAACTCTGTTTGGAATCACGTATTACAATTATCAGAAGAGTAAATACCTGCATAATGTTTGACAAATGTTATATTTTTAGATGAAGTCAAAATTAGTAACGATTTATTTGCAATGGAGAATTAGGTAGGGGAGATCGGGGTAAGATGACGATAGTAAGGAAAATTGAAATATTTGAGTACAAAGAAATTTATTTAGAACGTAATATTACATATATAAATAGAATACTATATTAGCTTCTAAATAATATATATTTTAATAAGAAAAATAAAAAGGTTTTGTGACAAAAAATTAAAAAAGAATCTTTTGCAATTTCGTCATCTTACCCCAACCCGTAGGTAAGATGACACACATATAGGGGTAACATGACTAGTAACATAAATCGCATACAAACTGACCACATTCTCCATAACAGTTACAGTTTTCATGCCATCATGTTGAACAAGCTGAACATTGAATCCAGTCTTCAGAAGGAGGTTCTTGATAAGTTTCGTGACATCTGGACAAGTGTGAATCGTTTGATTAGTTGCACGTGTCTGAACTGTTTGGTTCGTCATTTTACCCCCGTCAACTTGCCCCGAACTTCACAAAAAATGCTTTGTTGAGGTTAGGTATCAACACGAGCAGCAATAAATTTAAATCACTTGACGAATAATCGTCATTACTATACAAATTCCTGCAGTTTAATAAACATATTAATTTACCTGATAATAATCCAGAAAACACTAAAAACGATCACTACAAAATTATACTGCGAGATTGAAAAACAGACTTTATCATTATGTGACTTAGCTGTGTCTTAAAAGATTACTTTACCTACATATTTTAGTCCTAGATACAATTCACTAGATGGCGCTAGTATTCAGTTTTGTCCACTTCTTTTGGTATTTCAATAAAACCCCTTAGTCATCTTACCCCGGTCTCCCCTACTATGCAGAAAAAATATTTCGCACGGTTTGTTTGCCTTGTGTATACAGTGAGAATAATGTAAGACTGTACATGGTGTTGGTAAACAAAATAACAACACAGTGACTACAGAAAAAACCGACAATTGTTACTAGCATGGGTAAATTGATTAATGCTAAAATAAAGTTGCCAATGTATAGTCTTACATTATTCACACGGTATATGGTTTTATCAAGTGGACTAAAGTTACTGAATTGTCGATTGTACAACTGACATTCTACCATCAATACTTAAAATGCCGACTCACGTTTTAAGCGAGGCCGAAAAAGGCTTTGTTATCGCAAAGCTAGAAGAGGGATGGTCACTACAACATGTGGCCGATGAAGTTGGTTGCGGAAGAAGCACCATTTCTTAACATAACACGAAAAAGCTAGTAATACGACAATAACCCGAAAATGTAAAAAATGACAAGTAGTCAGATACTCAGGTACACACTAAACCACTGTGGATAAAATCAAGTAACTAAATTAAGTATCGTGCGAAATATTTTTTCAGCAATACTACCTACCCATTAGGATTTGTTTTTAAATCGTATATTACGGTGAAGTGATGTAAATAGCAATGATTTTAAATTTTTTTTTATCAACTGACATCTATCAGAATGACAGGGACAGTGCACTGACAGATTTAGTGACTAAAACTAGTAATTTGTTGTTAAAGGTTGGCGAAGCCATGAAGCCACATTGTGGTAAGCTATTCAAAAGGTAATTTTATAGGCCCAGTGTCAAGGCCTGGAATGTCTTGATAGTATACATCCTATACCAATGGGGCCAAAATTATACGGATTGGGCCATAATTATATATAACAGCAATGAGATAACATGAACAACAAAATAGAATGCTTGAGTAAGAAAGAGATGACCATACGAAAAAAAATATTTTAGTAGGCATGTGTGGTGGATATCTGTCATAATTAAATGTGCGTCAGGCCTACTCGTATATTTGCTACTTAGAACAGAAAATAGACAGGAAGGCGCATTTCATTTAACTTGGCTGTAATATCTAGGCGACGGAAACGGCCATTTCTAAAACCCATGTATGACTAATGAAGTGTGATACCGGTTTGACAGTTGTGGGTTTTAGTTAGTTTGAGACTAATTTTGGCTGTTCTCAGACCCCAAATACCAGCACTTTGGGCATTACATACCATCAGTAAGTATTAATATTACTTTTCACTTCAAATAGAGAGATAATTTCTCTGAACATGTCACTTGTCATACGTACTTGTACACAACAATAGTCATGGGCATAGAAGGGAACGTATAATGGGGTCTTTATTTGTAATTACACAACCTGAGGAGGCAATTTAAATTACAGACAGTGACTGAAGTCACACAAACTCACATGTAGTCATAAATCACATAGTGTAAAGTGCACTTAATAAAACTGTTAAAATTGTTTGCTGCACATGCACCCTCTCGATATGATACGCCACTGCCAAAAGGAAACAACCATCCGCCATTTTAAAAACCCATCGCGGTCGCACGGATTTCTTACAAATGCGGCTTCCTGTCTATTTTCTGTTCTAAGATTTGCTACTAAGTTTATCTCCTTCTTACTCAAGCAATACGTGTTACTTTCTTGTTCATGTTATCTTATTGCTGTTATATACAGACAGATCAATAAAAAAACCTATTAGGGCAGGCTGTGATATGTGTTATACATACGTTTGGCAGTACTGAAGTGTATTGTCAGTCTATGTCAAATTCGAGATTAGTAGGTTAGGTTTTGTTTGTTGTTTGACACAGACTGACGTAAAACTTAACCTGCAAATCTCGAATTTGACATAGACTGACAATACACTTCAGTACTGCCAAACGTATAACACATATCACAGCCTGCCCTAATTGGTTTTTTTATTGATCTGTTATATAATTGTGGCCCCATCGGTATATAACAGCAATGAGATATAACATGAACAAAAAAATAACACGTATTGCTTGAGTAAGAAAGAAATAAACATAGAAGCAAATATTCGAGTAGGCTTGACTCTCATTTTAATTATAACATGTTAACTAAACATGCCTATAGCCTGTTCACTAAACATAAAAACACAAAGTGGCCTTTGATTTCCAACATTTCATGAGTGGACTTCTGAAATTCATCTTTGTCTAGGAATGTACCTACTTACAAAAAGCTACTAAAACTAATAGGTTAAGGGCCGGTTGCAGAAAGCAATGTTAAGTCTGGTGTTAGCTAACGCAACGTCAAAGTGAACAAAAACGAATCAAATCTCAAATTCTTATGGTAACTAATACATTAGTAAACAAAATTTGATGCGATTTTGTTCACTTTGACGCGATGTTAGCTAACACCAGACTTAACGTTGCTTTCTGCAACCGGCCCTAAAGGTGTGACATTTACTTAACACCTGTCATAAGTGTTATAAATAACTACTACCATGAGATAAAAAAAAATGATTCTGAGCAGGCCTTGATATGTGTTATACGTTTGGCAGTACTGACCCAAGCAGCAAAACAAGTTACTTTTACCAGATTAAAGCCAAGATAACTTAATTTAGTCAAAAGTACGTAATTTCAACTTCTACTTTTAACCTACAGCGCATATTTGCCAATTAGTAGTTTTTTTAGTAGTATTTACGTAATTTTTCCATTAAAAACGACTATAAAGTCTAAGTGCCTTTGTGGTAATTCTGTAAGAAAATATTACGTCATAATTCTTTAAAATCTAACCAAAAAGTTGGAGAGACTTTGAGGTTAGTCATTAAGGAAATAATACATAATGGTGTCCTAAATACTGACTTCATGGTCGAAGTTTTTGGCTTAGTAATAGAATAAGGACAATTTACTCAATTTTGACTTAACTTTGAAGTCAAATGCCTATAAGACAATGATAAACTTATTAAACAAACTTAATTCCTATTTTACGTATGGTTTATGTAATTTTAACATAAATGATTACCAGTTATACTTTTTAGACTTAATAGTCACATTGCCTAACAAATATGACTTCAAAGTTAATTTACCTAACCAATAACATTTAGTAAATTGCCTCTTAGTTTAAATTACGTCTTTATGCCTTTACAAGGGTTTAACACCGTCGATAACGTTGCTTTGATGATATTTTATGCTTTACAATTTCGTGTGTATACATGTTGTCAGAAGACTCGTGTTCCAAAAGTGTATTGTTATTGTGACGGATTATAGAAGGCCGTATAAAGATAACATTAAATAGTACGTTTTAAACATATCAACTCACTACAGATTATTATCGCAGAATAAAACGTACGAATCCAACATTCACTCCTACAATTGTTAAATCTGTCATCAACTTTACCATCAGCAGCAACTACATCAAACATTGCACAGTCGACAATAAATTTAAACTGAACAGCATGGACTACATTTACACGGTAATTTAACGCTGGTGTTATTTAAACCGTTGTTATCAAAACTCGTGTAAAACGTGCGTTTACACAAGAAGTGTTGTACAGGCGTTAAAGTGTACGTCGATGTTATCTAAAACCTCGTCGCAGTGTGACCAACTGCTTCGAGATTTTCCATTTGTAAATCTGTCAGATGCTGTCTGTTATTATAAAATTATAAACATAACCGCTATAACCTACAAGATTAATAACACAGCTGATACAATTCAACGGAGTGACGTTGGTGTGGTTGACAACTGCGACTCAGAACAACCAACCGTATTTACAATTAGGTTGGTAGTCCTGTTTCAAAACGGGTGTAAGTCGAAAGTATCCATTTACACGGATATTTTACACCCGCTTACTAACGTCACGCCTCTTGGCAAAGTGGTGTAGCGTTAGTAAACCGGTTCTAGTAAAACCGGCGTTAAACCCCATTTACACTACAATTTACACCGGTGTTAACAACAACCGATGTTGTAACACCGGTGTTAGCGGACCGTGTAAATGTAGTCATGGATTACATGTACATACATAACCTCACTTTAAAAATATAACCTTATCGTCGAATAAACCTATTTAGGGTTAAACGACCATTTTAGGTCTTAATAGCTTCTAAGTCAAAATATACTTTGGGAGTCTAGCAACTTCAAGGTAAATTTTACCTAAATATGTATTACTCGGTATTTAAGTGTTCAGTTTAAGTAATTTGGACCTTATCAATATGACTACATTTACACGGTCCGCTTAAACCGGTGTTACAACATCGGTTGTTGTTAACACCGGTGTAAATTGTAGTGTAAATGGGGTTTAACGCCGGTTTTACTAGAACCGGTTTACTAACGCTACACCACTTCGCCAAGAAGCGGGACTTTAGTAAGCGGGTGTAAAATGTCCGTGTTAATAGATACTTTCGACTTAACACCCGTTTTGAAACAGGACTACCAACATAATTGTAAAGACAGTTGGTTGTTCTGAGTCGCAGTTGTCAACCACACCAACGTCACTCCGTTGAATTGTTTCAGCTGTGTTCTGTGTTATTAATCTTGTAGGTTATAGCGGTTAAGTTTATAATTCTATAATAACAGACAGCATCTGACAGAGTTACAAATGGAAAATCTCGAAGCAGTTGGTCACACTGCGACGAGGTTTTAGATAACACCAAGCTAACACCGACGTACACTTTTAACGCCTGTTTTAATAACAACGGTTTAAATAACACCAGCGTTAAATTACCGTGTAAATGTAGTCAATAGGAAAATTGTATGTTAGGTCTAAATGTTAAGGAATCTTTAGGTCACATGATTTTACATCCGCCATATTTCTTGTAGGAGCCTCTTGTAGAATGAAATCTAGTTAATAAATAAATAAATAAATACATAATTATGCACCCGATGAAAATAAAATAAAAACCTTTTGTATTAACACAACTAAGGAACCATATAAAACGATTTGCTAGCTTTAAGCACAAAAATTTTAAAAATACAAATAAGATATTTATTATTTTTACTTCTAAAATGTAAAATATTTAGGGCGCGCGGATTTTTTGGAAGTACAATACCCATATTAACAGTAAATTTTGATTGGCAATTACATCAGCTTTACATAACTTATGCAATTCCATCTGCAAAGTCGCTAATATTAATAGTAAACATTAATCTAGCCATAATGACTGTTCCATTACACCTCATACCGATATAAGTTTGGTCTAGCCATATATCTAATACTTACTATATTGCTAGCGGCTATGAGTGGGAAACTCACCAAGGAAGTGAGACAGACAACCAACTCTTCAATGTATAATGGTGAGCTGCGTGCAAGCGCGGCGGCGTCGTCCGGCCAATGGGGAAGTAGTCAAGTTTAAAATTCGCTTCTAAAGGCGGAGTTCGAATTCTCACGCATGCGCACGAGACGCGTTATACTCTAAGTGAGACTATGTCGGCGCCGTAATGTTTTCTGACGTTTCCAGGCCCTACTAGCAATATATGTGTATTATATATATGGGTCTAGCCCGTGTCTCGTTTCATATGATTATTCTGTAGCAGTCTATCTTATTGGTCAAACATAATGAGGATAACTGACTATCGAGAAAGAAAGTCTGCTTTTAAACAAAGATAACTGATTTTGTCGAAAATACGAAAATACGACAAAAATCCCACGTAATGTTTAGGTCTCAAATACCTACTTAGGGAAATACGTTCTCTGGCCAACAGGGAATTATTCCTTATGAACCTATTTAGGACTTCGCCTTGACGTCCTTTAATTCCCCACTTACGTATATTTTACGTAAATTTTAGGTCAATCAGGTTTATTTGAAATTGGTTAAAATACCTACTGTAAGTCTAAATTACGTAATTTTAACCAAAAATGGTGCTTGGGGAAGTATATTGTCAGTCTATGTCAAATTCGAGATTTGCAGGTTAAGTTTTACGTCAGTCTGTGTCAAACAACAAACAAAACCTAACCTTTTAATCTCGAATTTGACATAGACTGACAATACACTTCAGTACTGCCAAACGTATAACACATATCAAGGCCTGCTCAGAATCATTTTTTTTTAATCTCATGGTATTAAGGATATTATATAAATACTCTGGTGGATACTATTGACATAGCATTTATTAACAGGTATTTTATTACATTTTATAAAAGTTCAGGCAAGAGTTTCTAGAATAATATGTACTTTGACACTGAAATAATGAGAAATGTTGTCTTCAAACCTGCCTTTATGCAGGTAGGGAAACCTTTGCCAAACATAATACAGAATCTCCAATACAAAAATTGTATGCCAACTTCAAAATCATTAAAATGTTTTTGTGCTTCGTGAATGGCCTATACTAAAATAATTTTTTCATAGTCATCTCTTTCTCACTCAAGTATTCTGTTTGATTGTTCCTGTTATCTTATTGCTGTTACATACAGGGTATTAATAAAAACAACTTTACACACTTTGGTAGGTGATAGTAGAGATCTTTCTCCCCTTCCATATTACCCTCTCGAGTGTCAGATTCGGGTTAGTTTTCTTTAGTCTCTTCACCCATTTTTTCCATTCCTTCCTGGATTGTGCTAATTGCTTCATTTCTTCCATGCTTTTTCCCCTTTCTTTTTCCGCCTCTTCTATTTGAGTTATCCACTTTTTCCTAAGTCTTCCTCTTCTTCTCTTCCTGTGATTTCTTGCCCCCCATATCTCGTCACTAGTTGGTTTTTATTCATCCTTACATGTGGCCGTACCAGTTTAATTGTCTTTTCTTATTTTATTTGTGATCGGTTCTTGTTTAATCGAGTCTCTTATTTTTTTGTTTTCCACTCCATCCCATTTCGTCTTCCCTGCTATTTTTCTTAAGTGTTTCTTCTCCATTGCACTTAGCTTTCCGATGAGTTTTTTCTATATTGTCCAATTCTCGCTTGCGTATATTAATGTCGGCAATATAATGGCGTTGTATATTTTTGTTTTTGTTTCTGTATTTATTTCTTTTTTCCCAAGTATTGATTTTAGAGCATAATATAGTTTATTTGATCTGCTCATCGTACTTTCTAAACAGAGATCAAAACAAGGAAAAAATTGTAGTACACCGAGGTCCAATACTCGGTGGTTTTCAAGATATGAAATTTTTAAATGTTTGTTTACACATGTTAGAAATCCTCACTTTGGGTTTTCGATAAACATCCGGGCAGGCATTGTGATTGATTGTTTTATTAGACCATTTTTTTTCCGAATCGATTGAATGGTGAATTGTACCTAAACTTTTTATGTAACAGTTTAAACGAGCTGCTGGAAGATGTGCCATTGGATGTTTTTTGAAACATGTTTTTTATGCATGATGGAGCTCCAATCCACTTTTCGCTTAGCATAAGAAACTATTTAAATGGTTTTGAAACAGATGGATTGGTTGGGGAGGACCTATTAAAATGGCGGACGATGATCACGTCAAAACAAACGACGGTAAAATTAATTGCAAATATTGCAAAAAAAGTGTCGAAAAATCAATTGCGGAGTGCGTATCGTGTAAAAACGCGTACCACACGTCCTGTGCCCTAAGAGTACCGGGATTAATCGCGGTCGGAAGGGACAATCTTGTGAAATGTTGTTCCAAGGTTAGGGACGCATCAACACAATCCCCAAATCAACCACATGCAAGAATTGATGGAGGAAAAACTAAGGAAGTAGAACAATAAACAAATCTGCTAAAAGCAAAAGAGGAAATAATCATGGAATTAAGAGAAAAACAAAAACTACTTTATAAAAACATAACCTTACTCGAGGAGATAAACAATCAAAACAATAATAAACTTCACACTATCCCGAAAACTGTGAACGCCCTGCAGAACACCTCTTCAGATAAACATACTCGCAATAACAATCCACAAAGTATTACAACAAAACCTGGAAATTCCAAAAATGAGGATCCACCCGGAGCACCTCGTTACAACACTTATACTCAACTAGAACACGACCAACGTAAAAAAATGGAATCCTACATAAATCTGGCCAAATGTAACATTCAATCAAAAGAAGAAGAAAACAGCACCCATCCTGCTACACAAATATCTTCAAACGTAAGTAATGATGAGGATTCGGGCTTTATCAAGGTCGAAAAACGTAACCGAAGATTCAAAAAAAGATTAGGTACAGGAAAAATAGATGAAAATCAACAAAAAACAGGCTTCTGTGGACAAGATCGCAAGGCGTGGCTGTTCATTAATCGTGTTCAACCCCACGCAACTGTAGATATGGTTATGAATCACATAAAAAAACAGCAGAATTTTCAGAACGAGAATGTGACTGTAAAAGAAATAGAACAAAGCAAAAAAAAACAACTGGAAGTGCTTTGTGGTAACAGCTCCACTAGACAGGAAAGATGAACTGTATAATCCAGATTTCTGGCCACCGAACGTAGGAATAAAAAGGTTCAACTTTGATGTTTATAAAAGGTCAAAACCCTTGGGAAATTTTTTATGAATCAAAAAGACCCAGAAAGCAACGCATACTCGGAGCTAGACAAACAGCCATCAAACGGAGAATCCATCAATAAAAACACACAGAATACTCAACTAGAAATAAGTATTATCCACCAAAATGTTCAATCGCTGGGAAATGCCATTGACCGTATACAGTATTTTTTACAAAGTGAACAACAGTGCCAAGTCTTCTTAGTTACAGAACACTGGAAAACTGAAGAACAACTAAAAGTGCTACCCATAAAAAACTTCAACTTAGCTGCATACTGGTGCAGGAATGAAAACGAGCACGGGGGTGCAGCCGTATACGTACATCGCAGCGTCAAATTTAAAAACAGGAAAAAACTATGTACATTTTCTGTAAAAGGTGAACTGGAGTGTGCAGCAACTGAAGTTGTTATTAATAAACAGGAAATAATAGTGCTAGCAGTGTATCGACCATGCAATGGTAACAAAGAAATATTTTTAAAATTATTAGAGAAGCTCATTACATCTATTCAGAACGAAAACAAACTAATAATATTAGGTGGCGATTTTAATATTGAGTTAACAAGAGATAATAAATACAAAACGGAACTTTTATCACTTCTTGATTCTTTCGGTATATATAAACACATAAAAGACGATACAAGGGTAACTAATAACACAAATAGTTGTATAGATAATATATTTAGTAATGTTGAATCTCAGGTTGAATGTCCTGTAAAGAACTATGTAATTTCAAATCATGTTTCAGATCATATGGCCCAAAAAATTTGCTTTAATCTAAAAACAAACAAAAATGCTACAAATAAAAATGTTAGAATGTATAAAGAGGAAGCAATACTAGAGTTTCTTAGCAATTTAAGAGAACAAACGTGGAATTTAATTTACTATTTTGAAAATTCAAAAGTTAATGAACAATGGGATTGCTTCCTCAATGTTTTTTTGGAATTGTTTAACATTCACTTTCCCAAAAAAGTAATGAAAAATAAATTAAAAATAAATAATTTATACAATAATCCAGAATTAGTAACTTGCAAACAATCGCTAGATTTTTTATTAATGTTAAGAAACAGGGACTCTCATTTTAAAGATATGTATAAAATCCAAAAGAAAAAATACGATGAACTATTAATTCAAACTCGAAAAGAAAACTATAATAAAAAATTGTTTTCTTCAGACAATAAAAATAGAGCGATGTGGACTGTGTGCAATGAAATTAAGGGAAACTCAAAAAAAATAATGACTGCAAGATATCTGGATCTCCTGAAACAATAGCAAATGATTACAACAAATATTTAATAAATCTCATTCCCAATCTTTTTAAAACCAACACTGTCGCAGCAAATTTTAACTGCAATAATATCTCTAATAATGCTTCATTTTACCTAAGACCTCTAACACCAAATGATATCATCAATCTATCAAAAAAACTAAAAAACAAACTCAGTAGTGGCGTGGATGAGATTCCTGTGACTATTGTTAAACGCAGTATACCTTTCATAAAATCAGTAATTTGCTACATAATAAATAACTCCTTTAAATATGGCATTTTCCCAACACAATTAAAAATTTCTCTAATAAAACCACTATTTAAAAAAGGAGATCCAGAGAATCTAGAAAGTTACAGACCTATTAGTCTACTAAATAGTTTTTCTAAGCTTTTTGAACTAGCTATGTCAACTCAACTATTAAAATATTTTCACGAATGTAATTTATTTAGTTCTTCACAACACGGGTACATAGAGGGCAAATCCACTCAAACTGCAATCTATCAATTTACGCTACATATTTTAAAATTTCTAGAAGAAAATAAATTTACTGCAGGCATATTTATCGATCTATCAAAAGCCTTTGATTGTCTGAACAGAGAATACTTATTAAAAAAACTTGAAAGATACGGTATAGTCAGAAATGCTCTGAGTTGGCTTGCCTCATACCTTTCGGATCGCTGGCAATGCGTGTTTGTTGCAAAGGATGGCATTTCCGGAACGTCTGAATTGTTGGAAAGTCAGGTGGGAGTTCCCCAAGGGAGCATTTTGGGGCCAATTTTGTTCCTTATAATGATAAATGACTTGTCCTATGTGGTCGGTGGAGGGGGGCAGTCGGCAATTACAAATTTTGCCGATGACACCACTCTGTTGATTGCGGGGGATGGTCATCGGGATGTGATTGAGAAAGGGGAAAACTTGTATCTACAGACTACAGACTAAAGAATGGTTTCTTAGTAACAATCTAGTAATAAATGAAAACAAAACAAACACCATGGTATTCAGAACCAACACCTCAAAAGAAAAACCTCTCATTAACATCGATAATAAAAACTTTCATACTGTCGAGAATACCAGATTTTTAGGAATAATCATTAACGAATTTTTAAAATGGACATCACATATCGATTATTTATTAAAAAAGTTAAATAATATTTGCTTTGCATTAAGAACTATATGTACTTATGTAAATGATAAGGCTAAAAAAATAATCTACTATGCAAACTTCGAATCACTTATCAGATATGGTATTATTTTTTGGGGCGTTAGCAGCTCTACACAATCAATTTTCATTGCTCAAAAGAGAGCAGTTAGGTTAATACACAATATGAAACCTAGGGATTCATGTAGAGAAAGATTTAAGAATTCAGGTCTCCTAACAGTTTTTGGTTTATATCTGCATGAATGCCTCTTATATCTTCATAGAAATAAAGAACAGTTTCTATCTAACAACACTAATAGCACATACAAAACCAGAACTTTAGATATGGTTTATCCCATTTATAGACTAACCCTAACAGAAACACACCCATCCTACATGTGCATTAAAATATTCAACAAACTACCTACTAATCTAAAAACAATACAGAACTATAAAGAATTTAAAGTAAAAACCAAAAAGCTTTTAACGGACCTGGAGCCTTACAATCTACAAGACTATTTCAATATGTAACTATGTACAATGTATGCTTACACTTCATAGACGCTATTTCACCTCAGGTTTCTTGTAGTAAGTACTGTTAAGGTATTTATTGTAAGAACTTTACTTGAAATAAAGAAATTATAAAAAATAAAATAAAAATATTATATGGCCACCGAGATCTCCAGATTTAATTTCTCTGGATTTTTTGTTTCAGTATATTTAAAAGAGATTATTTATGCCACAGAAGTTAACACAGAATGAACTTTGGCAGAGAATTGTAGACACTTATTGACAACTGAAAAATCAAAGTGCTTTCAATCGAGTTGTTGATTTGGTATATATAAAAAAAAAATTCATATCTCAAAAACCATTGAGTATTGGACTTCGACGTATTTGATTTTTTTTTTCTTGTTTTGATCTCTACTGTCACCCACCAAAGTATGTCAAGTTTTTTATAAAGACCCTGTATAATTATGGCGCCATCCGTATTACCAAGGCAATCTATGTTTTTCTAGGCCTATAAAGTGATCTTTGGAATGGCCTACCAAAATCTGGCAAAACCTTTAGTAAAAATTTACTAGTTTTGGTCTCTAAATGGACAATCTGTCAGTGTATTGCCCCGTCATTCTGATACATACCAGTTGGAAAAAATTTAAAATCGTTGCTATTTATATAGTAGAGTGTCCCTTCACAGTAATATGCGCTTTAAACAACAGACACTGAGTTTAAAAATCAAAATGTGTCATTACTGACATCAGAGACGTTATCAACGGACTAAAACGTAAAAAAAGCAAAGACTTAATCTAAATTGCGCTATAAACCTAAATTACAATGCTTTCCACTAATTTTGTCGTACCAAACTTGTTAATAAAAATACACTAACCTTCACGAAGACTCACTTGTACCTTGAGTGTATTTTCTATCAGCTCCTAACTGATTGGTAGTCATCAAACACCTCCCTTGGGTTGTTGAAGACCCAAAATAGCTCGTTGTAGCTCTCGTACCTCTTCATACCTTGATAAACGGTAGTACAGCATGCCACAATCACTCTCACTTTCACTTACTGATGGTTTCAGTACCAATTACCACTTCAAATGGTTTCAAACAATCTTGAAATTATAATATGAATAATAATTGTGACCTTTGGTCAAATTTGATCGTGAAGAAGGCTATCTTGCTATCACGTACCAAATATACAATATTACCCTCACAATTAAAGGACATGACTTATTAAACGTAGATTATTCAAAATTAAAGAAGTTTTTTCACTTGCAGTCAACAACCCCTTGGTTGCCTATTGCTACTACAACCAGTAATCTATCACCAACTGTTATCACATGATACCCTTTAGATATCTGGATATTAATATTGAATTAATTAAGCATCTACACAGCATGCTACATTACAAGCGCTAGCTTTTTTCACTAAAAATGACGTTTTATAAATTAGCATGTTAAAAGTGAAATCAACTGTTTACTTTTAGCCCATGTGCTAAAAGTAAATAGCTGGTGTCGAATTTAGAATTTCGAACTGGAAGTGAGGTTATAAAGTTATTCTAGTTACTTCTTTCGTTAGAGGTAATGCATTTTTTAAGTAATTAAAGCATTATCTAATGAATAAAGTAAAATGTGTACATATATAATTACCTTCGATAACTGATTTTGACAGCTACTGGCTGCAGAAACATTCACCTGTGCGTCAAGGCCATCTCTTTATTATGACATAAATTATAACTGACATAAATGCAAACTTTTGTTGAATGGACATTTATGGATTAATAACAGTAAATTTAAGGCCGTATAAAAAATATTGTATACAAACTCGTGCATAAACGTCCACTTTTAGCACTTGTTGCACAAGTAGCTATTAAAATGTTATAATATTGCCTTTGACAGAACTTATAGACCAATTTCTTTGGTTCTGGTAATTGGGAAAATTTTCGAAACAGTTATTTATAAACAAATGATAAATTATCTTAAAAAATTAGAAAAAATTTAGACCTCTCTACGCGGCCCGCCACATTTGTATAATTTTTGTGATTCTGAGGCCAACGTACTTTGGCGCCATCTGTTGGGTTTTTGATAAATTATCTGTAACATAGGCACGACCTCCTGGATTAATATTAATCCAGGAGGCCGTGGACGTATGCAACCAGGCGCACAAGCGCAATGTACTGTAGCGCCTCTACAAACTATAAAAAACGCCTTGAACTAAAAATGCGGCGGGCCGCATAGAGACGTCAGTCTTGCATTAATCTAGGAGGCTGTGATTGTTACCGACCTACCTAATTATTTTCATAATAGTGATTTGTTATTCTGACTCTGACAGCTACTTACGTTACCTAACGTCACAGTCTGATTAATAAAATTTGTTACTAGAAACCAGAGGTAACAACATAAATCGTGTAGGGACCCCAACAAATACCAATAGAAACACTAAAGCTTTGACACTGACAGGTATTATAGAAAAAAAATAAACTGTATGTATACTTAACGCCAATAAATCAACTTCAACTTCCTCTTTCAACCAATTGGAATTTTTTAATCATCGATTTTATAGGTAGTGTAATGTGCTTCATCAGAATATATGTTTGATCGGATTCTGTGCTCAGATAGACAACACATTTTTGAACCTTTTCCTCTACACTAATTGCATTTGCTTATAATTCTAAAGTAGAAATACGCCTAATTTTAATTCTCATTTTAGAAATATGCCAATGTGTTTGAAAACGAACGAGTGGGGATGGTAGAACTCCCCTACTTGAGCGAAGAAAGATTGCAGAAAATGGGCGTACCTCTTGGTCCAAGGTTGCGAATTCTACAGGAAGCTCAAATATCAGTGTGCAAAGATACAACTCTATGTATCGTTTAAAATTGTAGGTACTGAATTTTGCAGTTATATTCCTTGTAATTAATATTTTTGTATTTTTCAGTTCCACAAATGGCGGCTCTGTAAAGTCTCGGTAAAACTATTAATTATTAACTTATTGTTCTATAAATTAGTATTTATTATTAATGAAAGTGCTATTTTTTACTTTTATACTCATAGTGAATTTAGTTTTAACCAATTCCGATTGTATTAAAAATAAGATTAGTAGTCTTCAAACTGAAAATAATAAACATGATATGTAATTGCCAATGGTACCAAAGAGCTTTGATAAGGGCATGTCCCTCCATTTAATCTGTAGATAAGGTGATGTAAGTATTCACTAGTTTTAGTCAGTGTATTAAATACAATAAATTATATTTAATTATAAAGGTTTTACAGTTTATTGCAGAAGTATGCTAAAAATTATCTTAAAAACTTAATTAAAATATTGATCGCAGCAGTTGGCTGAATGTTTTTGCACCTTTTTCCTGCTATTCTACTGTTTGCCGGGTGCAGATGCAGTAATTATGTCTGATGCCTAAGTTTTCAAATTATTTTACAAAATCGCTCATTCGAAAGAACAGTGACACTTCTCAAAAAACGTAGTTTTCCAGGACAGGCATTTTTACATTTCGATTGTCGTTTTTATAAATTCGCACGTTAATGTTGAGGTTCTGAGGCTTAACTTATACCAAAGTGAAAAGTTTTCCATGTTTTAGAAGCAATCTAAGTTACATCCCATAAAAGATTCTGATTAAAATAAAGACACAATTAAGAAAAATCTGGTGTGATACACGCACACAACTTCCTTTTACAGTGATCTTATAATTAGCCAAAAATTTGATTTGTAATTTTTAAGCATTTGTCAAAAATTACAAATTCTACAAAAACGGTACAAAATAGAGTGTTAGTTCAAGATTGATTGTATTAATCTTCCAAATTTATTTCTTTTAATTTTTATTTAATAAATGACCTATGTTTAGCATACGCCGATGACGTAACACTCATAGCTAGAACAGAGAATGAGCTGATAAAAATTACAAAAAACCTGATCAAAACTGCGGAACGTGTAGGACTCGAGATCAATGAGGGAAAAACGAAATACATGAAGTGGGGGAGTAAGAGACAGACACAACCAACCCAGGATTTAACAATAGGAATAGAACAAGACAGGAGATACACATTTGAACACGTGAAGAATTTTACATACTTAGGCACACTTATAAATAAGCACGGCAGCGGTAGTGAGGAGGTTTGAGCAAGAATAAATAAAGGAAATAAAAGTGCGGGAAGTTTAATACCAGTGTTGAAATCCAAGACAGTGTCGCGAAAATTGAAAATACGCGTGTACCAAACAGTAACAAGACCAACAGTGCTATACGCGTGTGAAACGTGGATAATAAACAAACAAGAACAGAAAAATTTAGAAATCTGGGAAAGGAAAATGCTATGGAAAATATATGGAGGAAAGAAGATAAATGGGGAATGGAAAAGAAGAACCAATGAGGAAATATACAATCTATATGGAGAACCAAGTATAGTGAATGTAATTAAAGCACAAAGAATAAGGTGGATAGGACATATAGAAAGACTGTCAGGGGAAAGAATAACGAGGGGAGATACGAAGGGTAACAGGAGAAGAGGGAGGCCAAGAAACAAATGGCGAAATCAAGTGACGGGACCTGGAAAAACTTGATGTCGAGAGATGGACGGAAAAGGCAAAGGATAGAAAACAGTGGAAACAGATAGTGAAACAAGCCTTAGGCCTTCACGGCCTGTAGTGCTACAATATATATTTAAATGACCTATGTGTATCATAATAATATATATAGATATAACGTACACAAGCCCTTTGCACTTGTTGCAGCCTATTCTTCTCACCAATATTTAAGTATGGGCAAAGAATATAGATAGGGGAAGAAGGACAGCCTTATGGGCTATAAAGTATATGCTGTGATTTGGGTTGTATAACTATTTACTTGGTTAAATATATCATTTTTTGTTCGAAAATGCCGCTGGAAGCTCCTAGCGTCAAAGTGATTACCTTATCAGTGGCATTCAGCAGGTAAATGCGTCATTAGCATTCTTGAGCTATAAAAGTGTTGCAAGAACTTTCTCTCTACAATTCCAATAGTTTTACAATGGTTGTACCTACCCGAAATAAACTTGTATTCTGCCAAAGAATATTTAAGTAGTTTGATTCTGCTTACATCTAAGTTAAGTTTGTTACAAAGAATATTAAATATAGGTGTATATTCTTTGGTTTGTTTTGTTATTATTTAAAACATTTGTTGTCAATCGGATGAACTCGTACCAAGTAAAATAAAGGTTTTATAAGTTTCACATGCAACACTTTTAAACATTTAATAGGTAGCTAATAACCTATAAAAATTACATAAAAGGTTTCTAATATAATTTCAACAAAAAGTTCACCGATGAGCACAAGATTATACGGTATACGGATTGTCCCCACTTTATTCTCACAAAATTCTATAATAAATATAGAATTAGCTATGTACAAATAATGAAAAAAAAAACATTAATAAACAATATACGGATTTTATTTAAAAATTTTAATACGAGAGGAAATTATTGTTCAAGTAATGTTGACGATTAATATAGTTTACAGTGATCTATTTTAAAAAGCAAATAAAAACAAAAATTATATTGTATCTTGTGAAGTTGATACGTATAGAGTACGGCTACTAAAACAGTACGCCTTGAATATCTCAATTACTTGATGCATTAAAAAATGTCTATTTAGGCACATTTAAGTTGGCGATCTCTATGTATAGTCTCAGCAAAGAATAAGACAATATTATTCAAACATTTATTATCGACATTAAATTATCTTTCAGAAATGTATGCAAAAATTTAATTTGGGTGATTAGGGATCTGACCCAAGTTCTGTACAATCTGTTATTAAAAAAATGAATCGGGGCGGTTTTCACAGAAAACTCACAATTATTTAATAATTTATACTCTAGTTTAAATTACTGCACTTTAAACGTAAATTAGAGTAGAAACCAAAAAGAACTTATGTGGTTAAGGAGCTGCAAACTAATCGAGGGTTGGGGTTCAATACCCAACAATATACCTTTTTTTAACAAATTATCTGTTTTCTTTATTTCCTTTGGGGTTAAGTGGTAGAACAGTATGCTAATTCGATTAGCACACCTGAACTTCGCCCCTTTGAGCAACTTATGTATTCATAATTCAAGTATATTGTAAAATAACAATTTTATTTATTTTTGCTCAATAAACGACATTTATTTATTATTATTATACTTAAGTCGCTCAAAAATTATGCCAAATAGCTATTTTTAAATAGATTATTATTACTTGCATTTGACATAATTTTTGGACGATATAAATAATAATTTGTTAATAAAGAGTAAGGTACCTATTGTTAGGGATTGAACCCCAATTTGCCCCAACCTTTTACAGGTTTAATTACTTTTTTTTAAAGGCAGATTATAGGAAATTTGAGTCAGATCCATTAACCCCAGTTTAAATTAAAATACTTTGAAATAAAGATGTTATACATTTCTTACTCTCGCCAATTTCAATGATCTATTAAATAAATGAGATTTTCAAGGTGTAAATATTACATACATTAAAACAATATAATATACAAAGTTACAAAGAATAGGAAGTACACAAATATATCTGTAAGCACGTACATTTTTTAAGCTTTAAACATTACTTAAATGTTGTATTTTTTTTGTTGCTTGTACCAGACTGGTTTGTAGTCCTTAAATCTTGCGATGGCCATTTCAACGTTTTATGGAGTTTGCACTGAATTAAATGATTAATTAAAAACAGTTTATGAGAGTAACATGTGTCTTGCTCGTTAAGCCACCCTGGTACTAAAATTTTCACTTTATTTACACTATATGCTAATAATGTTTTCTTAAAACTTACACACGACTTACTATTTTTAAAATAATATTAAAAATGTTCAAGTAACATTGTAACTATTTTTATTAAAATACTTGAAGGTTTTTTTAGGTAAATAACACAGTCGCCCGCACCATAGTCTTTTTGCTGTAAAAACACTTCATTATGATGCACTACAGAGTCACAGCTGCACATATTTTGACACTGATCACAATTAAAACGTAAAAGCATTTTACGAATGACATAACCAGCTACATATACCGTCGCACAAGATTCTAATGTGGCTTCTTGATTTGGTTGTGTTGAAACTTCTATTACCTCACTGAGTAAACTGAGGTCACTATCTTCTGCTAATTCAGTTTGTTCAGCAACTGTATATGGTATGTCCTCAACATATCCCATGACGTCTTTTTCTGGCACTTCAACATTCGCCATGTTGACAACAGCATCTTCATCAACTTCGCACTGTAGGATGCTGCAATTTAACCAGCATGTTGAACTGTAGTGCTTGGCGGAAAGATTTTACTGTGGGGTTCGAAGAATTGCCTCCCCTATACCTCAGGACCGCGAAAAGATTTGCTAGAGGATCTTGGTTTAGTCTGCTGGTCAGGAGGAAACGATACCCTTCTTGTTTTAAGTCTTCCCATAGCTCCATAACTGACTGCATGGTTAAAATAAGTCCCTTAAAACAATAAACACCTTGGTTCACCTTGTTATTAGATGTATATGTTTGCCAAGTCTTAACCCACTGCAAATACTCTTTCAAATAATTTTCAGTACGCAGTACGTTGACGGATAGAGCACATGCATATGGGTTACGGTCTTTCAGCATTCGACTGTTTAAGCAATCAAATAAATAGTTAATTTTCTGTACGAATTCTGCAGTATCCAGAACGCTGGTGCTTTTTAACTCGCCCGTTCCAACAGCAGTTCTTATCGTAGCACTCGTGGTGTTGGAAAACACTTGCGTTGCAAATTTAACCCTCATTCGCTGGAAAGTATTGGGGTAGATGTAGGCATCCGTGATTTTTACAGCTGCTCGAACAGTACAAGAAGACTTATCTATTTTGTATGCCTCTTCGATATCTTTCCAAGAAACTTTCTTGCCCTCCACGTAAAAATCCTTTGATAGGAGATTATTCCGTACGCTTTTTATCAAGTGCGGTACGTCATATATTGCAAAAATTTTTGCGTCGCAGACAAAAAAATACGGCTGTTCTGCAGTAACTCCTAGATTTAAAAATGCAGCTCTATTTGTAGCAGCTTGGTCACTAGTAACAGTACGCACTTTAAGTCCTATTCTTTGTAACCCTTCGATGTTTTTAATAATGAGGGAAGATAGCTCTCCATGTTTAATGGTACCTGAAGAAACATAAAAGCTGACAGGAATATTCCATTTGTGAATAAGTCCTCTTGCCATAAACACTAGTGCATGACTAGCGATTTTGCTTTTCCGTCCAAGATGTCCCAAATCTTCGAAACCTTCAATCATATCTTGGCGTGGATTATATTCTAGACCTTTCTTTAAATGCATTTCGTCAAGTAATACGACACACTGTTTTTCATCATCGGTCATGCTGTTAACTTTAACAGCCAGTTTTTTCATTAGTTCCGTACTGGTGCCTGTATTAAGTTGGTTTAACCTTAACCATGAAACTATTGTAGATTTGGAGGGCATAGTAAATTTTAATTTTTCTCTCATAAAAAAGTAGAGGGCTGGAGATTTGTGGTACATATTTAAGGTCAATTCTTTTTCAGCTTCTGTCCAAGGTTGTTTAGATTTGTGAGAAAGTTGCATATTTACAAAGACGTGAACGGTTTTTGGTTTCAAGCCCAATACATCTAAATTAGCCCCCTTTCGTGCACATTGCTTCTTCATACGGTAAATTTGTGAATTTTTTACAGCCACTTGTCTTCGCAGTTTTGCAATTTTTTGATGTAGCACAGCAGAACTACGGCGCTTTCTTGTTTTGGTAGGTGCTGGCATTTCTAACATGGCCTGTTGAAATATGGTTTTTAAAAATAAAACATACTAATAACAGAAAAGATTTTCATGCTGTAGGCTCCATTAAAATGCTTTACAAGCTCATTGTTTTGCCTACATATTTCTACACAATTTATCAGAGAATTCAAAACGTCAATCATTTTTCTGTATTTTATTAAACTGCCAACTTTTGTTCATTTTTTGTTATTGAATAAAAACGCCTAAAGAAGTGAAAATTGATCACCCTGTATACTTACTGCTTGGGATTTAGTTTTGATTTAATTAATAAAACTTTAAAAGAAATTTTAACTAATTATACCTTATTTAATTAGTACCTACACGAAGATCGAGCAACAAATTTGGGGAAACTATAAGATTTAAGCCCCTATAATCGGACATCGTGTTAACCTACTATCGATGGAAAATTAAAAAATTTTATTATACAGTGTGGTGATAAAGTTCCACACAAAATTAATAATTTTGTTATTTAATGTTTTTTGGGAAAACCCTGACACGTCAATTTTATTCTTTAAAAAGTGGACATGGCACCGTCCCTAGACTTTCCCATACTGGAAATTGTTCATATTTTCTTTTGCATTTATATATATATACGTGCATTTGTATCTTGTTTGCCTCCTCACATAGACAGGGCGTCCTCAGCTCCGCTAGAATAAGCGGTAATATAAATGTATATTGATCTTTTTTAGACTCCCTAGGTTGCATTTTGCAAGGGCAAATTGAGAGGGGTAAAGATTTTTAAATTTGTTTTTATACAAACTTACTATGTCTGTAGTACTTGTCCTCCTCCATAAATACATAATCCGCCACTGCCTCATTTGTGTATACTAATACATACTGAACGTGCGGATTAGCCTCAAAAAACGTTGCCAGATTTACTTGAGGCGTTTAGGTGTACGTGCAATCTTATATTTTGTCTACATCTACAGTATAATGCATACGGTGCAAAACAAGCGGAATGATTTTAATGCAACTTGCGATTGCACAAGGTCGTAATTCAGAAAGTACGGATAACGGTGAGTAATCAATTTTGCTAAATTGTTAAGTCCACTTAATGCCACTAAAGGATAAAAACTTGAAAAAGATTAACAATAGCATTACAACTGATCAACAGATAATTGCAGCATTTTATAATTTAATTATCGGAGCCTAATTTTTAAAAGATGTTTGTTTAATTTTCCTATTCTTTTCAAATAAATTGATCAACTGAATTCCTGATTAATATTGCTCATGGAAATATTTTTAGTTTTGACGCGTCGATTTCGTGAAAGGAAATATGAGTAACTCAAATTTTCATTTTTTAGAATCTTTATGAAAAAATCTGGTGTGATACACTCACACAACTTCCTTTTACAGTGATCTTATAATTAGTAAAAAATTTCATTTTTAATTTTTAACCATTTGTTAAAAATTTTCAAAAATTACAAATTCTACAAAAACGGTACAAAATCGAGTGTTAGTTGAAGAGGACAAATTTTTTCTAGATTTTTAAGGTGAATTCAAAAATGTAATAATATACCGGGTGTTTTATTTAAAATAGGAGTTAATAAAAAAACTTGAAAAAAAAAAAAACAAAGAAACCCACTTTAGAAGTATTCAACTGGAAAATCACCTATCTCACATCAATACACATTAGAAATGTAAGAAAAATGTAAAGTTTAAAAAAAATCGTTTAAGCCGTTTTTTGAAAAAATCGAAAAAAACTGAAAAATCACAAGAGTAAACACCTACTTCCGGTTATGCGATTTTCTTCAAAAGCTTGCTGTCTCATCTACATAGTACACAAAACTTATATATGAAGTTTCAACGCCATACCTCTTTTCGTTTTTGAGATATTCTGTTCACAGACAGACACACAGACAGGCACACAGCCAGACAGACACACAGACAGACAGACCAATGAAAAAAAATATGTTTTTTGGGATCAGGGGACTCTAAAACGTGAAGATCCGTTGTAAACTCAATTTCGAATTTTTGGGGTGAATCCAATACTTCCTTTATAGTAAAAGGAAGTAAAAATGGCCGGCTTATGGACCTTGCTTTTTAGACTTCTGAGTGTTTTACAATTCACGATATCTTTATTGAGACTCAACGCTCTTTGAAAAGGTAAACTTCAATTTTAATTAGAATTAAAAGTATTGTTCTAAACATTGTACATAAACTTTAAACTTTTTTCTGTTGATTGTGAAATAAAACGTAAAAAAACGTAATAGTTAATTAGAATTTTATCTTAGCATTATGTCACAGAATACACACAATTGGAAAGCATTTGAAGAATACTGCAATTTCTATATAATCGCAATATGTTATCTATGCATCTAACTGCTAAATTATAGCAAACAAATTATGCCGATGAGTATTAAAGAATTACATGCTTCAAATTAACTAAAATGTATGTCAAAAATAGACTAACATTAGTAGGTACTAGAAGAGAGGCTATCAACGCGACTTCAAACCATTAATCTGTTAGTTTTGTTCAAAATAATTCCTACAAACGTTATCGTGACAGAACAATATGCTCAACGGTTGTATGTTACGCGCGAAAATATCAATTAATACTCATTTTTACTTCCTTTTACTACTATAAAGGAAGTATTGGATTCACCCCAAAAATTCGAAATTGAGTTTTCAACAGATCTTCACGTTTTAGAGTCCCCTGATCCCAAAAAACATATTTTTGTTCATTGGTCTGTCTGTCTGTGTGTCTGTCTGTCTGTCTGTCTGTCTGTGTGTGTGTGTCTGTGAACAGAATATCTCAAAAACGAAAAGAGGTATGGCATTGAAACTTCATATATAAGTTTTGTGTACTATGTAGATGAGACAGCAAGCTTTTGAAGAAAATCGCATAACCGGAAGTAGGTGTTTACTCTTGTGATTTTTCAGTTTTTTTCGATTTTTTCAAAAACGGCTCTAACGTTTTTTTTTTTAAATTTTACATTTTTCTTACATTTTTAATGTGTATTGATGTGAGATAGGTGATTTTCCAGTTGAATACTTCTAAAGTGGGTTTCTTTTGTTTTTTTTTTCTATTTTTTTATTAACTCCTATTTTAAATAAAACACCCGGTATATTATTACATTTTTGAATTCACCTTAAAATTCTAGAGAAAATTTGTCTCTTCAACTAACACTCGATTTTGTACCGTTTTTGTAGAATTTGTAATTTTTGAAAATTTTTAACAAATGGTTAAAAATTAAAAATGAAATTTTTTACTAATTATAAGATCACTGTAAAAGGAAGTTGTGTGAGTGTATCACACCAGATTTTTAATCACAGATTCGAAGAAAACCTGTACAGGAAAAACTGTTTGCTAACGAAATGGCATTTAGCAATGATAATGTTGAACACATTAGGTCCACTCGAAGTAATGAATACAAGAAGCAAAGAACTTGGGTAAAGTCATGTAAAGAACTATTACTTTCACAAATACATTTCTTGTTTACCCAGATTCTCTTGTAAAGATTTCATCAAAAGTTCCTGCAACTGAAATTAAATTTCATAAAAACCAGATTTAGGTATGAAATTTCAAAAAGAAATGCATTGGAGGAATATGTCAGTAGGAACGAAGATGCTAGGATAATATAAAACAAATTTTTGTTAAAAAACGAGCCCAAATTGCTTCCTCTTGTTCAAATAAAATAAGGGCATTGCTAGATTACTGATAGAAGTGCGTCGACAAACTAATAAGAGTAAACTTTCTTTCTTTGATATGTTAAATACTGCTCTATTTGATGCTGTTGCTGCCAGTGGAAGAGCCACCGGTGGCTACAATGAAGTAACAAAAAACTTTAAGGCTCCGAGTTTGACTATGCATTTAGGGACCTTACTGAAACAGGTCTGCGATTTGGGCAGTCACCTAGTGTTAAAGCGCAGTCCTGAATTTAAGTGTGAGGATACTTTTGAAGTGTCCTCATTAGCCATTAAAAGATCTTTCTTAGAAACGATGGAATAAACCAGTTATACTACCTTTAACAAAAGATGTAATTAAATTTCGAAATCACATTTCGCAAACTGCCGAGCAGAAAGCGGAAATTTTAAAACGAAAACGAACAAATGAGAAGTGTTTTAAAAACTAGTTGACTCCACTCTATCACTAACGATTTTATTTAATCGACGAAGAATTGGAGATGTCCAGTACGTCAGTATTGACTCGTATTTAAAAGACTTGACGTCGACCAACCAAACCGAGTATATGGAACAATTAACAGAATCCGAAAAGTATTAACAAAAACTTATAACAGAATCGTAGCAGGTGGGAAAGGTAGCAGCCAATTATAATACTATTTCCGAAAAATGTACAGGAATACCTTCATATCTTATTACAAATAAGATGTGAAACCAAAATCGTTCCAGAAGAAAATCCATACATATTTGCATATCCTCACGTCAAAGACCATTGGGTTAGGGCAGACGTTGCTATTAAAAGATTTGCCAATTCCTGCAAATTAGAGCACCCCGAAACAATAACATCCAATCGTTTACGAAAAAAAAATGCAAATAATTTATTTACCAAAAGACCAATACTCCCATTTTGTTAAATTTATGGGACACACAGAAAAAACACATCAAGACTATTATGAGTAAGTGTTTAAGTAACATATTCACATTATTTGAACCCATCGTCTGGCTAAAACCTTTCTTGCTCATAGTGCTCTTTGTTAGAGTAACAACTGTGTCAACAGTATAAATTTGAATTTGATGCTTTTTATAATAGCATACGCTTTAATTTCTACAACAAATTTAGAACACGAAACTTTTAGTTCAATTTTTTTGTCTATTTTTATTGGCATTGTCGAAATTAGGAATTATAAAGCATAGATCGGTGTTTAAACTGTTTCCATAAAATTAACATGAAAAACTTGCCGGATAGTTAAATAACATTTTTGTGACCATCTTGTGTTTGATTCGCCATTATGGCGGCAAAACTTAATGTTTTTCTATTCTAAAATTATCTTCCAGCATTTAGATAATATAGTTTATCAACGACCACTACTAAAAGTAGGCTTTTTAACACTCGCTTGTTTCACTAAAAGTGACGTTTTATAGTTTACCGTGTTTAAAGAAATCAGCTGTTTACTTTTAGCACATGTGCTAAAAGTGACGCGAGGTTCAAAACTACAATTTCGAACTGCAACTGAAGTTGTAAAGCTATTCTAGTTGCTTCTTGCGTTACAGGTAAAGCGCTTTTGAAATAATTAAAGCGTTATGTAATGAATACAGTCATATGTGGAGTATCAATAATTACATTTCGTACAACTCACCTTGACAGCACGGGCGTGGCCAAACAATCGCCAGCGGCGTAGCCTACTATTCATTATGACGCAGCGTCGCAGATGCGAACCTTTCTTAAATCGATATTTATGGATTAATAACGGTAAAATTAAGGTCGTAGATAAAATATTGTATGCAACGCGTGCTAAAAGTCGTTTATGCGCGAGACATGTTATGAAACTCAGCCTTCGGCTTCGTTTCATAATTTTCATGTCTCGCGCATAAAAGTCGACTTTTAGCACTTGTTGCATAAATAGCTATTAGGTGATACTTTTTACGTTTACAAAATAACACAAGAAGCATATCAAACGGCAAAAGTTTCTAAGTTTATTTGATAAAGGCGAGGGAACGAAATATAAAGGAAAATTATTGGCAGATATCGACAAAATAGAATCCCATGTGGACATTTTTCCGGCAAGTGACGACTGTGAGGGTGAAGACAATCCACCATTACGTAGTTCAAGCCGAACTTGGTAGGCCAAGATGATCAACCGATAGCTAGTATAAGCCAATTAACTAATTGCGGACACGATGGTTCTTCAAGCAAATTAAAAAAAAACCAAAAAAAGATATTGCTTCTGGTATAAGAGTGCTGTGGACAGAACAACAAAAGCAAATTGTAAAATCCTTCTTTAAACGTCACATTAAATTAAAACAAGCTCCGAAAAAACGAGAATGTTTGCAACTTATAGAAGAAAATGAGAAAATTCAATAATTTAGATTGGGTGAGAATAAAAACATTTGTATACAATGCTTACAGAACCTAATATCACAAATTACTTAATAATACTGTAAAAATATGAGTAACGTTTCTATTAAACTAACATGTTATTTTTTTTACTTACGCTACTTTAAAATATAATGAACATGAAAATTTTCTCTATAAATGTACACCTTTTTCTTTATGTACTATTTCTATGCGACACTTGACAAAATGAAAATAAAATATTAAAAACATACACTGGTTTGAATTTTCTACATAAATAACCACTGTTTGATTCTCGAGGTTTAGCATTATTTATGCGTTAAAAATGCACAAATTATCGATTAGATTGTCCATAGACACATATTTTTTATTTTTCAAATTTACTGTTTTTGCATTATCCGTGCTTATATTAAGTTTTGTTGGTTATGCTAAGAATGCAAATTTGAAAAAACAAATTATGTTGTAGTTTACAGTTTCAAAGACATGCATGTATTATTTCCCGTTTCTGTTATATATTTTGATCAATATTTTTGGGAAACAATCTAAATGGTTTTCAGTTCTAAAAACGTAACTATATTTACAAACGAAAATAACAGAAGAGATAACCAATTAACCACTGGCCGAGATATGGGTATCAGTGCTATAAATTTAACAATAAAAATAATGATACCCTGTAGAAAATTAAAAATTAAAAGATATCTTAAGTCGTTGAAGTCTCTCTTTGTTTCTTGGTAAATTTGAGTTTTGCAATTTATTTCACAGTTTTTGCAAAAAAATATTAAAAAAGTGTATTATTGTGGAATTTAAATTTTTTTATCGATAATGCATTTTTCGTAAAGCAATTAGCTAAGGTTAAAATGATGTACACATGTTGCTGCTCATTTTGGATTGAGATTTATATTTCTATTCTAAACATTTTCGCCGCTGCACCGATATAAAATCATGGTGTTATCTGAGAGCATTGAAACATCTAAATTTCAGACTGAATTGGAATCTGAGCAACGTTGCCACAATGTGGAGGCGAATATGAACGCAAAGTCTTGGGAGGCAAGGGCTACCTTCTAATATAATAAGCGTATAAATGTATTAACAGCAGCGCCTCTTAAGTGTGATCTGATGAACTATAATGTATATTCCAAGAGAAGTTTGTGACTATTTCGCCTCCATTAAAAATTCTACCAAACGTTAGGAGTCGCTACGATTCGTGCTTAAATGCTTTAATACTATGAAAACGTGTTCGCCTCCGAAATCGGAGGCGAACGCGTAAAATCGGAGTTCAACTCGCACTCATGACTTAGCATTTGGAGGTGTATACGCACTAAATGCATCTATATATATATATATACATATATATATAATCAAGTCCCCCAAAAATACCCTTATAAAGAGTGTAGGGGTTCTTTTGCATTTAACAGTATAGTTATTTTCCTCAAAACGGCTGCTTGAGCGCTATCGTAAAACCCCGCCTCCTAACATGGTTAGGTGAAATTTTCGAAGTCCCTGAAAATCATATTTTGTATGGCATAAAAATTCGATTTTTTTATTTTCTGATTCTTTGAAGCAAAATAGTAACGACAATTAGAATAAACAATTAATTTTTCAAAAATAGAAGGGGGAGGGAGGCTTTTGTTTCTGCGCTATGACGTCATTATTAATTTTTTCAAATGGAAATCCCATTTTGCCCCTTATGTTGATAGATATCGCCAGTTAAATGGCGATATAAAAAATTAGTACCCCACATAACAATTTTTTGAGAAAAAAACACATAAAGTTAAAAAAATTCAGAATTTTTTTAAAATAAAATAACGCACCACATCTGTTTCCTTAGAAACGTTAAATTGTTGACTTTGACACATTTGTGAAACAGTGGTAAATGTTTTAAAATCAAAATTAGGTAGTTTTTGTCATAGCTTTAATTTTCATTAAAAATAAATTCTGAATTGTTTGAACTTCATGTGTATTTTTCTCAAAACAATTGTTACCTACGAGGGGCACTAATTTTTTTACATCATCATTTAATTGGTGAGGAGATCTACCAAAATAAGGGGGAAAATTGAGTCTTTTTAAAAATAAAATGATGTGTTTCGGGGTTTTCCCAAAAAACATTAAATAAGAAAATAATGAATTTTGTGCGGGACGTTATCACCACACTGTATACAGAACGGGCATTTTTAAAGGAACTAACCTGTATCATAGACGAATCCGGTATGGTATCTGCATCTAATTGCATAGGCGAAGCAATATGATCTTCATCCAAATGAAAAGAGCCCGAACAAGACGTCGCTTTACCATAGACCCTTGGCATGATCTCTTTTTTAAATGCGAGTTCTTTGGGCGACACTGGCGATGTTGCGTGGTCAGGTTGCATGGCAGTTTTGTAATTTAAGGGAACAGCATTATGACTCAGCCTATTTTTTCTTGAATTCATAAACTGCTTTTCGGAAAAATGCATGGCACACACAGTTCTTTCACATAATTGTTCTTCAGATAACGTGAAAAGCTGTGGATTGCCACAATTAATCAACCAAAAATCGCGTCTTTCTTTTTCTATAGGAAAACGAAAAAAGCTTAAATCGCAGTCGGTTCTGCGATTTCGCTTACATTCAAAATATAAGCACGAATTAACCATGATTAAGATTAAGCGTTCGAGTAATCAATTTCGGAAAAGGAAACGTCAAAAGAGTACGACAACACTGAAGACAAACTTCAGCACAACTGAATGTGAATTTCCAGAAGAAATTCTTATAAGCTGTCCTGTTAATTAGCCTAAGAAATGGGACACGTCTTATCAGGAAAGCACATCAGTAAGGAACGATGCTAATGAAGAATTAATCGAAAGTAGGTAACGACATATTGACTATTGACTTATTTACGATAGAACTGACCGAAAAACCTATTTTCATAAAACGTAAAACATTTGCCAAACTTTAATATTTGTGGAAAAAGTATCAAATAAAAGTCACTAATAATAACTATCATTTTGAGCATATGATTAAACTTTGAGTAGTTAGTAGCTTATTATTTCTTATTGCAGTATGTTTAGAAAGTTTTCACTGCAAATTGTCTTTTGTTTTATTACATAGCAACCAGAGCACACTATTTATTTGTTTTTACAACTAACACAGTCAAGGCACACTAGATTAAAAGTGTTTTATAAAATATTTTAAAAGTTTGTGAAAATAAGTAAGTAAAACCATACATGAATGAAAAGGGAAAAAAATAAGCTTTCCAATGATGCAAAATTTTGATATCCGTTCCATTTAAAAAAATGTAAGTTTGGGCTGTACCTCGAAAATTACAAATCAGAAAAATATTAAAGTAGGCCTATTCTGTAGAGCCTACAATTCCCTACAAGCTCTTTTTTGAAAATTGAAATTATATGAAATAATAAAAAAAGTTATGCATGGTTGAAGAAATCGACCAGTTTCAGTTTTTCGACTATAACAAGTAGGCTATGCGTTTTTTTCAGAAAAACAGAAGCGTCAATAAATTGGCCTCATAAATGTGCACCTTTTTCCCCGTTTCACCGAAGTTGTATCTCTTACCGTTTCCGAGATGCCAATGGTGGCACCTCGAAAATGACCCCACTCTGTTAAAATCTTGTGTATATTTTGAGCGCAAAATCAAATTGCCAATTTCGCTCTTATACAAATAGCTGTTAAAATCATAACTCTGTAACTTCCTTGCAATCTGGCAACGCTGAGACATGTTCTTGGAAAAATGCGACAGGAATCTGTAAATGCGTCTCCGACCGTAGCCGTGAACAAGTTCATTAGTACTGGCGGCGGCTGCTTGAGGGCCAGGCAAGAACTGAGGAGCTTTTAAATAATACACTAATAACCCATAGGCTGTCCTTCTTCCCCTATCTATATTCTTTGGTATGGGCCATAGACTACGTCGCAATAATTTAAATGAGAAATAACTAAGGCAACGCACAAAAAAGTCTTAATTTTCGGTGTTAAGTAACTTCTATGCGGATATAAAATTCTTAAGCTGCATATGCCCTTTTTAATATTTCACTACTTGTTCGCTAAATTTTATATCACAGTCAATTGTTAAGCCTAGATTTTTTACTGTATTGGCAAGCACAATGGATTGGTTACTAATCCAGATATTAATGTAAGGAAGAACTAAATCACGAATTTACTCGGTCCAAATAAAATAGCACTGGTTTTTGCGGAATTAATCATTGAAGAGTGATTATTCGAAATTTCAACAATATTTTAATATCTTCGTTAATATAGGAACAAGCCGACGCTACCTCATCTGCAGTGAATAATAATAATTTGAATATCAGCATATTGATGACTACTACAGCATTTCAAAATTTTTTTAAAATTAGATGTGTAACGTAAATAACAAAGGTCCCAATATTGAGCCCTGTGGGACACCTGATTGCAGAGTAAGCACGTTAGACCTATTGTTATTCATTTAACCATTTGCTTTGTATAAATAACTTAATTGAAGATTCTCCAAACCCAATGTACTCCAGTAACGCAAGCAACACCTCGTGATATCAAAAGCCTTGCTATAATCCAAGAGCACAAGCAGCGTCAATCTATTACTGTTTGTTTTCCTTAATACATCATCACATATATTACATAAGACAGAACTGCAACTATACTTGGGTCTAAATCCGGATTGAATTGACACGTATACTGTCTAATTTGGAAATCCATAACTTTTCTAACACTTTTCATGGCACTGTTAAAATGCTAACAGGCCGAAAATCTTTACGCTCAGTCGGATTACTCATCTTTGGCAGTGGTGTTACTACTGCTAACTGCCATCTTTCAGAAAAAGTTTCTTCATTAAGACAGAAATGCACTATATGATATATGTAAGTAATATATGTGGCAAACATAATTTTATCGTATTAATATTGATACCATTGGCTCTGTAGATGTTGTTTTATTGTATTAATTATTTTTAAAATAATTTGTTCGTCACCTAAGCGAAATTGAATGTCGAGTTTTTTGCCAGAAGTTTATTGGTTTTATAATAAGTCATGAGTTTATCAGTGCTATTGCTTAGTACTGGAACAGAACAAATAAAATAGTCATTGCATTTATTTGGATCCCTTAGTGATAACGGTATGCTCTCTTTTGAATTGGAATGTATATTGTATTTATCAAGTTTTTCCATAGTGATCTACTGTCAAAAGTTTATAGTTCATGTTCAAATAATGCTTTCTTCTCATTGCGTACTGCTTGTGTCGTTAAATTACGAATCTGCTCGTAATAATCCCACTGCGCTTGCCTTTTACTTTTTTAAATCTCTTTAGTGCGTTATCCCTTAGCCTCATCATCAATCTAATATTGTCAGTGATCCACGATGCAAACGGCTTGGTAAATCTAGATACAATTACTGTTGCATGGTTATTGAAAAGCGAGTTTAATAAACGTTCCAGAAACTCAATTTTAGAATTAATGTCATTTATATTACAAATTTCTGAAAATGATAACAATTTTAATTCTGCATCAAAGGCATTTAAATCAAAATGTTTAAAAGATCAATAAACTCGAAATTTATGTTTATAGACATCCCTTTCAAGCAGCAATGTGCAATAAATTAATTGATGATCAGTTATGTTAAGCTCACTAGTACCGCTGTCATTCCCACTCGGGCAAATTATTACGACGTTGTTAGAACGCACTCAAAAAATATCCGGAAAGAATTAATGCTCTTATGAGATTTATATGTCATAATTTTCAAATGTTTTCAAGCCCACTTATTCGTGCTTACACCCATATAAACCTGCAATATAGATCAATAATTAGTAATAATTTTTGGGACGTCTCTATGTAGGAGTATCACTTAAAACAGTTAGGGCCGGTTGCAGAAAGCAATGTTAAGTCTGGTGTTAGCTAACACGACGTCAAAGTGAACAAAAACGAATCAAATCTCAAATGCTTATGGTAACTAATACATTAGTAAACAAAATTTGATGCGATTTTGTTCACTTTGACGCGACGTTAGCTAACACCAGACTTAACATTGCTTTCTGCAACTGGTCCTTATACTCACAAATGTTCTTTTGTAAAGATGAGGATAGCAATTTTTGTGCAGCAAACAGCTTTAAAGTTAGAAGCTGTTATCCTCCCAGTCCGAACCAGAAACCAGTTTTTGGATAGGCTTTGAAGTCGAGTTTCAATTTCAATTTTATTAATTTCATCTCTACATTTTTAAAATAGAACAACTGCACAATTTCAAAGCGCACGCACCTTGAGTAGTTGCCATTTTTTAACTACAAAATGTGTTTAATACTTTTATTTTATCCTATTATGTTACCATAATAATAACTCCTTAGCAACGAGTTGCGTTAAGAAGCATTTAACAGCACTAGTGTTAATAGTGTTGTCAAGAAAAATAACATACCGACACTTTATTAGCATTTAATCACATGTAAGAAGTACTGAAGTGTATTGTTAGTGACAATCTCAGTCTATGTCAAATTCGATGTTAGTAGGTTAGGTTTTGTTTGTCATTTGACACAGACTGATGCAAAACTTAATCTGCTAATCTCGAATTTAACATAACCTGACAGTGCTACCAACAATGCAGTATTGAGTGATACCACCACAGCCATATATATATATTATTATGCAATGGATACATGTGTATGCTTATTTAATTCAAGTATTAAAACTTTTAAATTTATTATAACTTTAAATTGAATTTTTTTCAAATTACATGAGTACGCCTTTTTCTCAGGGTATGGTTCGCCGAAATCTAATTTGTTTGTTTGCTGCACTTACTGAATGTCACTGGCTGTCAACAAATTATTTCCAAGCAGTGTTTAATGACACTTTTCAATAAATATGACATAAATAAAATTCTTTACAACGGTTTTGACTGTCTGATATTTAGATTCAAATTTGCATATATTTTTTAAAATACTTCTGTCATTAATTTTTAAATTAAATGTCAAACTGACAGCATCATCCCTATAATCTGGGTAAGTACTTTACTTTTATAATGTCTCTTTCTTAATATTAATTAATCACCTTTTATTTATTCAGATACCTTCAACTTAACCACTTACTTGGCACTGACACTTCCAAACTCCAAAAAAAAATGTGATATCTTTTGCAGTCCTATAGACGGCTCCGATTTCCAACTATTGATAGCATCTCCAGCACGCCTAAGTATTTATTGTATCTCCACCATCTAACAGTGTATCCATATCTAATTGACAAATTCTAGCCTCCACCAGTAATCCCGTTCCAAGTTCATAAAATCCGCAACAGACCAAAACTCCTGTATGGCCTCGGACCATCGCCCCTCGCAGCTCACACAATGGTAACTTCCCTGCAATGTACTGGACCTCTGCTACACATCCAATTGGTTATGCTTTCTTCAATCCCAGTTTTTAATTGTATTTGATATTCCAAAAATCTTGCCTTGGACTATTTATTTTATTTGTAATGTACAACCAACATACCCCTTTACGTTTTATTAAAATTCTTCGTTCTTTTAATGGGTTTTATTATGTATTTACACAATTACAAAATTTTTATATCCATTTTATATCAAATTTTTCGTAGTTGTTTTTAAGTTGTTATTCTAATAATCATCCCAATTTTTTATCGCTATCTTAGACTACCATTATTCCTGCCTGCTGCATGTTATAAATCAATTTGAATGGTGCTCACTTTATAAATGATTACAAATAGAATTTTATTCTGTCATATGCAACATTCAACTTTGTATTTATTGTTCATTTTTGTTACCATCATCAAGTCATACTCATTTTGAAATAACTTTCTTTTAAAATGTACTTTGAATCTTTGAGTTTCAATTATTATTCAATTAAATAAGCAATCATTATCATAATTCATCTTATCGTTTCAGTATAATTACTGTATTGAACTTTTCATTTTTGATTCATGTAAATAAATAACTGTATTTAATGTAATACATGGCCTCTATATACCATAGCAGTATATATATATATATATCCTCAAGCTCCCGAATTGGAGCATAGGGCCTCGACAAATGCTCGCCATCACGTTCAATTTTGGGCTATTTGTTGTACTTCCAGCCACGATCGTCCTGTGTTTTTCATTTCTTGTAGGATTGTCCTTCGCCACGTTTTTTAGGCCTCTCTCTCCCTCTGCTACCTTGGGGGTTCCAGTCTAGTGCCGCTCTCGCGATATTGTCAGGGTTCCTCCGTAGAGCGTGCCCGATCCAGTTCCATTTTCTTAGCCTGATCTCGTGGCATAGTTGGGTTTGTTTTGAGCACCTCCATACTTCTTCATTTGTTACACGATCTGGCCATTTAATTTTTAATATTTTGCGAAGGCATCTGTTGACGAATACGTGTAGTCTCGAGGTTGTGCTTGCTGAGGCTTTCCATGTTCCACATCCATACAATACGACGGATTTTACGTTAGAGTTAAACACTCTTATTTTGTTGTTTCTGGATAGATGTGGGCTGTTCCATATCTCTTTTAGCATGGCGAAGGCTCCTCTGGCCTTCCCAATACGACTTTCTATGTCTTCTTCCGTGCCCCCTGTGCTAGTTATTACGCTGCCTAAGTAAGTGAACTGTTGAACATCCTCTACTGGTGTATTGTGGATGATGAACTTGCGTTGGTTGTTGTTGTTGATTCTTAGGGATTTATGTCATTTGTATGTCATTAAAAGTGTGTGCCACAAGACATATATCATCTGCGCAGTCTAAATCTAACAGTTGCTGCTGCAGTCCCCATGTGATTCCTCGTTTTTGGTGGTTTGTTTTGTTCATAATCCAATCTAGTGCTATATTAAAGAGTAGTGGGGACAGGGGGAAACCTTGTTTAATGCCTTTAAGGACTGGAAATGTTTTTGTACTCTTTCCTCTGTGAAGTACGCTGCATCGTGCATCTTTATAGAGATTTTTTATTAGGGCTATTATTTTAGGTGGGGTTCCGACTAATTCCAGTATCTGCCAAAGTGCTTTGCGGTCTAGAGAGTCGAAAACGCGTTTAAAGTCAATGAACACAATGTATAGTGGGGATCTCCACTCTATGTATTGTTCTATTATTATTCTCAAACTGTTAATGTGATCAATGCAAGATCTGTTTGGCCTAAAGCCTGCCTGTTCATTTCTGAGGTTCTTTTCCACATGTTCCATCATCCTTGTATTTATGAATTGAGCTATAATTTTGTTGATCATGTTGAGGAGTGTAATGCCTCTCCAGTTATTGCACTTAGACAGATCGCCCTTCTTTGGAAGCTTGATTATCGTACCTTTTTTCCAATCTGTAGGAATCGTTTCCTCCTCCCAATTGTATTTAAGTATTGGTTGTATTACTTTTACAGCGTATTGTGAGTCTGCTTTCAGGAATTCAGCCGGTATGTTGTCTGGACCCGTCGCTCGCCCTTCTCGCAGTTTGGATATTGCTGCTATAATTTCATGACTGGTTGAAGGGTTCGTGTTAATTCTCAGAAGAGGGTGTGCTATTCCCTGCAGTTGTGTCTCCTTTTCTTCAAGTGTGCTGAGTAGACTAGAGAAGTGTTCCTTCCAGATTCTGATTTGTTCTCTTTCTGAGGTGATAATATTTCCAGTGTCGTCTTTCATTGGTTTGTTGGTATATTGGGGTCTTTTTGCTATTTTTTTAGTTATTCTGTAGACTTCTTTTAGATTCTTCCTTTGCATTGCCTCCTGGGCTTGTTCCGTTAATCTGTCCGCCCATCTTCTTTTGTCCCTTCTTGCTGTTCTTTTAATTTGTATGTCAATTTCATGTAGTTGTTGAGCTAGTTGTCTCTTAGTTTTGCCCAAGTAATACCACCACAGCCATAGCAGACACAATTATGTCTTGCTGTTGTGTCAGTAATAACAATTTTTTCTATTTTTTGAAAAAGATAAGTATTTTTGGATAAAATAAACCGTGTTACGATATACATAACGTTATCTGCTTTCTGCATTAGTCAAGAATTTTTAAGAACTCGCTCCTAACATTGTTCGTTCATTCAAACTATTCTCTCGTAACGTAAAAAGCTTGATAGCGTTACTTGCATCGTAAATTACTATTATTCAATGTAATTCGCAAAATAAATTCAGATTAGGTGTGTTTGTTTACGTTTGTTAGTAGATAATTTAAAACGATTGCGCATGCGTTCATAGGTGAAGAACGACCACATTTCAAACAAGTTTGAAATTCAAACTTGGACGGTCGAAGCCGACCTACATATTATCCATTCACAAAACTCATGAACTGTCAATGTAATTTTTTTAATATTTGCTGAGTGTATCTTGAAATTACAGTTTTTTTGGGAATGTACTTGGGATCGAGTGCTTTCTAGAGTGGTTTCAAAGCAAGAAGTACATAGGCGTGGCTACAGTTATGCGCCAATAGACGGTATCGGTGGCGTAGCAATGGGTATTTTTAGGGGGGCAAATTAAAATTCCCATTTTAAAGGAAAACTTTTCATGCTGATTTATTTTTGGTTTCAAATGCTAAATAAATTAGCATGTCATAAGAAGTACAAGCTCTACCAGAAACTCGCGAGGCCACCCTCCCCAAAACGCTTTCCGCCGCGGGAGGACTCGCCGTGCGTCACACACCCCATCCCGCGCGGGGCATTATTACTAAATTTGCCCGTTTTGCTGTGAATTTTTGCCAAAGCTGTGCATCGAACTTCGCCATTTGGTCGTCGCCGCATTTTAGACAACAGCTGGGAATCTGGCAGAGGGCGCAGGCCAAAGGTGCTTGAATACGCGTGCGACCTGAGAAAGTTCGAATATGGCGCTACGGACAGTAAATGACTAACCCCAATACGTCATGTAGCTACCAGACTATAAGGTGCTCGCCCAAACCCCTTTTTGATATTATTAAAGAGTTAATAGTCATGGAAACATTTAATAAAATGACACGACGAACGGCAATGAACTGAATACCTACAACAGCGGAAATCACCTTGTTGAACGTAATGGACTCGTCCAGACGTGTCTAGCGTTCTGCGCATCTATGACGCGGTGTACTTTACAAACTGAAAGACTTCTAGTAATATTTAAAGTTAGGGTTATGTCACATGTGTCAAAAGTCAAAACTATTTTCTTCTAGTTTTTCTTTGTAATGATCAACTATAGCCTTTTTTTCCTTTCCAATAATAAAAAAAAACCTCTTTTGTTTCTGTTCCATTGCAATTGAAGTGTATGCACAAAAATTAAAGAAATTGGGAGATTATTTATTTTATCTACGGCCACCACTAAAAGTAGGCCTTTAGCGCTAGCTTGTTTCAGCTTGTTTTATAGTTTACCGTGGTTAAAGAAATCATCTGTTTACTTTTAGCCCATGTGCTAAAAGTGAACTGAGGTTATAAAACTACAATTTCGAACTGGAAGTGTGGTTGTAAAGTTATTCTAGTTTCTTCTTGCGTTACAGGTAAAGTGTTTTTGAAATAATTAAAGCGTTATGTAATGAATACAGTCAGATGTGGAGTATTAATAATTACATTTCGTAACTGACCTTGACTACTATCATTCGCAAACATTCTCCCGCGCGGCACGGTCTACTGTTTATTATGACATAAATTAGAAGTGTCGTAGATGCAAACCTTTGTTAAATCGATATTTATGGATTAATAACAGTAAAATTAAGGTTGTAGATAAAATATTGTATTCAACGCGTGCTAATAGTATATTATGTTATTAGGATTAGGAGCAAAAGTTATATTTTATGTGGCGAGGCTGGACAGGTTTATCTGCCGAGCTTGCGAGGCAGATAATTACAGCCGAGCCACATAATGATACTTTTGCTCCGAATAACATATAGCATTTTTTCTTCAAACGTTTTTATAACAAATTATTTACAACTTTGTGAACAAAATTCGAAGAAAATTACTTGATCTCGTCAGCGGCAGATAATATTATCTGCCGCTGACAAGCGGCAGATAAAGTTGTCAGCGGCAGATAAAGTCGTCAGCGGCAGATAATATTATCTGCCACTTGGCAATAAAGTGACAGTTTAGCATCATCAATCCAGCAGTATAATGCCATATTTTACTGCCGTTTGAAGAAAAAAGTCGTTTATGCACTCGACATGTTATATTTTCATGTCTCGTGCATACACGTCAACTTTCAGCACTTGTTGCATAAATAGCTATTACAAGAAAGTGTGACGTCAGTCAAGTTTTTAAATTTCAAACATTTCAGTGCTGCCAAAATCAGCCAGCAGAAGTTCCAAAATAGAATTTAAACAAGGAACCAACTGGACAGCGTTTTGACAGTTTGCAAGTTTTGTAAATGGATAGTACGTAGTCGTTTATTACCGCAGCAGTGTGTGCTTAGTCATAAAAGTACATGTGTTTGTCGTGCAGTCTGATTCATACCTATATTCTCTAAAAAGTTATCGTTTTTTGCCTAAAAAATCGAAAAATCACCACAAGACCCATAACAAACCATACAAAAGTTGTCCTCGAGCAGCTGATGTTGGGCGGAGCTATGACGTCACTCTGACGTATTTTGAAACGGCGATTGCGCAGAAGGCCTTGTTGAGCAGAAACGGTCGTTATCTCGTTATTTTTTCCAGTTGCCAGTTCCAGTACTTCCTTTTCGCTAAATTATTCAGCGGGAGTGGTTGTGATTAGTTATTGTTTTGTGGTGGTGTGAGATAACCTCAAAGCGTAAACCGGCGTAAAGTTTTAAATGTTAATAATGAAGCCTGAAATGACCATGCTGCATTTCAATATTAGAAGTCTTTCAGTTTGTAAAGTACACCGCGTCATAAATGCGCAGAACGCTAAACACGTCTGGACGAGTCCATTATGTTCAACAAGGTGATTTCCGCTGTTGTATTCAGTTCATTGCCGTTCGTCGTTTCATTTTGTTAAATGTTTCCATGACTATTAACTCGTTAATAATATCAAAAAGGGGTTTGGGCGAGCACCTTATAGTCCGGTAGCTACATGACGCACTGGGGTTAGTCATTTACTGTCCGTAGCGCCATATTCAAACTTTCTCAGGTCGCACGCGTATTCAAGCGCCTTTGGCCTGCGCCCTCTGCCAGATTCCCAGCTGTTGTCTAAAATGCGGCCACGACCAAATGGCGAAGTTCCATGCACAGCTTTGGCAAAAATTCACAGCAAAACGGGCAAATTTAGTAATAATGCCTCGCCCGGGATGGAGCGTGTGACGCACGGCGAGTCCTACCGCGGCGGAAAGCGTTTAGGGGAGGGCGGCCTCGCGAGCTTCTGGTAAAGCTTGTACTTCTTATGACATGCCAATTTATTTAGCATTTGAAACCAAAAATAAATCAGCATGAAAAGTTTTCCTTTAAAATGGGAATTTTAATTTGCCCCCCTAAAAATATCCATTTCTACGCCACTGATACCGTCTATTGGCGCATAACTGTAGCCACGCCTATGTACTTCTTGCTTTGAAGCCACTCTAACGGCGAAATTGTAGAGACACAGCCCCAACTAATAGGGTGCAACCTATTTTTGAAGGTATGTATTGTTAATATTACTTTCATTCGTTGTTGGGAATGTAGCAGCCATGTAAACGTGAATTTGTTGGTCAACACGTTAAATGTCTTGATTTATATCACAGTCAAGTGTCTGGGCAACGTCATTTCACATTTAAAATATATTTCGATTCGTTTTAAATCTTCAGTTAAAGCTTGTTATTAAAAATCTGGAATTACATTTTGAGGTTAATGAAGAATAAAGTTAAGATTCATTTGAATTGTTAATTTGTGCGTTAGTAATTAATATTACTATAATTTCATCGGAATTAAATTTATATTTCGTTTGAACCTTTTAGAAAATACCTACTAGGTACTATTGCGACACCATAAATCGTAACGATTAATTTTTCCTCTGTAAAGCTGGTATGACACGATACTAATTTTTTGCGAAAATTTACGAATAAATTTTTGAGAAAATTTACTAGCAAATTTTTCCTGAAACTTCTTAACCTGCAAACAGTACGTATATGCAACGTATTCAATATTATTTCGTAATTCTTCTTGTAGGTTACAGATAATACATACATACAATTCTTCTTGTAAACCTGCGCAGCAGGAAAATATATTAGGAATATTTATAATTTATCTGTACTAAAGTTGGTAGAATTTATCTTTTCAACAGATATTATCCATTCACAAAACTCATGAACCGCCAATGTCACATTTTTTTAAATATTTGCTGAGTGTACCTAGAAATTACAGTTTTTTTGGGAATGTACTTGGGATCTAGTGATTTCTAGTAATATTTAAATTTAAGGTTATGTTGCGTGTCAAAATTCAAAACTATTTTCTTCTAGCTTTTTTTGTAATAATCAACTATAGCCTTTTTTCCCTTTCCAATACTAAAACCCTCTTTTGTTTCTGTTTCATTGCAATTGAAGTGTATGCACAAAAATTAAAGAAATTGGGAGATTATTTATTTCACAGGAAAGTGTGACGTCAAGTTTTTAAATTTCAAACATTTCAGTGCTACCAAAATCAGCAAGCAGAAGTTCCAAAACAGAATTTAAACAAGGTACCAACTTGACAGCGTTTTGACAGTTTACACGTGTTTGAATGGATAGTAAACACAAACATAACCTAAAACGTTGTACCAGTTGCGTTAATTAAATGGTGATTTGACTGTATTAAAATCTCTTAATTTTCATGAGCGATAATAGCAACAGTGAATAGTTATATTTGACAGCAGCAGCATTACATTCACTTAAAACTTGGGTACCTAAATTTGTAACTAGTGTGTATCTATTATCTGCGCAGATTTACGCGCACATTTATTTTTACGGCCAGATTATTTAGAAAGTGTTTCTAAATAATTTACGCATAAATTTACTAGTAATTTTCTTATACAATTATCTGTTTGCAACGTGCAAGCAATTCTAATAGCTATTTAAGTCACAAGAAATGTAAGGACCTATTAACATTTGAGGTAGGCAAGTACAAGCCAAGACGAAGTCGCGGCTTGTTGCCTGCCGAAAATGTTAATAGGCGATACATTCCGAGTTATCTTATTATATTTTCCCGCTGCTTATCGAAATTTTCCTCGATTTTTGAAAAAATCGTTTGGTTTGTCACCTGTCACCAGGATTAGTTTTCGTGAGTCGTGTTACCTGTGAGTGTGACATGTCACATAAAAACTTGCAATTTATAAACAAAACGTCTAAATCTGCATCTTGCTTTGCTAATTTTATTATCCTAGGAACTTAATAATAATATTAAGTTCCGTTGTCAAGAAAAAGCAGCAAACAAATATAATCACCGACTTACACGTTTTGTTACTAAGGCTGTATCACTGACTTACATGATCAGCAGCAGGAAAAATAATTTAAGCTGCTATGACACGATACTAAATTTATACGAAAATCGTACGACACTCATTAATGCCCAATAGAAAAATTAGTTCACGAGCCGTAACCAAGACAACAAAATTTCTTGGAATTTTTTTGTAGGTAGACCAACCTAACTCTGAGGGTTTGTGTCGTTATGATTTTCTTACCGAATCTCCATTCGAGCATTAATTCATATCTGGAAATTATTTTTCGTGCCTTCCAACAACGTCCTAATTTGCCCTCGCGCCCCGCTCGGGAAATTTCATACAACGTTGTTGAAAAGCACTCAAAAAATTTTCCGGAAAGAATTAATGCTCTTATGAGATATTGCCGACAATAATTTTTGCGATTCAGATACGAGTTTCTGTGGCGACGAAAATAACGAGTGCTTGCACGAGTCGTTATTTTCTAAAGCAACAGAAACGAGACAATCTGAAGAGCAAAAATTGTCTGCAATATTTCGACCTAGAGTCCTATCAGTCTTGACAATTTAACTTTTCATTAAAAAATAGTTACAGAAAAAAGTCGGAAATAAAGCTCCTCGAATTATTGTCGCTAAAATAATCGTTCGATTGGTAGTTTATTTTTCAATTGAAGAATGCCATTGGTTGACAATGACACCAGTTAAATTGTCTCAAAAATTTATTCGTAAATTTTCGCAAAAAAATAGTATCGTGTCATACTAGCTTAACTAAGGTTTCACACAGTGCCGTGCACAATAAAATTGTCATTGCTGTCACTAACCATCTTTGAAACAAAATGCTAACGCAGCTCAAAGAGGGTTTGCCATTGCAAAACTTGAAAAACGTTGGCCATTCCAGTAGGAAATTTACAAGACAATAATATGCGAAATCTGATTGATTTTATGCAGAGAAGACTTTAAAAACGTTTTAAAATTGCAATGTAAGGTTTTGAATTTTAATACGGACGCCAATGACTGTCTTATCAATTTAACCCTCCAGTACCCGTTCAAAATTCTAAGACATCAGTACCCGCACCGGTCTCGCAGTCCGACACCCCTCTGCCACCTCCATAAAAATAATGAGATACCTTATGGCATCAGTTTCTTGTTCACTAACGTCTTCATAATCAGATATTTCCTGTTCAGTGTCACTGTTAATTTCCCTAGTTTTCAATAAATTATCTTCGTCAGACGATGGCACATCATCATAAAACGAGTTATCGACATCCTCCTCCGCTATTATATCTCGCATCGTCTGTTCTAGTCGCGCCTGTTCTTTCTCATAAAATCTGCCATGACTATAATAATGTTTCAGTATAACAGTGTTACTAAAAATGCAGAAAATACTTCCTTCTCCTCACATTGGTGGTATATCAAAGGTAAAAATAAAAGCAACTCGGGTACCCGCTTCGGTCTCTGAAACCGAAATTATAAATAACTTTTAAACCACTGCACGCACGAACTCAAAACTGCATACGGATCTTCAATGGCAATATATAGGAAGGTAGTGAAATGGGCGGTAAACTAACGCTAGCACATTAAGTAATATACTGCATCATGTGGTTGCTCGGTCTCACAGACCGTAAACAGGTACTGAAGGGTTAATACTGCTAACTGTAAAGAGTGACACAAAATGCCAATTTTGTTCGTAATGGACTAGGTCAGGGCATGCAGAGTACCAGGTAAACTCTATTCGCTATCGTCCCGGATTGTTAAAAATGACGTTTTATGGTAGCACTGTTGAATTTCTATTTGTTTTTTTTTGTTACTACTAGGTTGAACAACGCAAAAGCGTAATTTTTAAAATTTACGTTTTTGTTACCTGGCAACTATAATTTATTTTTGCTTAAGTCAGTTCGAAATAAAAAATATTCTGATTTAAACATAACCTATAATTTATAGTTTTGACATTACTAACTTCATTAATTGTTTCTACGTACCCATAGCTTGACTTAAAAGTATTAACCATGATATAAAGGATTGTTTTTAATTGGATTTTGACATTGACAATCCGGGACTATAGTGAATATTGTTTGCCTTAGACACCGACTGCTTTTGTCATATGGTCAAAGTACTACTTAGAATTGAATTTTGCCGAGACCATGCCGAGACTAAGGAGTTCCAACCCTAGCAAGGGCGCAAACATAAAATGCAAAAATTACTAACACCTTAACTAGTGATTTTCATATTAACCAACTTCTGATGACTTTTACGTCACAGGAGTTTCCTGAATGGATTATACCGGGAGATCAAAAATAAACTTGGTCGTAGGAGCCCATGAAAAATTCTGTCTGCATTGCCCTTTATAAAACTAAGTACAGGCGTGTTCAAAAATGTGTTGTACAGAGATAGTTATAAATGTATTAGTGGTTGTGTATAGAAAATAAGACAAGCAAAAGCAGAATGGCCTTCGTGGTAATGTAAGAAAATTGAAAATTACGAAAACAAGCATGACCTATTTCAATTGCACAAAAAGCTGAAAGAAGTAAATGGTAGCAAACGAACATATGTACAGTCGTGATAAAAAATGTGTTGTGCAAAGGTTATTATAAATTTATTGGTGGTTGTGTTTTTACTTAACAAAGGTTTACATTGTATCAATAACTAGGTAGACCTAGAAGTATACTTTGTAATATTTGTGTTTACAACACTTTTTTAGCAGCTGGGGTCGGTAGCTCAGTGGTAAGCATCCTGGCTACTGATCTAAGGGTGAAGAGTTCGATCTCCAATCCCAGTGAGGTTTTTAAAAATAAAAAATGCGGATGAAAACCTCTATAGAATGCCATCATTCGGAAGTGATGTAAAGCCGTGGGTCCCATATTACTACAATGTGTAGCATGTAAAAGATTCCTTGGTAGGGTTGGAACTCCTTAGTCTCAGCAAAATTCTAAGTAGCATTTTGACCATATGACCAAAGCAGTCGGTGTCTAAGGTACCTGGTACTCTGCATGCCTAGACCTTGTCTATTAACAAACAAACTTTTTTGAACTTTGTGTAATTAATTTATATTTCAAAGCACCAATGCTGTACAACACATTAATGAACACGATTGTACATTTGAACTACAATTAACTGAATTATTAGTTCATGTGACTGACAGTCTAATCATAAGCTACGCAAATATGCAAATGTATGTAATTTAAACCAAATTTATACATTAAATTGACAGGTAAGATTAAAATAGCCATGGGATCAGTATCGAAAGTGAATTTTTAAACTTAAAAAAATATTGACAGTTCTATGTCAACAAAAAGCATGCTACCACTGCCTCCTACACTTACAAGCCATGCTGTTACATTTGGCAACATTGCATCTGTGGTAGTTGGTGGTCGTAAATTACAGTACTCCAATTTGAAATAACTTTGCTTTAAAGAGCCCAGTTTTACTCTTTATCATACCTATGTTACTGTGTAATTTACTAAAGATAGCTTCTGTAATTGTGATATTTATTTACATACTCAAGTAATACAAACATGTAACAGTATATTTATAAAAATAAATCCATGGATAAACTGTATCCTTAATTAGTTTTTACTGTTGGACGCAGCATAAACTCTCTAAAATAAAATAAAATAAAAGAACACTTCTGTAATTATTTTAAAGTTTGTAATTTTCTATACACCAACTTTCTACCTATATTGATTGAGAGTACAACATATATGCAAAGACTATGGTGGTGCTACTGTAAATAATCTTATTTGAACATAATAAACTTATTTGCTCGGTATCATCTAAATTTGTGTGACGTAAATAGTTCCATAAACTTCGAAAAAACTGCTGATGTCATCACTTAAAAACACTTTCACTGTTTGTGCATGTCTTTCCAATATTTGTTTTCGTCTACATTCAGAATTTGGCCTTTCTTGAGGCTCTTTTGATGACAAATATGCTGGTAACTTTGAAAATATGCTTGGGACAGCATTCTCAACTGATCGAGTGTAATGCAGCATCAGCTTCTGCAGTTTCCCACTCTTATTTCTAACGCTTTCAAATGTCTTCCATTAAAATGTATTTCACACACGATAGCACTTTTTTTTGGGGTCCAACATTCTCGTGGTATTACACGAAGCCATGCTTTCTTTCGGATCTCATCCATTGGCAAAGAAAATATTATTACAGTTTGCATACGATTTTCTTTTAAGGTACTGTAGTGGTCTTCGTGGCATTCTAAATATAAAATTAAAACTTAAAACTCATAAATTCCTGCAGCAATTTTACTTTCACTTATCACAAACAGTACAGTAATATAAATAAATGTATTTCGTCAAACTTAGAGCAGTCCAACATATTAATATTTAATCACACCCACATTTGAACAGACATGTTTATAAATAAACAGTACAAAAATTGGCCTATGGTCAGCGTTGCCAAATCTCCAACACCATGTCTTGTAAGTGTAGGAGGCAGTGATGCTACAGATTAGGCAAGTTTGACTGTTTTCAATGGCTCCCGCGATCAAGTTTATTTTTGACCTCCCGGTACAACCTTTCTGTTGTACTTCATAAAGTAGGCTAGGTACAACTGCCATGTCAGGCGAAACATCAACATTTTATCTTTACAATAACTCAAAGCTTGTCGTTCAATTGAATTTACAACATTTTATGAAATACAATGAAACTGTATGCAGATCTGGCATGTACCTCGTACTGTTAATTAAGGTGAAGTTTAAAATGTTATTTTTATTTTAGACGAAGCTGTTAAAGCCGAAGTTTTAAAACGCATCATACAGCAACACGGCAACAAGGACCACAGGGGCATTGAGGGCATGGAAACCAAAGGAGCAGGCAAGCCTGCAGATGATGTTAAACAATATAATTGGACAGCAAAATCAACTACGTTATTATTGGGGTTGTACTGTGTTGAGTCAATCAATTTCCGCAATCTAAAAATTAATCTGAAAGGTACCTACAAAAGACACCAAAAGAAAAACTGGCAGAGTTAGACAAACTTGGGAATACTTCGACACAATGGATGAACTATTTTACACCAACGCCACTATTAATCTTGCTCACTTAATTTCATCAATTCCGTTTCCGTACCGAACCAGCCCTCTATGAGGAAACCATCACCATCGTCTGAACCTGTACCAGAAGTGTTTAATTTCATCTGCCACCTAGGGTATATCTGTTCCGTCATCACCACCACGGGAAAGGCAAAGACAGTTCCCTTTATTTGTTTCTTCGAAGGGCACGGAACTGCTTTCTTCAGAAAAGAAGTTGATTAATTGCAGGTTATTAAAATTGATCGCCATGGATCATCAGCCCGTTTCCATTGTAGAATATACTGGATTTGAGTATTCGAAAAAATTACAACCTTTGTGTAACCTACCGAGCAGGAAAGTTCTGTCAAATGAATTACTGCCTGCCTTATATAATGAAGAAGTAGCTAAAGTTAAAGCAATACTGAACGCGGCGTTACCAATATTGGCGTAACAATTGATATGTGGACTTCCGATAGTTGCAAGGCTTACATAACTGTAACAGCGCATTTCATTTTTGAACACATATTATATGCACCAGTCCTTACAACACGGGGTTTTCAAGCATCACATACTGCTGACAATATTAGATTAGAGTTGCAGTCAATCTTTCAAGAGTGGGGAGTGGACAGTAAAATTGTTACTGGAGTGGCGGATAATGCTGCAAATGTAAAAAAAGCTATAAGTGACTTACATAAACATTACCATCCGTGCGTAGCGCACACTCTTAATTTAAATGTTGTGGAATATATTGAATTTAATTAAAAGTGTAAAACTTGTTTGACCTATTTTAAACGTAGTGTTGTAGCAAGTGAAAAGCTTCATGAGATGCAACAACAATTAAACGTGCCTGTTTTAAAAGTTAAACAAGATGTAGCCACCAGGTGGAATTCTAAATTAATAATGTTTGAAAGATTTTTAGATGTAAAAGTTGCACTGTCCGCTGCTGTTAGCTCATTACCGAAAGCTCCACCTAATTTAAGCGCTAGCGAATGGGCTGTTGTTTTGGACTGTGTTCCCATTTTAAAGCCTGCAACTAGCTTAACAGTTATTTTATCGGCAGAACAATATACGACTATGTCCATAATTGTACAGTTAATTACAGGAAGACAGAGTGCAATAAAATCTAAGGAGCTAGCGACAGAAAGTGGAAAATTATTGCAAAACACATTTATTAGAAACGATTTCGAGGCGTTTGGCTAGTTTAGAGTAAAATAAAATAGTAGCCAAATAGACGAGGATGCAAAAAACTAGTGGAATTAGGATCAGGTAGCACAAAGACGAACTTGGCAATGGAAACGGATAAGAATAGGGATAAAAAACTGGTACAACAAAAGAAATATAGCGAAACGAAAAGAATTGGAGTGTGGAATGTACAGGGGTTGAACGGAAAAGAAAATGAACTGGTACAAGAATTTGAGGCGAGCAACCTAATAATCTTAGGCCTCACTGAAACGAAAAAAAAGGGACAAGGAAGCATATTGGTAAGAAATGATCACCTATTACTATATAGTGGAGTACCGGAACAACAAAGAGCTGGTGCGGGAGTAGGAATCCTCGTAAACAAAAAATATGTAAAAGATATAAAAAGTTGGAAATTTGTCAACGAGAGATTAATAAGAGTGGACATAAAGGATGGAAAGAAAGAGACATTGACGATAATAGTAGCCTACGGACCATCTGAAAATGAGAATAAAGCGGTGAAGGATATGTTCTGGGAAGTATTGCAAGAAGAAAAAGACTTGATAAATAATAGTATATATATAATAGGAGATTTCAACGGAAGGGTAGGCAGCAGTAACCAAAAAGGATACCCAGTGGGACAGTATGGTGAAGATAGCTCGCATAATAATAACAACGGCTGGAGGATCATAGAGTTCTGTTTGCATAACAAGCTGGTAATAAGCAATACCTTCTTTAAGCATAAGGATATTCACAGGTATACGCGTGTAATGCAGTCGCGAAACGAGAAATCCATAATAGATTTAATACTAGTAGAAAATAAGCAGAAGAAGCTACTCAAAGATGTTAGGGTGTACCGCGGCAGAGAAATCGGCAGTGACCATTATTTAGTACAGGTACAAATAAAACAAACAACAGGTGAATCAACATCACAGAGAAAGGAAAATGAAAAGTATAAGCAACCGGGAATTAAAGCTCACAAACTTTTAGAACCAGAAACGAGCATTAAGTACAGAGAAGCTACAAAAAGGGAGTTCAGTAAGGTAGACTGGCAGGGGATTAGTGAGATAGAACAGTTATGGGAAATGTTCAAGAAGACAATAAGCAAGGCTGCCACAGAAATATGTGGGAAAACAGTTCAAAGACACAAGAAACACACCGCCTGGTGGAATACCGAAATACAGGCAGAAGTTAAAAAGAAAAAGGAGCTGTGGAAAATATATCTTAGTAATAAGACAACACGTAACGAACAAGCATATAAAGAACAAAGAAGTAAAGTAAAAAAGAAGGTCAGTGAAGCCAAACAAAAAACCTGGGAAGAATTAGGAAATAAGATGGAAGAGAATAGCCAAGGTAATTCAAAACTGCTGTACCGCACATTGAAAAACTTCAGAAAGGACAAAACAGCAGGTATTAAGTGTATAGAAGATAAAGAGGGCAGACTAATAATGGACAACATGCAAACAGTGGAAAGATGGCGGGAATATTTCTCTGAGTTATTAGAAGGCGGGGAGGAGAGGACGACACAAAGCAATGTAGAAGTGAGGGACCTAGGAGAAGTGGATGGAATAGACATAGAAGAGGTGCGGCAAGCTGTTAGAAAGTTAAAAAACGGCAAGGCTGCTGGGCAAGATAATTTAAAAGCAGAAATGCTAAAGTACATGGACAGAGAAGGATTTGCATGTCTACACAAATTAATAGACTTGGTATGGAAAGCTGGGGTCATCCCGCGAGACTGGACAATTGCCATAATTTTACCGCTGTTTAAGAAAGGCGATACAAAAAAGTGCTCAAATTACCGGGGAATATCTATATTAAGTTGTGTCAGCAAAGTGTATGAAATTATATTTGAGAAACGGTTGAGGCGAGACATAGAAGCAACAATAGATGACAATCAATGCGGCTTCAGACCCGAAAGAGGAACTACGGATCTCATATTCAGTTTGAGGCAACTAATAGAAAAAACTTTAGCACATGACAACACACTATATTTTTGCTTTATTGACCTTAACAAGGCGTTCGACAACTGCCCTCGTGAAAAAATATGGGAAGTGCTGAACAAACGGGGAATCGATAAAATGCTAATTAGAGCTATCAGAAGTCTCTACGAAAATACTAGAAACATAATAAGAACAAACAATGTTACATCAAATGAATTCATGACGACCAAAGGGGTCAAACAAGGAGGAGTTCTCAGTCCTCTTCTCTTTATAACACTAATGGACGAGATAAACAAAACCTGTAAACATAAGCTAAAGAGAACCAGAGTAGGAGTTTATAACTTGCAACAAGTCTACATTTCAGAGCTAATGTATGCAGATGATTTAGTATTGATTGCGAACAGTGGAAAAGACCTACAAAACAACGTAACAACATGGAACAAAGAATTAACAAAGAATAACATGAGCATAAACATTGATAAAACCGAAACTATGGTAATAAGTAGGACTGAGCAGCAACTACAAATTATCATTAACAATACTCGGATAAGACAAGTAGATAATTTTAGATATCTAGGTTCCATAATAAATGCAAAAGGCGAATTAGAAATGGAAATTAACAACAGAATAACGAGCACAGCCAAATTATACTTTGCCTTGAACAAAATATTTATTAGGAAGAAAGAAATAAGCATCTCCACTAAAAGTAAGATTTTTAAAAGTATATACTTACCGGTGCTATTATACGGGTGTGAAACGTGGGCCATGAGCGACAAAGATAAGAACAGAGTGCAAGCAAGCGAAATGCGGTATCTGAGAGCAGTGGCGGGAGTGACCAGGAAAGACTGTATCCAAAACAGTGCAATACGCGAGTGCTTAAATGTCGAAGGTGTACATGTGACATTAGAACGGAGACAATTAGCATGGTTTGGACACATGGTGCGTATGAGCGAGGACAGAAAGGTGAAATCTATATGGAGGGCTGCAGTAGATAAGAAGAGAAGAAGGGGAAGACCAAGCAGAAGTTGGAACAGTGAGATAGCGAAGAGCCTCAGCAAAAGGGGGATGAACTGGAGACAAGCGGAGAGACTAACCGAAAATCGTCGTGAGTGGAGAGACTTCTGCCACGACGCCTCGACACCGTAAGGTAGAAGAGGATCGATTATGTATGTATGTATGTATGTATTACAGGAAGACAGAGTGCAATAAAATCTAAGGAGCTAGCGACAGAAAGTGGAAAATTATTGCAAAACACATTTATTAGAAACGATTTGGAGGCGTTTGGCTAGTTTAGAGTAAAATAAAATAGTAGCCAAATCTACATATTTGGATCCGCGATTAAAAAAAGGCATTTGGAACTGAGAAAAATGCGACAAAAGCCCAAAGGTGGGTTAACGAGCAACTGACTTTGTTAATTGAAATAAAACAAAGGGAAGAAATAGTTCACGACATTGAAACTGTAGATGGCGCTGACACCGATACAACAGATCAAGGTGCAGATTCTATTTGGGCTCTCTTCGACGAAAAGTTGCTAGAGTCCAAAATGTAATAACTCCTTCAACATCGGTTCAATTAATGGTAAGGCAATATTTAGAAATGCCGTATTTAGAGCGTTGAAGAGACCCGATGATGTCCTGGAAGATGCATAAGAACTATGCCCGAACTATTTCAGCTTAGCTGTAAATATTTATGTCTTCCAGCGACATCCGTCCCTCAGAAAGGGTATTTTTAGAAGCCAGTCAATTGACCAACAATAGAAGAAATAGGCTCTCGCCAAAATTGTTGGACGAAATAATTTTTTTAAACAGTGCGATTAATTACTAACGTGTTTCTTGGCTGTTTGTTTACTTTTAAAGTTTTAATTACACTTCTTGGTACTAGTTATAATATTGTATATAGTAATTAGTAAATAGTACTAAGTAATAGTAATAGAATATTTGTTTATTTCCAAATATACACAATAAAGACAATATAGATATGTAACATGTAAAAAAGCCCAAAGCTGCGTAACCCAAGAAGGCGAAGGCCTCTGCAAAAGCGGCGTCCCCCAAGGAGGCAGCAGTGAACTCGCTCTCTTATTACTACTATTAAATTACACTTTACAATAAAATCTAGACCGAGTTTTCCAGGCTAATTTTCAATGTCAAATTTATTATAATTTCGATTTATTTAATAAACTAATTTAAAATGTAAACATTTGAAATAATTTGTAAAATTCATCTGTGTAATACAATTGTATTATATAACTTTTGTTTTTATGAAATGGAGTATAAATATAAATACAATCATTATTATTATTTCGACACAAAACCCATGTCGGTCCTTGCCCTGAGTTTGGCCTTTGATGAAGATAAAACTTAAAAGTGAAAGTGAGAATTGTAAAGTAAACTGTAAACCCCGGACAATCCGTCGCCAAACTGCACACCGGCAGCCGAGAGCAAGAGGCGACCATCGATCACTCGGAGTAATCGCTGTTCAAATTAGAGAAATGGTTGAATGACCATCAGAGTTCAGACGTTCCGAGATACGAGCATCTGAATCTGAGTATTCCGAATAATCCGAGAGATTCTTTCATTAGAGATATTTTCAGCAACAATTAGAATATCTCGGAAAGTGGTAACAATTGAATAATTCGATTCTCTTCATTCGGATTCGCCCATCACTAGCCAGGAGGTGGGCGGGAGGAAAGAATTTTCTACTTGCACTACTGTATCATAGGTGGTGCCAGTTCGGGTGAAATGAGATGCATTTATCAGAACCCAAGGCCTTCGGCTGTTACCGCCACAATAACAACTGATCATGATGGTTTAGTTAGTACTTAGTTGGTTACACGTGTTTCGTAATCTTTACTTGTGTGTATTCTGCAGTAAGTATCTATGTAAATGCTGTTGTTAAAATTCGCTGCTTATTTTCGAAATTATTCACTTTTTAAAAGCAGTATACTTGCAGTTTTTCTATTACAAAGCGGCAGTGGTAGAACAAATTCCTGGAAACAATAGTTGCCGAGTTTATTATTAGTTATGGGAATAATCGAAATATTTCAATAATTGCTTATTAGTAATTGAGATATTTTAATAATGGACTAATATTACTTTTTAAAAATTAGTAGTACTTACAATTAGTTATTTACTTTTCTCTGGTCAGTCGTCTCGGTTTGTTGGAATATATGGACTTGAACTTTATAAATGGTGTAAAGACCAATCTATACCCCAATACTAATATACGGAAGCAAATCGTGGATGATAAACAAGAGAAACACTTTGAAAATACAAGCCTTGGAAATAATATACGAGGGTGTATCAAAATTTAAGTTGCACTCAGCGCTGCCTACCGTAGTTTTATAGAAGCAACATGGCGACTTAGAGGTGCTCTGGCATGCTTTGTCTTCTACCTGTTAGCAAAGTTTCAAACACTTACAATTCGTAATTTGAACGTAACTGTCATTCACAATGGCGCGGCAGCTTGATTCGTACTCCAAATTAGAAGTTCGCGGAACCATGCTATTTTTGTGGGCTAAAAACTTAAATCCAACTGAAATCCATCGTGAAGTATCAGCCGTCTATGGAAATAATGCAATGAATCGAGAGGCAATCAGGAAGTGGTGTAAACAGTTCGAAGAAGGGTGTACTGATCTGACAGTTCAAGAAGGCAGAGGCAGAAAATCGACTTCCACGACTCCCGATCACATTTCGCGCATTGAAGAATGGATTCAAATAGAGCGCCGGGTGAAACGTACTGCCAGACATTAAAAAACTTAAGAAAGACTATTAAGGAGCGCAGACCTGGAAATCTAAGTGCAGGAGTCATATTGTTGCATGACAACGCAACTCCCCACAAGGCCGCCATTACGCAGAAGCTTCTTTGGAAATTTAAGTGGGAAGTGTGGCAACACCCACCTTATAGCCCGGATTTAGCACCCTGCGATTACCACTTGGTTCCTCGAATGAAGAAGGATCTCGGAGGAAAGCGTTTCGCGAACGACAACGAGGTCAAAGAATACGTAGAAAAATGTCTCGGCCAAATTGGAGGAGAATTCTATTGTCTTGGTATTCAAAAATTAGTGTCACGTTCAGAAAAATTTATAGAAAAATTAGGTGACTATGTAGAAAAATAGTATAAGGATGTGTATTTCAGAAAATATACTATTCATTTTTTATACCCTTACAGTACGTTTTTTATGGGGGTGTGCAACTTAATTTTTGATACATCCTCGTATCTTAGGAGCAACAAGACTGGATATGATTAGAAACGAAGAAATAAGAGACAGACTAAGAATAGAACCAATACAAAATAAAATAGAAGAAGGGCAATTAAGATGGTTTGGACACATATGCCGAATGGAAAACAGAAAACAAACTAAGAAACTGTGGGAAGCAAGGGCAGAGGGAAAGAGGAGGAGAGTATCCCAAAAGAAACATGGAACCAGGCGATTGGAAAAATTATAATAAGGAAGGGCAAAACATGGAACCAGGCAAAAAAACTCACAGAAGATAGAAAAGAGTGGAGAAAATGTTGCAAGGGTAGAAAGAGGAAGGATTAAGTAAGTATAATTAGTAAGTCCAGTGTACCGTTAGGTGTTGGACTGAAAATGTAATACAGTTTATTACAATGTATCTATTTCCTATGACACTTCAAGTATCTTCCTTTTCCAAAACATTCTATCCTGTGCCTAGCTTTATGTCTCATTCCACGGGATTCTTTGTTTTTCCATTTCTTGTGTATTTTATTCTTTCCCTGCACTCCTGTTTCGTACACTTTCCTTGTTTTGTCTCTCTTCCTTCATCCTATGTATGTGGCATAGCCAACTCAGTTGTCTTTCGCCAATAACTGTTCCCATCAGTTTTGTATTTAGCTCTGATATTACTGTCTCGTTTCTTACTCTGTCCCTTCTTGTGATCCCTTTTCTTCTTCTGAGACATCTCATTTCAGTAGCCACAATTTTGCTTATGTTATTTTTTGATAACGTCCAGGATTCACTGCCATATACTATAGATGGTCTGACAACTTTCTGGTAAATTTGTTTTTGTTTCCTTTGGAAACTGTCTTTCCCAGAAACGTGGTTCTTAGGGCGTTGAACGTTCTTCCTGCTTTTCCAATTCTTTGGTTTATCTCCTTATTTATTTTCCCAGAATCTTCTATTGTTGTGCCTAAGTAGTTGTCATTTGTAACTTGTTCCATTGCTTGGCTTTGTATAGTAGATAATTCTACATTTTCTTGCTTTCGTGGATTTTATCATGGTTTTGCTTTTTCGGTGTTTATTTTCATGTTTATTTTTCTCAGCTCTTTTTGATATAATTACAGATTTTGCTGTAGTTTGGCTGCCGTTTCTGCTACCAAAATCATGTCCTCAGTAAATAGTAATTCTCATAGTGACACATTTTTCATTTTCCATTGCCTATTGTCAGGATAGCATCATCTATGACTACAGACAAAAGTAATGGGTTTAACACGCATCCTTGCTTGAATCCTTTTTTTGTCTCAAAGTCTGTAGATTCCTGATTGTGCATTTTTATTTTGTTTCGGTTATTTTTATATAGTGCCTGTATGATTTTTATCAAGTTTGTTTTGATCCCTCTTTGCCTCATACATATCCAAATGTCATTTCTTCTTATCCTGTCAAAAGCCTTCTTTAAGTCTATAAAACATAAGTGGATATTTTTCCTGTCCTTAGTAGCTTTTCCTCTATTTGCCTCAGTATAAATATTGGGTCCTGGGTACTCCTTTCTTTCCTAAATCCGTATTGTGATTATTCAATGGTTGTCTCTAGTTTTCCCCTTAACCTTTTTTCAATTATTCTAGTGAAGCCTTTTACTCGGTATACTTGATAATGTAATTTCTCTATAGTTTGAACAGTTTTTTACATCTCACTTTTTAAACATTGCCAAAATTATATCCCTGTTCCAGTCTTTGGGTATTTATTTCCTTTTTATTATGTTGTTTAGTAATTAGCAGAGTTCTTTTTTGGACTTTTTCCCGATATATTTAATCATTCCTAATGAGATTTGGTTTTGGCCTGGAGCTTTTCCTAGTTTTCATTTATCAATGGCCTGTGTCATTTTTTCTATTGTTATTGGCTCCAGATCGCTCTCATGTGTATTTTCTTCTTCATTTAGTAAATCTTCTTGTTTTTAGTTTGAATCTGTTAGTTTTCAAAAACTGTTTCCACCTCTCCATCATTTCTTTTTCTGTATTTAGGATATTTCCCTCTTTGTCTTTTATACTGCATAGGCTCGTTGGTTTCTCTTGTTTTAATTGTTTCAATGTGCCATGGAATAATTTTTGGTTTTCTAAATAATTTTCCTTCATCTTATGTCCGAATTCTTCCCATGTTTGTTTTTTCGCTTCCTTTATTGCCTACATATTTGACTTCAGTACTGGTAATTTTATATTTCCTATAATCTTCTTCCTGTTTTGTTTGCAGGTATTTTCCCGTCTTTTTTTCTTTTCTTTAACTTTTGCTTGAATTTCTATTGGCCACATCCTCTTTTCTTTGTGTATAAGTTTGATATTTTTGATGTTCCACATACTTCCTTTACTGCAATAAAGATTTTCTGTTGAAATTGGTTTCATCTATTTGATATTGATGAATGTGGTCCTCCCTTAATCCGTTCCTCTAGCGTTTGCTGAAATAAAATTCTATTTAGGGAAGTAAAATTTGAACAAATTTTTATGTCAGAAATTTTTGTATAAATCAAATTTTCGGAACTCCATCTCTATAGGTTTAAAATAACCAGCATTTTATCTGGCTACTGCACTAAGTCTACTGATCAGGGATTAGTCTTTTATTAATGGCGTTTAACAGAAGACACCAGAAATTGTTATCATTACAAATCTCTGACAAAATACCACAAGTTGAATGCTGAAGACATTCTACTGCACAAAAAAGGAGACAAAGATGAAATACGTAACTACAGTTCAATCAGTTTGTTATCTCACCTATACAAATTCTATGAAAATCATTATTAAAAGGTTAACCAATAAACTGGACTTCTATCAGCCAAATAAGCAAGCAGGGTTTAGAAGAGTTGACAGTAGACCGCTTGCACACTGTTAAAACAGTCATAGAAAAATGTGAGGAATACAGTCAACCACTACATCTATGCTTTATCGATTTTCTAAAAGATTTCTATACGATAGAAACATGGGCTATCCTGAAAGGGCTAGGAGATGCAAGAGGTGATTGGTGTTACATTGAGTTAGTGAAACATATTTATCACAATGCCACCGTATTGATTATCCTGTATAGCATTAACATCCAGAGCCACCATTTTATACTTGCATTTTTTTTAGTAGGTAACGTTTTCTTTCACTTACAGTAGCCGCTTGAAATTCAGCATTTTTCTGCATAAAATCGTTAAAATCTGCAAAACAGTTGACATTAGACCAATACCAGTTTATATTAAAACGATTAGTATTTTAATACAAAACTTTTAACCTGCCTATCTAAATAGATAGGTACTTATAGGGTATTCCATTTAAAAAAGTAAGTTTGATTCGCCACACTTTTTGAGCTACCCTGTATAATCAAAAATATGTTTGAAATGTTCTTCTCTGAATGTCATTTTTTGGCAGTGGTCTATTATGATATGTTTTTCGGACTTTTTCCACTGTCTAGGGTGTAAATCACACAACGTTTCGGGAGTTTTGTTCTACTCCCGTCTTCAGGTGTTCCTGGTTAGTCCTGAGAAGGACTTATATTCTACGTTTTTCCACCAGGCCTAGTGGTTAGAGTGGCAGACTAGCGATCAGCGGTCCCGGGTTCAAACCCCGGGGGAGGCACAAATTTACGGAGAAAAACGTAGAATATAAGTCCTTCTCAGGACTAACCAGGAACACCTGAAGACGGGAGTAGAACAAAACTCCCGAAACGTTGTGTGATTTACACCCTAGACAGTGGAAAAAGTCCGAAAAACATATCATGTTTGAAATGTGTACCATCTTTGTTATTACAACTTTTATACAAGCGATTTTTATGTAATTCTCAGTTTTAGAAATATCTCCCTCTGACGCATCATTGTGGGACTCTGTATATTAGGCACTATGTTCCAATTCTTCAAACAAAACTTGAAGATTCTAATAAATAAATTGTGGGAAGTGAAAGACTATATCATATTGTTCTATAAAATTTACTAGCTATTTCTAAAATTTGTAACTAAGACTACAAGGACAATTAAGACCAAGACTTGCTGTATTCTTATCTTGAGCTACGTCATTTTTGTAAGACTAATCTAGGCCTCGTCTTGCATCTCTTTAAAAAGCTGCAAAGAATTTTCACCTAATTTTATTGAAATACTACATCAATTACATTAAAGAATACGGTATGTGTTTCACACATATTTTAAGAGCACTCTGTGTTGCATGTAAATTTATAGCTGTAATGTTGTTGACAGATGTCAGATTTACAGCCTAATTTCCAATATGAAGTATATAAAATGTATGGATTCATGTTGTTATATGAATTTGAAATTAGGGTCCTATATTGTATGTTTTATATTCCTAGTAAGTATGAAAAACCCTACAGCCGCTACCAAGTCTTTGAAATCAATATCAACTTTTAGCTAACTAGCATTACAATAGCAATTTTACTTTCAACTGAGATAACGATTCTGCAACCCATTTCTCCAACTCTGCAAGCACTGCTGGTAGTACTGACTGCTTCTCACATTTTGTTGTTTTTCTCTACGTGTTGTCTATTATATGGCTTGTGTATGGTGAGTGTCCCAATTCAGTAATTAATGACAGCGTTTGTAATGTAAGGAAATTTGTTAATTGTTTGTATAAATAATAATTAAATAGCACGGTAAATGAAAACAATTCATGAATTTCCAAAATGGGGTAATGTACTTCGATAAGTAACTGAAGTAAAATGATGTAGCTATATGGATGTGACTAGTGCATGCTGCGTAACACAAGCAAAGAGTTAAATTTACAATTGGTGTCAGATATGCCCTATTATGTTTTTCCACCATGAAAAACAGACAAAAAACCTCCAAAAAACCAAAGATTTAGAATTCTGCTATTATATTATTAATATTATACTATTGGAAAGCCATTGTCTCTACAACTAGTAATTATATAGATAGCTAAAACAATACCATTTGTACTCCATTATAGTGTTTAGTTTATAGTTAATTATTTTTTATTGTTTTAAACTACCTGTATATCAATAGATAGATCATTTTTGTTTTTACTAACAGTATTTTTAATCGATTATAATAATAAAAGAACAAACCTGAAAATTTGGATACGTCCGAAAAGGGTGTAAGCACAACATTTTTTTTAATTGTGGACGATGGTGCATCTAAATTTACACTATTTTTTTATTCGTTATTTCGAATTCACTGTACTGATCTATAGATAAGCAACATCTGATTTTATCATAAGTGCATGCTAAAAAGAAATATAAATTATTATTAATAAATGTAATAGCTACATAAATTTATGCATTTTAAACATATCCTTACTTTACAGGAAAAACCGTGGCCACTACTCGCCTTTATTCCAGCTGCAGTAATAATCGCTGTAAATGAAGCTGCAATCGTTTGTTACATCATTATTAATAGAAAAACTCTCCCAAGTACGGCAATAGCCACTGCTGCCTCCCAAACTTTTATTTTGGGTAAGTATTTGGTAAGCTTCCTGCGTAGGAATCCCTCAAATTTATTTGCAGTCTTTAATTATAATTAGTACTATGTATGCACGTATCAGCTTTACAAGCCGTCTAGTCCCTTGGCTTAATTTATTGCGTTTCTCCACCCTGTCTTGTTCATTGCTTTGTTCTTCCTTTTTCTTTTCTTTATTATAGTTCATCTTTTAGTGGTCTTTTGATTGTTCTGTTGTTTCCATGCGTGTTATATGCCCTATCTATCTTAGTCTTTGCATATTAAAATAGGTCACTATATCTGGTTGTTGGTACATTTCTTTTAGTTCCTGATTTGTTCTTTTCTTTTACCTCTGTATATTCCATTCCCATATTTCAAGATTCTCTTGCGTTTCTTTATTTAACACTCAGGTTTCACATGAGTATGTTACCATTGGTATTATAATTGTCCTATGTATTCGCATTTTCACTTTTCTGGCCACGTTCTTTGCACGTATCACTTTGTTCATTGCTCCAGTACTTCTGATCTCTTTTATGATATTTTCCTCTATCTTCTTATTTAGGTTGTTCTTTATTGTGATCTCTACTCCAAAAAAAATGACTTGACTTGCTCCTTCAAAGACTAGTTCTCTATTCTGGCCGTACGTTATTTTTAGGTTATCGTGTACTGTTTGTTTTTTCTTGATAATACCATATTAATAGTTTCTAGTTATGTTACCGTATGACAACAATTGTAACTTGGTTTTTGTTGTTACATATAATAAGTGGAGCTCATTTTTGGATATATGATATCTTTGGCAATATTAACAATTTGTTAGGCTTTAGAAAACAGTACAGGTACTAAATTAGGCTAGGTATACATACTAGGTTAGAAGTCATATATTGTAGTTGGTAGAGCGTTAGGCTTGCATTAAGCAAGTCCTCGGTTTGAATCCCACAGTAGTCAGAATTTTTTCATAGCTTTGGCGATCGTTATTAGGTTTGATGAGACCATCCGTAGTTGGGCACCAAATTAACTGTGCTCTACTCAGAACCACAGACCTAAGAGGTAGAGTAACAAAGTCAATATATCACCAAGACACACACCTAACACAATGGTTGCTACGCAAGCACGAAAGGCATGCTCCAATTTTGTAACCCAAAACTGGGCCAGGTTGAACAATTGCATCGCTAGATGCTAAAGTGTATAAAGCATCAGCCTCTACAGTTCAAGGTAAAATGGGATTTCCAATAATACAATATAATACAATACATACTAGGATGTCTTGATGTCAAGTTGACGTATTTGTCCTATAACCCTGATCGTTGTCCCCTATCACTCTAAAGTAGGTACCGGGTGACTATAAATTAGGTTGGCACTGTTTATGTTGGTGGCACTGTAAGTTTATGTCAAAATCGAGGTTAGCAGGTTACGTTTTGCGTCAGTTTTGACAGAGAATGACGCAAAACCTAACCTGCGAACATTGAATTTGACATAGACTTACAGTGCCACCAACCTAAACAGTGCCAATCTAAGAAAAAAAAACACAATCATTTATAGTCACCCTGTACTTAGTACTAAAGTGCTAAAGACAACAATCAGTTCGTACCCTGGTAAAGGACAAATACGGAAATTGACATCAAGGCGCCCTAGTAATTAACTACATAAAAATAATGTGGTCTCCGCCGTTCTTAAAAAAATATCAAATTAAATGGTTAATGGTATCACACTAAAACCAGAAGAAAGAATGATAGAAATGGAACACTCCATGGAAAAAATTGCATGGGACATGATAGGAATGGCGGAGATAAGGCGAGAAGGCGACACAATAATACAAAGAAAAACAGGACACATACCTACTATGCTTTAAAGAGAAAAAGAAGGTAAAGGAGGAGTCGGTTTCTGGATAAATTAGGGCAAGAAAAGAGATGATCGAAGAGTTCTATGGTCAGACAGAGTAATAACAGTAAGATTAAAATTACCCAAAACAGGACTGTCCATAATCCAAGTTTAAGCACCAACATCCTTGGCTACGGTGGAAGAGGCATAAAAGTTCTACAAGGATGTGGAGGAGGCTAGAGAGAGAACAAAGGCGGTCAAAATATATTCTAGTAATGGGAGATTACAACAGCAAAATAGAACAGAAAGAAAGAGAAGATGGAGCCGCAACAGGTCCGTATGGATATGGGTCTAGAAGTAAGCAGGAAATGGCCCTAATTCATTTTGCCACTAAACACAAACTGTTTATAACAAATACGCTGTTCAAAAGATGCAGCGGAAGGAGATGGACATGGAAATCTTCAAAACGAAATCGACTACGTACTTAGTAATAACAAAGATATAATTAAAAATACAAAAGTTATAATCCAACTAGAATTCGAAACAGATCACAGAATGGTACGCTCACGGATAACTATAAAAACGGATAAATACAGAAAACAAAAACATCGACAAACAACTACAAACGTTCAAAAAAGCAAAGAAATGGATCCGGCTAAGTATGAAGAAAATCTCAAAAACAATCTCAAAACCGAAGATGTACAAATAATACAAGAAAAAGGAGAACAAAAAATGTACAACTACATAGAACTTATATTAGAAAATACACAAGATCAGCAAGACATCAAAAAAAATATATCTCAGACGCAACGAAGAAGTTAATAAAGAAACGAGCAGAACTGAAAAAGAAATCAGAAATACTAAATAAAATAGAATACTGAGAAATAAATAAATTAACAAAGCGCGAAATATAGAAAGATATCAGGAACTGGGTAAACAAAAAATAGAAACTATAATAGAAGAAACGGAATCGAACAAAAAAATTAAAAGAGAATTAGCAAACGGCCATCACTGGGTGACTTACATGAAAAACAGCAATAAGATAGAAAGCGAAAGAAAAAGTATTTTAACACTTGTAACAGAATATGAAAAACTCTATGCCACAAATCCAGAAAATAAACCAGAGGAAAAAATTGAGGAAGAAATCACAACTGAACAATGAATGGTCAGAAATCCAAGAAGAAGAATTAGAAGCAGCCATAAACAAACTAAAAAAGAACAAGGCTCCAGAAAGCGACGGTATAACCAGTGTTGGGTAAGTTATTCTAAAAAAGTAACTAAGTAAGTTAATCAGTTACTCGGCAAAAAAGTAACTGAGTAAGTTACTAAGTTACAGAATTATAAATGTAACTTAAATAAGTTACTAAGTTACCATAAAGTAACTCGTTATTTTTTAAGTTACCTTTTTTTTATAAGAGGCTACTAATCTACATGCAATTACTATCAACAGAAACACATATTTATAAACAAATGTTTATTAGTAAATATTCTATAGGGTATAATCTTTGTTACTAGTAAATTAGATTTCTAGTTCTACATTTCTGTCTGATTGTTTATGTATAAAATATAAATAATCATTATACATTATACACCTAACTTGAAAATGAATGAATCTGTTATTAATTCATGTAGTTTAAATTTAAACTGCAGTATCCTATAGCAGCTACATCGCGTATTCGGTTACTTATTTAAATTTTTTGTTAAAATATTGTTTCGTTATTATTGAAATATAGAGAATGTATTTTCTTCTGAATTAGACACCCCCAACCTGCGCACAGGCATTAGGAATGTACTTCCCAGTAATCCACATACCTGCTCAGAGTGCTTCTAGTTGTTAAAGGATTAAAGATTACTGGAAAAAGCTGTCACCACCCAAATAGGATCCGTTAAATATTATTTATTATCGACTAAGTACAAAAAGGTACTCCTGTGGTTGGTATTAGCATTTGCATACTAAAGCATTCGAAATTTTCACAAATTCTGCAGCTTCAGGTATAATTTCTTAAATACTACGCATTAAAAACCGAACATTTTAAAATATTTTACATTTGTAGCATGAAAATGTAACTTGTCATATTCAGTTACTTTAGTTACTAAATAATTGTAACGTGTTATAGTTACAATTACTGTAAACACAAAAGTAATTAAGTTACTATTAAGTTATTGAAAAGTAACTAGTTACCAGTAACGAATTACTTTTACTTTTAGTTACTACCCAACACTGGGTATAACAAATGAACAAATTAAAAATGCGACACCGGAAATGAGACAACTCGTACAAATACTGTTCAATGGAATCCTAAGAACAGAAGAAGTAACTTCCCAGTGGAAAAATCAATAATAACACTTCTATTCAAAAAGGGAAAAAAGGAACTTATACAGAACTATAGACCAATTAGCTTGACCCCGTGTGTATGCAAACTGTTTACGCATATAATTAAAAACAGAATTAAAAGCAAGCTAGATCAAAATCAACCCATAGAACAAGCCAGATTTAGAAGTGGCTATTTAACAACCGATCATCTGCAAACGCTAAATCAACTCATAGAAAAACACTAAGAATTTAACAAAGCACTACACTTAGGGACGGTTGCAGAAAGCAACGTTAAGTGTGATGTTAGCTAACGCGACGTCAAAGTGAACAAAAGCGAATCAAATCTCAAATGCTTATGGTAACTAATACATTAGTAAACAAAATTTGATGCGATTTTGTTCACTTTGACGCGACGTTAGCTAACACCAGACTTAACTTTGCTTTCTGCAATCGGCCCTTAGCGTTTATTGACTACAGCAAAGCGTTCGATAGCATAAAACACGATTCAATGCTACACACCCTAAAACAGCAGGGGGTCCCAAAGAAATATAACAAGAGAGTTATATAAAAACAGTACAGCTAAGATAAAGTTGGTAAAGAAGGAAGAAGCTTTGAATTACAGCGAGGTGTTAAAGAAGGGGACCCCTTGTCCCCAAACCTATTCACAGCAACGCTTGAAGAAGTGTTTAAAAAGCTAAACCGGGAAAACGCAGGAATAAAAGTGAGAAATAAAAGATTAACAAACTTGGGATTTACAGACGACATAACTCTATTTGCTGAAAGCAAAACAGCATTAGGGAAGATGATTGAGAAATTAAACGGCGAGAGTAGGAAAGGCTACACATCAACTATGACAAAACCCACTAACGTCAAGCTACCTAATAATAGACAACTCTACAATCAGATATGTGGGTCAACTTAGGTATATCCTTTGAAAATCGGATGGAGAAGAAAGTACAGAGCAGAATCACCCTAGGTTAAAAAAGCTTCTGGGCTCTAAAACAAGTGCTTGAAAACGAAATGCCTCTAACTCTGAAGAAAAAAGTGTTTAATATGTGCATAATACCAGTGATCAGTTATGGGGCCCAAATATGGTCGCTAAACAAGAAACTTTGTGAAAAATTAAGAGTGACACAGGCAAGAATGGAAAGAGCAATGTTGAACATTCGAATAAAGGACAAAGTGAAACTATCGGAAATTAAAAGAAGAACAGGTGTGGAAGATCTGGTGTTAAGATGCAGGTTAGTGAAGTGGAATTGGGCCGGACACATCGGGCGTGTGCCGAGCTGGAAGAGCAAGTAGGGCCGAGATGGTGGCTGGCGACAACAGATAAGACTGAATGGAAGTTAAGGGGGGATGCCTTTGTCCAACTGTGTAATTGAACGGGCTGGCTGTTATTATTAATGGGGACAATAAATCTGCAAGCCAAGAAGAATTACTTAAAAGAATCCATCATATTGTATATTCCAGACGAGAGCATCGATAACTATTACTAGCTGCAGTACAAAATTGATTACTACGTCATGTCGAGTTATGTATAACCGTTAATGATAGCCACTTTGAGTACTTATTATAAACCACATACCTACTTACTTCAATTTTAAAGTTCTAAAGTTTTAAGAATGACACTTTGCATCTACGATGTGGATACGAACCGCACACCTATTTTTTAACAAATTTGCCTCAAAACTATCTATTTTATAACATCCCAAATGCTCTCACGACAGTCAATTTGTCGTGTTTCAGTGTTTGGTAATAAACAGTAGGTGCTTACATTTTTTGTTTGTACAAAGTAATCCAACATATTTTCTATTTTTACAGCTGCCATCATTTTTAGTGCTATGGTAATATTCAGCCTCTACGTACAATGGCAAGAAGATAACGCAGGTGGCAGACCAATGGCTTCGGCAGAACTATATTAAAGCGTAATTTTTTTGGCTTATAAAAACTACCTATTTTTTAAATTTCATAACAGAATCGAATATATTATCTGTAGAGGCTAATTATAATTCTAATTATGTTTAAGATTTAAAAGTAATAATAAAAGTGTTATATTGTGCATTTTTAAATTATTTAATTATAGTTTGTTATTAAATTAAATTGAATTTAACCTCCTTTATTAAATAAGAATAGCTTCAATATACTGCAATTCTATCTAAGTAATTTATTTATTTATTTAAATTATCAAGCAACATCTCAAACCCAGCTACAACACTTGAGATTCTGAATTGACAGTTACAAAATAATAAGAAATTATGATTAATGGAATTACAGGTAAAGTGGTGCACCTAGGCCACATACTAGATGTTTTTTTAATAATTTTCTATAGTAGGTAATACAATAAATACTTTGGATATGACAGTTATATTGCATAAAATTGGCACTAAACAGGAAGTTTGAGTAACGCATCCCAAAAAATTCAAAGATGGAATCCTATTCGATTAGACTTTTCTTCGACCAAGAAGAAAATAAGCAAGCATTTTTTAAACCGGCATTGAAGAACGTCGACATCGTCATTAAAATACGAGAAATCGGCAGTGAAGTAATCCACTGCTTTACGACATTTTGTAGGTGGCAGGGGGACATATAAACGTCAACCGACGTCAACATAACCCACAAAAGTTAAAATGTTGTAATTTTGCGTTCTCTCGATTTCAAAAAAACATAATGTACATTTGTGCTCATAAAAATGGAATACACTTACTGTTGGACTGATTTGAAAAGTCGTATTATTTGCATTATTAAGCAAATTTTTTATAAGATATTTAACAATTTTCTTGTAATTTGATACAACAAACAATTTCACTTTACCGATGTTTCAAACCAACTGGTATTACAAAACTAAAAATATACGGAACCCCCCACCCAAGAAAAGCGCCCTTCCGTGCTTTCTAAGAATACTTTGACACTCAGCATCATTCAGTTTCCCTCAGGTGCGCTGGTGAGAATGTATGCTGCACACTTTTGCCAAGCAGGTGCAACAACTCGGGGAAGACTGTATACAAACAATAAAAGGTTTAAGTAGCATCTAAATGTGTAAAATTAGAAAGTGAATAACTTTAACATGTTTGATAAACTGCCATATCGGTTATATACAGGGTGTCCAAAAAATGGCGGATTAACTCTACGGTGCGTTACTGAGGGATGCCTTATGAACCCTGGAAAAATATGAAAAAAAATCCCTGGGCCGTATTTTTCGAAATATTTCGAAATTAATAAAAATAAATCTGGCAACATTGATACTGCAACAATTTCTCAATCAAAAATGTATCCATAGTAAGTTGTTAATATGTTGGTGACACTGTAAGTCTATGTCAAATTCGAGGTTAGTAGGTTAGGTTTTGCGACAGTTTGTGTCAAAACTGACGCAAACATCGAATTTGACATGAACTTACAGTGCCACCAACATATTATTCATACAACAAATATTTCAATGCCAAGCTTGATTTCGTATATTATTATTGTACAAAGCCTGTTTTCCATATTTAGTAATTGACAAACTCAACAGTTCATTTTCTTATATGGGTATTTCGCCACTCTGCAAATTAAAATATTAAATAACGAAAATATTAACAACGAACGTTTCGAGGGACAATCTGCCCTCGTTATCAACGAATAACAATTAAAACTAACAAGAACTTATCTTTTTTTTTCACTGGAAGAAAAAACGACCAACCTCCAATGAATTTTCTGACATTGACGTTTGTTGATATCTGTACCTACTTGATCTCATCTTTAAGAATCGATAGCCAACTATTGTCTAAAAATATTGAGAAAGACGACACGCATTTTTCTTCGTTAAGTAAAATGTATGCCGTTTCCTTAATTTTTGGTCGTTTTTTCTTCCAGTGAAAAAAAACAAGATAAGTTCTTGTTAGTTTTAATTGTTATTCGTTGATAACGAGGGCAGATTGTCCCTCGAAACGTTCGTTGTTAATATTTTCGTTATTTAATATTTTAATTTGCAGAGTGGCGAAATACCCATATAAGAAAATGAATTATGAATTCACGCCACAAAGAAGTTTCAGACATTATAAACTCAACAAGAAATCAGTTTTTTAAAATACTTAAATATTGAAAACAATTTAGTTAAATCCCAAGAATATTAAAAAAACAGATATTTTAATAAGTCCCAGATATATTTGACACTATAATTATACAATAGTTATTTAAATAAATGGATTTCATTACCCACCTTTGACCAGAAATATTTCGAAAAATACGGCCCAGGGAATTTTTTAAATATTTTTCCATGTTTCATTAGGCATCCCCAAGTAACACACTGTAGAGTTAATCCGCCATTTTTTGGACACCCTGTATACATATTATAAAACAAAAGGTATCCAGGCACCCATAAATATGGCATCCCTGTACAGATGCCACTTAGTCTAAATTTATATAATTATTATACAAATGGGTGCCAGTTGACCCGTTAGTCTAGTGGGTGCGAGTTTACAATAACATACCTTTTAGTGCGTATACAAAAATTATGGAAGTTGTTTGTCTTGATACGTTTGTAGTACTTATGAAGAGTAAATTCGTATAAAATATACACTGCTATGCCTAGTACTTCAAGTGGGTGATACTTTGCTTATTGTTTATGTGTTGGGTGCCACACTGTTGACTGCATACGTATATATATACAGGGACCGACAGAAACATATTAAAACATTTTATTTACAAATTTTTTCTTTATGCAATGTAAGTGTAATAACAAAAAAACGAAAAGATGAGTGTGTTCATAAAACTTGGTATGTTAGGATGCAGATCCAACAGTTCCTCTGCACACTTCAGAAATGTTTTTTTATATTTAATTTTAAAAGATTCCGTTTTTTATGCGTATTCAGTTTCAAAAAAGAAAAGCTGACAATTTAATTTTAAATGTCAAAATGACATAAGTCGTTTACAGAAAAACCTGACGAAAATACACTTTCTAATAATTAAAAAAAAGCAGTTTTGCCAATTTTATCTTGACCTTGAAAATTTTTATTGAAAAAAAACGTACTTTACTTCTAAGTACTGCATTCTTATTTGAAATTTGGTATAGTTAAACCTATTGTAAACACAGTGAGATCTATTAAAAGTAAGTACAGGGACATCAACAATGATTTCAAACTACGTGATCTCGCCATATAGGCAACACATTATACACAATTCGTGGCAGTTGGCAACACTTAATATTTCAATTATCCAGTGGCGTAACTTTAAACATGTCTGGTGAGGTCGCATAATGATGCTGAAACTGAAGTAAATTAGAAACTCACAGAATAGTTTTGGTATTACATTTTTAAAATTTTGTTCGATGTGCACTAAATGCACACAAAGAAAACAACAATTTTTGACAGATTTTAATGAAATGCATTCATTACAAGGTGCGAAAATTAATCCAAATTAAAACGTCTTCCAGTTTTTTATAAGAACAAAATAATTATAGCAAATAAAAGTTATAAAATTTAAGTTAATCATCTTATCTTATACATATTGCTGTAACTAATTACTAATTGCATCACAATAAGTGTTCGAAATGTTCACCATTATTCTCTAGACACAATCTCACACGTTTTTTAAAATTGTCAAAAACATTTATTAGAATCTCTGGCGTAATGTTGTTAATTTCGTCTTGTATAGCTTCCTTTAATTGATCAATATTTTGAGGGCGATTCCTGTAATCATAATTATTTCGATTTGCATGTATGTAACACATAAGATTTTGATCGTATCTGTTTGCATTGATAATCTTTTAATCGATTTCGAAGGACTTCTTTGTATCCGTGCTTGAATGTCGTCAACAGTTTCTTGATTTAGTAGCGTTGGTCTACCGGTGGACTTGCCCTTACAAAGGCAATGCTTCGTGTTAAATCTTTGGAGGATATAATGTCTGCGATTCACAAAGGTATCATAATCTAAATTGGCATCTGGGAATGCTTCCTGAAACTTTTGCATGCATGACTGTAACGAATACGTCCAAGAACCATCTGCATTTTGGGTGCCACTCCGGAAGTGGGCCATCAAAATAACTGCGTCTTGCTCCTGAGTAAACGGCATGGTTTAACCTAAAACGTTCAGTTCTGTATTACAAATGCGTTGTGTCGTTACTGTCAACATACCCATAGATAAAGAACATACCTTAGCAAGCTTCCAAATTTATAATTAGCTCGGACAAGCACTTGGTTTTATAATTAACACACGGACAACAAACGAAATCAAGAAAACCAACCACACGAACGTCAATGAATATTAGAGTAGAGGTGATGTTTACGAAAACATTAGCTGGCCATAGACACACGTTTAAAACCGCCACGAATGTAGTTTTTCATGACGGTTTTGAACATGTGTCCTATGCCCACCGATAAGCTGGGCCTAGACACATGTTCAAAACCGGCACGAATGTACTACATTCGTGCCGGTTTTAAACGTGTGTCTATGGCCAGCTATTCAGGTGTTTCAGTGCTGCCACTAGTGGAAACAAAATTATATTGGCGCTAAATTTAAAAATGTGGTCACGTGGTTTGAAATCATTTTTGATGTCCCTGTATTATTATTAGTTTATCATTGTTACAGCTGTAGCACTGCATTTTATCTATACTCTGTACAACCATTAAAAAACCACCACCTGTTGAATTTGGTTGATAAACAACCCTAGATAGTTATTTGTGCATGCTATATTGGTAACAGTAGGTTACAGTGGCGTAACTAAGATTTTGCTCTGGGGGGTGTTCTGGGAGAGTGATCAACATTACAATAAGAATAAAAAAGATGAAGTATAGTTGATTTCATTTCTACAGGACTTGAGGTGGGCCTCGATTTAACTTCTTGGCAGTGTAGACCACCTAGTTACATTTAAAAATTTACTAACTGATGTTGACAGACGTCTATTTAAATAGGTGAAATTAATTAGTGTGGCATTTTATTTGATTATTAACCAAAAGAAGTCAGAAATAATTATTTGCTAAATAAATAACAACTTAGCTCGTTTGTAAAACAAAATTGTAAGATATGCCTGTCCTTGCAATAACTCTAACCTCTGAATATGTTAAATGTAATTTTGACTATAAAAAATAGTTAAATCACGGCCTACTACAAGTCCTATAGAAATGAAAGCAACTATGCTGTTTATTTATAAACGAACGTTTTTGAATGGTCATTATTTTGGCACCATTTATTTTAACTATTTGATGTTGGTTACACGTGTAGTGTTATATTTTGACGTTGAAATATTTCATTGGCGTTCGTTCGTTGGGCAAGGTGTTGTACCAAGTTGACATCCGGTTTCAGCGAACTATTCTTTTGCAAAAATCATTTCTCTAATTAACGTATTTGAGTTTGGTGTAAGTATTATACATTAGTTAACGAATTTGAAGTTTTGAGGTTATTTTCATATTTTAGATTACAAATTATAAACATGTCGTTCATACCTGAATTAGATGCTTTTATTGTAATGGCTCACTTTTGCAGTGGAACCCGAAATCAGCATGGTTCATGGCCATAAGCGGATTATTATTTGCCGTTTCAAAGACGCATCTGCAAAAGCAAATCAACAGGCAACCTACTGTTTTAACTTATGAAAAGGTAGCTGACATTAATAATCGAATGCAACTAAGCAAGCAGAAATCAGTTTCCACATTGGCTGCCCAAAGTGGTCTGTAAACAATAAATTGCTCATTTATAGCGTAATTTATGCATATATTCCTATTTCTGTTGGATCGTGTATTAAGGATTTTAAAAAAATCTCCACGTGTATCCGTACAAGATAACAGTGGTACAAGAATTATTTGAAGATGATTGGAGATCACGAATGCAATATTGCCAGTGGTTTAATGAAAATATGAGTGAGGAGGACTTGCTCTAGTAACTATTTGATAATATGAAACGACGGATTAATTTGTGTCTACAAAATAATGATCAACATTTTTTATAGACAATCTCTGTATACTTGTTGTGGCGTGTTTTAAGTCAGCTGTCAGTTGGTTGTGGTGAACAATTCATCATAACTTCAGTACAGTAAGATAAGTATTTCCTGTTTTCCAGTTAATTCTTTAGTTGTTATCGTTATTTGTTGATGTCGGGAGCAGGGGTAGTCCCTTAAAGAGTATTTAAGGTAAAAGTACGCAAATTACTTATCTTAAGTGAAATGTACTATTTTGTCCAAAAAATAACTGAAAATTGAATTGATATGATTGACATTGGATTTTCCACTTTACATGAAGACACGTGAATAAATTTTGCATCAATAAAATGTTTATGATAAAAAATGTATAAAATTATTCCGATTTACTTTTAGTTTATTCCTTGCGAAATAAAATTTTATGATTTTGAATAATTAAGATTGTTTTCATAAAAGCTAGGTTGATTTGAGTGCTATTTATTTTCACTGAATTAATAAAATGGTAACAGAATAAAGTGTTTACCCCCAGTACCCACTCGGACGCCACTGTCACGTAAACTAAAATGTTTACAGCAGTACCAAACTCCTGTTAAATGGGTTGTCTACATACGTCCTTATTCAGCGTTGGATCATTTCTGAAGGCACTGTAGCAGTAATTCAAGTTTTCCTGGTTTTTTTACTAACTCGTTTATAATTTCATCTACGTTCACCTGCAGTTCTCTGTGAATGGAGAGCATTACCAATCCATTCAGACTATATTACGATGTTGTATTTCGCAGGTAAGTCTTCATTATTTTTAAGGTAGAGAATGATCAGCTGTTGCAGTTGACACAGCAACATGTCCTTCTTGCACGTAACTAACGCATCCATTACTGTCTTATATGGAAGATTTTGTACATTTTGGCATTTCCGGTATAATTTGAACTGAGTAATCACGTCCGAAGGAGGTTCGTTAAGATGGGATTTTAAAAATGGTTGAGTCCGAATTCCGGATGTAATAATTGATATTTATTCAATTATACATTACTAAAATGTAATTGTAAAGTTTTTGTTTAAGACAAATTTTAGTTATTGCTAAAGCCTCTGGGGGGTGTTCCGACACCCATATCACCCCATAGTTACGCCACTGAGTAGGTACAAATTATGACACATCGTTATGACATTTACAGGCGCGGCCAAAAAACCGAGACACTCTTTTTTACCTAATTTTCAAAATGCGAAAACAAGTGCTGACACTGATAAATCTAATTAATAAATATCACCAAAAGTCATTGTTTAGATCTGAATAATGATTTTTATTTGTTCCTCACTTGTAAACATCAATTTATCAAGTCACTGTACTCACCTTGAAAATGTTTCTTAACTGGCTAGCCAGTAAAATTTTTACTGGCTAGCCAGTTATATTTTACAAGCGTGCTCATAGATAAATGATAGCTTGCAAAGCCAGAGTTGTCTTCCTTAGTATGTGTCATATTGGTTAATTTAGTTGCTTGTCAGTTTGACATTTTGAATAAATGGTGAATTTCTAGTTATTTACAAGTGAGGAACAAATAAAACATTCAACAATACACGCCAGGTAACCATTTTTACTGGCTCAAGGATATGACAGGCTCGCCTAACGGCTCGCCAGGCATCCCAATCCTATCGCCAGTAAAACCTGTTTTACCTGGCTTGTAGTCTAATGTTAAATACTATTGATGCCACTTATTAATTAGAATGGTCAGTGTTAGCCATTGTTTTCGTATTTTGAGAGTTATGTCAAAAAAGTGTCCCTTTTTTGGCTGCGACTGTATTTGATTCAAAATAAAATTCCAATTCGTTCAAAGTGTTTTATTATTATTATTAGTATGTTTTATGCACTATCATTATTTGCCGTAAAACGTGCCCAGAAAAACTAGAAATTCTGTACTTCGTTTTTGATTAGGTATGTATTGGGTGATCAATAATGATTGTAGGGTTCGTAACTTCGCTATGGTCGCATTGTTGTCAATAATGTATTCCGGGGCCCACGAGAATATGTTGTTTATCAAAACTTTCTTACCCGCGATCATATACGCGTACATAAAAATTTTAGATCTGTCAATAATTGATGACAGACTGTCATTCTTGTTGCAATAAGTAGATTAATGAAATTATTTCTATAGTTCTCATAAACTCAATCTTTAGTAAGACTAAAACTGCGTATCTGATTGCTTTATCTGGTAAGTAGATAATTTACAGAGCTTTGTTTTGAATAAGAAAAAATGTGAATCATTTTAGGTTACAATTTCTGATGAAAACAAATTTATATTGGAGGCTTATTTTCGGTCTGAGCAACGAGACCAAAATGGTGTCTGGTAGTATTCACAAGCTCCTTGCTTCGTCGAGTTTCAGCAGCAATTCGCAAACAATCACGTAACGAAACTTTCACACATGTTCGTTGCATTATCAACCGATTTCGGGATACTGGTAAATCTCCTGGCAAATAGCCTGAGCTTAATGAAAAAGCCGTAGAAGGTATTCAGGAGCGATTGGAAGCAAGCCCCAATAAATCTTTAAGTCAACTGTCTGCTCAAACTGGTAATGTGGATACCTAATATGTATGATGGAATATTTATCACAATATTTCCAGGATAGACTAATAATCACAGGTCGATGGTCACTGCGATCGCCTGATTTGACACCGCTCGACCATGTTTGGTCATCTTAAAAATGTTGTGTATGCAAATCGTTTGCATACGGTTGAAGAGTTCCCAGGATGCCATAGTGAACGCCGTTAATTCAATCACACCGCAACAGTTAGAAACCGTCTTTGACAACATAAAAAGACGAGTAAATTTGCGTATAGAAAATAATGGACAGCAAAGATAATCTAGGCATTGAACTACCCAGGTCTTCAATTGATATCAGCCACCGTCTTAAGGGCAAGGAAGGAGCACACAGGCCGATAATAGTAAAGTTTGTGCAACGTAGCATTAAGAAACTTATATTTAACAATAAACGGAAGTTAAAATGAACGAAAATCCTTATCAGAGAAGACCTGACATAGAAGCGCATGGATATCATCAGAGAGGCCTCCAAGAAGCTGGGCTACAGATCGGTATGGACCAATGATGGCAACATCTATGTAAAAACTACGAGCAACGGTATTCGCAAAATTAATACTTTAAACGATTTAAGTTCTATTTAAATATAATCTGTGAAACGTGTGGTGCACTATTCTTTTTTGTTTTCATTTTTAGGTTTACAGGCTACATTCCTTGGAATATCTACTTTTACAGCGGAGACATATGAATATTAGCAGCATAAAAGCAGCTCACTTAAATATCTGGTCGTTACTACCGAAACTAGATTACATTAAGCGCATTATCACAACCTATGATATATTCTCTTTATCAGAAACATGGCTTTCACCAAACGTAAGTAATTTAAACCTTTCAATTAAAGATTATAATTTGATACGGCAAGATCGAGATAGTCGGGGTGGCGGAGTTGCGGTCTACATAAAAAACTCCTTGAAGTACAAGATAATTAATACTAATAATAACATAGAGCAATTATGGTTCACGATTAAAAATAAATCTGAAACATACGTTTTTGGGGTAATCTATAGACCACCGTCTACAAATTATAAAACATTTGTAGACGAACTTGAGACGTCGCTTACATTATGTACAACCATATCGGAGAATATCATTTGTATGGGGGATATAAATATTAATTTGTTAGCAAAATCAAATCCACCAACGAAGTATTTTATCGAATTCTTAGAATATCTTAATTTAAGTCAACATATTTCAGAGCCAACTAGAATAACTCAAGATTCAGAATCACTTATTGACGTCATTTTATCTTCTGATCCATCTCTGGGGGTGGAGGTTAACAATGAATCTGATCATGAACTCGTGTATTGTACTATTACTGCAGAGGTAGTTAAGCAAACCCCTGTTGTCAGATTCTATCGTGACTTAAAAAACTTTAACTTAAATGAATTCGTAAATGACTTTAAGCTACTACCACTACAACAAATCTTTTATGTAAATGATATTAATGCAAAAGTCAGTATACTAAATAGCAATTTAATCAAATTGATTGATAAACATGCGCCTTGGAAAACAATAAAAACTACAAAGCCGTATATGCCTTGGATAACTGACAATGTAAAACTAATGATGAAACTAAGGGATAAGGCAAAACTAAGATTTAAAAAGTCAAAAAGTGTTGTTCATTGGGAATACTATAAAACATTAAGGAATCTGACAAGTGCTAATATTATAAACGAAAAAAGGCGTACTTTGCATATAAGACAAAAAATTGTTCAACAAAACAATTGTGGTAAGAATTTAATCACTTAAATGTTAAACACACACCAACATTTAAAATTCCCGCAACTATGTCTGACCCAAATCGAATTAATAACTTCTTTATTGATAGTGTTCCTAAATTGCTAGTAGATGAAACTGTAAAAGAATTTTATTTAAATAACTTGAGAAGGGAAAGTGCTGTCAAATTTTCTTTTGTATCTGTATCTGAAGATGAAGTGGCTCGCTATATTGGTAATATCAGAAGTAACGCGATAGGTGCAGACGGAATTAATATCAAAATGATAGCTGCGTGTTGTCCGCATATATATAAATATGTTACACATATAATTAACTTCTGTCTAACAGAAAGCGTTTACCCTGACATTTGGAAGCACGCTATTGTAACTCCGAAACCTAAAACTAGTGATCCGGCAGAATATTCTGATCTTAGACCTATAAGCATTTTACCTACCTTTTCTAAAATTCTCGAGAAAATTATGAATAGTCAAATAATGCACTACCTAAATACAAATAACCTGCTATCAGATATACAATCGGGATTTCGACCTTCTTATAGCTGCGCTACTGCACTGATGACCGTTACTGATGATATTCTTAAGGCAACTGATACTGGAAGATTGACAATACTCACCCTATTGGATTATAGCAAAGCATTCGACACGATTAACCACGATCTGTTGTTTGCAATACTTCAATACGCAGGTTTTTCTCTAAATGCAATCGATTTATTTAAAAGTTACTTTAATAAAAGAACTCAAAGTGTAAATGTGGACGGTAATCTTTCCTCAGCACGAACCATATTGCAAGGCGTGCCTCAAGGTTCGATTCTCGGCCCACTACTGTATACTTTATATACTTCAAAATTTTCTGAATTTGTTGAACATAGTAAGATGCATATTGTAACGAACGCAAGAACGGCCTTGAAAGCAGATGTGCGCGGGTGAATCAGAGGCTGCCGGCAGAAGCATGTGTGCAGATGTGTCACAGCGTTCCAGACTTTCGGATCAATCTGGAGCCAGGTGCAGTGCATGACTCACGCGCGCCCGAGGTCAGATACGTCATGCTTTCATCTGGAATTTCCAGTGAATGCCGAGAAGTTTCTGGAACCTCTCCAGTGAAATATAAATACTCGCGCAGCGGGGATGCGAGTTCAGTTCTGAAATAATTCTCCGGCAGTTCGAACTCAGGTAGAGGCTTGTTAGAAGCCCCCATATAAATAACCGCGTGTACATAACCTCTCGTGAAATAAATAAATAGATAACCATATAAATAGAAATAAATCGTTAGTGTTTAAGAGTGATATAAATAAATAAGTGTGTTAATCCGTATGTAATAATAAATGAATGTATCGATAGTTCGTTAGTGCCTGTATTAATTTGTAATCTGCTTGATAATTCTCGTGTGTGCTTGTAAATACTAATCGTAATAATTCATTGTTGTAAATAAATGTTTGAACCCATGTTTGTCGTATAATTTTAAATAGCCCGATTAAAAACGTAACAGTGGTGTCGGTGTGAGGTTTTGAACCGGGGGCTATATAGAAAATTATCGAACGAACATTAAATAAATAAATTGTTAACAAGTGCCGATAAAACGACGGTCAGATAAATAAATTTAAGTGTATAGTGTGGATGCCTTTGACGAGATTTCAAAGCAGCAAAATGGAAGCCCAATTAAGCCAACTTTTTCAACAGATCCAAGTTGGCCAGGAAGAATTAAAAGCCGGCCAAAAGAAGGCAGAAGAGAAGGCAGAAAGAGCACAAGAAGACCTCAAGGAACTTAAGAAAGAGTTGAAAGTTGGACAAGATAAGGCAGAGGAAGCCGCGAAAGCACTTAAGGAATGGCTGAAGGCCGAGCAAGAAAAAGCAGTCCAAAAAATTAAGGAATTGAAAGCCGGCCGAAAGAAGGCAGAAAAACTTGAGAAAAAATTGAAAGCCACTCAAGAAAACCTCAAGGATGAACTTAAGGAAGAATTGAGATCCGGTCGAAAGAAGAGAGAAAAAGCACAAGAGGAATTTAGGGAACAGCTGGAAGCCGGGCAAAAAGCACGAGAAGAGCTGAAGGTCGGGCAGGAAGAGCTGGAAACCGCAGAAGAGAAAGTAGTCCAAAAGCTTGATGGGAAAATAAATCGAAGAGTTCGGTCACTGCTGTTGGATACTGGAGCGACGAAGTCCATCGCCAGGTCCGACGTAGTAAGGGACGAGGGTCAGCTGCTGCACAACGAGAGACGCCTTCGCACTGCCACGGGGGGCGCAGTGACCACACATGGGGATTTGAGGATTGGGAATCAAACCCTCAAGCATCGGGACCTGATGGCTGACAGTACGGACGAGTACATCCTGGGAGTGGATGTTATGGATAAGTGTGAGTTCGTTTTGGACCTGAGACGCGGCGAGTTGCACGTGGGTGGGGAGGAGCTTTTCCGACACCCAGGAGGAGAGATTGCGGCACAAGTGGTATGGGCGGAAGATGTTATTCTGCAGGGACGAACCGAGAGGGTTGTGGATACATACCTGGATGGCGATCTCCGGAGCAACGTGATGCGCGTAGTTGAGCCCGATTATGCTGACAGTGCGGACGAATACATCTTGGGAGTGGATGTTGTGGATAAGTGTGAGTGCGCTTTGGACCTGAGACGCGGCGAGTTGCACGTGGGTGGGAGGGAGCTTTCCCTACACCCAAAAGAGGAGATCGCGGCACAAGTGGTATGGGCGGAAGATGTTACTCTGCAAGGACGAGCCGAGAGGGTCGTGGATGCATACCTGGATGGCGATCTCCGGGGCAACGTGGTGCGCGTGGTCGAGCCTGATGGTGGCAAGAAGCTCACTCATAGTATCCTGGTTGGTAAGACGTTGGGGAAGACTGGGCTTGGGGTCCCAGTAAGGATGATGAACGTCAGCAGGGAACTGGCAACCGTCAGGAGGAACCCAATACTGGGAGGGGGCATGAGCCAACGAAAACGGAAGAAGATAGAAGATTTGGTGGCCCGGTACCAAGACATCGTCGAGTGCGGAGATCATCCCAGCGGCCGTACTGACGTAGTAAAACATAAATCAGTTGAGTTTGGCAAAAGAGTCTTGCTGAGGACCGATCATGCTGCTCTGAGATGGCTGCTGCAGTGCAAGAACCCTGAAGGGCAGGTGGCTGAGTGGATCGAGCGCCTACAAGAGTTCGACTTGGAAATAAATCATCGACCTGGCACAGTCCACCGCAACGCCGATGCGTTATCCGAGAGGCCCTGGCCTGCGGACTGCAGCCACTGTTCGAGACTGGAGAGTCGTGCGGTACCCATCAATCGTACCACTGTAGTCGACGAATCGTGGGAGCTAAACGAGTTGCAGAGTAGCCAGGAGAACGACACCGACTTAGGCGCGGTTAGAGCCTGGAAGCAAGATGGCCGTCGACCTACCTGGCAGGAGGTCCGCGCCACCAACGCAACAGTGGAGACTTATTGGGCGCAATGGCACTCCTTGCAGCTGGACAACAACGTCCTGACTAGAATCCTGGAAGATGAGGACAGTAGGGCAACGAGATCACGATCGATGAGTAGAGTGGCCGAGGTGCTGCGCCACCTGCATGATGGCTCCTCTGGGGAACACTTCAGATTGAAGAAGACGTTGCAAGAGGTCCAAGAAAGGTTCTACGGGGCAAGCTGCGAAGGTGACGTCCGAGAGTGGTGCCGGAGGTGCGAAGCATGCGCTACAGGAAACGGACCGGTTGGAAGACGTAGAGCTCCGAGGTGGCAGTACAACGTCGGTGGTCCGTTCGATGGTATAGCCATTGACATTGCCGGACCATGCCCCGGTACCGAAGCGGGAAATAAATGCATCTTGGTGTGCATGGAACATTTCACCAAATGGCCCGAAGCATACGCCGTTCCGAAGAAAGAGACCGGTACTGTCGCTGATGTTCTGGTGAAGGAGTGCTTCAGCCGTTTTGGAGTCCCCCTGGAGTTACATTCAGACCAGGGCCGGAATTTCGAGTTTGGACCGTTCCAGAACGTCTGTAAGCTACTGGGGATACGCAAGACCCTGACCACTGCCCTCCATACTCAATCGGACGGCATGGTGAAAAGGATGAACGGAACTATGGGGAAGCATCTGTCCAAGGGGGTTTCCGAGCATCCGCGTGACTGGGGCCAGTACATGCACCTGTTCCTGATGGCCTACCGATCGGCAATACAAGAGACAACGGGCGTCCAGATCGAGGTGTGCTGTTGCGAAGCCTGGAGACCACGGTGGGCTGCTGCTTCTTCAGCCAGTCCATTTGCAAGGAGAGCACCACCTGCAAGTACCGCCATCGGACCCCTAGAAGAGCGAGAAGACAGGCACCCGACGCAAATCGTTCTGGGACAGAACGACCTAAGGCGGGGGCAGTGTAACGAACGCAAGAACGGCCTTGAAAGCAGATGTGCGCGGGTGAATCAGAGGCTGCCGGCAGAAGCATGTGTGCAGATGTGTCACAGCGTTCCAGACTTTCGGATCAATCTGGAGCCAGGTGCAGTGCATGACTCACGCGCGCCCGAGGTCAGATACGTCATGCTTGCATCTGGAATTTCCAGTGAATGCCGAGAAGTTTCTGGAACCTCTCCAGTGAAATATAAATACTCGCGCAGCGGGGATGCGAGTTCAGTTCTGAAATAATTCTCCGGCAGTTCGAACTCAGGTAGAGGCTTGTTAGAAGCCCCCATATAAATAACCGCGTGTACATAACCTCTCGTGAAATAAATAAATAGATAACCATATAAATAGAAATAAATCGTTAGTGTTTAAGAGTGATATAAATAAATAAGTGTGTTAATCCGTATGTAATAATAAATGAATGTATCGATAGTTCGTTAGTGCCTGTATTAATTTGTAATCTGCTTGATAATTCTCGTGTGTGCTTGTAAATACTAATCGTAATAATTCATTGTTGTAAATAAATGTTTGAACCCATGTTTGTCGTATAATTTTAAATAGCCCGATTAAAAACGTAACAATATGTATGCTGATGACACGCAGATTTATGGCTCATTTCTACCATCCGATTTTAACCAGGGAATGACAAACATCTCTAGCGATTTGAATAAAATATTTGATTTGTCAACCAAACACCAATGGGTCAGTAATACCACTAAAAGAAAATGCCAAAAACTTTGGCCTTGTTTTGGACAATAGTTTTAGATACAGGACTCATATAAACAAATGTATACAAAAAGCATACCTGTATCTGAAGCTACTGTATCCACATAGATTGTACCTAACTAAAGATCAAAAGAAATTGCTGTGTGATGCTCTAGTGCTCTCTCAGTTCTCATATTGCTCAGAGATATACTCACCTTGCTTAGATTATGATTCAGCTGAAAGGGTACAGAGAGTTCAAAACGCTTGCCTAAGATTTATTTATTGTATTCGAAAATTTGATCATATTTCACACAAATTAATAGAAGCTAAATGGCTTAACATGCAGAACAGACGCCTACTACATACAGCTTCATTATATAATAAAATAATTATTAATAAAAAACCGCCTTACCTATACAATAAGATAACATTCCGAACGGATGTACATAATTTAATCTTAAGACACAAGGGTCTTATTACACCGCCACAGCATAAAACTGCACTTTTTCAACGTTCATTTCAATATAACATCAGCAATATATACAATGAAATACCATATCCGTTAAAAGAATTATCTACTACTTCCTTTAGAAAACATTACTTTAAATATCTTTTAAAAAAGAATTAGTAACATGGTACCTGCTAATATAATACAGCTAGTTGTTCGTATTCATATGGCTTTGCTAAGTAACATTTTATTTAGATTTTAGTGTAATTTTTCTTAGTTAATTTAGGCATTAGTTGTATATAACTGGGCATCTATAATTTCAAGGTTTAGTTGAAAAACAGTTTAACTGAACTGAACCTTGTGATTTTGGTGTGTATAATCTATATATAACTTCTAATTGTGTTCTATATAACATCTACCCTTCACCAAAATAAATACTTTATTATTATTATTTTCAACATCTATTATAAAAAAGGGTGGTTCTTATTTCTGTTTCTACATTGTGAGTTTAGAAGACAATGTATCAATATCATTGTATTTTGTTATTGAATTGTATTTTTTTGCTCACTTTGTTTCATATTGTGTGTTTTTAATATAAGAAACATTCTTGTCTTTATGCGATTTCAATTTTATAATTAAAACTGGTTATATGTTATTCTAGCTTTTCTTGTATGCTTGTTTAGTTGTATTTACTTTTTGTGTAACAAAACGCGCACTATGTATAATTTAAAACTTTTAAATTTCCCGCCCAATCTGAAATACCCGCCAGTACGCCACTGGAAATAGTTGGGATCACTGCATGTGCTAAGTGGACAATAGCTTTATTTGAAGGAGCCGGCGCATTCAATCATTGTTGATCACCCGTATTACAATAGCATAGATTCCACGCAAACTGACAAACCTGACATTAATTTAAAAAATACTTAACCTTAAAATTACAATTCTCAAATTTTCCACTAGGCAGCTTTGCCGATAGTAATTATAGTGGGGAATGTAACGTTGGTAGTTTTTTCATTTCTGAACAGAGTTTATACTTACTTTAAACCTTTATACTCCTAGTAGAAATTTTGCCGCCTTGAGGCGACAACGGCGACATCTAGCCAGCTAATTTTCTCTTTGAAAATTCAGGCAGGCTAAATTATAGCTGGTCAGCTCAGTCAGCTGGTGTTTACATTCGGTAAAAGCAGTTCATTATTTTCTGTGAAAGTAATTTCACTTGTGAACGCAACGCGTTGTTGCATGTAAGTATTGCAATTTCCATTACACCATCAATGTTTGACTGATTAACTAAATTACCTAGCAGTTAATTATCAAGCAAATATCCTCAGGTGCCTTGTCTTTGAGAACGTAATCTTACAACAACCAGTTTTGTTTATTGTTATGGAAATGTGTACCTAGTTGTAGTTCTGCTGCCACTCGCAGGATTTAAAACTTATTAACGGAATTTCATGCATTTTTAAACTATCGCAAAACTGCTTAAATTTTGACTTTATAGCAATATCAAACTGCGATGTTTATACGCGTGTTGAAGAATTATCGTCTTAATACAGACTGGACGCTGTTATCTTAGGAATGTTTTGATGCTGATACGTTAATCGCATTTCCATTCGTAAAATTACACGCAACTGGGATAACTGCTACCTTAAATATTCAGCGCTTAAACAGTTTTGAATTATTGGTTTTATTAAAAATACCGTTCATAAACATGGGCGCCGGTTGGATTTTTTTGAAGGGGCACATCGAAACGAAACTAATCCATTTTAGGTACATACGTAGTTGTGGCACGAAGTTCAAGATGATTGCATTTTAAGCCTTCACAATTTTAATCGTCCTGTATAAATAATACTTTACCACGAAAGAATGTTTGTAACACTATAGTTCTAATTGTTTGATAGATATTAACGATACAAGTTTGATTATGAGCATCTTAACGAAATGTGTTTGATTGCGTAAACGAGGGGATTGATGTTTGTTTAACGTCGATACAAGTTTTTAAAAATGTTCTTTATTGAAAAACTTAAATTACCGACCAAGTGCATATTTTGAGGCATCTGTGGTCAGTTCAAAAGGCTTCGTAAAGTCTGGGTATTTTAAAATTGGCTCGTTAGCTAAAAGATTTTTGCAATGTTCAAAGGAGTCTATAAAATCTTGTGTGTGAATAATTTTGTTTTCTTTTTTTAAACAATGAGTCAGAAATTTAGTTATTTTCGCGAAATCTTTGATAAATTTTCTGTAGTAGCCAAAAAGTCCTAAAAATGATTTTATCTCAGTTCTGGTACTAGGTAAAGGGACATTTTTTATTGCTTCGATTTTTAAAGGGTCTGGTTTAACTCCTTCAGGGGTTATAATGTGTCCTAAATATTTTATTGATTTGTGGAGAAATTCTGATTTGTCTAATTGGATTTTGATATTTGTTTCTCTACACTTTTTAAATACGTTTTCTAACCGGGTGATATGTTCTTGTAATGAATTTGAAAAATGACTATGTCATCTAGATAAACTAAACATTGGTTAGGGGTTAATCCTGTTAATGCAGTGTTTATTGCTCTTTGAAAACTGGCAGGGGAATTCTTTAAACCGAAAGGGAGGCGTTTAAATTGCCAATGGCCTTCTTCAGTAGAGAAAGCTGTTTTTTCTCTATCTTTTTCTTCTAATTCAATTTGGTGAAAACCGGAAGCTAAATCAAGGGTTGTGAAATAGTTGGCTCTGCCTAAATTGTCTAATACAGTCTCTATTCTCGGTAAAGGAAATTTGTCGTCAATAGTTTGTTCATTAAGGCGTCTGTAGTCGATGACGATGCGCCATTTTTGTTTTCCCGAGGCATCTAATTTTTTTGGAACGATCCAAATGGGGAAATTGTACGGTGATTCACTTGGTTCTATTATGTCTTCTTTTATCATTTTGTCGATTTGTCTTTTGACTTCTTGACGGTGTATGTGGGGATACCGATATATTTTCGTGAAAATTGGTGTGTCGGTTTTTGTTCTAATATGGTGCTTAGGTAAATTCATTGACGATAAAGGAATATCAGGAGAGTAAAATATTTCTTTATATTTTAGACAAAGATTTGTTAGTAACGTTCGTTCTTCATCATTTAAATGATCTAGTCTTAAATTTGATTTTAAATTTTGAAAAAGTATTTGTTTTAAATTGGTTATTGATTCGTTATGATTATTGATTTGGATGTTGTCTTTAGCAGGGGTGTATTCTTCTAAAATAAGAGGTTGAGAAATAATTAGGGTTTGAGATTTATCAGATGTATTTATCAGGCTAGTTCGAAACCAATTATTTTTTAATGCTACAATAGCTGAAGGCATAGAAATATGTTCAGTAAAATGTATCTTTGGAGCTAGTTTATTGCCATCTTTTCCTACGGCAGGTAACACGACAATTTGTTCTGTACGGGGAGGTACTTCAATAATTTTTAGGCTAGTTTTAGACGGTTTAATTTTTGAAAAATTACATTGATTGCGTTTTTGTTCCTCAATTTTTAATTTTTGCCGATTGTAGAAAAAGGGTATTGTTGTTTTATCGGTTTGGATATGCATCCATTTATAGTCTATATTTGCTGGTAGGTTAGCTAATAAATCCGTTCCTATTAATCCTACGTATTCTGTGTGAAAATTAAACAGGTAACATAAATGTGTTCCTTCTTCAGAAAATAAATTTTGGATAGGCACATTTGCAACTAAATTGTGATGGGTAGTTCCATGGGAGGTGGTGATTTCGAAAGGGTGTTCATATATTAATTCCGGGAAATGTTTATATGCAAATTCAGGTGAAAGAATTGTGCGTGAACTTCCTGTGTCAATTAGTAACTTGTCATTTGTTTTTGGAATAACAATGTAGGGTAAATTCGATTTTGGGTTGATTGAAAAAGATTCGACCGAGGCTTTTAGCGAAAATTTACGGCATTTTCGGGTTCCTCGTATTCTGAATTTGGTTCTGGTTCTTGGAAGAAGTCAGGGGTTTGGTCTAATTCTTCTTGATGTGATTCAGTATCTTGACTGTAATATTCATAATTTGTTTCAACGTTTTCAGGTGGAAACTCCTGAAAATATCCGGTTTCGGAAAAATCAGTGTTAAATAATTCTTGGGCATGGAAATTTCGCGGTTGATTAGATTGTTGTATGTAATTAGTTGGTCGGAAGTTTGAATTGAAATTTTGATTTAATGGTCGTGGTGGTTGTGTTCTTTTGAATTGTTGCGATGCAGGACGTTTTTGTATCGTACTTGTCTGCATGGGTTCTGGCTTAAATGTTGGTACGTAATTTCGTTTTGGGGCGAAAACATCTGTTGGAGGTTTTTGGAATTGTCTATTAGGAGTTTGACTTTGATTTCCGTAATTAAATGTAGGTGTAGCATTTTGTTTAAACTGTGGTTGCCTTGAATTGGCAAAATGATTTTGTTGGTTATAATTTGGATGTGTTAAAGTATGCGTTAACGGTTGCGTGTTGAATGGTTTTTGATAATTTTGGAAAGTAGGTGGTCTTTGCAATGAAAATTTTGGTTGCGAGAAATTATTCGGGGGGTTATTTTTGTTTAAACCTTGAAAATAACGAATGTCTAATTCCTCTTTAACAATTGTAATTGCCTGTTCTAACGATTGAGGTGCTCTGCCTCTTGTAAAGCTACCGAGGGGTTCCAATAAACCACTTGTAAATACTTTTAACGCTAAGTCCTTTGATGATGTTAGTTTATAATCTTTAATATCTTGGGCTTCGTTTCCCAGTGAAATTTTTGAGTTTAAAATTGCTAAAAGCGATCTGACTTTATTAAAGAAATCGATTGGTGATTCTCTAGTACTTTGTTTGGGTCTAGTCATGTCAATTTGTAAATTTAATTCAGACCTTTGATCTCCAAAATTGCTAATTAAAGTTGATTTTAAATCTGCCCATGAAATGAAAGTGTATCCTGTTACAATTTCTAACGCTGCGCCTTTTAGGCGGTTTCTAGCAGCAGATAACAATAGTTTATTTATATATGCGTTTGGATCTTGAGCTTGCCAAAATTGTACAAAGATGTCTTCGACAGCGCGAATGTATTCACTTAGTTCGGATGGATTTCCGGAAAATGTAGGTATTTCATTTAAGATACTCATATGAAATCCAGGCGGGTACGCATTAAATATTCGCGGTTGCGGTTGTTCCAGCTGTTCTGCAGGCACTTGATTTTGTTCGTTTGCCATCGTTAAACGTGGAGGTCTTAAAATAACGCGATTTACTAAAGTTGATTGTTCAAATACGTTCACTTGTTCGGATTCACTTTCTGACGAAGTGTCCGTATCAATCATTAATTATTTATTTTTACGTTAGTAGGGCCTTAAAATTAACCTAATCAGGGTACCTACGCATAAGTGCAAAGTCGATTGGCTGAATTATTAAGCACACCTAACGTGTACGCCAGTATCTCATCTCGTTTTGCACTTACCCAATCTTAGAACTAATTGCTTAAAGCTAATAATGTTAGTAAATATTAAATTATTCAATAAAAGCAAATCGTTGCACTTTTACTTGCAATAATATGTAAAATTTTACGCTTACGCTTTCATAGCTGCGTTGTTTAAGGGGCGATCCCAATGATCAGGCATTCACAATGAATGGGGGTGACTGGAATTGGTGGTGCCTCGACTCCGGACGATGCTTGTTCCTTCCGCTCGGCGGTACCAACTTCAGTTGCGGGGCTTCGGCATTTGATTGTTGAAATGCTTCGGACCAGCGGGGTTGAGTAGCAGGTTTCTTTTGGAAATTAAGATATTCGCTCTTAATTTGCCAAAAATCCACAAGACTGCGCCATTGATGTTTGTTTAACGTCGATACAAGTTTTTAAAAATGTTCTTTATTGAAAAACTTAAATTACCGACGGAGTCGTAACAATACAAGTTTTAATTATGACATGCAGCTACGAACTAAAACTAAATACAGAAGCTGCCTTGCAGGTAATCTCTGCATAGGAAATACATCAGCACTGATAAGATAATACAATGCGGCTCCGGCAAGGAGATAAACTTTATCTACTAGGAGTCGGCGTTTAATACTACATAACTGGGGGAGAGCCGAGTTTTGCGGCAATCAAACGAGTCTCGTTAGGTGCCATAAGCAAACGTGTATTGTTCAATATTTTATCTTCATCAATAAATTCTGGTTCAACGTATTTTTTATATAAAAAGGATGCGCACTGAGTGTGGTAATATCCATTAACGCATTCAGTGCGGTAATGAAACTCTTGATACTAAAATTAGTTTGGTTAAAGTCTATAACACCGATGAAGATAATAAGCTTTTACTTATTTTAACGAACCATTAAAATATGGCCCATTTTTTAATAGGGAAATTCAATCTACGGAAAGCATTGACTACAAGCATTATTACTAGACTAGCGTTCTGCACCCAAATTGGGCGCGAAATAATTCATTTAATACAATTTGTACAAGAGTGATCCATTTTGTGTGTCGAGTTAATTTTGAGGTTAGAAAAATCCACATAAAAAAAGTCACTTATAAAAATTTGAAAACCCTACTACTGGCTTACTTGCGTCGCCCTGAGTTCGCCCTGGGTTCGCTCTCAAAGTGGCGTCAAGCGAGCAAGCAAGCAAGCAATGAAAATTATTATGTCGGATTGAATTGTGTTTATGTCTTCTGGTTATTATTTATGCAGCGAGGTTAGGTTTCATTTCAACTAGTTCAACTAGACATCTTAATTATTTTTAATTATATTTCTGGGTATTATAATCTGAATTTGTCCTTAGTGCAATATCTACGTAGTTAAAAGCAAATTATAAAATCACATTTCAGGTGTATAATAGCCAGCGCTACAATTTAAATGAATTAAATGTCAAACAGTCAACATGAAACCTAACCTCACTGCAAAAATAATAATCGCAGTTGTAAAGAAATTTCAGTATCACGTGACGTATGACGTCTCAATCGTACTACTATAATAAGAAGATAAAATTTCTCAAAATATGTGTTTTAATTGTTAAAAATAGTTACCTTTCGGGCCTGGGCTGCCAAAGTTATAGTCTAAGAGCCAGCGACAAAAATAAAACGTCATTTCATTATGAAAATATTTCATCTTATTATACTCTCAGACATTCTTGAAAACATGCACATTAGTCCAGTCAAATGGTAGAAAATAGAGGAAAGTTTTGATGGAGTTTTGATATTTGGTTTCTATATGTTTTTTGGGTCGCTGTACACGAATATCAGGTTTGCCAACAAGAATTTTGACCGGAAATACGTTTTTAAGCAAAACGGTGTAAAAAACCGATTTTTGTAGTTTTTCTAAAATTACTCGAAAACTATCCTATTTCGTAAATGTTGAACCAATATAAAATCAAAGGGGATAAAATTTCGTACCTCACTTTATACCCTTAATGACATAAAATATTTGACAGAAGTGTTTGTTTCATTGACTTAATTTTAGTTTAAAAATTTACCTAGCCATGATTACATTCTATCTTTGTCCTGCTCCTCATGTTTTTATGTCTTCCTTGTCGCACTCATTAATTTCCTATGTTCAAAACGGATTTCGGACAATCTGTATATGCAAAGACTATGGTGGTGCTACTGTAACTAATCTTATTTGAACATAATAAGTGTATCTGCGCGGTAACTTCTGTGATGTAAATTGTTTGAAAAACTGCTGATGTGATCATTTAAAACCACTTTAACTTTTTGTGCATGTCTTTCCAATATGTATTTGTTTTCTTCTACATTCAGGATTTGTCCTTTCTTGAGGCACTTTTGATGACAAATATGCTGGTAAATTTGGAAATACGACAGCATTGTCAGCTAATCGAGGGTAATGCAGTGCAGCATCAGCTTCTGCAGTTCCCCACTCTTATTTGTAACGCTTTCAAATGTCTTTTCCATTAATATGTATTTCACACACGACAGCACGTTTTGTTAGGGTCGAACCTTCTCGTGGTATTGCACAAAGCCATGCTTTCTTTCCGATCTCGTCCATTGGAAAAGAAAATGTTGTTGTAGTTTGAATACGATTTTATTTTAATGTACTGTCGTGGTTGGTACACAGTGTCTTCGTGTCATTTTAAATATAAAATTAAAAGTTACAAGAAATGCGCTAAAAATGGGGTTAGATTGTTAGCTCGGTTCTATTTCAGTGGAATACTTAATAAAAACCCATAAATACTAGCAGCAATTTTACTTTCACTTATCACGAACAGAACAGTAATATAAATAAATTAATGTATTTCTTCAAACTTAGAGCAGTCCAACATATTAATATTTAATTACACGCCGTATTTGAACGGACATTTATAAATGAACAGTACAAAACTTCACCTACCAGCAGCCTTGCCAAATCTCCAACAGCATGGCTTGTAAGCGTAGGAGGCAGTGCTCAGATACATTAATTTATGGGTAATTTTTGTAATAAATACAGGTTGCCCGTTTTTCGAGCATAAGCATGGGGATATCGGTTATCTTAAGAGATATGAAGTCAGTTAAATTGGGACAGAGTTGTGTATTTTTGTGGTTATTAATAATCTGAAACCTGTCATTTTTAGTATTCAGAATATCGCAAAAAACTGAAATTTGAAATTTTGGTTTTATTTTTTTATTCGACAATCAATCAACTTAACGATTTTTAACCGAAACATTATTGAAACACTTTTCAACAAGGAATTCAAAAATAATATCACAATTGCTGTAGCACTTATGACAGCAAAAAATTGATAAGTCAACTTTTTTGTTTCTTATGGACATCATATTACATTTTCTTTTCTTTGAATGCCGATGTTTTCTCTGATTAAAAAAATGTATAACAATGTGTTTTAGTAATGAGTTTATCGAAATATTGGTAATAATTAAAAATAATAAGGTTTTTAAGAGTGCCATGGAAACAAACGCTACATTAGTTTTACTAAAATTTTGACAGTTTATTACAACTTTGTAGCACGACATTCGCACTCTACTCTGTCCACTGAACACAAATAGTTAAGTCATTCCCCACAAATTTATGCATGCCCACAACCAGTTTCAAATAAGTACAAGCAGCTTGATCCATATATGCGCTTGCTTGTGATACGGGTTTTAGAAAGACAACAAATTAAATGCACAGTATTTTATTAAAACATTAAGTACATTTGCTTAGTAGAAATAATAAGAGTCAAGTAAAACTAATATATGTTATGTAAGATAATAAATGTTCAGTAAAAGTAATAAATGCACAGTAAAACTGTTAAATGTTTAGTAAAATAATAGATGATTAATAAAATAATAATCTTTTGGTAAAAATAGTAGACAATCAGTAAGAAAACAATAAGCGCCCAGTAAAATAATAAATCTTCAGTAAAAATTATAGATGTTCTGGAAAAATATAGTGTTTAGTACAAGTAATAAATGTTTCATTCAAAAAATCAAAGCGACAGTAAAAAGTTTAATTTTCAATAAAGCAAGGCAACAAATTAAATGAGCATTTTTATATTATAACCATAAGTAATTTTGTTCAGTAAATATCCTTATTTCTAGTAAATAATATAAAGAGACCGCAATATAAAAATGTTTAGTAAAATTAAATATATTCAGTAATAGTTATTTACGTGGCAAGCTTAGTAAATTCGCCTTTATGGGCAAGCCGAATTATTTGTAATCCGGTGAGCCCCAATAAAGGCTAATTGTAAGCGAGCTGCGTACAACGTTTTATTTCTTCTTGCTGAAAATATTAGTGATTTATAAAGGATGTGTTTATTAGTATACAAGGTGCTTGTAAAGTCGCCATGGCAACATTTAACATTCACCTTGCCTGTAAAGATTCATTTACCGAGACAGTTCAGAGGACAGTAAACGACATCTTCTATTTCTTTAATATGCGTTTTAAACTGTACAAAATATAATAAAATACTGTGCATATTTTACTGGCCATTTTTAATTTTTTGTTGTGCAATTTGCAATACTTTACTAACCATTCGGGTTTTTATGCTTTGCAAAAATTAGTTGATTACTGAACATACATATTTGTTTACTGAATAAAAATGGATTAAATACTGAACGTTTTATTAGTACCCTTTTAGAAATACGACCGATAGAAAAATTCTATTCAAGTGCAGCGCGCTTTTGTAGGTAGTGGCTTAACTATTTCTGTTTGGTGAATGATGTATAGTATTATTTACAAAAATATAATGCCTTGTTATAATAAAGAACGCAGAGAAAAGTTAGAGATTTATTATGCTTGCCATCGTAATGTTCAACGTTTTCCAGAAAGACAGCATCGAAATATTGGTTATTTTTTAAGCAATCGTAGAAATCTGGGTCAGTATGGTTCATTTAGGCGACCTAGACAAAATTATGGTGTTGGAGCAATTGAAAACGAAGAGGAAATATTAAAATGGTAAAATCTCAATTATTTGTAGCTTTATTTTTAATGATGTTTTCACTTGTTTTATTTATTACACTAGAGCCAAGAAAATCGCCACAGATCAACGAAAGAAATTGGAGAGCAGTTGAATTTGCATTACCAAGTAGCATACTTTTTATTAAAAAATTGTAAAAATTTGTATCTACGACAGTGTGTAAAATTGCCTTTTAGTTGGCAGTTTGAAGTTTGTAAAACGACTGTTTAATAACATGTTTTCATTAGTTTACGTCGTCAGTAGTAACGTATTTAAAAGATTTCATTAGGCACGTTGTCAGTAGCAACGTGTTATAACATTTTTAAAACACGCAAAATTACGACCGGTTGCTGGTAATCCTAATTTACATTGATTTTTTTTTATATTTACCGTGTTTTTTAGATTCTATCGTAGATAAAATATTGTATGATACACATGCGTAAAGCATCTTTAGTCACTCGCGGGGCTTAAAACGCTGGCTCACTCGCGTTTTAACTCTACTCCACTCGTGCCTAAAGAGTAGCTTTACGCACTTGTATCGTAAATTACTATTAAAGTTTAAAAATTGCTTTCAGCATCTTGTCAATCTTATCCCAGTGTTATTATTGTTATCTATCAATTTAATCAAAACATTTGGATTAAATTACGTATTTTTGCATATTTGTGCAGCTTATACTGTGTTGAAGCCACATAATTGTAGTTCAAATGTAATTCCATAAAGCGCAGTGTAGACAGTGGTCCATTTTACATGGGCTCCAGCGATCAATATTATTTCTGATCGCTTTGTATATGTACCAACACAATTCAATCGAGTGGTAGTGCTTCTTGTTAATGGTTTCCCTAAAATCTCGCCATTTGCATTTCTATATGAAAAAAATTGACGATATAAATAAAACATAATACTTTTCTATTGCTTTACTTACATGGGGGTGAAATATATGAGAAAATATTGTGTGATTCTGATGAAGATTCAGATTTGGAGTTACCAAATTGCCCCTTTCAGCTTTAATAAATAGACCTAACTACCTAACAGAAAATCCAACAGCAGAAGCACAACACAATGTTTTGCATTAGTTTATTAAGTTCTTCCTGGCATAATATTGATGTGCTGGAAACGTTTGCCACAAAGGCCTTTTTGTTATTCTGAAATAAAAATCTGTTAATACTAGGTACGCGTTAGTTTGACATAAGTTATATAACTGGCACTTAACCTAGTTCTAATTACAATACTATAAAAATAATACGACATGAATTTTAATTGCACAGTAAAGATCGTTCAAAAATTGTCAAAAGCCAAACATAAAAAAAACAAAATTCTACCCAGTGGCAAACTGTTTAGTACTCTCCTCTTAGTAAGTGGTAAAAAGTCACACGACCTTGCGCGTCAGGTTTAGGCGGGAGGGGGGTGGAACAGTGGTAAGATGGTAGGTTTCAACAGTTTTTCGCAAATAGCTTATTAACAATGAGGGAGTTGATAAGTTTCCCATCAGTCGTGTGACAGTTGTTTGTAATAATCAAGGGTAATACCACAAGCAGTGGATATATTTTTGACAAATATTTTTTCGTTTCCATGTAAATTATTGCGTTTAAATTTCACGATACAAAATCACATAAAAAATGTCACGAGCCGAAGGCGAGTGACTTTTAAATGTGATTTTGTTGAGTGAAATTTGCAATAATTTCTATGGAAATGGCAAAATATTTAAAAAAATATATATCCACTTCGAGTGGTATTTGGGACGACTATTTAACAATATTAATACATAACGATTAACTTTATTTAAAAATAATCCACCAAATTAATATAATTATTCATTCTCAATTAAATTCAGCGGAATACTTCCAAAACACAGCATTTTAATATTTTTAAAACAAGCCACACAGTTTGTTTGTTTGTTTGTTAATGGACAAGGTCTAGGCATGCAGAGTACCAGGTACCTTAGACACCGACTGCTTTGGTCATATGGTCAAAGTCTGTTGGGGTTTAGTGTTACGTAATCTAGCGATATCACTAAGAACAGAACATAGTTGCTAAGCGATACTTCGCAACAAGGCTATTTATTTTTTGAGTACGTACATTGTTTTGTGAATATTTTGCATGGTGCCCAATATTCAGTGATATACTGCTGTTATTGGTTGAAAAAAGCAAATGTCTGCAATGTGATTGGCTTATATGTTATAGTGTTGAATAGTCAGATATATACACATCGACGTACATACATACAAATGTTCCTATGTTATTTATGCGTCACTAAGTACTTTTTATAACGAAACATTACTCATTTTCAAGGGAGTACGATGAATCCCAAGCTAACTTGAAAATAATGACATCTTTACCCTCTCCATATCTCCGTAACCCTTGACTGTAATGCAAAAATGCATAAGACCATTTTTATTGTAAACTCAATGTAAACTGTCAAGTGAACATCCTTCATTTCCCCGATACCACGCTAAATGTCTCCAATGCAGTAAACTTTTTCTTCTTGGTTACCTTTCTTCGGTACAGCCATCTTCAACTGATTGTTGGCTGGAGCATGAACAACCAACAAGACCAATAAATCGGTGTCATTGCCAATCACGAGAGCCTCTTTTTCCTTTTTTGATTCGTCAATTGCAGTAAAAACGATCTTGGTGTCAGCATCACCTTCTGCCTGAATCACTTTGCAGCCAGCTTGCCGTGCTGAGAGCAATCAGTTGCATCTTGTTCTTACTATTACTTAGAAATTTTGCTTGCCCAAGAGCGACATTAATTGCATTTTCCACTTTCACTTCAACATGGTTAGTAGTGGATGATCTGTGCAAATGTTCTTCGTCTTTTGTGTTGGGTTCTTCACCATAACCATCTGGCCTCTCCACTTCCCTGAACCCTTTATATAATACACTTGGTGCGAATATTACGAGTTTATAGGCGTTCATGCTTTTTTTAGCCAAAGCAGAAAAAGTTACATTTTTACCCCCTCCATATCTCCGTAATCCTTTACTGGAGCGCAAAAATGCATAAAACCATTTTTATTGTAAATTAAATGTAGATTAATTTTGTATAAGACAACGTTTGCGCTAAATCTCATCGTTAACGAGATATTTGCGAAAAACTGTTGAAACCTACCATTTTACCACCGTTCCACCCCTCTCCCGCCTAAACCTGACGTACAAGGTCGTGTGACTTTTTACCACTTACTAAGAGTAGGGTACTTTTTTGATGTTTGGGTTAAACCTTAGTTTTACTGTACTATAACGAAATATATTCCGTTCACATCTTTTTGGCATGAAGGTTGGCCTTGGATTTTTGTTGTTAAGTTGCCCATGAACAGAACCATCATTTTTATTTTGTTGTATAACCTGCATAACCTCCAACAAATTTACTGTCACTTGACAGAACATAATATTGTTGAACAACTTCGCTGTCGGGCGTATTTTCTAAACAATCCAGCTGGTCGTGCAATCTGACCAGCATTATCGGCAAGTCACTATGCATTTAATACATTACTGTTGATAGTACATGTGGAGAAATGTTTAAAATCTGTATTGCAAGACCTTCCACGCAGTTAATTAAAAATGTCTCTAATTACACAATTACTGAAACTGGATACATACATAAAAATGACTAAGTTCCATTTTCTATTCTGCTTAAATATGGCAACTTTGCATTTGAAGGTGTTTTGTCACGTTATCTAACCTAAAAGCATTTGGTAACCATAACCTTAAATGTAAACCTCGTTTAAACACAACAAAGTAATTTTACACAACTAAATTGGGGAAACTGTCATGGCCAACTTTCATGCCAAAAAGATGTGAACGGAGTTTAATGTTGATATTTCCTCAAATTTGTGACATAACCTACAATTATTTAATGCGTTGATTACTGTATGGCATTTCAAAGTGGAACTATAGTTATTTACTATACAAGTAGTGTTATGTGGCTATTATCCACTAGAGAAAAAGTTTGGCCCAGGAGGCTGTAGGCCTGAACCGACAGCGCAAAAATAATAAATGGATCGGCAAGTGTTGCAGTGTTGTGTATTTTATTGAAACGATGGGAAAGTATCATTTTAATAGCAGATGGCTGACGGAGAAGGATGCTTATATTATGGGCTGCAAAACTAGACGAAGACAGTATTTTATACACAGCTTGTTTAAACTTGATTTAAATACACATAAATTTTATTTTTTACGAAATCCAGTCGCACGTTTTTAAAATGCAATTCCGATTTAATACCAAGAAAATTTTAATGCCGCAATCACCAGTCTTTGCCTCATAATTACTCAATTTAATATGTTTAAATTAGATTAAACATATATATATTTCAGTCCAAATTTACGGAACATTATTCATAATTTAAAAGCCAGTGTTATTACGCAATCAGACGAGTTAAAGACCAGGAAAAATGCAAATCTGCACTTCATGCACAATACCGACCTACAGTAGCAAGTTCAACGGGCGACCTTCGCTCTAGCAGGAAATAAAAACTGCAGAATTGCTACATTGCTGTTTTGTAATTTAAACGCTCTGTTCCAGTAAACTGTACATATGAACTTTGATATTGTTACTTAGTTAAGCGTTTTAGTTTTATATAAATACAAGTTTATTTTTATAATAAAAACAATCTGCATTTAATGTTTGATTCATTCACTACCCCTTCTAAGCCATAATATTTATGGGGCATGAGGCTGTGCTCCAGGGGTTAGTGTTTCTACTGTCGTCCGTTCAAGTACCATTGACTACATTGGTTTAAAACGTAAACACAGTCTTGTTTACGTGCTTGACGGATAGAATCAGCGCAAAGTAACGGAATCCTGAAGCAGCCTCTCAGGCAATTCTGTTCATGGTCCTTCGAGCCGGATCTGTCTCCAACTAACGAAAAAACACATCCCGAGAAGAAGACAACATCTGCCAACCACCCAGTTCCCAGAAAATGGCTAACAACATGGAGGAATTCAACAACTTAGCTATCGCCCAAGAAGAGCTCGCGCAGAAGATAAAGCAAATATTATCCAACAGCAAAAAGGACCCTGCCAGCCGAAAAAACGAAGCATACATCGCCAGTCGCAACAAAACGCTGGACGAACTTTGGAACACTGCAACTAAAAATCATGCAGCAATGGGGCAGCTAAGTATTCCAACTCATAATTATTTTAAAACAGGGTATTACGACCAAATTAAAGCCATATACGGTGAAGCAAAAAGTTACTTGCAGAGCTGTTCAAAATCAACGGAAATTTCCAACCCCTCCGTAAGCAGAACTCAAGAGGAAATGGTGGCCAACCCCGAGCAAAAGGTTCGTATCCGAAAACTGCAGATTCGGATTCAGAATTTTAAGCAAGCGATGGACGACGCCGAACTAACACAAGAATTAGGGAGGCCCGCCATCACGACAAGGGAATTAAGAGAAAAATGGGATCGTGTGGTCGAGATGGACGAAGAAGTTATGTCAAACGACATGGCTTCAGAACAAATGCACTTCAGTCCTGAATATACTACGTTGGAAGACAGGTATAGAAATTTAATTATTTTATTGCAAGCGCCGACAAGGAACGAGCAAGCAGCAGCCATCTCGCTTCCTCAAGTCAAAATTCCCATATACGAGGGAAGTTATGAGGAATGGGCCACTTTCAAGGACCTGTTCACCAAATTAGTAGATGACAACCAGAATATGGACGATGTCATCAAGATGCAATATTTAAAGACGCATGTTAAGGGAGAGCCAAGCCAACTGATCCAGCATCTAGCTGTTACCCAAGCAAACTACAACACCGCCTGGAATCTGCTGCAACAAAGGTATCAAAATAACCGCCTAATTTTAACTAAATTGCTAGATACCATATTCGATCTGCCGGTCCTCTCCAAAGAGTCAGCCCAAGGGTTAAAAAGATTGCACGACTCCATCAAGGAATGTGTGGAGGCAATCAAAAATTTAGGCATCTCCACGGACAGTTGGGGTCCGTGGATTAACAGAGCTATCGCTCGAAAATGGGATCCTGAAACCAACAAATTATATGAGCAGTCGCTTCAATGTCCAAATGAAGTCCAGGATCACCAAAATTTAATGGCTTTCCTGCAAGTGCGGTTCCAATTCCTAGAATCCATAGATGGAGCTCGAAAGCCCACGCAGGAAAGACCACAGAAGAATTACGCTTCCGCATCCCTAAATTGCAAGCTGTGCCATGGAGATCATTACATCGACAACTGTAGTCAATTCCAGAGGCTACCTACCCATGAAAAACTAGAAGCAGTAAAAACCAATCGATTGTGCTATCGATGCTTGCGGCACGATTCAAATATACCATGTCGTACCTATTTTAATTGTAGGATCTGTCGCTTCCCGCATCATACACTGCTTCATAAGGCGCAGCCACCATCAAGGCCGCTCCCTGCCCAAATGATGAGAACGTCAGCTCATGCAGCAGCTATGAAGACTTCCAACGCTCCAGAAAAGAAGCCGAAGTCGGACATCATCACCGCCAATTTAGGCGCACAGGAGAGCCAAGTTCTACTTGCCACAGCAATGGTTCAAGTAAAGGCAGCATTCGGGATGACTTATCTATTACGAGTATTAATAGATCCCGGGTCTCAGGGGTCGTTTATCACGGAAGCATCAGCCGAATTATTGGGGTTACCCAGGACCAAAGTTCGAGCTGAAATCACAGGAATCGGGAACAGCGAGCCAAAAATTGCCAAATGGAAAATCCCAGGTTTGATCACACCTAGATTTTCAAGTAACTTTTCCCTACCTGTCAATTTACTAATACTTCCTAAACTTACCAAAGCCATGCCTTCATTACCCATCCCAAACATAAATATAGATTCCTGGAGCAATATTTTCATCGCCGATCCAACCTTCAACCAACCTGGCCCTATAGATATAATTCTAGGCGCCGAAGAATATTCTAAAATAATTCTAGAAGGAATCACTAAAACAAAGGATGGCATCTTGGGACGGAATACCGAGCTGGGCTGGATTTTATCTGGAACCATTGGAAGACAACATAACAACAGCATTAAAGTCAACACCATGGTTGCCAAAATTGGAGAAGAATATCAGTTGCAGAAATTTTGGGACCTAGAAGAAGTACCCACACAAAGAACATTTTCCCCAAAATATCAGGTACGTGAAAAGAAATTCACAGAATCAGTACAGGAAAGACCGGAGAAAATCGAAGCTTCCGAAACTCTTAGTCATGGAGGTCACTATATCAAAAGCTGTGGTCAGTTCCGAAGTTCACCTACCAATGACAAGCAAACAATCCAGCAGGTGAATAAAATATCAACAACCGATCCTACAGCGGAAGAACGAGCAATCGCAGCTGCCAATATAAAGAATACGGAAGTTCAACGTTCAGCTATCCCCGAACGTGAAAAAATAGCATCTTCTCATCCACAAGAAAATCATCAAGTGCATGGAGTTTCCAAAATCCTCGTTCACGAAGTCTCCATTCACGAAGTTTCCATTCACCAAGTGGATGGACAGAAAGAAAAGGAAATTGCAGGCCACGAACAAATCGTTGAAACTCCTACAGCAGCTCCAGGTAATGAATACAGCCCAGAAGTTACAGCAATAACTGCAGAAAATGGAAAACCCTCCGACTCCATTAAAAACTTGACACCCGGTGGAAAGCGGCACCAGGACTTGTCGGCAGGGGATGCAGGAAAAGAAAAATCCGACACCAAACACTTCGCACCTAGCGATGGATGGAGTCAAGAAGTTGCAGCAGGAACTGCAGCAATCGAGAAACCCTCCGAGTTCAATAAACAATTAGCACCTAGTGGAGGGTGGCATCAAGAAATGGCATCAAGAAATGCAGCAAGCGAGCAAACCTCCGAGTTCGCTAAGCACTTAGCCCCTCGTAGAAGATGGAATCAAGAAGACGGCTTATTAAAGTCTGCGAGGGAATTTACCAAAAATACGCAATGTGGAATACCGATGCGGCATCTTATAAAACTAACCTCGGCAAGAGTGATATTAATTATCATACTCACTCATATAATATCCGTCTCCAAAGGAAGAGGCAGCAGATGGACGTTGTCGGGATGTTCCAAACCAAGTGGTAACCTCTTCAACGACACGATAATACAAAAGCTCTTTTACAGAAATAGCAAAGGAGCCAGTGTTGCAGCAGCCGAACCACTTCGAGGATTTACAACCCTCTCGGTTAGACCTGCAGACGTCATCTCCAGAGGTACTAGTCCAGGGAAATTAAAAGAACATACACTATGGTGGGATGGATCAAGCTGGTTAATTAACAAAGAGTTATGGCCGTGTCAACCAGACACCGCCACAACCAATGAAGAAGCAAAGGGTTACACTGTGCATCAAGCTACAGTTCATCAAGACGAGAACGAGATTATTTATCGCTTCTCGTCTCTGACAAGAATGATACGAGTCGTGTCCTACTGCCGAAGATTCATCAACAAGTGTAGGCGTCTTCCCATTCAACCAGGATGTCTATCAGTTAAAGAAATGGAAGACACCATCCTCACACTCATCAAGGTCGTCCAAGGAAGTGATCCTATTTTGAAGGCAACAGGATCTCAAATCCAAAAGAGAAAATGTGTGGACTCCAACAACAAACTCGCAAATCTCAATCCATTCATCGATCAACATGGAATCATACGTGTTGGAGGAAGACTAGAAAATTCAAACTTATCCTACCACGAAAAACACCCAATTATCCTTCCTTATTCCAATCATATTTCCAAATTAATAATCCATGAGGCACATTTACGCACCTTACACGGTGGCACTCAACTCACACTGTCCTATGTCCGAAGAAAATATTGGATCATCAACGCAAAGAAAGCCGTCAGCTCCAGCATCAAGAAATGCTTTCGATGCATCCGATTCAAGGCAGAGGCAGCTCATCAATTAATGGGGAATCTTCCACCAACCAGAGTCAATTCAACCCCGCCATTCTTCCATTCAGGAGTGGACTATGCCGGTCCAATACAAATCCGAACATCCAAAGGAAGAGGGCATTCTTCATCCAAGGGGTACATTGCTGTTTTTGTCTGTCTATCAACCAAGGCAATACACTTAGAAGCCGTCAGCGACATGACAACTAACAGCTTCCTAGCAGTCTTCAGGAGGTTCATCGCCCGAAGAGGACGCTGTGCACACCTTTATAGCGACAACGGAACGAATTTCGTTGGAGCAAGAAAAGTCTTGGACAAGGAAATCCGTCAAGCAATGGAAGGCCCAGTTATCCAAGAAAATTTATCCACCATTGGTACCCAATGGCACTTCATCCCCCCAGTAGCCCCACACTTCGAGGAATATGGGAAGCAGGAGTAAAATCAATGAAGCATCATCTGAAGAGAACCATTGGCAACGCTACTCTAACATTCGAAGAATTAACAACTCTGCTTTGCCAAATCGAAGCCTGCTTAAACTCACGTCCTCTGTGCCCACAAGGCAACAATATTGAAGACACCACTGCATTGACACCAGGCCATTTCCTGATAGGAAGAGAGATAATCTCACCACCGGACACAATCAGCACACCAATATCAACAAATTTGTCAAATCGCTGGAGATTGATCCAAAAAATCAAGCAAGATTTTTGGAAATCATGGAGCTCGGACTACCTTCATGGATTACACCAAAGAAACAAATGGAAGAAACCGGTGGAGAATATAAAAGTTGGTGACCTAGTGCTAATCAAAGAAGAAAACATTAATCCTAGTAAATGGCCCTTAGCGAGAGTTACCGACATTCATCCTGCAACCGATGGATCAGTACGAGTAGTAACCATCCAGAAATCAGGAGGACATCAATTAAAACGTTCCATAGGCAGTATCATTCCATTACCAACTAACGAAGAATCGCAGGAACCAGAGCCGGAAGAGAAAATTTCGGCCAACAGCACCCACACACAATCATTCCCAGTACCAAAGAAAACTATCCGGTCCAAATGGAAAATGCTTCTACTCATATTTACTCTCCTTACTACAAATACATTGAGTAAGGCAGAATTCAACATACAAAAACCAGACAGCGGGTACTATGTAGAGCATATTAGACACGGGAAGATTGAACGAGGAACATTCAGGATCGAAATCCAGTTCGAGAGAGGGAAGATCGAAGACGACTTCGAAACAGTTACCGACATGGTGGACAAATTCGACGACCTCTGCAACTCTGCGAAAGAACTATCCGAAGATACGTTATGCAAGACATTGGTGCATCATCTTCTGGAACAAAAAAGGCATATGGAATGGATTAAAACTGGCATGGAAGATATCATAACAAGACGAGAGAAACGAGGAGTGCGGACTGTACTCACGTAAATTTTCGGAGTAAATGACGAGGTCTATCAAGATATTGATAGACTCGACAAAAATCAACAGGAATTAATAAAAATGGACAGTCAACAATCCAAATTCTTGCTGTCAGCACTTTCAAGATTTAATGAAACCGAAGAACGAATCGATCAGAAACTGGAACATTTTCAAGAGAAGCTGAACCAAGGAATCAGGGCAATCAACAACATGGACAAATGGTATAAGGCAACCGACTCCAACCGATTAAATATCCACATCATCAGTGTCTATCAAGTCGCCACAAATGTTATTAGTGAACTGTGCAATTACCACACAAACATTTTGAACGTTCATTTCCAACAAGGTAATTTTTACGAGTTAATCACACCTGCCCAAATCAAGCAAATCCTCGCAAATGCAACCAGTAAACTCTCGCCAAACTTAGAAATTCTACCGATCCCAATCCTAAAGGTCGACATCGGACATGATGACATCTACATCAACGTCCAAGGATACTTCATCATAGTAGAAAAAACCGAATATACCTTAATCAAGGTGACACCAATTCCTCTCCAAATTAACAATGGGTCCTACTGGGTGATCGACGTACCAAAAGGGATCTTCGCTGTGGATTACAACTTACAAATGTACTTTCAAGAGACAGATGAGGAATTCAAAGAAAATCTCCAAATTACTCCAAACACGTATATCTGCAGTCCAACAGTCGTGAAAGGAATTGAAAATAACCCAAATTGCATCATTGATGATATATATCATCGAACAGAAATTAGTCAGTGCAGCCTACGAAGACATCAGATCCAGTCCATTATTTGGAAACAACTATACATGGAAAACACCTTGTTACGGTATTAAAAGAACTTTACGACACCCACCCAAGGTGAGCATCGCACCACGGAATCAGTCCTGAAAAACTGGCACACTTGCCCTGAAATCGGTTCGAAATAGGCTAATAGGCCACGGCTGGAACGCTCAGGGAGTCGGGCGTGAGTCACACGATACGTTCTGGGCAAGCGTGTGGTGGCATAATATATACAGGGTATGTCGAAATCATGAGGGCGCCACCAAGCCTGTCTTAACCCGGCTAACCGGGCCTGGACGGTTAGACGGGAGCGAAGCATGCAAAATACTCCGCCAATAGGATTACTCAAGAGTTGCAAGGTCAAATAACAATTTCGGGATTGCCTTATGCAAGGATTGTAATCAGGTGTCAAACCGACCGCGACTACACAGCTGTCTCACCCACCTGCACGCTCAAAGCTTCCTCGTTCCGTCGTACAATAAACAGTACAATGAAGGGGGCGTCTATCTGTAACAGAACATGCACAAGTCGAAACAAAACAATAGTTCCCTTAACTAACCAATCATCTATTGAACTTCGGGTTACAATGGGGCAGCAGAGTGCGTCGCCCTATATCTATACTTAACCTATAATTAAGGGCACCAGCTGGCACGCGCGCTGTAAACTTAACGACAGATGTTGAACAGTAACGAGCAGTAATAAGTAGTAATGAGTACAAATATGCGCGTCGCCTTATGCGGCGGACAGCGAAGATTTAAATTAGCACTCGCGGCATGAACAGTCTGCAAGTCTGAATGAATGCACAAGAGCAGTAATAAGTAGTAATGAGTACAAATATGCGCGTCGCCTTATGCGGCGGACAGCGAAGATTTAAATTAGCACTCGCGGCATGAACAGTCTGCAAGTCTGAATGAATGCACTAGCGCAGTAATGAGTACGAATATGCGGCGGACAGCGAAGACTTAAATTAGCACTCGCGGCATGAACAGTCTGCAAGTCTGAATGAATGCACAAGAGCAGTAATAAGTAGTAATGAGTACAAATATGCGCGTCGCCTTATGCGGCGGACAGCGAAGATTTAAATTAGCACTCGCGGCATGAACAGTCTGCAAGTCTGAATGAATGCACAAGAGCAGTAATAAGTACGAATATGCGCGTCGCCTTATGCAGCGGGCAGCGAAGACTTAAATTAGCACTCGCGTTCACAGCGGTAATCAGGTTAAAGTCACATACCTTAATGCGTAGGCGGCGAGGGAGCCTGGTACAGTTGAGTTGCGACAGGCTGCAGTCGTAGGTGGCAGGTACCTTCGATGTTACAACGGCTATAGGGGTGAATGCACAACCGCCTTAATGGCGACGGGAGACGCGTGCAACGGGACGACAAAAAAAGAAAAGGGCCACTTTCGTTCTGCGGAACAAATCCTCGTAGGTCGAGATGAAGGGGGCACGACCCCTTACTTACGGAAGCAGGAACTGGGCTCAAAAACACCCACGCTACGCCGAAGACAATTCGAAAACTCCGACTCACAACCACCACACGAGCGTGCTCTGCAACGGGCTGCGGACAACTGCCTTTAAGGCGAAACAGTATATCACCTGATTGCTGAAGCAGCACTTGACGGGAAAAAGGGCTGACGCCCCCGCCAAGGGCGGAAGCGCCGCACGAAAGCACACACTCTGCGACCTCTTGTTCGTTCGACCGCTCTCGGCTCAATCCCAAAGGAAGCGTTGGCAAAGGTCACCTTGGCCGTGTCCCCACGTGACCAAACCCCGGCAGCCAATCGCAAGGCGATAAAATGAAACAAGCCAATGCGGGCCACGATGGTATCACGCCACAACAGCGTGCTTTCTAGAAGATTCGGAATTCGAAAAAAACGCCATCAGAGGGGAGCTCCAACCGACGAAAAATACTGCTCTTGGAGCCAAATATGTGCGACATCGTGATTCTGAAATTAGGCGATGGAGCCAAATAAAGAACTAAAAGGGTTTAGCATACGAGCACGCTGCCCTAAAGCCTAGGTGGCTATTTAAAATACCAAAAAGACCTGAATAAAGGCGTGAAATGCAATTAAGCATCTGCGACAGCAAAATGACTTAACCACCTGGATGTCCGTAGTCAACAAGCCAACCCGAATAGCTATCACTTGTAGTGGCAATAGGGAAGAAGTCACTGTCAACACTACAGGTGTGATTCAGATCTCGTCAGACTGCATCATACAAACTACAAAGAATAGTATAACCCCCAGGCATAGCAAGAAATTCAAGATCCTTGCAGGATATTCCAAGGCCGTCAGAATAAACTTTACCAACACAATAACACCCAACTCCTTTTCAGAAATTGCAGAGGAGCCAGTACTAAAACAGTCAGACCACTTCGAGGATCTACAAACTTCGCAGTTGGAATTCCAGCAGCACCTAAAGGACATAATTTGGAAAACCATCCGCCACCACTCCTATCTATCCAGCGGGATCACAGGCAGCCTATTGGGAGGGGCTATTCTAATAGGAGCCTTCTACTACATTCGGAAAAGGATCAACCGAAGGAAGCATCAATCCAAACAACGCCAGTCAGCCGTAGAAGAATATCCTTTAAAAACTCTTAATGTGGAAGAAACAATATAGTTTTTTCTTTTTCTTTTTCATCAGCCTAAAATTGGCAATATGTTTAAACTTGATTTAAACACACATAAATTTTATTTTTTACGAAATCCAGTCGCACGTTTTTAAAATGCAAGAAAATTTTAATGCCGCAATCACCAGTCTTTGTCTCATAATTACTCAATTTAATATGTTTAAATTAGATTAAACATATATATATTTCAGTCCAAATTTACGGAACATTATTCATAATTTAAAAGCCAGTGTTATTACGCAATCAGACGAGTTAAAGACCAGGAAAAATGCAAATCTGCACTTCATGCACAATACCGACCTACAGTAGCAAGTTCAACGGGCGACCTTCGCTCTAGCAGGAAATAAAAACTGCAGAATTGCTACATTGCTAAAACAATCTGCATTTAATGTTTGATTCATTCACTACCCCTTCTAAGCCATAATATTTATGGGGCATGAGGCTGTGCTCCAGGGGTTAGTGTTTCTACTGTCGTCCGTTCAAGTACCATTGACTACATTGGTTTGAAACGTAAACACAGTCTTGTTTACGTGCTTGACGGATAGAATCAGCGCAAAGTAACGGAATCCTGAAGCAGCCTCTCAGGCAATTCTGTTCACAGCTTGTGATAAGAAGATAATGCTACAGCGAAGATTTCAGTCAATTCTCCAACATTCACAACAGAAGTTGGAAATGAAAATAAAACTCCAGTACCATTTCAATTATATTCTCCCCGACAAGGTGCAATGAGGGTTGAACTGATGTGGACTATTCATATAATTCATGCGATGGAATTGGTGAAACATTTAGAGCAATGTTTCTTACAGGATCTGCTTCGTGTGCTGAATTTACATCGTCTTCCACCAAAATACGATATTGTGTAACCGAGGCTTTAGGCCCATTTTTTTTTCAAGAAAAACTGTTTGATGGTGTATAGGGTAAGTAAACATTTATTTATTGGTAAATTTCAATATATAATAATTTTCGTTTAGACTTGAATTTTGTAAACACGACTAGTATTTTAACAACACTGTTTAGTGTAAATTTCTTAATATTATTTAACTATAGAAAAGCTGTAGGATTTGATTTGATTTCTATTGTAACATAAAGCTGGCCACAGATGCACGGACCTCAAGACTTACCTGTGCATTCCAAACAGGTCATTCAAACATGCGTGTGTGTGGTTGAAACCTTAAAACTTATTTGGAATGCGCATTCCAATAAGTCTATCACAAAAATATCTGGCGCTGCTTGATTTTTTCCCTGTACAGTTTTGAATGCACGGGGAAACCCTTACGTGTGTGGTGCAAACCTGCACGCTTAACACAGAACTGTACCCAGTGTCGTGGGAAAGTACAATTTGGCACAAGTATGTAGAAGTTCCAGGCAGATTTCTTCACCCATCCTGAGGTAGTTAAACGGATCACCAGGTTGTAATTTTAATTCTATAAGCAAATTTACATGTGATAATTCATTGCGTTTTAACAGTTACGCTTTTATCCATTTTGAATCTTCTCTTTTATTACATTTTTACATTTGTTCTTACCGAAGCAAGCGCATGCCACTGCCATCAAACAAAGTTTGTACTCTGATCAAACCGACGACATTTTGTACCGACGGTCAACTTAAAACTGCAGAAAAGTCGCTATGAATGCGGCACTAACCAGAGTACACGCATTTTGCACGGGTTTGTGTGTACATTCTGCATCTGTGGCAGGCTTAATGGAAATAAATTTAACAATGTGGTAAAAATAAGTAGATTTTCCCCAATAAAAGTTCTTTATTTCATTGTAGGAGTTTATTTTATCCTTTGCTGTGATGAAACTACCAATAAAGCTGTAGAAAAGAAATTTCAAACGCTGGTTAAAACATGAAGACTGTATTGTATCCAAACATCTAAACACATCCTACATGTGACATGCAACAGCGGATTTGTTTCGTGCAAAATGTTGCTTTGAGTTCTTCAAAACTGCCCAAACAGAAACTTTTAATGTCTGATGGGCCTAATGATAATAAAAAAAGTGGTAAGGTTAGTCAATGAAGACGTTCTGTTACGTAGACAAACTGGTTTAGTTAATATTGGTGTTTGCAACAATCATGTCATTCATAATGCCTTTTTAGAAGGCTTGGACTTTTTAGGAAGTAACATAGCCGATTTACTAATTGCAGTATCATTTTTTTTAATGACAAACCGTTACGACGGGACTATTATCAAACAATTCAGGCGTAACTAGGTTTACCAAATCACCGTTTTATAAAACATATAACACAACTCGCTACACGTCTCGCACTTGAGGGTGTGGCGATGGTTAAGAAATGGCGGCTAAAGTCCTTTTTTTCCCACCTACCTCAGCGGATGTGGGCGTGGCGACCAATGGTAGAGGGCTGAAGAACAAAATACACCATGTTACGGTATTAAATGCTCAGATCGACATTGATCAAGAGCACTGTCAAAAATCGGGTACAAACTACAGGGTTCGCCGGCTTTACTAAAAAGAACAGATCTTAATGTGTTGGAGCAGATTTCGTGGCTCCGATTCCTCGCACTTGGCTCAGTCGGGAAGGCGTGGTTCGAGAGTACAAAGAAAAACCGGCGGGGTACTTACCCTAAAGCTTGCTTAAAAGAAAAAGAAATGCCTGAGCGCCACTTGGTTCTGGTTAGGGGTGGCTAACGTGTCTAGAACCAAGAACAATACACGTAGCCTATGTAGCAGTCCTCCAGGTTGCTTTACACCACTCCAGCGTCACTCGTCAGCTCCACCGACGCCGGATGCAAACGTAGGGTGGCCACAAAAATCGAAGTCACTTACCTTCGATGGCCACCGCTCTGGAAGCTAATAACAAAATACAAAACACCCCTGATCTAAAGGGCTTACGCGTTCTATCGCATGCTCTGGTCTTTACATGAAATTACACTCGGCTAAAGCCGTCTTTAGTTGAAGACTCAATAGGTTCACACATTTAAATCAAACCAATAATTAATTTAGCCAATAATGAAATTTAATGATTTAAATTTTAATACATCAAGCCAAAAGTCGGCTATCAAAAAGGTGACACCCTAGTTGAGGTCAAAAGGGGATCCCACGCAAGAACTAACTTAGTCTAAACAGAGTTACAAAGAATAAACATCTGAAATATTGGCAGGAGTAAAGCTTCCACCTTCAATGATCAACTGACATAATTAAAATACAAAGACGTACGCAATGTTCATAACTCGGCACACTGCGCAACAACAAATGATAATAACACACCCGGCACTGGATAAGCGTAACAGAAATAGTTAACAATGTACAATTTTACCTTAGCCCAGGCATGATAGACTATGGGAAATCCAAGCCTCGGTGATGCTGCGGAGGACGCCGGGAGTGGTGATTGCTTCCTGCAGTGTAGAACAAGGTAGACCCAAGGGTTGTGGAACGGTAGACAGCGGTCCCAAAAGAGGGCAGAGGAAATTCACAATGAATACGGTCGTCCCCCCCCGGGAACGAAAGAAAACTCGAGATCGGCTGAACGTAGCAAAATTTGCAAAAAGCAGACGTTTCCCCACTCACTATGGGAAAACTACGTGGGCTTCATAGGGCGTCTCGTACTAGATGTGCAACCATGTGCAAAGTAAATTTTCCCCCGGCTCTTGGGGTCGACATAAACGAACATTAAGACGCCGCCCGACAAAAAAATACGTCCGCCGAACACACAACATCCCGCGGTAGGGCTCGTTGCTAAGATGACCTGTTAACTTCGAAGGTTTTAGCAACACTCCAAAAATCCACAAGAACACAAATCGAGGCAGCCCTCGGCGGCAAAACAATTTCCGCCGAGGGCTGAAGAAAAAAAAACACACGTGTTACCACTACAATAGTCGGTGATGAAGTGTCGCTTAATTCGGCCTCCGCGTGAAAAAATGCGAGCGCCGCACCCCCTCGTTGTCATGTAATCGACTCTCTTTTGCCAATGCAAACAAGCATCTCCCATCTCAAACTTACATCAAACCACGCAACCTTGTGCAACAATAGCCTTATAAAAGAAAATCTTAACGCTCATATACGCACGGCAGTATTCGCAAAATGAATTACGCGGTTATAAGGTATGATCTACAACAAGATTCTAAGAATAGCAATTTCCAAACTGATTGCAAAGAAAGAGACCACAATTTGACCTTGCGTAAGATAAGGGGTCTATTTAGGCGCTGGCGCGCCGGATGTCGAAACCAATAAGTCATTTGTGACGACAACGAATTCGATTCAAAGAATTATGATTCAATGGGCAACGGCTGCTGCGGAATATTTGGTTCCAAGAAAATCACTTACGAAGCTTAAACGTTTCAAACACCTAAGTGCTTGCTAATATCAATTTAAATGTAACTGTACAGGGCCGTAATCAGTAAGAATTCGGGCGACAAATAAACGTAATTTTGAGCAAAACGAAAGAGGTCGAAAAATAATTTAACACCCCCCCTTACTAGAGGTCAATTTCCCAAATTGATCCTTAAGACGACCGAGAGAGTTGCTAGAAGATTCGCTTAACTTAAGGTGCGGATTGAGATAGCCGTCACTACTCGGGATCCCAACCACGCGATGACTGATAGCGTCAATGGACAGAGTGAGAAGGAAGAAGAATTTGCCAAAAAGACCGGTTACGCCGGTGGAAATTCCGTAAAACCCCTATCAGGTACTGACGGTTCGGTGAAGCCTAGAACACCCCTCCCCGGACCAGGGAATCGGGCGACGAATGCAAAACATAAGTGTCCCAACAGGAGGGTACTCCGCCAGGGGTCCCATTCGACTTGGCGATCGAAACTCAAAATCTCAAAAACATCATAAAACACGGACCACTCCACCCCGGTAAAGGGTGGTGCCCACATCTCAAAATAATACCGACCATGGCCGAGCGACCATGGCACGCGCCCATGGGGTGACGGGTAAGCAAGGCGACCGGACCCACTGCCTACTCACTAACCGGCCGCATGACACGGTTTAAAGGGAAAAGTGCCAAAGGCAAAACGGGTGAGGACAATGACAGGTGTCGCCGGACACGGTATAGGGAGGATAGAACGAAAGAAGAAAGATGAGAGAGAAGAGTTGATATCCCACCTGGGGAGTTTGTTTTGCTCTTGAAAGAGCTTGTCATAATAGGGTATAAGTCATCACTGTGCACTCTTCCGTCCAACCTACCAATCGAACACAGGGTTACGAAGCCCCAAGGTTCGCAACCTAACTCTCGAGGACCCGTTGAAGAGGGCACGCGAGGCGTCACGGGATCAGCCTCTTGTGTTTGTCCCACAGCAACAAACGATCAAAGAAAGGGGTAGCTACGAACGACAGGAGTCTCGTAGGCCTTGAAGGCCGCCTAGCCTAAACTAACCTATCCTATTCTAATGAAACGAACAATTATATACAACAGTATGTCACCCATGGTTAACCCATTGTGACTTGGGATTGTCAAGGAAAAGAAAACTAAGTCCACCGAAATCCTCAATCGATGACGATGCCGAAAGCCAAGTCGTCTCTGAATTCGCGTAATGCGGGACCGAAGATGACTCCAACACCGAACACCAAAAGAAAATCCGGAAAAACAAAGTCTCCAACAAATGTCAAACATGAAATTCACTAACGAAACAACGTGCGAACAGCCTGGCCAGTACTGTCACACGAAGCTCAAAAGCTTTGTCCCTCTCAGAATCCACGGAGCAGGAACACGAAACATGGCCTAAAGCCATCAAGTCTTCAACGAAAAAGTCTTTCCCACAGGGCAAAGACACCTAAAGTGACAACCTAAAGTCATCAAAACAAAATTCGGTAGGCGACGACAGATCGTCAATAAATAACGAAACGATGGAGTCTCGATCGAAAAAGAATTATTCCAGGCTTCGGAATGGCACAGCGTAACCAGAATCTGCAAAAATGCAACGCTCTCATACTACACGAGAACACAAGCGGGATTACTTAAGCGGCGTCTTCAAACAGATGTGCAATAAAGCAGAATTTGCCCCACCTCAACCTTCAGAGCGTGGACAGCAACGGTACAAAACGCCAATCCCAAGAAAATTTTACGCTGGCCTAGAAGTCACCAAAACAAAACAACAACAGGCGACTAAATCGCAACATACTCCAACACGATAAACAACTAAGTCAATAAACGAAAGAGGTACGAGAGAAAGTGTTCAGGACACTACGACAGGTGTTGATGCACGCGATGAAATCAGCAAACGAAGTTGGGCGATACACGATAAAAATGAGAACGAAATAGAAGTCAATAAAAAAAAAACTACGCCAATCCAACTAAGATGGTTTGAGAGACCTTAAAAATTCGCATACGCGGATCTCACAAACACACCAATACAAACCACATCCTAACAACGAACCAATAAAGAATAATGAAGGCGACATGATTTCCAACTCGTCAACAAACAACAACGCGGCACCACATCAAAGGATAACAACAAAAAAGTCAACATCAGTAATCTAAATGCGTCAATGTCGATAAACTTTACTAACTTCAACTTAAATTCGGAATAGCACAATAAAATTTCAAACTAGCTGAAGGCTAAACACAATCAACAATAAACAAATTCAAAAAAAGTTCGATATCTTCCAAAAATTTCAGAGTTTTCACGAAAAAGACTAAAAAACACGGTTTGCTTAATGATCCATACTAAAATAAACGATAGCACCAAAAAGAATGGCTCCAAAATGTGCCTTAGCACAAAAAAGAAAATGTTGAAATTTTGAACACGAAAAAACACAAAAATCCCGCGGAAAATCCCGGGAAAAACAATGTTTAGTATGTCAAAGGGATAGCAAGGAACTCATTTAATAAAAGAAAACATATAGGATACGCGTCCTGATATGAGAAAAACACGTTTCCAAATTTCAAAGTCTTAAAAAGTCAAGTTTTCATGCAAAATACTGGAAAAAACTATATGACGTTAATGCCAAACACTAAAATGAAGCTGTATGACAAGAAAAGAAACACAAAAACAATGCCCTAAAGGCGTTATCGACAAAAAACAAAGCCACACGTTGGGATAGCCAGTTTAACTGTTACGGTATTAAATGCTCAGATCGACATTGATCAAGAGCACTGTCAAAAATCGGGTACAAACTACAGGGTTCGCCGGCTTTACTAAAAAGAACAGATCTTAATGTGTTGGAGCAGATTTCGTGGCTCCGATTCCTCGCACTTGGCTCAGTCGGGAAGGCGTGGTTCGAGAGTACAAAGAAAAACCGGCGGGGTACTTACCCTAAAGCTTGCTTAAAAGAAAAAGAAATGCCTGAGCGCCACTTGGTTCTGGTTAGGGGTGGCTAACGTGTCTAGAACCAAGAACAATACACGTAGCCTATGTAGCAGTCCTCCAGGTTGCTTTACACCACTCCAGCGTCACTCGTCAGCTCCACCGACGCCGGATGCAAACGTAGGGTGACCACAAAAATCGAAGTCACTTACCTTCGATGGCCACCGCTCTGGAAGCTAATAACAAAATACAAAACACCCCTGATCTAAAGGGCTTACGCGTTCTATCGCATGCTCTGGTCTTTACATGAAATTACACTCGGCTAAAGCCGTCTTTAGTTGAAGACTCAATAGGTTCACACATTTAAATCAAACCAATAATTAATTTAGCCAATAATGAAATTTAATGATTTAAATTTTAATACATCAAGCCAAAAGTCGGCTATCAAAAAAGTGACACCCTAGTTGAGGTCAAAAGGGGATCCCACGCAAGAACTAACTTAGTCTAAACAGAGTTACAAAGAATAAACATCTGAAATATTGGCAGGAGTAAAGCTTCCACCTTCAATGATCAACTGACATAATTAAAATACAAAGACGTACGCAATGTTCATAACTCGGCACACTGCGCAACAACAAATGATAATAACACACCCGGCACTGGATAAGCGTAACAGAAATAGTTAACAATGTACAATTTTACCTTAGCCCAGGCATGATAGACTATGGGAAATCCAAGCCTCGGTGATGCTGCAGAGGACGCCGGGAGTGGTGATTGCTTCCTGCAGTGTAGAACAAGGTAGACCCAAGGGTTGTGGAACGGTAGACAGCGGTCCCAAAAGAGGGCAGAGGAAATTCACAATGAATACGGTCGTCCCCCCCCGGGAACGAAAGAAAACTCGAGATCGGCTGAACGTAGCAAAATTTGCAAAAAGCAGACGTTTCCCCACTCACTATGGGAAAACTACGTGGGCTTCATAGGGCGTCTCGTACTAGATGTGCAACCATGTGCAAAGTAAATTTTCCCCCGGCTCTTGGGGTCGACATAAACGAACATTAAGACGCCGCCCGACAAAAAAATACGTCCGCCGAACACACAACATCCCGCGGTAGGGCTCGTTGCTAAGATGACCTGTTAACTTCGAAGGTTTTAGCAACACTCCAAAAATCCACAAGAACACAAATCGAGGCAGCCCTCGGCGGCAAAAAATTTCCGCCGAGGGCTGAAGAAAAAAAAAACACACGTGTTACCACTACAATAGTCGGTGATGAAGTGTCGCTTAATTCGGCCTCCGCGTGAAAAAATGCGAGCGCCGCACCCCCTCGTTGTCATGTAATCGACTCTCTTTTGCCAATGCAAACAAGCATCTCCCATCTCAAACTTACATCAAACCACGCAACCTTGTGCAACAATAGCCTTATAAAAGAAAATCTTAACGCTCATATACGCACGGCAGTATTCGCAAAATGAATTACGCGGTTATAAGGTATGATCTACAACAAGATTCTAAGAATAGCAATTTCCAAACTGATTGCAAAGAAAGAGACCACAATTTGACCTTGCGTAAGATAAGGGGTCTATTTAGGCGCTGGCGCGCCGGATGTCGAAACCAATAAGTCATTTGTGACGACAACGAATTCGATTCAAAGAATTATGATTCAATGGGCAACGGCTGCTGCGGAATATTTGGTTCCAAGAAAATCACTTACGAAGCTTAAACGTTTCAAACACCTAAGTGCTTGCTAATATCAATTTAAATGTAACTGTACAGGGCCGTAATCAGTAAGAATTCGGGCGACAAATAAACGTAATTTTGAGCAAAACGAAAGAGGTCGAAAAATAATTTAACAACCAGGCAGGTTTACGTAATGAATTCTTTAATACATGGAACAACACAAATAAACAAATACTTATATACAAGACAACTAAATCTAACTAAGGCTATATGTACACGACACAGCCGGCATGGCGGCTATAGTTTTGCCCTGTGTATACTGTCCGACGGTTTTGTCTATAGTTCGCGGGGCCGGGGAAAACACTTTCTCATCACCGGACACGTCACACTACCGCGGGCGCGTTCTCGTCCGTCTGGGGGCGGCATCGGCGCGGAAAGCGTCTGGCGCGGATCGCCGGTGTTTAATCCGGGCAGGCGTTCTAACTTCCCTAGGGGATATCTTCGATTTGGCAGGTACCCGCTTAATCCTTTCAAAATGGATGTCTGAAAGCTTCGTGCCTTTGTGTTCTCGGAGTTCGGGCTTATTTTTCGAATTCTAGTTCGGCGTGTTTCTTAAATGTTTACGCGGCCGCTGGCCTTTTGTCGGCGTTTATGTTTGTTTTTGGGGGCGCTAATATTTCTTGGGTCGACCGTTGCATCCGTTACGAAATTGTGTGTCTATTGATACCTTACTCGAATATTCTACGATTAATTTCGCGTTGCCTTTATTAATTATCTATATTCTTTCTTATTAGAATTTCATTTCGCTTGCAGCATGCGACCCTTAGGCTTAATGCATTTCTGATTTGGCGAGCGATTGTTGTATCTGTCTACTTGGACATTTTAAGCTCCGGCTAATCTTTCTCGTGCGGCGTCCGCGTTTACTTTACGCAAATCACTTTCCTAATTGCGCTTTGTAGGTGGGCAAATGTTTCTTTGTTTGTGTTTTAATAGAATATACATTTGCGTAGTGAGTTTTTAGTTTTTCTGCAGATGTGGCGTTTCGCTGGACTGGGCCGAGAAATGCTTTGTCTCCAATAAAAGCGGTGCCCTTGTCTATTTGTATTTATGATGCTGTTTACTTCTTCGGGCTGCATGCTTCCGTGCATAAATTGTTGAGATGGTTATTTTTTAAATTAAGCGCTCGGTGCGACGTCTTTTGCGCTATGAATCTCACGCATGGCGATTAAGTACCGTCTTGCGTGTGTTTAGCGCCTGTGAATTATATCACATATAAACACTCGCAGGCTGATACTGGCCGTTGCAGCTGCTAGACTAGTAAAGCAATGGCTGGGTGTAACCAAGTATTTCTTAAACATTATTTTTAAAGTGTGCAGCTATAGAAAAGACATCTACGTATAAATCAATTTATAATATATTAAAAATGCCATGTACAAAAGTCAAATTACTGTTTGTGATACCGAGTGCATGTTTATTTAGAAAATTTACCGAAACGTTAAAAAAAACGAACCCCTAATTCATATATTATCTACTGATATTATATTGCTGCTATCTACACCTGTATTAAGTTTAGTACAGCAGGTGCGAAAGAAATCTTGCAGACAAATGACAAAAATACAGATTTATATACACTAGTTTTACAGTGGAACAACTTATTAGATTTAAAAGAAATAAATTTTAGTGTTGATAAAAAAAACCACTCTGAAAAAGAGCAACTTATTTTTTTACATGAGGCACAGAAACACTATTACACTATTTAGCTTGTTGTGAACACATTCTGCAAAAATCTCTAGACGTCATGTACTGTTTGAGGCTTTCGCGGTTACTCGAATTATTCTCCTTAGCATAGAATTTCGGCTTAGATCGCGTAGTATTTGTAGATGAACACCCAGCATTCTCTGGCTTAAATGTGCCTTGCACCTTGTGAAGTCGAGAAAAAACCCGCGCGATGGCCATGCTCTTTCTTGAGAACGAGGATACTTAGGCAGATTTGGCCGTTTTGCTGTTTGTGCATCCATATTCACTAACGTTTCGCAAGACCTTGCAGCTTGCATCATCAGAGTGAAAGTCGACTTGCATCATCAGAGTGAAAGTCGACTTTCACTCTGATGATGCAAGCTGCAAGGTCTTGCGAAACGTTAGTGAATATGGATGCACAAACAGCAAAACGGCCAAATCTGCCTAAGTATCCTCGTTCTTAAGATACTCAAACAACACGAGCCACCAAAGAGCATGGCCATCGCGCGGGTTTTTGCTCGACTTCACAAGGTGCAAGGCACATTAAGCCAGAGAATGCTGGGTGTTCATGTACAAATACTGCGCGGTCTAAGCCGAAATTCTATGCTAAGGAGAATAATCTCTAGATGTCTTCAGCCGAAATTAATCCCACGTTCGTAATAGTCTTTCCGATATTAGTAAAATTGCAAAAGCTCTACTAGTAAATTGTGCAGTTGATCTTATAGCCCATGAGTGGATATTAGTAAGTATTGATACAAATATATCTAAAATTGATATAAATGTTAAAATAGATCAGTTTTGGAAGCAAATATTTAGTATTAATAGAGATACAAATGAAGCTAAATACACAAACCTTACTATAGTTGTCAAAGCGGCCTTGTTTTTCTCGCTTGGTAATTCCTATGTGAAGGGAGGCTTTCCTTGTTCAGGTCGAGTTTTAACTAGACAGAGCATCAATGTCAGAAAAAATGCTAAATGCATTAATTTTTGTGAATGATGGTGTTAAATTTTCCAATGATAAAACCGAAATGGTGCCTATCGATAAAAAATTGATAATTTTAGCTCAATCTGCTCATCATAAGTATAAAATTTTGTGTGAACCGAAGGAATGGGAAAAGGAAGCAAATAGACATAGACAAGTTAACGAGGAAAATGAAATCAGAAAAATGTAGAAAAATAAAAAAGGCAGATTGCCAAAGATGAACAAGAGAGAATAATTCAATGTAAGACATACCAAATTTTCTATAAAGTCAAGAAAAAATTAAAAATTAAAGTTTTATAGAGATTTGGTACAAGTAAATATAGCACAGTGTATGATAGAAGGTGCGAATAAAATTAACATGGAAGAAAAGAAAAAATTAGAGAATTGAGAAAAGTGAAAAAAAGAATGGATAAACAAAAAGCAACCGTATTAGACAATTTTATTGCTAAAGTAGCAAAATATACGCAGGACTTCGAATTGAGGATTTGGACATAAATGAAAGGATTGTATTTTAAGGGATCGACTGATACGTGCGTTTTGGCCGATACCGATATAATCCAGGCTGATATATTCTCATTGCTCTCTCCCACTACTTTTTTACTACATGCATGCATGTGTGTGCCGCTGCTTGCTGGATTCGGGCGCGGTAATCCCTTAAATACGAACTCATGCTTAGGTTTGTTTATGCAGGTGTCTTTTTGTCATTTTGTTTTAATAACGCAGTTTAAAACAATCATTTTTACCTGTGGCGTAGTATTAGTTAGTATTTTTAACAATTTCTGATGATGCAAGAGCTTGAAACGGCATCGCCTGATTGAATGTTTTTGCTGATGCATTCCAGAAGCGAGGCGAAGCTGAACGATATTTCGCTGCATGGTGCAACACACTTGATCAAATGCCTAATATTTTTACATAATAATTTACAAAAATTGAATTTTCAGTATTAGATAGTAGTTATATTTTATACTCCACATTGTTTATTTACATTATATTGTTCATTTCTTATAATAAATATTAAAATATTAAATATTGAAAGGAAATTTATTTTTGCCGATATGACCAATACCGATATATCCCTAATTCAGCCGATATGGTCAATATGTCGATACTCAGTATCGGTTTCGGTCGATTCCTAATATTTTATGGTAACGTTTTGTAAACTGATCGATTTATTTATGCCATGTTCCTATTTTATGATGTTGTAGTTGCTTATAGGTAGGTTAAATTAAAGTTTATTTTGTTACTTTATCGCCTTTTGTATAAGATGTTTCTACAAATTTTTTAAAATACGTTAATCCTTTATCTAATAGATTTGTCTGTCCGGGACGCTGTTTTATCTGTCCGGGACGCTGTTTCAGCAGCCAAACCGTAAGAGATAGAGAAAAAAGTTATGAAAGTTATATGTTTGGAATGGTCATGTCAGGTCAGGAACCGAATTTCAGTCACGTGACACTTCCGGTTTTCGAGAAATCACGTGATTTCCGTCCGTCCGGGACGCTGGTCCGTCCGGGACGCTGTTTCAGCAGCCAAACCGTAAGAGATAGAGAAAAAACGTTATTAAAGTTATATGTTTGGAATGGTCATGTCAGGTCAGGAACCGAATTTCAGTCACGTGACACTTCCGGTTTTCGAGAAATCACGTGATTTCCGTCCGTCCGGGACGCTGGTCCGTCCGGGACGCTGTTTCAGCAGCTAAACCGTAAGATATAGAGAAAAAAGTTATGAAAGTTATATGTTTGGAATGGTAATGTCAGGTCAGGAACCGAATTTCAGTCACGTGACACTTCCGGTTTTCGAGAAATCACGTGATTTCCGTCCGTCCGGGACGCTGGTCCGTCCGGGACGCTGTTTCAGCAGCCAAACCGTAAGAGATAGAGAAAAAACGTTATTAAAGTTATATGTTTGGAATGGTCATGTCAGGTCAGGAACCGAATTTCAGTCACGTGACACTTCCGGTTTTCGAGAAATCACGTGATTTCTGTCCGTCCGGGACGTTGTTCTATTTGAAAAACGGTCTTTTTTGTTTTATTAAATGAGACATTTGTCTCACTGGTTGCTAGTTTTTATTTAATACTGAGTTTGGTGACATTGTTAATAAGTGATACAGTTGCGGCCAAAAAAAATTGGAACAGTTACGTCTATTTTCGCGATTATTCCACCTTTCGTCATTGCATTTATATGCGCCTAAATTACTTTGTCCTATTATTTTTAATTTGGAATTTATGGCAGATGTCAGATATTCAATGTTGCAATATGACATATTAATAAAACACATTCAAGCAGCTAGAATTAGATAAAAATCTGTTATAAGAGTTGTCCCATTTTTTATTGGCTGCAACTGTACATATTTAGTATGTAATTATGAAATTTTTGGTCACTATTTACATAAATTTCAATGCAGATACCACTTTGAGCCCTGAAAATGTTTGACATGAGTCATTAACTGTTATCTTTTAGCAGCATATGAACTCCCTATGACGTCATATAGTTGTGGGAATAACCTTTTTTTAGCATTTAGTCTGTATATTATACATACTTATATTCAAATTCAATATAACTAGGTTAAATTAATCCTTGGTTTTCTTTTATGGTGTTTGCATGCCACGTTCCATTGTATTTTTTATTGGCGTAAAAAGTGCTAGCGGCCTATAGAAAATTAATAACAAAGTAGGCTCGTAGATGAATAAGACTGGACATCACATACAGCTATCACCAAGCCAAACTACTGTTTCCCATTTCAGACATCCAAGGGAGCAGTGATAGAGAGATTTTAAAGTCTGTGTCGCCCTCTTTCAGCATCAATAATTAATTTAACAATGCGTCGCCCTAATTTACGTTTTGTCGAATCGAACCCTCCCTCCCGATGAGCATTTGGCAAAATTCCTGTTACAGGGGCATTTGTGACGTAGTTAGGGCGAATTTTTGTTTCTGTATCATCAAATTCTCTTTGAATTTACCAATTAATGCAGCCGCTATCGGATTTGGCACTCAGTGTCGTTAATTTCTCTTTAGTTTAACAGATTTGGTTTCTGTGCAGTAAATATCGATTTAGCCTGTAACGTGTAACAGGCTATTTGCAGTTTATATCCTAAAGGGTTTATTGCGTTACCATTGAAGTTTCTTTTTTATCCTATTCGCAAGGCTTAATGAGGAGAGTTTAAATTTTATTATAGTATTGGATATGTCATATCAGTATTTGTATACATTCAGTGTTGTAGAAAATTTATAATTCTATCAAAAATTACATGAAGTGATGGTAATTTATCTCCTTAGTTTCAGTAAATGAATTACAATTCTTCCAGAAAATGGCTATTGAAAACTGCTGTTGCTGCTTTGACTTGGAATTTGGATTTTTTACATTCAGCATTATCAGTTTGGTAAGTCGATTATGAGAGTTGTATAAAGTAGTAGATATTAAGTGTCTAATAACTTTGTGTGTAAATAAACGCTGCAGGTCTTTTAATATTTTTACACTGTTATTGCCCAAAATCCGCGTACATTCAGCTGTAAATAAGTTATTTATCTTTTTGAGAGAGTAATTATTTTCCTATCAGAATTCTGGTTTCAACGAAACTGGAGGTAAGGTTGCAGTTGTTACATTAATGATTTTTTTTACCTTTTTTGGGAATAACCAAGAAAAAATTTAAGCTGTTCTATATTGTTTATAATTTTGTGTGGTCACCATTTATGCGAACATAAAATTATTGAAAATATAACACCTCTTTATCCGCCCCCCCCCCCTTGCTTGTGTCTGTGACAGAAGATTACTGTTTGTCGTGATTGTTCAGTAGCGTCCAAATAAATAACACACATCCTGGTAGTTTGTAAAAATGTTTGAAAATTAAACACCACAGCTTAAGTTTTTATTCAAAGAGAGACAAACATTGGCTGAAATCAAGAAACGTCTAGATGATGTGTATGGAGATGATTCATCTTATACAACCCTTGAAAACTACATCAAAGTTTGGACTAGTTAAAACTGGTATTGACAAAATCTCTTTGTTAGAACTAGTTTTGACTAGTTAATTTGGGTTTAGACTAAATTCAGATATTAACTGCAACATATATAAATGATATTTTGCATATCTTCAGAATTTATAATTCTCCATAATAAAAGATACATTTCATTTTTTGAGATTTTTAATTTTCAATGTTAAATGCTGAACCTCCTGCAAATAAGTATAATAATTTTTAACTTTCAGATAGGCAGGATCTGTGCTGCAAGTATGTTGTATTTTCCACAGTTTTTTTTAACCAGTGCAAATTTCTCATTCATAATTGTTTTGGCAATGGGTCTACTCGGTTGGGTACTTGCAACGATTGCCATACAGATTGTATCTTTAATAGGAATTATTCAGGTAAAGTACACAATAAAATTTTATCATTAACTACTTAGTGTTTTCTCTTTTTTCAGAAAAGGTCTATTCTTTTACATCCATTTATTGTTGTGCTTATATTGGAGCCACTGATCCTACTGATTACTGCCACAGTTTTGTCTTTCGCATTGAATGAATGGAGTTTTCTACTCTTCGTTGTTTTTGGTCGTAAGTGCATACATATTATGATATTCTAATTACAACTTTATAAGTGGGCATAGAACTTTAGTCGACACAATGTTATGACTTATGACTTATGAGTTAGTTTGCCGCCATTCAATAATAACGACAATTGTGAATGAATCGTATGCGTACATGCTTGAATAATACTTTACGTGTTTAGTTGAAACATTTTAAAATTTATACTGATACTTTTTTCATAAGACATTGGTTGGGTGTTAAGAAAAATAAATTGTAGTTGTGAGTGTTGACAAAAACTTGGTCTGTCAGCTGTGAGTAATAAAAGAGTTGTCATTGTTGTTGTTTATTATCAACAAAATCTAGAAAAGTTTTTATAATATAACTGCACGATTGATAATTTATGCAATCAGTAAAAGTAGTCTGTAATTGATAATTAAGCAGTTACTTCTTTTTCAGCTATTGAAATATACTGTGCCATGTGTCTAGTAAATTTATACAAAATATACCTTCTCCGAGAACATCAACAAGCAGTGCTCTTATCAGAATCCATATAAGTCCCTAGACTACACCGAATTCTTTAGTTACATTGTATTCATGTTTTTTATATTATCTTTCTTTGTTAATATTAGATTGTTAAATATTAATGTGTTCTCTATATTGTTTAAGACAGTACTAGCAAGCTGTCCTGGCAGTTTGACTCGATACAGGTTTTATATACAAGGTTTGAAATACATTATATTTAAGATATTTTCAGCTGCTTCTTTAGCTAGTAAAAACTGATGATTTGAAATTGTTGAAGTAGCATTTCATTAAATTTTATATATCATATAAGTCTATTCTAAAATAACTCAAAACTTTTTTGTACGTCCACAGGAACTGTCTTTAAATTCAAAATATTTAAAGTTTAGTAAAAGAGTATGACCTTTTGTATAAAATGTATATTTTAGAGATAATAGTATATGTAATTAATGAATTCCTATTTGTAGTACTTAGTACACTAGCTTCTGTTTGTATTAGAGATTTTGTTAATACCCAATAAATATAAATAATGAAATAGTTTTATTTTATAAAACTGCATAACAAACTAATAAAACGGTGATCAAGAATATGGCTTACCTGTTTTGCTTCCCAGCAATTTAGCATTTGCCAACTGCTAAAAACTGTGTAAAAGATTACAAAAGTTGTGAGCTGCACACTTTGAAATATATTCAACAGCTACAGATCTAGATGGAAAATTGGAAAAAATATAGTGGGGTCAATTATTGTACTGCTTAGGAGAAGGAGCAATAAGCATGTACAATAGCTTTGCATTCAAAGAGGGCCAAGAAAATCAAATAGTGGCGTTAAAAATGAAATTCTCCCATCACTTCCAACGTAAGAAGAATTACAACCCATGAGAGGTATAAATTCTTAAAGTCGAGACGAAATGGAGAACAGGTAGAAAAATTCGTAACTAAATTAAAAAATCAAGCTAAATTATGCAAATTTGGAGCCACAAAATTAATTGATGAAATGATAGAAACGATGATCAGAACTGGCATCTGTTCGTGGGAAATTATTAGAAAATGAAACATTGTTCTAGAATCAAGTTATCGAATGTTGTGTAATAACGGAAAGCTCCAGAAAAAACATAAAACTCATGAAGGACAAAGAAGCATCAGCCTCCACAGGAAATGGAAATTTACCAGAATTATATAAATGAATGTCCTGCGTATGGGAAAGTTTGCAACAAATGCTCAGCTCCAAATCATTTCGCATACTGAAACAATTTTTTGGCTTTGCTTAATTGTTTCGCCACTTAACCAATTTATTTCAGGCCTAACCTGTATATTTTTATTATAAATCCTTTGCATTTCGAATTCTTAAATTTTCCAGAGCAGCTTATTTTGTACCTGGATCGAGCTCCTTTCGTTCCCGCGATGCACTTTTGACCCGTGCTATCTGTTATCACAGGCCGTTGTATTGCGAGCTTTCCTTTGGAAGCGAATTTTTCGCCGAGGCACTTGCTGTTCTCTCCTGAGCCCGCCGTCACCGGCGCGGCTGAGGTTTGATTTTAATTAAGTCAAATTACGTGCGCTCAACCAATTTTTATGGGCATTGTGTTTCCAAGGGTTGATTATGATCAGGTACGATAGCGCTTTTCTGTTTTCTTATTCCCATAGTAATTACATTTTCTCTTAGCTCTTATATAATAGTTTCAACCAAACCAATTTAATCCGAGACGCTGGGCCGACGGTCCGCTTTGATTCTCGAATCCGGCTTATATCCAGCCTAACTGCTGTAATCTGGAAATTTATTCTGCTTCGATTGCGGGTCCATTCAAGGAGCACCTGGCCATTTGGTATAGCAACCCCTGACCAGTTTTTCCCGTCAACAATTAGGAACTCAAGGTTAGTGCCGCTCTTGGTGGTAATTACTGTGTGGAAAGCAGATGGTTACCCCGGCCTTCAAATTAATTTGGTCCGGTCGTCTACAATTACTTTCTATTAAATTACATTCAGTACTCAGAATTTGGATTCCAAAACCATCCAAAGTTAAAATTTGTGTTTACGCTCACTGTCATTACATAACTATATAGCTTAATCTAACACATGTTTTTATTTGATATGTAACTGGTTATCATTATATTTCATTATGATTAATATTTAAAGCTACAATTTTGATGTGTATTGACCCTTTGTAAAAGGTGCATTCACGTTTTTTTATTTCAATAGCCTAAAGGTTTTATCAAATGACTGAGGTATGCATATTCCACGATTGATTTGAAGTTACAGTTATTAGAATAACCCGAAAGGGGTTTTTTGATTTTTATGCGTGTCGCAACCTTCAGTTAATGTACACAACCTTGTCTTGACTTTAATTACATTCTAATTATTCTGTGTATTTATTACTCACTCTACAAGTCCATTTATTAATTATTAATTAAACGCTAGGCACTTGTAGTTCATTTTTATTCTTTGAAATCATTTGATTTCTGGCGCCCATTTCCTTTCCCTTTTTGATGACATTCCAGGGTACACAGCTAATGATTTGAACCTACGATCCAAGGCCGGCGAAATTGAGTTAGCTCGGCCATCGCGGTAAGTAAAGAGTTTTCAGAGCTGCCGTGGAGTATAAACTGTAGGGGGGTTGATCTGCGATTTTTTCTTACTACCATTGCTTACTTTTATTAATTAATCGCAGGTTGGCTTCTTTATCGTTTCAATACTTGTAAAAATAAATTAAAATAAATGAAATTTTTCATAAGCAAAATGACTTGGAAGCTGAACATTTATCTATTAATTCGATAGATTCAAATAAGATTAATCATTGATATGTAGACTTCCCCATAAATAGCAAAATAAATTCAAAAATTAGGTTTAAGGTGGACACAAGTGCATGTACTACCAACATAATCACGTTGCGTAAACTAAGAGAAGTTGAGTTTGACTTGAGGGAGATACAGAGAAACACTGAGACGTCGGTGACCTGCACAGGTGAAAAGATACCTTTAACAGGCAAGTGTTTGTTAAATTTCAAATTTAATTAAATAAATTGTGCAAATGTAGAATTTAATGTTATAAATGGCTAACATGAATCTATCGTAGGTTTAAGAGCAAACATAAAATTAGGTATAATTAAAATAGATAATGATCCTAAAATAAGAGTTATAAACGTTATAACAAAATAAAGTAAAAGTAGATTACCAATAAGTAATTTAGAAATATGGAAAAAATTTTAGGGTACAGGGAAAATAAGTAGAAATTATAAAATTGAAATACAAGAAAATGCTATTCCACTGTCTAATCCTATAAGAAAATGTATCAATTCCTTTGCAAAATCAATTTAAGCAATATTTAAATCATAATTGGTAAACTTAAAAATCATAGAAAGAGTGCAGGGCAGTTCTGATTGGTTAAATTCTTTTGTAGTAGTTAGAAAGTCTAACGGCTAACTAGGAATTTGTTTAAACCCGCGAGATCTTAACTCTGTAATTAAAATTCACATCTATAAATTAACCATAGTGGTCAAAATATGTATGAAATTGAATAGATCGGCATATTTCTCTAAATTAGACGCAACCAGCGGATTTTGGAATATTCCTCTCGATATGGCAGATTTAAATATTTACGGTTACCTTTTGGAATTAAAACCACTAGCGAAGTCTTTCAAGAGTATTTTCAAAATATATTTAATTTAAAACATGTACAAATATACGTTGACGACATTTTAATTCATGCGCAAACTAAGAAAAAACATGACGACACTTTGGGAATGTTTTCAAACAGAAACAATATCAAATTTAATCTAGAAAAATGCAAATGTGGCATTCAGGAAGTAAAATATATAGGGTATAAATTCTCAAAAAGTGGCATGGAAATTGATGAGAAATATACAACATGTTCATTAAAAAAGTCCATAAGAGGCGAATGTGGAAATTCAAATGTATGAATAATATGTTGGTGGCACCTCAGATTCGAGGTTAGCAAGTTAGGTTTTGCGTCAGTCTGTGTCAAAACTGACAGAAAACCTAACCTGCTAACCTCGAATTTGACATAGGCTTACAGTGCCACCAACATATTATTCATACGTTTAAATTTCCACAGCCGTCCCTTATGGACTATTTGCTTTTAACGAACTGAAAAATTTTATTTCCACTAGACCTATTTTAAATTATTTTGATACAAATAAATGCACCGCGATATCAGCAAGTGCTTCAAATTTTGCAGTAGGTGCAGCATTGTTACAAGAAAGTAAACCAAGTGCTTATGCATCGAAAGCTTTAAATGAAACTCAAAAATGATATGCTCAAATTGAAAAGGAGTTACTAGCGATATATTTCGGGATTAATAAATTTCACCAATTTATTTACGGTAAAAAGTTCATAGTCCGGACAGATCATAAATCTTTGTTAGCAATTTTTTAAAAGCACTTAAATGCATGTCCAGCAATGTTACAACGGATGATGCTATCTTTACAAAAATATGATATAGAACTAGTTTATAAGCCAGGAAAAGCGTTTGTTATTGCTGATACCCTCTCTCGGTTAAACTTAAATGAAAAACTAGATGATAGTATGGAGCTTGAAGCTCAGGTAAGTTTAGTTGAAAAACAAGTCACAAGGAATCAACTAC